>CM057457.1:297922500-299142500 GCA_016271365.2 Neoceratodus forsteri
CATTGAATCTTAGCTGCCATACATCTGACCATTCCTCCAACCTGCGAGGGGGTCCTTTTCATTCTTTCCGCCTCCTTGTGTATCCAACCCTGTTGCAGATCTTTTGTGTCATCTGCAAAGGCATACTTTTCCTTCCAGTCCCTCTGCAATGTCTGATGAAGACATTAAAAGGACTATGAACCAATACGAAACCCTGTGGTACCCACTGGTAACATGCCCCTATTCAGAGTGGACTCCATTTAATTACCTTCTGTGTCCTGTTGTCCACCAACCGTTTTACCAGGCTACCACCCTGGGACCCACTCTGAGCTGGTTAATTTGACTAATAATCTTTGTGTGGGACTGTGTCAAATGCCTTGCAAAAGTCTAGGTAGGCCATGTCCACAGCCAGTCCCTGATCTACTAACTCAGTCACCCAGTCAAAGAAATCTATTAGATTGGTCTGACATGACCTTCCCGCTGTGAACCCATGTTGCCTTGGATCCTGTGCTTCACTGACCTCTAGGTACTCAAGTTATTCTTTCCCTGCCAAGTGACTCCATCACTTTCCACCACAGAGGGTCAGACTGACAGGTCTGGCAGTTTCTACCTCTGTCTTGGTCCCACTTTTGTGAAGGGAATTACATCGCCTTCCTCCAGTCCTCGGTTTACCATCCTCCCATGATTTATTAAAAAAGAGTAGCCGGTTTCCTAGTTCCTTCCTTAATTCTTTTAAATTCTGGGTGAATTCATCAGGACCCATTGCTTTGTCCACCTTCAGTTTTAGGAGTTCTTGCAGAGACCCTTTCTTCCTGTGAAAGGACTGGGATCAGACCACCCCTATCAAGGTGCTTCTGTTATTAGTTAGTTGGGCGCCCCCTCACTCTTTTTGTAGATACTGGCAGAAATAATTCGTTAGGGATTCCTGCTTTTTCACTGTCCCCTCTGCCCACCCACCGTTCATTCTATTCAGCCTCACTATCCCTCCCTTTGTCTTTCTCAGCTTGCTGATGTACCTGTAAAGGTTTTATCCCCTTCTGTTAGGTTGGCTATCTTTTCCTCAGTTTGGGCCTTTGCTATTCTGACTTCCCTCCCTGCTTCTTTCTGCCTTAACTGGTACAGCTCTCTGTCCTGCTCCTTCTGTGTTTTCTTATACTTCCAGAATGCTATCTTTTTTCTTCCTGACTTTCATGCCACCTCTCTTGAGAACCATAGTAGCTTTTCTTTCATTTCAATTTGTTTATTTGCTTCACACAAAGGCTTGTGCCTCTGTGATGGCAGTTTTGATAATTCCCATTGTTTGCTCCACCTCCTTCTAGCCTGTTTGCTGGTGCTTTTCTGAGACACTCTCCCATCTTGATAAAGTCAGCCCTCCTAAGGTCAGTAACCCTCACTTTGTATGGCATGACTCTGACTCATAGCTGAGTTTAACGTTAACCACACAGTTTGATGGTCACTTGTCCACAGATGGCAACCCACTTCTAGATCTGAGATCCTCTCACTGCCCCGTTTGAGGTGAGGTCTAAGATTGCTCCCTCATGGAGTGGGTTCGAGTATGCTAATGCCTGCCACCTGTAGGGCATCAGGAATAGCCCTGCTCTTGGATCTGGCTGCAACAAATGTGCTCAGTTAACATCTGGCTATGCAGGTCTCCCATCAACAGTATCTCCCCTTTCTCTGCCATTCTAAGAATGCCTTCCATCATATCCTTGTCCATTGCTTCCCTGACATGGGGTCTGTACATAACCCCTGTGTGGATTGTGGTGCCCTTTCCAGTCTCCAAGGTGACCCACAGTGCCTCCTCTCCTCCTGTTTACTCTTTTGTTCAGTTGCTTTTATCCTTCCTTTGCATAGAGAGCTACTCCTCCCCCTCTTCTCCCCTGTCTGTCTCTCCTGTAAGTTATGTATCCTGGTATGTTAACATCCTAGTCATGGTTCTCTGTGTACCATGTTTCTGTGACTTCTACAATATCCAGGCATCCCTCTTCCAGTAGGCCACTAGCTCAGGGAGTTGTTGCCCAGACTACGAACATTGGTACTTATACCCTCCATTTCCTGATGGCCTTACCCCCTTTTGCCCCTTCCCTGTCCTTCTTGCCTTTGTCACTTTCTCCATTTACCCCTGCCCTTCACCCTATCGACACCTCCATGTTGGTGTTTGCCACACTTACTACCGTGATTGTTTGAGTTAGTTTCACTTCCCACAGAATTAAGCAAAAGTGCTCGTTGTTGCAGATATCAAGTGCAATATAGAATTTCTCACACAGCTGAATAAAGAAGTAGTGCCATTCCAGGTCAGGAAAATGTGCTTCTACTTTGTTTTCAGACTCAGCACAATCATTCCACCTCACTACCGAGGGCTTCTGGCTCTGATATAGATACTACAGTTTGAATTCCAGAATGAAGGAATTAAACTGTATTGATCAAATTGTGTCATGCAACCAGCATGTAACATTATTTCATTTTGTCACTCACTAATAAATGCTCATGAGTAAAAAAGTCAGTCTATTTAGACAAAGCAGATGCAGATTCAGCTAAACACAGATCATTGCTGCACCGTGCCTGCTGAGCCACTTTCAGCAAAGTTATCATGGAAATCAGTAACTTTATATTACAAAAAAGAAGTGATTGCAATTTGTGTTTTGCCATGTACTTGACTGCAAATCTGTGTGCTGGGGAGAGGGTAGAAAGGCAGAGGGCTGAAAATGAGTATGTTACAAAATAAATAATCAGAAGAATTACGCTAAAATTATGAGATAACCCAAATTAATTAATCCTCAAAACTGTGTCAAATATGAACTCCCACTGTGAGTTTGTTTTTTACGTCAAACACGGGCAGTTTCACACTGTGTTAAACAACTGAACAAACCTTTCTATGACAGTTTTTTTATTTGAAACACGATCTCCTCACAGAACTACTTCGTATTATTTCAGCCACTATTTTTTGGGAAACATCAAAATGAAATTCAGTCCCAGTTTTGGATGTGAATGAGTACTGATCTGTTACAGCAGCTTGTAAGACAAACTACACTCATGCTAATGATTTCATGGCACCAATCTGTATGCTGTCACTCAGCCACACAGGAACGAGCACGTATGCATGCATTTGGGTGACTGAAACATGCACAGGTGAAATGACAGTGGAAGCCTGAGTCAGCAGACTTTAACTGACATCAGTTTGACTCTGGGTAAAGTATTCCACGCTGTAGTGATTTTTATTTAAAATTGGAAAACTCGATGCAACCAGGGGAATCTAATTACACATGAAGAGGGATCCTGGTGTAATTATTCCAAGAGTAACACACATAAACAGAGGTAGCACACAATTCTTTATTGAACAGGAGTCTTCTGAGTCTAGGGGAAAAAAAGAAAATACAGTGAGCACCTGCTCTTTAAGATTTGGAGGGAATAGTGTTGATGCAGTCCTTAAAGCAGCAGAAATGAAATTGAATCCAAATGCTTTGTATGCCATCAAAGTGTGGCTTGATGATATTGTGGCAAAATTTGAGAAACCATTTAATGGTTTATACAATAATATACTGGGTATCCCTGGCTCTACTTCGGCCGCAGTAGTGCGGGCTGAACTATGAAGAGTCCAAATTAAGTATATTTAACAAAGATAAGGTACTGTATAAAATGTGCCAATTTTGAATCAAATAGATGGGCCTTCAAATATTTGAAGGAGAAATCAAGTTGGATATGTCAGGGATTATCTTCACCATGATTAAACCAACTAATTTATATTCTTAACCAAATTGGTTTAAATCACTTATGGATTGACCAACAGAAAGGAATACAAATTTCAAATAAATATAATCAGTTGATTAAAAATAAATTGTTTAGTGTTTCAGCTAATGATGATATAGAGAAAATCAGGTAATTAAAGGTCCATCAGTGGTATGCACAAAATAAAATAAACCATATTAAGGAACCATATCAAATCTTTCTTACAGACAAAAAACAAAGATTCCTATTTATAAAATTTAGATTAGAATTATATTCCTCCAAATATAGACAACAATGATATGCAAAGGACAAATCAGAATTTCATGATTTAAACTGCAATTGTGGTATGAATTGTTTGGAAACTTTAGAACTTCTTATGCTGCATTGCCCAAAGTATGCAGAGTTACATAATAAAATAGTGTCCCACACTGCCAGACAGATCAGCTACTGGAAAATGAGGTATTAAGAATCTTAATGAATCCACCATTGGAGTACATTGCTGCAGACATAGCATTGTACAATAACTGGATTTATAAAACAATGAACAAATGCTAATTGAAGGGATGGGGAGGGATTTTTTTGGATTACTATGTGAGAAGTGCAATAATTGTGTATTTGTTTCTAGTTTTGTTTTTTTTCTTTTACATCATAGTTTTATTATGTCTGATTGTTCATGTCTATCTAAGTAAATGTGTGTAAATTTATATTGCTAGATTGTAATGAGAATTTTGTGGATGTTATCTTGTAAATTTGTAATGACTCGATAGTCAAACAAATAAAATATTAACTACTACTTACTTGTTCACCAGTCATGGATAAAACCCCCAAGGGTACAGGAAAAAAAAGCAGCAGAAAAATGCTCTTATGTTTCACCTTGACATAAGCTTTCATGACCTGAGTTTGATGTGGTGTACTGGGAGTACTGTGACTTGGTTTGTTTTGGTTTTATCATTTGTCACTGAGCACCCCATTCCTTGTTGCGGCTTCAGCCAAATACTACAAATGCAAATGCCTACTCACAAAGCATTAATAAAAAAGTCCTTGTATTTTTTCCTGCCAGTAATGTTGCTATATGATGTACCTGCTTCCATTAGTGTGATTAAACATATGTATTTAAAAAAAATCTCGCTTAATTTTTTATAAATGTTTTATTTTGTATGTAGATGTTTACCAGAATCGGAGTTGTTTAGTGGAACTGCAACAAGAACCAGACTGTAGACTTCAAAAACATACTTCGCTGAGAACAGTAAAAGGAGCAATTTTAACTACTAGTGTTGGTTGCTTACCTTGAAGTATCAGGCAATTGTATTTACTGTAGATTCTTGTAAAATTCAGCTTAATGAATGATTTGTTCACTTTATCAGTTGCAAATGCTTCAAAAGGTGGGATTAGTACTTCTTGTTGTTTTGGTTTAACAGAAAATCTGGTAATATTTACACCATAGCATGTTCTTATTTGAAACTTGGTATTAGTACAACTAAAATCTGAAGCTACACATGCATTTGTGGATGTAGAAGCAAATTGCCCAAAACGTATTTCCTTGTCCACAGTACAAGGGAAAGCGCCTGTGACTCCTCTATACAATTTATCATAGCACTGACCACCAGCCTGTTCTCTCAAGAGGTACAGGGCCCTTGTTAAATAGAAATGCAGAGACGTAAAATTGAATGCTGTTAGGTTCTTCCCAGCTTCACGAACAGCATCATTGAACTCTTTATAGAGCTTTGTATCGTTATCCATAGAGTACAGAACAATGGCTATGCCGTACTCATCTTTGAACCCAGATGGAAGGTTTATTAATGTTTTTTTACTATCCCAGGTGCGTTTTGCCTCCATCCAGATGTTATTACGATACAGCACATTTGCTATCTCTTTGTTAAATAATGAACTAATTGTCTGTTCCTCAAAATTTTTAGAACAATTGATGTACTGATCATCATAAGAATAATTCATGAAGCCCACTTGAAGAATAGGTACTGCACCATCTTGAGATGTTACCTGAAAAGTATACAAAGAAACAGCTGAACACAGTTTACAAGTAACAGATTACATTATTTACAAATTTGTTATTTGACTTTCAAAATCTTTATTTGTAAGATATCTGATAATTCAGAAACAAGAACAAACAGGAGTCTTATAATTGGAGCTCTGCTTGCAGGAATGAGTCCTTTGCACCCAGTATATATTTAGCTACCACCTAAAATCATGAAAAGCTATACAGTCCTAGGGTCCAATTCCCAAATGGGGCTGTGTTCAGTGCAAGCTGTGGCAAATGGCTGCCAGCACCAAATCTCCATGTGCCAGGGACCCTGCAACAGATTCTGGTATAGGAGGGGTCCCGGCATTTAAGTCCCCACACTTGCAGCAACCCCTGGTGCATGGGAAGGGTCTGCCACAGGGTCTTGACCAGCACTCTGAACATCACTGTGCCCCTATTTGTACAAGTAATATGAGCCCTAGGAGGACATATAGTGCCCCCCACTCAAACAAGCAATACCCACCCCCTCATCCACCTCCAAACCTGAACAACAGCCAGTGCCAGGCACAGCCCACTCTCACCTCCATGTCCCAGCACTGACAGAACTGGCAGCAGTTGTCTAATGTACTGTGTATGCACTCAAATGTCACTAAGTGCTTGCACTGGTCAGTACCCAACCCTGTTGGTTTAGTCAGTGTCTAGACATGATGGTGAGGGGTGGGCTATGCCTGGACACTGGCTGATGTACCAGATGGAGGTGGGCACTACCTTTGGGATGGGGGGTACTATTTCACCATGGGGGGCAATGACAGTACATGTTACTGGGGCAGCATCAGGGTTCAGGGAGAGAGGGGACACATGTCATATTATATCTACCTTGAACAGCATAGGGGATGGGGGTTTACTATATCATGGGAATGTCATGGGCTCTGGCAACACTGAAGAACTGTGGCATAGTGCTGCATACAGGGGATGTGCCCATACTTAGCATTCTGCCTTCAGGGTGCAGTTTGTGAATCCTGTTCCAGGCTGTGGCAACTTGCGTCTGTCGTAGTGCCTCTTGCACCTTGTTGCAGCCCACCTCTGGGTTCAGGGACAGTGCAAGCCCCATTTGGGGCAGGCAATCTGTGTTAGATGCAGGCTGCCTTTGTGAATCACTCTCAGATGTACCTGTCAGCACAAGGTGCACCTTGCACCATCCTCTGTGGCGCAGGCACCTTGCGCCATGCTAGAGCCTTTGAGAATCGGGCCACTTGGATTTAAGAGATGAGATGCCCCCCACTCAGAACAATGCAAAACTGGAACCCTCACAAGAAACTCAATGTGTAGTGCTAAGCAGCTGCAAATCTTCCCTGCATGCTTGCAAAAGGGTTTGCAACTGTGTAAGCACTGGGAGCAGGGGCCAGCATACAAATGACCAACTGGGCTGTGCAGCATTTCTAGCAGCTCTCACAATCCTTGTTACAGATTTTAGCAACCCCTCCCCTGTCTTTAGAACATCCTTATTAACAGTACATGGGCTGCAGTGCTGTAACAGGGTACAGATAATGGCAGCAAATTTACTTTAGGGAGGACCACACAGCAGAAGCATGGCTGATAACATGGACAGGGGCTAGTAAGGGGGTTACTATTGGATGTCAGAGAATGGAATAAATATTAGGAATGTGCAGGGATTTCACTGCACTGCCAGGGTGATGAAGTTTAAAAGAATGTACCAGACCACAGTGGGGGAGCATAAAAACTGATGGTGTGAAAGGTAGAATCAGCAGGTAGCATTCCCATTCACATCAGGCTGTTGCATAATATATTACCAGGGATAACTGTGGATGGAATTGGTAATGGTAGGGTGCCATCTGAAGACTGCAGGGCTAACTATGGCATTGAAGGGAATGCTACAAGATGCTAAGGACTGATACCACAAGAGACTATGGACAGCATGGAGCACTGTGAGAGGTGGGAGCCTTGTAAGACAAATGCAACACACTGCTGTGTAATGCTGTGATATGTGCCAGGAAAATCTCACTACACTACCTGTATCTGTGAACAGTAGCCAGTGACAGTATACCCAGTAGAAACATAAAAGCATAGCATCTGATGGCAGGTAAGGGCCACTTAGCCCACCCAGTTTGCCCATTGATTCCTACTTACAGTCTCACCTCAGACCTTACTTAATCTACAGCTCTTTCTCCCCCCTTCCTTTGCACTATTTCCACATGCAAATCCCATGCATTCTTTAACCCCCCCCCACCTCAATAGGAAGGCTGTTTCTGGAATCCAGCACTCTTTCTGTGAAGAAGTACTTCTTCACCTCTCTCTGAATCTACCCCTTCAACTTTATGACATATTCCTAGCTTTTGAGCACCTTCTTTCCTGAAAAACAGTTCTGTTCTGTACCTTATTTACCCTTGGGATGTATTTCAAAGTTAAATCATATCCCCACTCTCCCTCCTCTCTTCCTAGGTATACATATTGAAGTCCTTGGTTTCTTCCCTTGGAGGCTGAGAAACTTGTTATACTGCAGAGAACAAACTAAACCTCATTTTAGGAACTGGGAACCTGGTAAGACATAATATTGTTTGGGACTTGTTAGGAAGGTGAGCTATGCTTTCTACTGAAAGTTTCATTTTTGCTTATTGGTATTAGGAAGAGAATTACAGGATTCCGTTAAAGTGTAGTAATTTTATAACAAGAGGGAGTGAAATACAACTGAATTTGCTTTTTACTTTGCTTGAGACCTAGGAGTTGGAGGGATATTTTTGAAACTTTTTGGAAGTGCCCTGCTGGCTGAGGAGCAAGTTCATTTTTATCCCTGGGTTCAGTGAAGAGTTTTTGTGTATTAGAATCAGACATAGCAGAGTGTCTACATAAAAAGGCCTGCTTATATCACAGGTGTCAGTAGTCAGTCAGTTGTTTCTGGATGGGGTTTTCATCACTTAGCTGTCTCAGGCAAACTACACAGTGAGACACCAGTCAGACAGACTTGTTTTCTTCTCTTGGAAGCTTACAAACTTGCTATACTGCAGAGAACAAAGTAAACCTCATTTTAGGAACTGGGAACCTGGTAAGACATAATATTGTTAGGGACTTGTTAGGAAGGTGATCTACGCTTTCTACTGAAAGTCTCATTTTTGCTGATTGGCATTAAGAAGTGAATTGCAGGATTCCATTAAAGTGTAGCAATTTTATAACCAGAGGGAGTGAAATACAACTGAACTAGCTTTTTTAGTCTGCCTGAGACCTAGGATTAGGAAGGATATTTTTGCAACTTTTTAGAAGTGTCCTGCTGGCAGAGGAGTGAGTTCATTTTTATCCCTGGGTTCTGTAGAGTGGTTTGTGTAGGAGCAGTGGTCTAGTAAATTGTGGTGTGGGTTGAATTAAAAGGGCAGTACTCACCAGTGTGGTGGAGCAGTGGTGTAGTTGATTGTCTCTGACAGTCACGGTGGTGCAGAATACCCACCCACCCTTCCCCAGCCCACCTGTGGCATTTCCTTTATAGCCAAGGTTCTGACATCACTTCCTCAACTGATCAGGAGGAAAAACTGTGCCATATCCTTAGTAAACCCAGCACAGTGCATAAAGGGTGGCATACACACAACTAAAAATTTATATATATATATATATATATAACATTACATATTGTATATTTTAAGGGAGGGGGACATGTGGGTAATGGTGCAATTCACTGGCTGTGGAGCAGCAGTTTTTCAGGAGACATTCTGGAAACTACATTGCTGCCCTATTTGCAGGCAACTGTCAGCTCTGAAGGAGGAGGTTGCCCATCTCCAGGCTGAACTGACAAGGAATATGGAGGCCTCCCCCACCGAAAGAGCACCAGTGCTATAACCACTGCCTCAGAGGTTGCCAAGTATGAACAGCAGTTGGACCACAGTGGGTTCTGGAAGGGTGATGGTGGTGGAACAGAGGTGCATCCCACTAGTTGTACCTCCAAGCAATTCATATGCCATTCTGGCAGAGCAAGGTTCCTCTATGATGACACTCTCAGTGGAGACCAAGAGGAATGCTGGGGACATTCAAAAGAAAGACCCACAAAAGGGTGGCATGGGACACCACAGGGAAGGAAACAGCTTCTGGTAGGGGTCTCAGTTGTTTGGGGGGTAGAACTGGGGAAGGAAGGGGAGAGGGAGGTAAGGTGCCTGCCTTGTGCCATGGCTAATAGGGACAGGAAGCGAATCCTCCATATTGCAGAAGCAGCATCGCAGGACTGGAACAGATATCATTGTCTCACTTTGGGACAAATGACCCACTAGGCATGAGACTGACTCAGTGCAGGATGAGTTTATGGAGTTGGGGAGGGGCCTCAGACAGATAGCTAGCACGGTAACCTTCTCAGAGGCGCTGCCAGTCTATGGCATGGGTAAGGCTAGGGTATTGCACACCATGCAGTTTAATGGATGGTTGTAAAACTGGTGCACAGCACAGGGCTTTGGCTTCATTGGGTACAAGGGGTCCACATGGAGAGATGTAGGTCTATACTGGCATGATGGTCTGTATCTGTCCAGGAAGGGAACCAAGCTCCTAGGTGATAGGTTTAAATGCTTCCTTGGCAAGCTTTTTAAACTAGCCAAGGAGGGACGTGCTGATAGGAAGCAGGAAATTTCAAGCATCCCCCCACAAAACATGGCAGGTAGTTAAAGTAAACACCGAGGTACAGAGCTTGACAGAGTGTAAGGCAGGAGCAAATGGAAAAATAGACAAAGGCAATAAGAGCATTGATGGGGAAAAAGGATAAGTCAACATGTTAAATGGAGGGCAATGGTACACCAATGCCCGTGAGTCTGAGGAAACAAGCTTCCTGAACTAGTAACCCTGATGGAACAGGAACACTTGGATATTGTAGCAGTCACAGAAACATGGTACATGGAGAACCATGACTGGGATGTCAACATACCAGGGTACACAATCTATAGAAGGGACAGGGAGGTGAAAGATGAGTTGGAGTAGCTCTCTACACAAGGGAAGATGTCAAAGCTACAGAAATGAAAGGTAAAGGGGGAGGACAAGAGACACTGTGGGTCACCTTGGAGACATGGAGTGACATCACTATCTGCACAGAGGTTGTATACAGACCCCCTTCTCAAAGGGAGGAAATGGAAAAGAAAATGATAGAAGACATTCTCAAAATGGCTGAAAAAGGGGAGATATTGTTGATGGGGGACCACAATATGTTAGATGTTAACTGGAAGACATGTACTGCAGCCACATCCAAGAGCAGGGTCATTCTCGATGCCCTACAGGGGTCATGCCTTAGACAGCTAGTGTTGGAACCCACTGGAGAGGGAGCAATATTAGACTTGGTACTCTCAAATGGAGAGAGGATCACAGATTTAGAAGTCAGTAGCCATCTGAGAACAAGCAACCACCGCCCAGTGAGGTTCACAATAAGCACAACCATGGAGACAAACCATACAAAAACAAGGATACTGGACTTCAGAAGGGCTGATTTTGGCAAAATGGGTGAATATCTAAGGAATGCATTAGCAAATGGGCAGAAAGGAGGGGTGGAAGAACAATGGAGAAAAATCAAAACTTCCATCATGGAGGCAACAAGCCTTTGTGTGAAAAAAAATAAAGAAAACAAAGTGGAGTAAAAAAACACTATGATTCTCAAACTAGGTGGCAGAAAAGGTTAGGGAGAAAAATGCAGCATTCAAAAAATTCAAGGAATCACAGAAGAAGCATGACAGGGAACTGTAACATTTAAAGCAGAAAGAAGTGGAGAAGGCAGTCAGAAAAGCAAAGGCCCAAACTGAGGAAAAGATAGCCAACTCAAGAAAGGGGATAAACCTTTGATAGGTACATTAGGGAGCATAGAAAGGTTAAGGGAGGGATGGTGAAGAATAATAAAGGAGAGGGGAGGTGGGTAGAGGGAGACAGTGAAAAGGCAGAGATACTGTATGAATACTTTTGCTCAGTATTCACAATAGAAGAAGAGGAGGCATTACCTAAACCAAACAATAGAAGCAGTCTGGGTAGGGGTGTTGATACCAGTCCATTTACAGAAGAAAGAGTGCTGAAAGAACTCCTAAAACTCAAGGTGGAAAAATCTATGAGGCCTGCTGGGATTCACCCCAGAATCCTAAAAGAACTAAGGGGGGACCTAGTGACACCACTGACCACCTTCTTTAACAAATCATGGGAGGATTGGGTGGTACCTGAGGACTAGAAGAGGGAAGATGTGATTACCCTTCACAAAAGTGGGAGCAAGCAGAAGCAGGAACTACAGACCTGTTAGTTTGAACTCAGTGGTGGAGAATGATGGGAATCACTTGTGAAAGAAAGGATATTGTTGAGTACCTAGAGGCCAGCAGAACTGGGACCCAAGACCCAGCATGGATTCACAGCAGGAAGGTCATGTCCGATGAATCTAATTGATTTATGCCTGGGTGAGCAAAAGTAATAGACCAGGGAGGGGCTGTGGATATGGTCTACCTAGACTTTTGCAAGGCATTTGACACAGTCCCACACAAAAGATTAATAATCAAGTTAGCCAGCCTGGGAGTGGGTCCCAGGGTGGTAGTCTGTGTAGCCAACTGGCTGCACAACAGGACACAGAAGGTAATAGTGAATGAAACACACCTTGATGAAAGAGGGGTTACTAGTGGAGTTCCTCAGGGTTCAGCACTGGGTCCAGTCCTCTTTAACGTCTTCATAGGTGACATTGCAGAGGGTCTGGAAGGAAAGGTATGCCTCTTTGCAGATGACACAAAGATCTGTAACAGAGTTGATGCACAAGGGGGGTGGAAAAGATGAGAAGGGACTTGGCAAGGTTGGAGGAATGGTCAGACATATGGCAACTTAGATTCAGTGCAAAGAAGCGCAAAGTAATGCACATGGGAAACAAAAACCTAGGAGAAGTGTACACAATAGCAGGGGAGGTACTAACAACACCAATATGGGAATAGTCATATTAGATGACCTAAAGATGGGCAAGCAATGTGAGAAGTCAGTAAGGAGTTCCAGCGGGATACTGGGATGCACAGGGAGAGGCATCACAAGTAGAAAAAGGGAAGTGGTCATCCCTCTGTACAGACAGTTGGTGAGATTCCATTTGGAGTACTGCATGCAGTTTGGAGACCCCATCTTTGCAAGGACACTGACAGGGTGGAGGCAGTCCAGAGAAGGGCAACTAAAATGGTGCAGGGTCTGCATCAGAAATCATATGAAGAGAGACTGAGAGAGCTTAATATGTATACGTTTGATGAAAGGAGGGATGGGGGGATATGATAGAAACTTTCAAGTACCTCAAGGGAATCAACAAAGTCCAAGAGGGTATCATCTTTCAGAAAAAGAGATGAGCAAGAACAAGGGGGCACAATTTAAAGATAGAGGGGGGATGGCTCACGGGAAATGTGAAGAAATTTCTTTTCACAGAGAGAGTGGTGGACACATGGAACCACCTTCCTGGGGAGGTTGTGGGTCTAAATCAGTGGGGGAATTCAAACATGCATAGGATAGACACAAGGGAATTATAATGGCAGGTGGGAGGAAGTAGGCTGTTGGTTAACTAGAATCTGCAGCTTATCCAATAGGTAGGGAAATGGGTAGACTGGGTGGGCCAAGCAGTCTTTATCTGCTGTCAAAGTCTATGTTTCTATGTTTCCTTTAGTCTCTACTCATAGAGCTTCTGATGCAGACCCTGCACCATTTTAGTTGCCCTCCCCTGGCTCACATCTGCTTTATGTATGTCCTTCTGGAGATGCAGGGCTCAATTCACAAAGGTTGGCACAAGCTGTACCAATATCACCTTGTGCTGATTGTTGGCATCCCAGGGACCTTGCACCTGATTCACTATCAGGTAGGGTCCCAGTGGCAAACTACCACAGCTTGCATCAGTTGTGGCCATCTGCCAAACAGATGGTACATCTAGAAGGTTTCTCCAAGCTGCTGGGTGACAGTGCACCAATCTTGGACATCTTTGGTGGCTGGTGGCCTTTCAGCCCTGATCCCCTTTCTACAAAATGACAGCATATCCCTAGTGGTATAGCAGACCCCCCAGCCCCATACCACTTTTATTAAAACATATCCCTGTTATCTAGTGCCCCCCAGCCCTAATCCCCATCTTAATAGAAAATGTCATGCCCCTGGATGTCTAGCGGACTCCCTCCATATCTCTGATCTGCCCATATAATTTACGCATCATTTTTCCTGATGAGGTAGTGAACCAGCACCCCCCACACCACAGCAGGCAGTGCCCCACCACCTCACTCCCCATACCATCCCAAGCTGGCAAATGGCACTGCCCTCCACTCTCCATCATGGTCTGCCACTGACTGAGCTATTTCTGAGTGCATACTGTATACAGTATCGCTCAATTGTCAACTCAGTGGTGGCCAACTGGCATCAGTGGAATGTGGATGGCTGCACCAGTCACCAGCTCCCGAAATAGGATGGGTGGGCAAAATAGATGGGACACTACTCGCCGGATATGGTGCACAAGTCCATTAGAACTGCCAGTAAAGATATATGCCAAATTATATGGGCAAATCATGATAGGAATTGGGTTCACTAGAGCACCATATAACTTATTTTTTCTAATAAAATGGGGATTGGGGCTGGGGGCGCTAGCTACCAGGGATGTGATGTCATTTTAAAACAAGTAGATTGAGGCTGGGGGGACCATAACATATTTGTCAAGTTTCTCCACTCTCCCAGAGGACATTTCTAAGTACTCTTAGACCAGTAGGGTTGGTCTAATGGTACTTGGAAATCTGCACTCGGAGATCGTTTTGAGAATCCATAATTAGGGGATATGGCAGCCTACATCTTCTGCAAGCCCCCTTGCACCATGTCACAGTCCATTTTGTGCCAGAAGGATGGTGTAAGCCTCCTTTGGTGCCACACAGCCTGTGTTTGATGTATGCTGCTATTACGAAGACTCCTTTCGCATCATTTGGAGACAAGCACAACTTGCACCATTCACTTATAATGAACCCTTGACTGCTATTCAGAGTAGCTTTAATGAATCAGGCCTGTTGTCTCCAGAACTGGACGTAGTACTCAAGGTGAGGTCTTATAAAGTGATCTGTACTGGGGTAACACTGCCTGTCATCCCATCATGTACTTTGCCCCTTGGGTTCTGTGCCCCAAGTTCTGTGCATTTCTTTGCACTAAATCTTAGTTTTGCACTCCTAACTTCTCCTCAAGCTTACCAAGGTGCCTCCTCATTCTTATCACACAGCCTGCTGGAGTGTCAATCATATTGCAGATCTTTGTCTCATCTGCAAAAAGGCATACCTTCCCTTCTAACCTTTCTGCAATGTCATTAATAAAAGTGTTGAAGAGGATCAGCTCCAGTACTGATCTTTGTGGCACCCCACTGGTCACCCTCCCTTCCTTGGAGAGAACTCCATTTACCACCACCCTCTTACACCTATCACTCAACCAATTTCTAATCCAGTGTACCACATTTGGACCCACTCACAGGCTGCCCAGTTTGTTAATGAGTCTCCTATGTGGGACAGTGTTGAAGGCCTTGCTGAAATCGAGCTTGGCCACACCCATGGCTCCAACCCAGTCTAATTCCCAGGTCACCCAGTCAGTGAAATCAGATTTGTTTGACATGGCATCCACACTGTGAATCTCTGCTGCTTTGGTTCCTGTAAGCTGCTAGATTCAAGATATTTCACAATCCTTTCCTTTAGTAGTGATTCTGTTAATTTCCTCAACACCAAAAACAGACAGACTGGCATATAGTTGCCAGCATCCTCACTGCTCCAACATTTGTGAACTGGGACTACATCCACCTTTCTCCAGTCCTCTGGATCTCTCTCTCTCTCTCTCTCTCTCTCTCTCCAGAGAGTGCTTGAACAGGATTGTCAGAGGTGGTGACAGCACTTCTCTAAACTTCTTCAATAGCCTTGGGTGTAGCCCATCTGGCCCCATTGAATTGTCCACTTTCAGTTTTGTGAGTTCCTTCAGGACTCATTTTTCATAAATGGACTGATGTCCACCTCTCTTCAAAATGTGCTCCTGTCACTTATTGGTGCTTCTTGATCTTCCTCGTTTTCTGTGAATACTGAACAAAACTATTTTTCCAGGATTTCTGCTTTTTTCTTGTCTTTCTCTACACACTCCCCTCCATCCTCTCTTAGACATTCAATCACTCCCCTGGTCTTTCTCTTTTCACTTATATACCTGAAAAACACATTGACCCATTCTTTGCTGCCTGAGCCACTTTCTGGTCTGTGTGAGTCTTAGCGCTCCTGACTGTTTTTCCTGTCTTTCTCTGCTTCTTCTGATACACTTCCCTGTTCTTCTTCTGTGCCTTCTTTTATCTAATGAATGCTATCTTTTTTGCCCTTACCTTCTCACCCACCTCTTTTAAGAACTATAGTGGTATTTTTTCCTTTTGGTTTTGCTTACTTGCCTAACACAGAGGTTTGTTGCCTTCACTATGGCACCTTTTAGTTTTGCTCACTGTTCCTTTACAACACCCAAGACTTCACTCCCACCAGGGCATCCATGAGGTATTCTTCCAACCTTGTAAAGTCGGCCCTACTGAAATGCAAAATACTCACCTTTGTGTATTCAACTCTGCCACTCTTCTTATATTGAGCCACACAATACTGTGATCACTGGTCCTCAGGTGTTCCCCTACTGTGATGTCAGCAACACTGTCACCCTTGGTGAGTACTAGGTCCAATATTGCTCCCTCCCAAGTGGGTAAATTTGCTAATTTCCTGAGGATAACCCCATTGAGGGAGTCCAGGATATCCTTACTCCTAGCTGAAGCTGCAGCCAGGAAGTTCCAATCAACATCCGGCAGAATAAGGTCCCCTAACAGCAGCACCTCCATCTTTGCAACCATTTTATGGATAGCTTTTTTTAGATCCCTGTCTATCTTCTTCCCCTTTGTTGGAGGCCTGTAGATCACGCAAGTGCAAATAGTGGCTTCATGTCATGCCTCTTGAGTGACCCACAGTGCCTCTGTCCATCCTTGCATTCCTTGTACTTCAGTTGCTTTTATACTATCCCTCACAATAACAACCCCCCCCCCTTAACTACCCTCACCTTCCTGAACAGGGAATATCCTGCAATGGCAATGTTCTAATCATGGTTCTCTTTGCACCATGACTTGATAATGGTGACATGGAAACATAGAATCTGATAGCAGATAAGGGCCATTTGGTCAACCTAGTTTGCTCATTTCCCTACTCATTAGTGACAGCCCAGATCCTATTTGATCTGCAGCACACCTTCTTTGTCCATCTTTAGGGTACCCTTTTGTCTATCCCATGTGCTCATGAACACCTGCATTGTTTTAGCTCCCACCACCTCCGCTGGAAGGCTGTTCCATGGATCCATCACCATTTCTGTAAAAAAGTACTTAATGACATTCCCCAAATCTTCCTTCCTCTAGCCTCTTATCATGTCCCCTTTTCCTTGTTCAATGCTTCCTCTGAAATATGCTTCCCTCCTGTACCCTGTTTACACCCCTAAGGTACTTGAATGTCTCTATCATATCCTTCCCCCTCTCTCCTCTCCCCTCCTCTCCTCCAATGAACAAATATTAAGGTCCCTAAGTCTTTCCTCATACTGCTTCTGGTGCAGCCCATATATAATTTTCATCACCCTTCTCTGGACTGCCTCCATCCTGTCTATGTCCTTACTGAGATGTGGTCTCCAGAACTGGACTCAGTACTCCAGGTGAGACCTTACCAGTGATCTGTATAGTGACATCACCACCTCTTTCTTCCTGTTGGTTATGTCCCTACCTATGCACCCTGGCATTCTCTTTGCCTTCCCCCGTGTCCAGGTCAGCCTCTACCATTATGGCCATGATGACTGGTATTTTATTTCCCAGATTGTGAGCATTGGCTCTCATGGCCTTCCAAATTCTGCTACAGCCTTCATGCCAGACCCCTTTTTTCCTCCAGTCTACTGTCCTTAACCCCTTTACCTCTTTTCCTGTCCTTCCTTTTTTCTACCATTCTGGTTTCCCTGGTTTTAGGCACTTTTGGAGATTTCCCGCCATTAGAGTTCTCCACACTGGCCTCTACATTTTGTGTGGATGGTGGGCAGTTTAGTTCTCCCTATTCCTTTCCACCAACTCCTTTTGCTAGTTTAAATGCTTTCCAGTGTAGCACTTAAACTGTTCACTGATGACCTGAGTCCCCCTTCTGGAAGTTTGCAGGTGGTATGCCCCCCAACAGTGGCACCGACATAGGGGCACACAGTCTCCTGGTCCTGCACCCCTGCCCTGAACCAACTCTGGTGGTGGGGTGGGGTCAGAGACCACCATATGGGGGGTTCAGGATGCAAAGCCCCCTGATGAAAAAAGTGGCCTGGGAGACAAACAGAAATTATGCCGACTGCAACTTGCAGCTGACATAATTCCTGTTGATGAGATGCCAGTCAACAAAGCTGTTGTTGCATGGGCATCATACAGCAACCACATTCCATCTCCCATGTAGAGGCCTACAGTACATCCTTCCAGGTGGGACCCCAGTCTCCAATGAATTTGAACCCTTCCTTTCTGCACCACTCCTTAAACCAAGGGTTGAAGCTCCTGGTGTGGAGTACCCAGTCCTCCCCCATCATAGACATCAGAAGAGGTCACTGAGCATGCTGCTTGTCTAAGACCCCTCTCCATCCTCCTGAACTCTTACTGCACTGTCATATCCTCATTCCCCAGCCATGTTACTAGTCCCTAGGTAGACTATATATCCAATTCACACTCCTGTCCTGCCGCCTCAGTGATACCTAGGATCTGCTTTCCACCCCCCTGAGCTATGGTGCCAGGTAAGCACCTAACTTCCCTCTCCCCCTCCTTTCCTGCCCCCAGATCTATCCCTTTAACAATTAAGTCCCCCACCAGGAGCTGCTTCCTCCACCTATGTGTTCATCTGCCCTCCTTCATGGGTATTCCTCCACAGAGATCCTCCCCATCCTCCTTAGACACTACTACAGCTGCTTCCTTGGAATAGTCCCACTCTGACAGGGTGGCATGGCAATTTCATAATGCTACTGTAGAGGGGAATGCTCCTCTGACCCACCACCCTCTCCTTTCCTAAACCCACCATAGTCCAACCTCTCCACCCGCTTGACAACCTTTGAGGCAGCAGTGGTGGACTTGATTGTCCCTGGGTGGGGGACAGTTGCTCTCATTAAGTAGCTCTTTTGGTGCAAAATATATATCATTCGTAACATATCTCTTCCCCCTGCTAGACCTAATGAAATATAGGATACTGTATAACCATAGACCAAATATCTTTACCCAGTCACTAGCCTTATATACACGCACTGCTATTCCTCATTTGAGAGATGAGGTCCTAGCAGGTTTTGTACTTAATCTTCTGAATGATGTCTGTATAAATGTACCACTCAGGCAAATATTGTTCAATTAGATGGTAGTGTATGTCTTTTATTCTTGAAAATACAATTAAAACTTTAACTACAAAAACACTTCTGTTACTTTTTGGTGGCCCCTTTCTCTTCTACTTCCTTTGTAAAGATGGAACCAAAGTATTTATTTTGGATGTGTCTTTTCCTGGTCCTTTCTGCACAGTCCTCCTCCCTCACTTGCCTTTTGAAACTTACAATCCCATCCCTACTCTTCCTCTTTTCAGTTACATACTGTGGAAGAGTGTAGAGGGAGTGTATATCGGCAGCAGAATGGACAGAGCATTGTTTCTTTTTCAGAAATGCTAAGAGAGTTACAAGGTGTTCTAGAGGCATGCTAGTGGGGTGCTAATCAAACACAGAACTAACCAATCATTGAAAACTCTGAAAGTATCCAGATATGGAAGACTCAGGAAGCATCCAGCTAGGGAAGAATCTGGAAACAGGAAGCTAATCAAAAACAGCTCTTGTAAATGGGTCCTATGCACTGTGCTAACACACTGTGGAAACCAGGCCCATCGGCATAGATATGTGGGAATGCCATGCAGCAGGGGGTCCCGTGGATCCCTGGCAGCATGCTCCAAAAGAGCACAAGCCAGATGTGCACCTGATACCCCTGTCATGCAGACAGATCCACAATGTGGGGGTCAGGGAGGGAAAAGGCATTCCCACACTATGAGCTACTCACAATGGCACACAGTGCTGTGCGAAGGGGGTTATAGAAGGGCAATGGTTATGGCTTTGGGGAACCTGCTGTGTCTGCCCTATGAACTTAGTCCAGCACACACAGACTACCCAGCTAGTGGCAGAGAATATATGTAACCCCCACCACATACAAAAAGCCATGCCCCTGCCCTAGTAGTTAGATAGCAGCCCACCATCACACAGCATAGCCATGTACCCCTCTGTATGTGTAAATCCACCTTCCCCCTGCCCCACAGCAGAGTCCCATACCCCTCTGCATGTGTAAACCTACACTCCCCCACTACACAGCATAGCCTCATATTTTTCTGTATAGGAAAACCCACATTCCCTCAGTGGGCAGCAGAACCCAATACCCATTGGTGCTGCCCCCTGCACTCTTTTGTTCCCTACTCCCATATGTGTTGGACCACCATCCCAAAATGGTGCCCAATGAGAAAGACCTAGCCAAGTAATACAATGCCTGACCACTCTCTGGCACCTGATTCCTGCTTCCCAGCCCACTAATTGGTGTACACTGGCATGCCTCCACCTGCAGCACTTACAACATCACCCCTCTTTCCACATACCTGATGATCACTGCTGCAGTGATGGACAACAAGTGGCACAACCCTCTGTACACCTCCTCAGCCACCAGCAATCCAATTAATGCTAGGAGCATACTGGACAGGTGACTGGCATTAGTGCTTACCAGCATGGTCACACATGTCCATGGGTGTGTAGTTATGTGGGTGGGGCATGCAACTCTGGTGTGTACTTTCCATCCATTAATTCATAAGCAATAATGTTCTTGCCAAGTTCAAATTACAGATACTTTTGGAAAGGATTGTGAAGTTTGTAAGTGGACATTGTTATACTTGCTTGGTTGCTGGGAACCAGAGTAGCTGGTGACCAGAGGTAGTGAAGAAATTGCTGTGTTTAGTTAGAACTCCAGACAGGAGTGGGTTCCCAGTTAGCCAGGTAGTTGGAAACAAAACTGCCCTTCAATAAACTACATTGTTGTACTTGTTCTGTCTTTTTTTGTGTTTTAGATCAGATCGGGGATATCATCATATAACTTCCTTCTGACAAAATTCTCTTAGCATTGATTAACATCCAGTATTCAGTGACCAACATCATTTCAAAAGCTAAAATTTAGCTTGATCATTCAACATATTCCTTGCCACTGGAAAATATCTCATGGAAGTCCCTCTACGTCTTCTGACAGTTAAATCCCATCAGAGATGTTTACAAAAAAGGCCACCATATTGTTTCAAATAAATTATTATTAGACCCAATTTATAATGAATCCTTACCCATTTTAATATATCCATCAACGTGATGAGCCATTCTTTAAATACAGGAGCTGTTACACTTTTCCATTTTTGTAATAATAGTTTTCTACCACCATAATGGCTATATGAACAAATGAGGATTTGCTTAATCCAGATCTCCATAGGAGTTCATGTTATTCCCAATAATATTACACCAGGGTCAAATTGGTATTTAATTATCAGTACTTTCTTAATTACCTCAATATTGTCTTCCCCAAAAGTAGCCAAAAATTGACTGTCTATGGACATGTATTTTATTGTACCGTTTGTAGTGTAATACGTGGGACATAATTCAGAGATTGCTGTACAAAATGTATGTAGTTTTGACGGAGTGTAATATTCTCTGTGTAAAATGGTAAACTGTATTTGTTTAAATCTGTTGGATTTAGGTACTGTGCTTACATTTCTCATTGCCTTTAGCCAATTATTTGAATATATTTCCATATCCAATTGTTTTTTGCAGAATTTTTTTAATCCTAAGAGAAACATTTGTTTTGTTTCCTTGATTGTGTACAATTGTTCTATTGTCTTCTTATTATTTTCTGTATTTATGAAAAATTATTCTAATGGGTCTAATGGGATTTACGTTACAAGATTCCTTTGTTTTCTGACATATTCTTTTTTTTTTGTAAGTACTGTAAGCCATGTAGTGATCATCATTTAAGTTACATACTATGTTTATCTCAGCAGCTTAAAATGTCCTTCCATTAACAGATTCTCTGTTTTTTGGATCTCTTTTTGATGTCATCCTTTGGATGAGACATTAAACTGAGGTTTCATCTGCCTGTTCTGGTAGTTGTTCAGGTGGACATTCTAACCATCCAATATCACATTCCTTGTTTTCCCTGTAAGGTATCCTAAGGAAATAATTGTACCTCTCACATTTCCCCTCCAAACCTTTCAAAACAATCTCTGTAGATTCTTCCACAAATGATTAAACTTTCTGGTGCATATTTATGTTTATCTCTTTCACTTTCAATATCATAGTCTCTATTTGTGTAATCAGTACAATATTTGTCAGTTGTATCGATTATAATAAATGTTAGCATCTACACATCCAAAGGTAGTATTTTATAATTGCAAAAAATCCATTTAACGTGGTATTATGGAAACCTTTCCAAATTCCAGAATACTCCCTTAATTTATTTATTTATTTTTATTTATTAGAACATCAGTTTAACAACCTTTGAGTCAGAGGCTCATTTACAAAGGTACCTCGTCACAGTGAGGACATAACAGTGCAAGAAACAAACTTCAAGGCAGATAAAAGATCAGAGTACATTTAGGAATCAGCCAAACATGCAGGCATTTGTCAAACACAATATAAAACAGGCTTATAAGTGCACTTTACAGAGTAGACAATATACAGTAGTTACATGGAAATTGATTCAGTGGGCAGAAAAAGGGTAAGGCTGAGTGGAAGACATCAGAAGAAGAGTGTGGGGAAGATAGTAGCAAGTAAAGGTAGAGCTGGACAGACGGTCAGAGAGCGGCTCAGTGAGCCTTGTCTGGGAGGATAGGAGGAGGCTTAGAGGGGTACAGCTGCATGTTGAGAGCAGGTGATTTCTAGACTAGTTTTAAAATAAGATAACGAGGCATCAGGTGACTCGATGTGGAGGTGTTATACCAACAGAGGGCTCTGTAGGAGTAAGCCCTTTGACTGCAGTAAAGGTTCTCGCCTCGGTATAACCAGTGCAGTTTTGTGGGATGTGCAGGTATGCACTGTAGGGTTTGCACGGTGGATAGTGGTTGACAGACCCAGTGGGGATAACCCAAGGAGTGATTTTTTTGTTAGGAAGCAGGTTTGGTATTTGAGGTGCTCATCAAGGTTGAGTAGATTAGCCATGGTGCACAGACAGCAAGTGTGGGTTAGACTATGATATGAGGGTGATGTAGATAATTCTATTTAAAAATGGCCATTGCCATCTGGTTGCCAAGTCAGTACAAAATTGGATACTGTTTGGGCAGGTTATAAAATATGATGTATTGTTTCTTCCACATTAACACAAGTAAATCTATGACATAACTTTTCCTGAATAGCTGTGTGCTTCAGATTTCCCCAGACCCCCAACTTACTCTGACTATATAGCCAGGAAATGCTCCAAGTATTTTGCAAAACCCTGTTATCAGTTAGAGCTGCTAAGGCCTGTCACATCTTTGACAACATACATTCTTGGAAAACTAATATCAGTTTGTGTATATCTTACACAATATGATTATACAGTGGTTTTCATCCTAAAGTCAGAATAGTCTGTTTCTCAATTTTCCATTGTCTCAATTTTCTTAGTGACACTGTAGTATACTAAAATATTTTATAATTTATAAGTATTGTTGGTGCTCCCTGTTCCCATTTTGACATATATGTTTGTAAGGTCTGCTGTATCCATACCTGCTAAGTTTACTGTGGGGAAGGGGGGTCCAATCTCACACAATGGTATTTTTTGAGAAAAAATGATTGATAAAATACTAGTGGATATATCATGTTCAACACACCTTTTTTGTAGGATAAGTAGGTAATTTTCTTTTTTTACTGGATTCAGGCAGCTTCCCCAAAGCATCTGAAAAAAGTTATTAAGTATCCTGGTTTCCAAATGTGTTGATGGGGCATACACATAGGTCAAGTATGTAAAATAGGTGTTTTTTAATTATTAAAAATATTTTATTTTTTCCCAATTTCCAGCTGTTCCAGATTCTTACTTTGGATTCACAAGTTTCTGCTTTCTCAGTTTAAAGTTGCAGAGTCCCCATTCCCAAAGCATATGCCAAGTCACTTATGTGAATATTGATCCAGAAGCAATGATTTGATTCCTTTCATTAGACCAACATAGATGTTACAACAATTGAACAAAGTGCTCTAGCTTTTGGACCAACTGGGTCCTTCTTCAGACGTTTATGACAGTTATTCAGAAAATCTCATACTATTAACACCCAGATGATACATAAAAAAAGAGAAATAATTCTCATTGGTTTAACATATGCATTTGAAACATAACAGAAACATAAGATTACATCAGGGAAGCTAATTAGCTGTGAGATTTGAAGAGATTAGCTGTTTGTAATTAGAAACATTGGCAATGTTAACCCCTGCCATCTCATTTATATCATCTGGAATGGTTTCTAATCACAGAAACATAGAAACATAGAAGTTGGAAGCAGATAAGGACTGCAAGGCCTATCCAGTCTGCCCATTTTTTTCTACCTTTTAAATGTGCCATCAGCCTTTGCTCTGTCAATGGCCTATCATTTCATACTCATCTGTATTACTCCCTTATTTTTATTTTTTTTTATTTTTTATTTAGTTGTTTAACCAGGAGTAGCACACTAAGCTGAAAGCTTTTTTACAGGAGTGACCTGGGAGTCTATCCCATGCCTGTTTGAAACCCTGCATTGTATTCATATCCACCACTTCCTGAGGTAGGACATTCCATGCATGCACCACCATTTCTGAGAAAAAGACCTCTTCACATTACCCCATAATCGTCCTCCCTCTAATCTCATGCTGTGTCCTCTTGTCCTGCTATTTTTCTTATATCGAAACATTTTAGACTCTTTCACCTTTTAATGCCCTTAAGGTGTTTGAATGTTTCGATCATATCACCCCTCTCCCTCCTTTGCTCTAGGGTATACATATTGAGCTCCATTAATCTGTCCTTATATGTTTTCTGATGCAGTTCCTGTACCATTTTGGTTGCCCTTCTCCGGACTGCCTCAATTTGGTTAATGTTCTTGTGAAAGTATGGCTTCTAGTACTGCACACAGTACTCCAGATGGGGCCTAACCAGTGTCTTGTAAAGAGGAATTATTACCTCCCTCTTCCAACTTGTGATACCCCTACTAATACACCCCAACATCCCCCTAGCATTATCTACTGCTTTAGTGGTCCGCATGGATGATTTCATGTCATCAGTGATGATGATGCCCAAGTCTCTTTCTTCCCTTGTGACTTACCAGCAAATTCCCCCTTAGCCTATAGGTGGTTTCAGGGTTCCTCTTCCCTATGTGATTGATCTTGCACTTCTTTGCATTAAACCGCAGTTGCCATTCTTCCAACCATTTTGCTAGTTTATCCAGATCTCTGAAGTCTGGCTAAAACTTTTTGTTTCCAGATTAAGCTGTGCCCCTTATACTGAGGTGAAAATCTGAAATGGCTGCCCTGCTCTTTCTCTTGACACAATATTCTTTACAAATACACACATACACACACACATCTACATATGCCAATACCTTTTCTCAGCTTTCACTGATATGTGAAGCTACCCCTATAATTTGCTTATTCCATTTAGTTGCCTAATGATTGGGCCAAGTGCAAAAGTGTATAGCAGGGGATTTAAAGATCATCCCTGTCATGCCCCTCTTTAGAGCTAAGACTTCCCCTAAGTTTCCATTAACTGAGGGCACAAAGCAAGCTCCCTTATGCAATCTCTTTATCCACCCTACCATTTTTTTTTGGGGGGGGGGTCTATATGTAAACACTACTTACACAAGATATGTATGTCCTACATGGTCAAAAACCTATGATTGACACCATGGCCAGAACATAGTCTGTCACATCATTGTTCCTACTATTCTCGAAGAGCTCTCTTAAAAGATACCGATTGTGTTCTATTGTCCTATGTGGAATGGCACATGTTTAGGTTATATCTATAAGTGTTTTTGTTACCTACTGCAGCCTTTGACAGATAGGTTTAGATAGGATTTTGTAATCATTATTGAATATGCTTATTGGTCTCCAATTAGAAATATTATGTTTGTTTCCAGTCTTGTAGCTATAACTAAATACAGCTTTCCCACATTCTAGGTAATCCTTTATGTACTCTAAGATATAATTAAACACTGGGACCAGTAGAGTACTAATTTAATTTGCAAAAGTTTTGTGCAGTTTACACATTAGGCTATCCAGACCCATGGAGGTCCCATTCTCTAAATATATGATCACCCCATGTATTTCATCTTGTGTGATAGTTTTTTCCTAACCTAATCTGGGCATCTGCATCTAATTGTGGTACAGGTGCAGTTAAGAAATTAGACAAACTGTCCTGTGTGGTGTTTACACTAGTAAAAGTAGATTTTAATAAATTGTTAGCTACAGTTAACATCACCAAATCTGTTGTGACTAAGGTGCCATCCTGTTTTTTAGGCATGCATGACTGCGGCATCCAGTATCCTTTTACATACCAGATATGGGTCAGAGACTGACTGTTTTATTTTTCCAAATCTCATTTCAGCTTGCAAAGTCCTTTCCCTATCATAGTAGTAGGCAAACAATTTATTTTTATCTCTATTATCTGTGACTTATATTTAACCTGATCTTTGTGTGGAAAAGACATTAAATTATACAATTGGTTGCGATACCCTAGATATTTAATGTAGTATGAGTTAACCTTTTCACACCCCAATGTTATAAAAAGTTGTGTTTTGCATCTTTTTACCACTCAAAAAAATCATCATAAATACACTTTATAGAGCCTCTAACCTCATAGAGTTCTGTTTTCTTATCTTTATCTGTTCTAATACTGATTAATTTAGTTTCCGATGTTGTGACTGGAAAAAGTCCTAGATGATGCTTTTGCTAAAGCTCCCCAGTAAAATGTGATGGTCAGAAAAGTCAGTGGGCTTTATCTCTATCTTATTGGGTGTTTCAAATTTAGAGGTAATAAGCAATCAATACATTTGGCATATATATGCCTATAATATATGAACATACAAAATTGCCAGCAGATAGATGCCATATGGTCTATCTAGTCTGCTTGAGTGTGCAGCACCTCAGTCAATTAGACTGCAGCTGCCTCCCCTCCCATTAACTTTTCCCTCCCACAACTGCCCCAGGTATGTACGTTTCCCCTGAATCTGTTCCACCCTCTCTTGAAGCGCCCTGCAGTCTGCATTGATACGAGCTGCTTAGGCAGTGCATTCCACCCTGTTACCATTCTTTCAGTGAAGTAGTGCCTCCTACTTTCCCTGCTGAATCTGTCCCCTTTTAACTTCAGGAAATGCCCTTTGGTATCTCTTCCATTCTGGTGATTGAACCCACCCTGGAAGCTTACTCTTCTCATCTCCTTCAGGTACTTGAAGGTCTTGATCATGCCCCCTCTCTATCTTCTATCCTCCAGGGTATACTTGCTGAGCTCTTTTAGTCTTTCCTCATAAGTTTTCTCCCCCAACCCCTAGACTGTTTTGTTGCTCTTTGCTGCACTGCCTCCGGTAGTTTGATATCCCTTTTCAAGCACTGGTGCCAGAACTGCATGCAGTACTCCAAGTGCAGCCTCACCAGGGACCTGTTCAGGGGCAATATGACTTCTGAATGTAATCCTCCTTGCAATGCACCCTAGCATCCTGTTAGCCTTAGCTGCTGTCTTCCTACACTGGGCTGAGTGGTTTAATTCCCGGTAACCAGTACCCTCAGATCCTTCTCCTTGTTGGATGTGAACAGTTTGATACCATCCATCCAGTAGCTGTAACCTGGGTTTTTGGCTCTGAAATGCATCACCTTGCACTTCTTGGTAGTGAACCCAAGTTGCCAAGTGTGTGATCACTCCTCAAGTCTTGCTAAGTCCTCCTGCAGTAATTTGCCACCCTCTTCCCCATCCACCTCAGCATGGATCTTGGTGTCATTGGTGAAGAGGGTGATCTTATTCTTGATCTCAACTGCTATGTCTGAAAATTAAAATGTTAAACAGGACTAGTCTCAGTTTTGATCCCTGAGGACACCACTTGGCACTGCCCTGGGCTCTGATGCTTCTCCCCCCACAACTACCCTCTGTTGCCTGTCCCTCAGTTTTTTACCCATTGGGCTCACTTTTACCCTATACCAAGACTCCTCAACTTTCAGGTCAACCTTCCATGTGGCTCTGAATCGAAGGACTTGCTGAAATCCAGGTAGACTACATCTATCACCTGGCCCTCATCCAGTGCTCTCATGACCCAGTCAAAAAAATCAACCAAGTTTGTCTGACAGCAATGAACCTATGCTGTATATCATCTTGCAGACCATTATTTACAAGAAACTACACCAGCCTTTCTTTGAGAATATATTCCATCAGTTTCTCCACAATTGCGGTGAGGCTGATTGGTCTGTAGTTCCCTGGTTTGTCCTTGGCCACACTTTTATGGAGAGGTGCCACGTGGTCCTCCCTCTAATCTCTGGGCACACATCCTGTATTTAGTGAAGTCTTGAACAGATCTACCAGCGACTCTGCCAGGACCTCTGCCAGCTCCCTCAGCACCATGGGATGTACTCCATTTGGCCCAGGTGCCCTGTCTACCCTCAGGGACCTAAGGCCCTCTAGCACCCTTTCTACCATGATTACCCTATCTGTGGTTGTCTCAGCCCTCATGCCTGTGTCCCCTTTCCCTGCAGAAACAGGCCTAGTGAACACTGAACAGAAGTACTTATTAATACTTCTGCCCCCTTGTCTACCCACCCACTGCCTTTCCTGATCCTAACTATTTGATCCTTGCACTTCCTCTTTTCCCTGAAATACCTGAAGAAATCTTTTTCCCCTTCCTTAATCCCCGTGCTAATTTTGTTTCCCTGGCTGCCTTTGCAGTCCTGGCTGCTCTGCTCACTTCCCTGGATTTCCTTACATAGTTCTCCCTATCCTCTGTCCTGTTGGTTTTCTTGTAGGTTTGGCAGGCCCTTTTCTTATCCATCACCTTCTCCATTACCTGTCTGGTCATTCTGCTTGGATGCTTGGTCCTTTTTTTTTTTGCTAGCTCATGACACAAGCTTCAGTGGATCCCTAGTATTATGATCACCTATTTCTGGTCTGTGTCTATGTCAGGGTGGATGCCATCTATGTGTGTTTCGTTAATTGCCACATCCTGCCAAAGTCTGCCTTTCTGAAGTCCAGAACCTTTGTTTTTGTATGGTGGATCTCTTTACCCAAACTTATGGGGAACCACACTGTGTGGTGATCACTATCAACCAGTGGTTCCTTCACCCATACATCTATGACCAGATCTCCATCCTCCAGCACCAGGTCTAGAATATTTTCTTCCCTTGTTGGCACTGTCATCCTTTGGGTCAGGAAGCCATCCCAGATTGCTTCCAGGAAGATCTACTCCCTGGTGCATGTGGTGGATGGGATGCTCGAATCCACCCCTGGTAAATTGAAGTCTCCTACCACCACTACAGTGCTCCCCTTGACACAGAGTCTCCTTAGCTGCTCTCCTAGCTCCCTATCCATGCCCTCTTTCTGGGTTGAGTGCCTATAAACAACCTCCAATCAGACTCTAGCCCTTCTTTTTGGCATGGAGTTGTCTCCAAATGACTTCTGACCTACCTTCCCCCCTCTCCTCCCTGATGTGTCCAGTCCCTTGCCTTATGTAAATGGCTACTCCCTCCCCTTACCTTTTCTCTGTCCCTCCTGAATAATTTAAATCCTGGGATGGCCAAGTCCTAGTCATGGTTTTGGGTTGCCCATGTCTCAGTGATGGTTACTATGGCCACCTCTCCTTCTGACAGTAGTGCCTGCAGCTCTGCTATCTTAGTCCCCAGGCTGCTAGCATTAAGTGATACCATATTCCACCCTGACTCTCTCCAAGCTGCCCCTTTACTCTCCTCTCCCCCCATCCTAGACAAAGTAGGTCCTATCATTGCTATGGGTGGAGGTCCTCTGGAACTTCTATCCTGATTTATTCCACCTCCCCAGCCCCCCACAGCAAGTTTAAATTATACTTTGTGTGATAAATTCCCTCAGTCTCTACTTTAACACCTCTGAACACTCCTTACTTAGATGTAGCCTGTCCCCTACATATAGATCTGGGTTCTCCCATGTGCTGCCCCACTCTCCCACCCAGCCTTACCCCATGGACTCACACCATTCTCTCAGCCACTTGTTGAAGTCCATGATTCTGATTTTTCTGTCTGTACTTGCCCTTGACACTGTCAGAACTTCTGAGAATGCCACTGTGCTTCCTTCCTCTCTTCATAGCTTCCCCATTTCTCTGAAGCTGTCCTGAACCTCCTCTATCTACCTTCCTTCCAGATAATTTGTTCCCAGGTAAACAATGATGTATGGCTCTCCCCACCTTCTGTACACACCTACCAATGTGCAGCTGCACTCTACCTGCTGCCTTGCTAGGCATGCACTCTTCCCAGATGCTGCTTTTCCTGGCCCCCTCCTCATTTAACCCCTTAAATATAGAGTCCCCCAGAATTATGACTGACCTCTTTAGTGTTCCCTTCTTTTGCAGGCTCTTTTTCTTCTCCCCAAACTTCACCCTTCCCTCCCCCAGCCTCTTCCCCTGCCTCCTCCATTCTGTGTCCTGATTCTCCTCACTGGCTATGGCTGGTACATCAGCTTCACTTACTAGACCATTCCCTGTACCCTACCTACCCCCATGCCATTTCCTTTGCCTCCCCTTCCTGCCACCCTCCCCACTATGGTTTTCCTTGAGTAGTGTGCTTCCCCTTCCCAAGGTTCCCTCCCCAGCCTTGTCCCATCGTTATCCTTGCTGCCTCCTGTTTCTAACTTTTCTGCACCTCCCTGCTCCATTGTCCCTAGTTTTACTTCCTTAACACCTTTCTGCTACCCCTTGTCTCTAGGGCTATAGGGCTATAGGTAAGCACCTGCCACTACTGTGATGCATCCTTTCTCCCTGGTAGTGACCCCCCAACCCTCTCAGTGATTACACTACCTTCCACCTCCTGCTTCTCCCAGTTAGCTGTACTATTGACCTGATTTGCTCTGGTGATCCCCCTTTCCCCTGTTTTTCCCAGTCCCCCTTTTCTGAGGCTTATGACCTTGTGCTGGCCCTGCTGTAGTCTTGCCTCCTTGTCCTTGACTACTCCAACACCTGTTTCCATGTCTTGCATTTCATTGCACTGGATTTTACAACCCTCTTCCTGATTCCTCTGTAATTTCCTTGTGCTGGCCTGCTGATGGCTGTATTGTGTGTCCTGACAGGTTCCACTTATGACCACAATCTTCCCTACCTTGGCCTCCCAATGCCTGCAGCTGCTTCCTCAGACACCCAAATTCTTCCCTTATTTGCCCCATCTGCCAGCACACCAAGCAAATCCCAGCCCACCATTCCACTGCAGGAACATGGCTGCTCCACATCCCTGGTAAAATACTATCCTTGCTGGCTGCCAATCTCATTCCTCCCTTCACATTGATTGGACCCTCTCCTGTCCTGACCCTTCCCCCGCTCTGGCCTCATCTCATCTACATTGGTCATGTCCGCTCTTGTCACTTCCTTTAATACCTATTTCATATATTTCCCCTTGCCCTTCCACACACTGTGTCCTGTCTGCTCCTCTTCCCAGCTGAATGCTACTAGTACCTGATATTGTGTACTTGAAGGCCCCTCCCAAAATATCCTCCTATCACACCAATCAGCAATTAATTCTGAATGCTGTACTCCTATTTGAGATTGACCTATGCTTTTTCTCCACTCTGTGACTGCACTATGCATTGTGTGGCATGTATGATTTTGTATTTTCCTGAAACTTGGCTTCCCATCCAAATGCCCTTTGGGGTAACTCTTGCCTCAGTGTTTGCACACAGAGGTTCTTTGTCTTTTAAATAGTTTTTTTTTTTTATTTTAATGGGTTCACCACAACATATCCAAGACACACTATCTTAGGGTAGCTGGTCCAGTCCACTGGGGTGTCAAACAGATGAGTATACTGATGAGTCCTGTAGGCCTAAACACGTGTTCATGTCTCTGTTAGCACCCTTGCAAATAGTGAGAGGCCTCGGCACCATGCAATTCTCGCTTAAAGTAGGACCAGCATAACATTCTGTGGTAATTTGCATATGCAGCCCATGATGCTTTGCATTGTGTGGGCATGTGTGATTTTGTATTTTTTTTTTTTTCTTTCTTTTTGCCCCTTCTCTGCTCTCGGAGCCATCTCCTTCCTTCCTTCCTCTCAACTCCATTCCACCTCCGGAGGGATCTGCCCCTAGAGTGCCCCCTTCCTCCTTGCACATTGGGGTCTGTCCCTCCACTCGGTGGACCAGATGATCCGAGAGGCTATCATCTTGGGCTGCCAAGAGGGTTTTTCTCGTTTTCTCCCCCTAGTTTCCCTGCCCCCTGAGACGCCCCACGCTAGGACGTACGTCCCGAGTGGCGGTGTGCTGACGCACACCAAGCCCTCATGCACAGCCGACGTCCTCCCCAGCACCGCAAGCGGCGCGCTGTCCTCTCCATGATCGGTGTGCTTCCACCGTCGTGAAGGTGACTTGGAACACACGAATGTGTTCGAGGTTCCCACCCCTGAGGGAGGAGAGCATCCATTGGGACGCTCAATGCTCCCTCCCCCACCGACCCGGCAGCCCGAGTCCGTTCCGGACCGGGTCGCCGGTCAAGCGCAGGTGTGTGCATAGCGCCTCAACCATCAGCGCCACCGGCCGCCATGATTTTATTTTATTGGATATGAACCACATAAGTTGCACCTGAAGCCCCTTTCTCCAATCACAGGGCAGGAGTTCCCTTATAAATGTGCTGCGTTCAGGCTAGAGAGGGATGGGGAGGGTGGAATTAAGGCACACACCCAACTCTCACGAGAGAGTATCAGCCTGTGTCTGCCCCTCACCACACCTCCAAGCACTGCAATTTCCTCTGGAGGCATTCCTAGGCATTTACCTTGCTGGACAAAAGAAGAACCCCTTCCTCAAGCTACAAGGCTAGACAAAACACAGGTCCTGTCCTAGAAAGTTAATGGCTTAAAAAACACACACACACAAGATAAGCAGAAATGTTTCCCAAGTAAAATAAGTATAAAAGACTAAAACCAGCAATAAGCAGTTTCAGTGCTGAACTGAAACTGATTATTCTCTCCTGACCACCAGAGACAAACAGCAAGACCAGCAAACCCCCACAAAAGTATCAGCTGCACCTACAAACCCCCCAAACAGGTAACTTTTCAAATTAATCCAGAAAGCAATCTGGTGCCAACTGAAAGCTACAATAAAACTGCAAAAGAAACAATGACAACTGCATGAATTCTGCCAAAAAAATCAACAGTTATCTCACAGAAATTAACCGCTGCCTTCTGCTTCCAAAACATTTAGGCATTATGTCAAACCTGGGTCTTTCCTGAGCTGTCTATAGGCATCCTTCATGTTTGTCCCAGTCAATATTTGTTCTAGTGGTGCATGTGTATTAGACTATACTTTCCTAATAGTTTCTCCTGAGCTTTAAGTATCTAAACCACAGTTTAAATCCCCTCTCTCCATATGACATGTTTTCTGGTGTAAAGATATGGTTTGATGGCTTCAAAAAGCTTAATCATGTTTGCCTTAATTTGTGGTGCATAAATATTTATCCATCTGAAGAAAAAAAATCCCTGTACTTACAGCCTAATAGTAAAACCCTACCTGGTAGTATATCCATTACTCTAGTTATTGAAAAGTGTGCCCCCAAACAAAATCCCTATCCCATCTGCTACCTCTGTTCCAAATGTCCAAAAAGATTACCCCCCATATTGAGCTTCTTCTCAGCTGTTCAACTTCAGAGAATTCAGTCTTGTTTCTTGAAGAAACTCTATATCATTTGCTAAATCTCAAGATAAAACAAAACTGAAATTCTATTTTTGTAGTTTTTTAAGCTACATATATTAAAGGAGGCTTGGTGACTGATAGTCATTTAAGTATGTGTGTAATGGCTGGGGTCAATCTTTTTCTCTCTGTGGAACTTTTATTTTTCTTCTTTTTGCCTTGTTTCTTTTTTAGTAATCTCTAAAGGCCACTTTTCTTCTTCACCCTTTTCTGAGATTCTGATCTAGTGGACACATCTGATTCCTAATCTGATTCACCTTTCTTTCTGTAAGGGGGTATATAGATTCTATAGGGTAGGGCAAACTGTGCTGGCATTTGTTTGGATGCTGCTCTGGTTACTCTGCAGCCTATTTGTACAGTTTGTTTTTCTGATGGGGGACTTTCCTGTTGTTCATTATCTACTACCACTGGAGAGTCCTTACCTTGTAGTCCATCAGCTTCATTCTGCGAGTTATCCTCATTCTGAACCCCTGGGAGGAATCTGTTGTTAGAGTATTCTGTTCTTCCTCTTATCTAACAACTGAGTCATGTTGTCTCCTTTCTTCTTCAGTGATTGTGTGGTCTCCCTGCTTAAGGGTTGTCTATTGAAGGGGTGGGGCCTAGGTAGGTATGGGGCCCCTTCTTTTATCTTGTGCATTTTGCTCAACATTGTCCTGATCCCTACCTTCATTTCCATTGTATCTGGCACATGGGCACTGATGAAAATCATGGCCCTCGTTATCATATAAATTGCATTGAAAGATATTTTCACACAGATCACTAGCATGTCCAATTCCAAACCCCCCACGTAATGCTCATTTAAGCATGTCAAATGTGCTACTTACATGAGGTTCAGACCCACACTTATAGGATGTTCTGGACTGCCCACCATAGAAGCAAGTGTCTCTGTCTTTTCTTAGGAAGAAACTATTAGTGAGATGGATGACCTCAGAATTAATATGGAATAGTTTCACTTTGAATTTCTAACCTCCTGTCCACAGTTTTCTGAGTCAATAATTGTCTCAGGAGGTCTGAAAATGTCAGATGGGTTTTGTAACCAATGGTAGATATTACTCACATTGACCCCTTGATTCTTAAACATAAATGTAACTAACTTAATCTGAGGTTTGGTCAGAGGAATAGCGTAAAATGGAGTCCATAAGTGGACTTTGTTTTAAAGCATTATATTTCCACCAAAATCTTTCTAGATCTGCATTAGTTTTAAAACTTATGTCAAAAGTATCCCTGACAGACACATGTATCAGTGCATAAATGTCAGCAATTACAAATTGCAATGACTCTTTAAGTAAATGACTGGCTTCATAGAGACTTTCACAATGATCTGGGAGGCCTTGTCTGTACCTTAGCCAAAGAGCATTTTTTCTTGGGGCCTGTTCTAGCTTATTTTTAAATACATCAGAAGGGGTCCCTTCCCACACTCCCAAAAACACCCCTCATATTCTGGTTTACATTATTGGCACCAGTGTCATTTGAGGATCTTCTTGAATGTGTTTCTGATGTATCAGCTCTATTAAGAAAATTTTTTCAGTTTAGATATTAGGCGTTTCTTTGTCAATCATAACAGTACTGTTATTCTTTAATGCCCAGCATGGTGGGGCCCCAGACATTGTAGTTTTTTTTTTTATTTAGTTGTTTAACCAGGTATAGCACACTAAGCTGAAAGCTTTTTTACAGGAGCGACCTGGGAGCACAAGGAGGTTAAGTGACTTGCTCAGGGTCACACGATGTGTAAGTGGAAGCTGTGGGATTTAAACCCAGGTCTGGTCTGCTGGATGTCACCAAATTTGCAGCTCAGAGCCTTAGACCACTGCGCTATACTGCCTCCTTCAGCACCTGTTGCAGTATCTGTAATTTCCCCTGCTGTGCATGTTCTGAGCTCATGTTTTGGCAGTCCTGGTGTTCTGTGGATGTATTCATTGCAGTCCTGGTTGTTGCTGTAGCTTCTTGTAAATTTACAGATTTCTCCCATGTCAGGTCCGGCATCCATTGCCCCATTCCATTCTGTGTCTATCCTGCACTCTGCAATGCTTTTTCTGCTGACCAGCTCTCCTCTCAGTGCTCTCTATCATTTTATTGAAACTTAAACTGTGGCTTGATCTGCTGTGTGACAGAAATGTGATCAGGTTTCATCGATCCTTCAGGGCACTGTCCCACCAACTGTTATTTGCTGACAGTTATCTCCTATGCCTGCTGTAAGTCAGCCAAATAGGGCTGTGTGAAAAAAAAATCCACTGTTGGAATTTCAATGAAAGTGCAAATTTCACTTCTGCAACAGTTCAGAAATCATTTCATAGCTTTCATGGAAATTCCACATTAAACCTGCAGAACAAATATAGAAACAATGGGTTAATTTAAAAAACTGCAGGAAAAAATTCAGCAAGAGGGATCTCTGCCAGTGGTCAGTTCTGAGTTTTTTTTTTAACTGCAGTTTAATTCATCCACTGATCAGGGATCCCAGTAAATAAATAAATAAATACTTCCAATCCCTTCCTCAGATCCTCCTGGCTTCTAGTGGCTCCCCACCCACTGATCATGGCCCCCCAAAACATTTTATTTCCCTGATGTCTAGCAGACCCCCCTTCCTATCCTGGATTCCTTAACCCACAAAAAGACAGCCAGCAGTCCACTGACTCATCCCCCTTTATTACAAGTATTCCTTGGTGTCTAGGGACCTCCCCATCCTTGAATCATTATAACAAAAATAATCTCAATTCCCTGGTGTCTACTGGAGCTCCCATCCCCACTCTGAAAGTTCATCCACCACCACCCCACTCCCCCACTCTGCCCTTGAGCAGGTGACCAGTGCAGCCCTCTCTCTCCTTCACTACCAGTGGCCCACTGAATTGTCAGTGAATGACCATATGGTATTACAAGCAGGCACTCTTTATCTGACTATCCATTAAACTGTGTATAGAATAAATTCTGCAGTTTGTATGCATTTTGTCACAGTTCATTAAAAAAGTCAGCAGAACATGACAAAAATCCACAGAAAATCCTGCTTTCGCAAATGGTGAAAGTTCTGAAATTTCTACAAAATTTCCAAATTTTCTGGAAGTTCCATGAAAGCAGAATTTGCAACTTTCACCCACCCCTACAGCTGAGGCAGGGTGTTCTTTGACAACATCTGTGGCTGTTTCCTCCAGTACTATCATGACTGGTGAAATGTTTATAGATTCTCACTTCTGACCTGGTAAGGTTGTGCTCACCATTAAGTTTTCCTCTGAGAAATCTGTCATCTCCTCAGTGTTGCTCACCATGATCCCAATGCTGTTCAAAACACAATTCTTCATCCTCTTGCAGTACCTGGGCTAGATATGAGGACTCTATCACTGCCTGCACATTCATCTCTTTCTCACAAGGATCCTCTATCTTGGATCAGGAACCAACAACTCCTCCTCCTCCTCTCTAAGAGCGGGGGAATGTTTCATTTATACATGTAAACAAATCCTGTTAATGCACAGCAATCATTAGAAAACAAATAGAAAACCAAGGAAAAATATCAATCTTATAATAAAAAGGTTATACATCTCTATTTCATCCTAAAACATAATTTCTCCCTACTTATATTTTTGAAAAAAAAAATAATAATCTCCTTCACCATAAATTAACCTTAGCTATCAGGTGATATAAACAGTCCCTTCTACAGTATGAACATCATGTAGTGCATTTTCTATGATTAAGCACAAGTTAATATACATCATATATAGTGTATGGTCAAACATTGTTGTGTTGGAGAACTATACTCTGTAAAAAAAATTGTTCTGTATTAGTAGTGATGTCATCACTAATGAAGAATGTCTTTTCATTCTATGTTAGTGAGGACATTGTAATGCAACTGCCCTCATCAGCACCGTTCATAGGGTATGGGCGGTCAAAGCATTGCATGCACAAACTGTCCGGCGATAGTATGCCAGTGAAATAAGTGCCATGGATGACAAATGTTGGCTTCACCAAAACAAAAAATGTAATTTCAACTTGTTGTTGGAACCATACAATATAAAGATATGTATAGAGAATAAAGAATATTGTATGGCATCCCATACACTACTTGGCTACACATTTCTCCCTCAGGTTTTGTATGGTGGCAGAGAGACCTCTTGAGCTTTGTTCTCAAGGTCATCTGCTATCATAGAAAACACTTGAGTGGAGAACAGCCTTGCAGTATATGGGATGCCATATACTGTCCTTTAAATTTTTGTTGCAAAACAAACTTCATCTTGGTTTTCCATAGATAATATTTTAAAGAAATAAAAATAATGCCGGTAATGTTCCTGTATCATATCAACTAGTCAACTGTAATACATCCCCTAAAACTACAGTCATTGTTCATATTTAACTGTACATATACCCAAACTTATGAGGCATAAGAACAATTAAATAAAAATGTTCCATGGTTTCAGTCATAGTTACACACTCTGGATAAGAATACATTCTTTTCTCAATTACTTTATGCATCTGATTACCCTTTAAACTGAACTTACCATAAGACCTTAAACATAGAATATCCCACATATTTGATGGGATCCAAAGGTTCCGTAGGTGTTTGCACACCACTATGGTCTTAGAAAGTCTACAATTTTTAAACTCTGGTTTCCTCACACCTTGCACACCACCATGGTCTTAGATGGTCTACAGTTTGTAAACTCTGGTCCCCTCACACCTTCAGTTTCCATAATTTTGGCATAAAGGTGCTTCCTATGCACACCAACTACATCCTATCAAACCATCTTCCATTTCCTTAATTTTGCTATTGTGGGCTTGACAAATTTGGTAACTCTGTAAACTGTTTCACCTTCATCTGTTCATTCCTTCAGACTTCTAAAAATTATTTATATATTAGGTTAAACCATCTGTGAGCCACCGTGGTCATGAATTCTTGCTAAGCGGGAATGTCCTTGGCCAAAATAAGGTGTAAAAAAAGACTACTGGGTGTAACATGCCTAAACCTCCTTGAGATTTGGGTAAATAAGCATATATCTTTTTTTATCAGGTTTAACTGACACCCCATATCATCTGGAAAAATAAACTCAAACTCTTGCCTCCAAATTCAATGGCAGTGGAAAAATCACCCCAATACAAAGCAACATAGGAATTAAAACTTGTTTCACCAAATGTACTTTTTTTAATTTGGACAGTTTCCATCCCTTCCAACTCTACACATTTAAATTAACATTATCCAAACTTTCTCAACTGTCTTCATTCCCAAGTTGTCATCACAAGATCTTACAGGGGCCATCCACTATCTCAATACCAGCTACCTGTGACAAATATTCCTTCTTAGGTCCCATTACTAACCCTTTACATTTCTCTTTATTTAACTGTACTGCTACTGCCACTGTATATTGCTCCATAGTATTCATTAATCCTTGGGCACTACCTTCATCCTGTATATAAAATAAATGCAAATACTGTATCATCTACAAAAGTTACAATTTGTATCTCTTCTCTTGTGAGGCCCCCAATGATTCCCCCTTATTTCTGTGTTTAGTACAACCCATCTTATAAAAGGATCCAGTGCAAAAAATAGAAATTACGTACTTACCGTAATTATGATCTTTCTGTGTATCTTCACCATTCATCACAGATGGGTACTGGCCGGAGGTCAGGACCCCGCAGGAGCCTTTTTTTTTTAAAAAAGGGCAGGCTCAGCTGATGCAGCATCGGTGCCACCCTCGAGGCAGACATACTATGTGGTGCTCAAGGATTAGCTGTTAAGCTGTGTCGACTCCGCCTGACTACCAGTTCTGAGTCGCCGGAGAGGTAAGAGGAAGGGATGGAGGGTGGGACAAGAGAGTCCAAGGGACAGAAAAAGGAAGGAAGAGCTGAACCAAAAGGAGAAATAATGACTGAGAGGACAGCAGAGACAAGATGAAACTAAGGGATTGGTAGGGCCCCATCTCTGGAAGTGGAAGAAGGAGGGAAAGGGGAGAAATTTCATAAGAGAGTGAGAAAAACAAGGATCCAGGACCCTTGTCCTCACCAGATTGTATAGGAACTGCAAGGAGTAGCAAAGCTTACTGCCAGTATTCAAGGCACAGAATATATGGCAATACCCCAAAAACAGAGTTGGCTATACTGAAGAAGGACAGGGTACAGGATTAGTACTCTCTGAAAGAAATTTGGTGAAAAAGGGTTCCTTTTTTTAACATTTGGATGACAGGAGGAGGGCAACTGATAACTCCCACCCTGCTAGGGGTGGAGATATGCTGCAGAAGGAAGCACTGGGCTGGTACCCTTTACAGGGGAAAATTACACCCCCTGTTTGTCCCTACTGGTCTCTACTCAAGAGAGGGAGAGGCACAGAGGGAGGGAGACCCAGAGACTGAGGCCCCAGGGGGATGGTGGGCGGGATTGTGATGAATGGTGAAGATACACAGAAAGATCATAATTACGGTAAGTACATAATTTCTATATCTTATCTGTGTCAATCTTCACCATTCATCACAGATGGGTGAGTACCAAGCCCCTAAAGGGGTTGACTGATTGCACCCTAAGGGACAGTGTCCCTTAGCCCTCAGTGGGTGACACACTAAGGAGGGGAACCTTCTGGGCCTGGGGAGGCCCGAGAGTGGGGAGAGTGAGCCGGGGTTCCCCCGGAGGGGGAAGGAAGTTGCCCTGACAAATGCCATCTTGCCCTATGGGAAAAGAGATAGGTTCCCTGGTGAGCGGAGCAAATCACCCTACGCCGGGCCAAGGGTGACAACCGGGAAAGGCGAAGCCATGCCAATCTTCTGGTGCAGATCGCTTCTCCCTACCACCCTGGTAGCTACCTCATAAAAGTCATAAGACACCCTTTGCTTGGTGCCTGCTAGCTCCAGGCCATGTGCAGAGAGAGAGCGATGGCTTGCCTGGTTTGCCTGGAGCCAGGCAAAGCAGCTAGGATCTGACCCAGCACTGACCACAAGAACCTGTTGTAGGCTGCATAGTGGGCCTGATGAGTGGAGATGGAGAGAAGCAACCATGCCGAGTAGAAAGTCCTCCTCCCCCAGAAATCAAAATCCGAAGAGTCTTGATCAGGGGGCCAGTCACGGTGGAGGGCGTGAAGTCCATCAGGAGTGTCCAGGTGTGTCAATCCGGACTGCAGATGAGGCATGGAACCTGGAGACTCTGGGGGTGTGCAATACCTCTGGCTGAGGTCCCTAGGGGCAGGAACTCCAGAGAAGGGCCTCTGCCAGAAACGCATGGACGCCTCCTGAAAAGGAGCAGGCCAGGGGGGCACCACAAGGGTGGCCACCCCGAAATCACCTAGAAAGGCATGCGCCACATGCTCTGGATTGCTCGTTGATAGAGGGGAAAGGTGAAGGTCCTCCAACATCCTCGTGAGGAAACGCTGATACTCCGAGAGATCAGCAGCAGGAGAGATGTGGACAGAAGGTTCCTCACCCCCAGAAGAGGGGGATGAGGAGCTGGAGGTCACCATCTGCTCCGATGGTGGCTGCTCAGGGGGAGGTTGAAAAACCTGACTGTCCAAGGCCCTAACGTAAGCAGGGAACCGAGAAGCCACCGCTCTGAACTGCTCCCAGGTGAGAGGCCTGGTTGGACCAAGAATGCCCGGGAGCACTGGAGAATGTGGCAGAGGGGTAGGGGCAGAGCCGAGGGAAGGAATCAGCTGGCCTCTGCCAGGGCTAGGTAGCAGACCATGGACACCTGGGGACGGTGTTTCAGAAGACTCTCCAGCCGACAGCTGTACAGCCACATTGGTACCTGCCTCAGGCTGCACCCAGAAGAATCCCCCCAGTGAGGCGACCGGGCTGTAGGTCCAGAAGGACGGTCCCCTGCCTCCAAAGAATAGGACCCTCTCAAGGAACCAGAAGGGGAAGGGCCAAAGTCCGCACTTCAGCTTCATCCAGGGCCCGGGTGGACCCCAGAGAAAGGCCGAACCCACACCCCTTGACCCCTCAGAGAATGAGAAGGTCCTGGTACTCGGAAGGGTCAGCCTAGGTAGCTGGAAGCTCTGGGATGTCCCCGAAGGGGAAATACAGGGTGCAGCACCCTTCCCAGCTGTAGGCTTCCTGATGGGCCCCAAAGTTGGGCAATTGAGACACACCATGGGAGGGGGTACATCTGCTGAAGGGTCAAGGAACCCTCCCAGACCAGGCTGCAAGGCTATAGTGGCACGCACCACAGCTTGCTGGTCAGTGCCACTGACCCCGATCTGGAGGGGAACCCGATGCTCTTCAGCAGGGGCTGACTCGACTCATCAAGAGACCACCAGCTCACCCTCCTGTGCAGTCAACCCTGAAGGGTGTGACTGCCCATCCGACTCTGAGCCAGACTCCGGCTCTGAAGAGGTGGAATCCGAGGCCCTGAGCCAGACAGTAGGAGGGCGAGGAAAAGTGACCTTTGTGAAGGGCCCAGAAACTATGGCAGTGGACAAGGCCACCCCGCACCCTCCACGGCCCCGGGGGCGGAGCTGGCAGAAGGCGGTAGGGCAGCTGAGACCAAAGGTCCGGAGCTAGAGCCAGCCGCGGTGCCGCCAAGTCCATCGGCACCGGGATCAGCACCGGGGACAAAGACGGTGCCAGCAGCAGCCCCAACAGTGACTCCAGAGATGCAGACACTGCCAGGCCCCCCAGCACCGCAAGCGGCACCGAGGTCGAAGCGGTTTGCCATGTGCCCCAAGCATGGAGCTTGGTGCCGTTTATTTACGCAGGGCCCCATGGCAGCCGTGAGCAGCACCGAGAACCAAGGCAGCATTGACTGCCCTGAAAACAGACCCGGCACCGCCCGCAGCACAGCCAGGCTCCCCAGCACTGAGAGCAGAGGCAGTGTCGCGGGCGATGCCGACCAATGACTCCGAGGGTCCCGCGGCACCGTGCTCAACCTAGGCACTGAGAGCGGTGCCGAGGTCAGACATAGCAAAAGGCGATGCAGGATCCAGGGTCATGGCGCTGCGAGCAGAGTCGACACCGCAAGCGGTGCCGACAGGGCCCACGGTGCCAAGAGACGAGTCGGCACCACGAAGGCCCGGCACCGTGAACGGCACCAGGAAGGCTCATCACTGACGGGCGGCCAAGGACAGCACCAACCCAGGCCTTGTAAACCACGGGAGGACACTAGGGGCCTCACCCAAGGGGTGATTGCCATGGCGGGTGCCTGCCCGCTCCCAGGGGGGGGGATGGGCCTCCTGTGCCGCGGGAGAAGCCTCCGATCAAGGCCAGGCTATGGAGGTCGAGGCCCTCCTCCACGGTCCATACAGAACTTGGAGGGGACCCAGAGGAAAGGCTGAGAGAGCTCGGCTTGGCCTGACGAGTGCGAACCAGCCCCCCGAAAGTCGGCGGAGCTCATCCAACTTTCCATGCGCACTGTTCGAGGACGCGGCAGTCCATAGAGAAGCAGGCATCGCATGAATCCATGTCGTGAAGTGGGCCAAGACACTCGAGACACCGGTCATGCTGGTCGGTCACAGAGAAATTGCGGCCGCACGGACACCGAAGCATAGAGGGCCGCCCCGCCTTAGAGAACTTCTTGCCCTCCGACTGCAACATGACCTACGGAAAAACAACACCAAAAAAGACTCAACATTGCTTAATGTTAATAAAAAGGAAAGATCTTACCGGCGACGTCGAGTGGAGGCAGAACCCAGAACTAGCAGACCGCGGACTAGCGATGGAAAATTGCAGGTGTAAGGCCTAGAAAACTGCTTCAAACTTCCGGGCTTCCACGAGGTGACCTCGACGGTGTGAGATAAAGAACTGGTAGTCAGGCAGAGTCGACAGCTTATCACTGCCAATCCTCGAGTGCCATGTAGTATGTTGGCCTTAGGGTGGCGCCGATGCTGGCGTTGGTCTACTGCCCTTTAAAAAAAAGGCTCCTGCTGGGTCCTGACCTCCGACCAGTACCCATCTGTGATGAATGGTGAAGACTGACACGGATAAGATCATATATTAAGGGACTTAAGGGACATGCTGTCAAACTGCCATTTTGACTGGTATACTAGTCCCCTCCATCCCACTGATCAAAGATGAAACTTCTGCAGTCTGGTATAGCAGTGCTATCCACTGCACAGAATTCATTTCTTAGGTGGATGGTAGTATTCTAAGACTTTAAACAGGTTTATAAAATGGGCTTAAAAATCCAGAATCCTGATTGGCTAAAATCTAGTTTCAGCTGTGTCCTTATCTGCATGTATTGTGCCAACCAGCCCTAACTTCCTCTACCCAACCACATTACAAAAAGAAATCACTGAGATGTGCTAACTCAAAACAAACAAAAAAAAAAAAGTGGCACACCTCACCTCACGAAACCTACGAAACGGCATCTCCCTCACAGCAGCTGCAGAAAACAGCCACGGCATAGAAACATCATCATGAAACAAGATAGCATCTGCCCCCTTCCCACAATAAAGGTCACAAAAGTATCTGCTGAACTGTGTTGCAGGCAGCCTCATCTCTGCACATCAACTCGGTTCCTCTGGCTGCAAGCAAACTGTAAAAAAAAATCTTGCACTGCTCTCCAAACCGGACCGACATCTCTGAAGCCAACTGCAAAACCAAAAGTAAGTTTTCAGCAGTTGACTCAGTCACACAGATATCACTTGCTAGGTTATATGGTGCTCACTGTGTTCTGCAAATGAAAATCAGCTTTAAAAAAATAATTTACTTAAACAGAGTGAGTGCCTAATGTTACTTCTATATACAGCAATAAATAACAGAAACCAGGAAACATCCATCTACGTGGGGAGCTAAGGGACTTGCTCGCTCCCACACAGCCAGCTGTTTCTGAAAAATCTTGATATAAAAATAAAACAAAATGAAGGCATTTAAAATATATATAAATATATATATATATATATATATAGGCACAAATCTTCTACTGAAGAGACCTAGTGTGACTATCTAGGAAAAAAAAAGTCTGTTTGGTTCTCATGACTATGTCTCTTTTATGATACATACATATGCTACTGTTGTTATCCCAAATATAAAGATAGTTCATGAAGTATAACTTATGGAAAAATGTATTGAAAGTTTGAATATGAAAACTCTTACATTCATAACATGGTGTCCTACTTATTTAATGTATGCTTACATAAATAAAATCCTTTTTTTATAATACCATGACTTCTGCTTCTATTTATGGGCTGTAGTATGGATCTTTCATTGTTTCTTTGTTATTCATTCTGGGAGTGGTCTTACACAACCATCTATCATAGGACACGATTGTATGCTAAACTTCATAATATAACAGTTTAGTTGTGACCTGAATATTTCTGATAGCCCAGAGCCACCATGCTGTGCAGTTTTCAACACATTAGTATTTAAGCCAGCCAACTCTGCATTTCATGGTTAAAAAAATAAATTTTATTTTTTAACTGTTTTTTTTTCAGAGTTAACGTATGTTACAGGGACACCACAATGTCACAGTGATACTGTTTCACCATACACATTACTGCTAACTAGTACTTCTTCATAAAACAATGTCATACTGACACACACAGACAATTAAGCTACTTATCAAAATATTATTTACACTTGATTACACTATGTACAAGGTATTTAATCTCATCTGGTATGTCTCATCCTTTCTCATACCAGCTGGTCCCAAACCCAGAAAAAGAGTGAAGAATCCAATGTACTAAATGAATAACAATAACCATGAGAATATTGCTGTGATAAAATGACCATCTGGTTTTAGGCACAAGTCACAGCTAGGAGTTTGAGCAAAATCATTTAAAAAGTACTTGAAGGCCAGCAAAGTCATTTCTTATTTTATCAAATCCATCTGGAGCAAAGTGCAGTTCTTTACTGCACTTTATCTGTGAAGGCTCAGTAAATTTGAAAACAATGTCTGTGATTGGCCTGGTAGATTCAGCAATGTCTTCATCTGGACACTGGTAAATACATTTTCTGTTCCTGACCAGATATTTTACAGTTACTTCCTCATCTGTGGATGAAACAACCTCTGCCAAGTATATGTAGGCCATATTCTTTTGCCCAGTCTGGAACAGGACAGGCACAAAATCACCTTCCTGGAGAGCACTGCAAAAAGTATAAAATGAATAAATCATCCACTTGAGCATTTTGATTGTCAAGACACCTGAAATCTTTGGGGGGGGGCAAATAATGGGAATGGTATGCCCTATTCCACAATCTAAATAGCTAGAATTCATTCAATGGCAAGACACTACATAAGGATATTCAAATGGCTAGTAAGTGACTCCCAAATTAACTGCCACAGTAGTGGATATGGGTAATATGTTCAGGTATTTGGCATGAAGTAGGTTTTATTCTCATTGTGTACTTGCAGTAGCACACAATGCATGAATGAACACGTATCCAGGGATTAAAACACCCATCTCCTCCAGTAAGACACATTATTACTTTAGGATTGTGTGCTGTCCTGCACACCAGAAATGGTATGGATAAGGTGATGAGGCCAGTAGGTGGCTACAACAAAATGTTAATCACATGGGTACTTACACTGAGAGAGATGTGTCCTTTGATGGTGGAGACCTTGCTGATGGTAATGATGATGGTTGAGATGGAGACCTTGCCTGCAGCACTGGTGGTGGTGGTGTTGGTGGAGATGGAGACATTGCCTGCAGCACTGGTGGTGGTGGTGTTGGTGGAGATGGAGACATTGCCTGCAGCACTGGTGGTGGTGGTGTTGGTGGAGATGGAGACATTGCCTGCAGCACTGGTGGTGGTGGTGTTGGTGGAGATGGAGACATTGCCTGAAGTGATGATTCTGGTGGTGGTGGAGATGGAGACCTTGTCTCTGTTGATGCTGCTGGAGGTGGTGGAGAAGTAGACCTTTCTTGCAGTGAATCTGGTTGTGGTGGAGAAATAGACCATTCCTGCAGTGTTCCTGGTGGTGGAAAGGGAGACCTTTTCTGCACTGATGCTGGTGGTGTAGAAGGAGACCTGTCCTGCACTGATGCTGGTGGTGGAGAAGGAGACCTGTCCTGCACTGATGCTGGTAGTGGTGTAGAAGGAGACCTTTTATGCACTGAAGCTGGGGATGGTCATGGTGGAGATGGAGACCTTGACTGTGGTGGAGCTGCAGATCATGTTGTTGTTGATGGCAACCTTAACTGTAGTGCTTCTGTTGGTGGTGTTGGAGATCAGTCAAAGGTGGTGGAGTCACCTCTGTCCCATATTTCAAAGAAAAGGTTCTCCATCTCCTGTGAATAATACATTAGGCACTGTCCTTCATTTGTAACACATGGTTGGCAGAAGCGGCTCTCTTTAACAGATAACGATATATGGATCTATTCCTTTTCACAGTGTACCAATCATGTGTTTGGCAATTTTTCACATTTGTTCTAGTAAGCCTTTGCCTGTTTATTTTGCCCTCCTTGATGAAAAAGAAACTGTGTGTCACGTGCACATAATCCTCCTCATTTTTGGGACATGTAAGGTATTTTTTGCCATATTGGTATAATTCAAAGGCACTGTCAATGATGGCTTTTTGTGATTTTACAGCCAGTAATGTACTCTTTTTCAAGACGCCCACTTCTCCATCACACGGTCCTTTGCCATGCCAACTGCCAAAGAAGTGTTTTTCAATGGAGACACCACAATCCACCACACCAGATGATGCATCAGAAAAGTTGCCCTTGTTCTTGTACTGTGTTGGTGCCCCATCAGAAAAATGAATTTGCTTAACCATGGCAATCCCATGTTCTTTCAGATATTTGGTTGCCATATTTGTGAAGTAGTGAACAGCACAGAAGTCATGCTTTCGGTCATCAGTAATAAAAATAAGTGTGCTATGCACGTTTATGCCACAGTTTGGTTTAGATAATCTGTAATAGGCCACAACTGGGTGAATTGTAGCTTGGTTGTATGCCCAGTGTGCACTCTGATCTTCGCCTTGGTAGTGGCAATTACAGTTTTCTCCAAAGTCCAGACAGAAAACTACCCAGTTATTTGGTACATTTTTTCTAATAGCACCAAATCGTTGAGACTGCCACTTTGCATTTGCTATGCTTAGCATGTGGCTCCAGCTCTTCTTGAGTTCTTGTATTAGGTCTCCGATGACTCCAGTCTTATTTCACATTCTCATTTGCTTTGAATGTGTCACTTTCCCCTTCTTTTCTCATGGTGACATCCTCATTTTGTCATTTTTTTCCAGGTGACTGGAGAGGTCACGTGTTCATTTAAAAGTGGCATCAGTTTTGTCTCTTTGCCTTTGGTGCCACACTTCAAGCATTCCATGTTGATGCATCTTTTATTGTGAAATTCACCAACTCTGCAGCACATTGTAACGGTCAAAGCCTCATATTTGAGCTTTATAGCACTGTCTGGCATTTTTAACTGTGCACAATGTAAAGCAATACTGTTCAGTTTAAGGTCCATGTTCAGGCAGTACTCGCATAGGCACTGAAAGAGCTTATGTCTGGACATGACACAAACATTTTTAGGGTGAAGTTTTACAAATTTACTATAACTAATTTGTACAGCTGAGATTTCTTCCTTGAACTGTTCATAAGTAGTTAGGACCCATTATTTCAGTGCTTCTTTTGTAAAAGTTGTTTCCCAATTATTTTTTACAATGGTAGTTCTCAAGAGATATCCTACATTGGTAGAAGTCCTGTATCTTTTGAATTATTAATTCTGGCAAAGCATCATTCCTCTCTTACACCTCCTCTCAATGCAGTCATCGCTATATATGAGTATGCACACAAAAATTTCTAGCTGAAGCCCAGTTCTCTGTGTAAGTCTAATTTTCTGAACTTTTTATTCACCAATAGTGACTTGTGCAACAGCTCTACAGATTCAAATATAATCTTTTTGTCTTGAGTGTTTAATTGTTTCCAATGTGGCTTTCAAGCTTGTTTCCTCAAGAAAATCCAACTGTTTCTTTTTGGATGGGGTTAATATAGATTTTGCCTCAATAGCTTTGCGCTTTCATGGTGTTGACATTAGTAGCATTGCAGAGAAAACTTCAGCAAATTTATTTGAGCTTTTTGGCATTGCTTTTAGTGGTCATGAGATGGCTGTTCTTTTTGTAGCATCATTGTTAAATGGAGTCTGTGGTATCCTTGATTGTGGACTGTCTATTTGTGGATTGGCCAAAGGGGAAGCATCTGAGGCCATGATGTTATACTGCATTTCAGCTGCATCCAAGTTGTGTGCATTTGATTCCACAGTGATAGTTTGCAGTTTGGCACATTTCTTCTGAGCATACAGAAACCGTGTGAGTTCATTAATCCACCTTTTTTGAGCTGTCATTTTTGCTCTCTGATTCTTTTTATTTTCCTGCCATAATGCTCTCATCTTCTGCTTCCACTCGTACATTTCTTCTTTCTGTGTCATCAGGTACTTGACTTGCCTTTTATTTTCTCTATACCTTTGCATCCGAGCTTATCTTTTTTCCCTGTACTGTACTTTGGTCTCTTCAGGCATTGACTTTTATACTGTTTCACCCTCTCTGTTTTCTCATGATAAGCTTTGTATTTTTGGGATAATTTTTCATTCTTGCACGGTACTCTCTCATGTACTCTTTATGCAATCTTACAGCTTTGACCACCTGTTGTATTCACTGAATCAAAAGCAAGCAGTCTCATCAACACCGCCACAGCAAGATGTGGATGCAACAAATATCATGCTGCGGGTTGATGCTGTCTCAGGTTGTTTTCAGGAATTCCATCTAAAATTTGCAGAAACACAAGATCCAGAAGAAGGATTTACAGGTTGTACTTCTTTAGGAAACAAAATTCTCCAACATGTCAAGTATGTTGACATAATCAAGGGCGAACTAAATGAAAAAATGTAATGGAAAGAACAAGACACCAGGCCCATCTAGTTGGCTAAATGCCTGGCTTGATTTAGATTCCAGACTACAACTGTAAAAAGATTATGATTTTCCCACTCTAATACACATCATGAATTTACACATTTACTTGTGTTTCCAACCTCCATAAAGATTTAAGTGTGTCTCTGTCTTTTTCATATTTGGGTTTCAACCTGTGCATGTTACTCAAGTTGCAAGCAGTTCTATTAATCCATAGACCTTTCTATGTCCACAAGACAGTATCAGGGCTGCAAGAGACCATTGCCAAAGTAGACAGCCTGCATAATCAGTCCAACTCTTCCAGCAGAAAAAAAGCTTCACATAATGGCCTGGGGTAGTGTCAGGTCTCCATATTTTCTAGATGCTTGCTTTCCAACTGTACACAGGCTTCCAAATACAGTCTAGAAAGCACCCTGTATGGGGGCATGTTCTGTGCAACGCTCTACTGGGAAAAGTTGGATGATATTGGCATCAAAAGAATAATGGATCTAGCCATTAAACATAACTTCCTATATCAACAATGACAAATAGTGCCAGATAATCCGTACTATTTATCCAGACCTTTCTGTGACCACAAGACACTAGCAGGGGCACAAGAAACAACTGCTAAAGTAGAGGGCCTGTGAAAACAGTTCCACTCAATTACCACAAAAGACAGCTAATTATGCTGACTAGTACAGTTCCAGGTGGTATTAGACTACACAAAGGTGGTAATAAATCTGTCTACCTGCAGACTTGATAACTAAAGAATAGGGATGAAGTGACCATTTCTCACAAAACTGTGTTATGGTGACCGTTCCCCAGTGGCCCTCTTCATGAACAACACCAACCATGGCTAAGTTGGTAAGTACCATATTAGGGATCATACTCGTCATGGTGTGATCCCTAACTAGACACAAGAGACCATGATACAGTATTGTTCATGCTAAGGACAGCAGGGAGTCAGTGCATTGGGGCAGAAATCTGATATCTTTGCAGAATATTCAAACTAACAACTGGGGAGAGGGGTGTAGCACTCCACATGTCAAATAGAAAGAAAACCCCTCCCCCCACAGCTAGTGGTCAAACAGGAGTTCAGCATGTTTGTAGTTCCTTTGCATCACCAGGTAAGGAAAAAGGTCAGGTTCCCCATAAGACACAGGGAACGTGCCAGACCTCACCCAACAACTAACGCACTTAAATCTGGCCCATGGAAAATCTTGTACACACATGCTCGCAGTCTGGGAAACAAGATCCCAGATCTGCAGGCAATATGCCAGAGGCTAAACTGGAATTAGTAGCCATTAGTGAGACATGGTTTACCAGTAACTACACTTGGGAGACTTGTGTACCTGGCTATGTACTGTTCAGAAGAGACTGAGGTGCAAAAAGGGAGGGGGTGGAGCGGCCCTTTATGTCAATGAAAATATCACAGCTACAGAAATTCAGAATACACATAAGAAACCAGATTAACTGTGGGGTCATGCACATAGGAAAGAGAAACCCTGAAGCTACCTATAGGCTGGGAGGGGAGTTGCTGGCAGTCACAAGGAAAGAAAGAGACTTGGGCATTATCATCACTGATGGCCTCCAAGCAGACCACTAAAGCAGTAGGTAAGGCTAGGAAGATGTTGGGGTGTATTAGTAGGGGTATCTCAAGTTGGAAGAGGGAGGTAATAATCCTTCTTTACAAGACATTGGGTAGGCCCCATCTGGAGTACTGCGTGCAGTACTGGAAGTCACACCTTCTCAAGGACATTAACCAAATTGAGGCAGTCCAGAGAAGGGCAACCAAAATGGTGCAGGGACTGTATCAGAAAACATATAAGGACAGATTAACAGAGCTCAATATGTATACCCTAGAGCAAAGGACAGAATGGGAGGGGGTGACTGATGGGAAAATAATGGCTGGCAGGGTTCTGGAAGGTTTAAGGACACTGGGGGTGGGCTAGGCACCAAGGCCAGATGGCATGCACCCAGGATACTAAAGGAGATATCAGAGGTCCTGGTGGGACCTTTGGCCAACCGATTCAATGCATCACTACACTCAGAGTGTGTACCTCAGGACTGGAGGATGGCTCACATGTTGTGCCTCTACAAGAGTGGCCCCAAGGATGAACTGGGGAACTATAGACTGGTGAGACTCACATCCATCATGGGCAAACTGATGGAGACTATCCTGAAGGAGAAGCTGGTGTCCTTCCTGGAGGACAATGGGCTACAGGACAGCAGACAGCATGGCTTCATAAGTGGCAGATCCTGACAAACTATGCTGCTGGAGAACTATGACTGGGTAACCAGGCAATTGGATGGGGCCATGAAGTGGATGTTCTGTACCTAGTCATCAGTAAGGCATTCAACTTGGTGCAACATGGGAGGCTAGGAGAAAGTTAGAAGCACAGGGGTGGGTGCAAGGCTGGTGAGATGGGTAGTGAATTGGCTTCAGGAAAGGCAACAGAGGATGGTGGGTGGGAAGCTCCTATTCCCAATGGCAGTGATGAGTGATGTTCTGCAATGGCTCTGCAATGGGACCTGTGTTGTTTGGGATATTCATTGCAGATGTATCATTGGGCATCAAGAGCAAGATCAGCCTGTTTTCTGACAACATCAAGATGGGAGCAGTGGTGGATGACCTAGAGGGATGGCAGGGATTGCAGGATGATCTGGAAAGGCTGGAAACCTGGTCAGTCACCTGTCAACTGGGGTTCAATGCTAAAAAGTGCAAGGTGCTGCATTTTGGGGTGAAAAATCCAAGGAGGAGTTACCAGACAGGGGGAGTGCAGCTAGCTGAGACAGAGAAAAATGATCTGAGGGTACTCATTACAGGATAAATGAACAACTCTGCACAATGTAGGAAGACAGCTGCAAAGGCCAACAAAATGTTGGGTTGAATTGTTAGGGGTATATCCTCTAGGAGGGGTGAGGTGATTCTGCCATTGTATAGATCACCGTTTAGACTGCACCCGGAATACTGCATGCAGTACTGGCATTATTATATGAAGAGGGACATTAAATTACAGGAGGTGGTGCAGTGCAGGGTGACAAAGATGATCCAAGGGCTGGGGGACTTACCATAGGTGAGTAGGCTGAGGGAGCTGAACATATACTCACTGGAGGAGAGGAGGGACAGGAGGGATATAATTGTAACCTTCAAGTACATGAAAGGAATAAACAAGAGAGGTATGGAGGGGCTGTTCAAAGTAGGGGAAGGGAGAGACTTCTAGGGCCATGATATGAGACTGGAGGGAGGAAGGTTTAGGAGAGAGATGAGGAGACACTTTTTACAGAGTTGGTGGTAGCTGTGTGGAATACATTTACAGCAGAAGTGGTATCTGGTAGAAGAGGGCTGTTTCAAAAGGGCATGGGAAAGGGCAGGAGGGAGGGTCAAAGGAGGGAGAATGGGAGGGAGGAGGGAAGGGTAGAATTATGGTGTTAGCTGTACATTTGAGCAGACTTGATGGACTACTAGGCCTTTATCTGCTTGCAGATTTTGTATGTACAAATGCACTTGAAGAAGAAGAATCAGCATTTATTTAGCGCGTTTCATACACAGTAACCCAAAGCGCTTTACAAGAAATGCTAGACAGGTAGTTTATTTATTTTACTTACTTATTTATTTCATTCTAGGATTACAATACCTTTGAGCTGAGGCTCTTTTAGAAAGGTTCCACATCAGCATGTGCAACAGTCATCATTTTTAGTTACAAACATAATGTCACTGACACACAGACATGTAATAACCAGTACAAAGACTTGAGCTATGAGCAAGACGGGGGGGGTCGCTGGAGGGAGAAGTGAGGGTAGGAGATCGAGGACGGTAGGAGGTGCAGGGGGTAAGGGGGAGTATGGAGGTGGGTGGTGCAGGGGCAGGAGGGAGATACAGGGAGGTGGGCAAGGGTGGGAGACAGTGCAGCCAGGGGCCTTGTCGATGGAATATGCCAGGTAAGGTGTTAGGGTGCAAAGACTGATTGTAAGTGCTGGGTGCTGGGGCATGTGCAGCTGGAATGGTGGAAATGTTAAGATGAGCAATCGCAAGATACTAGCAGTGAGAGGCACAGCTTGGACTTGAAAAAGCCAAGTCTGGTAGTGAAGTGACTGAATGTGTGGTGGCAGCCATATCGCACATCATCACCCACACACAGCCTGGATAATTGCATAAAGCAGTTTATGGGAAGGGGAATGTTGGCCAGGACACTGGGAATGTTCCCTGCTCTTTGAGAAGAGTACCCTGGGTTCTTTTACTTCCACCTGGACAACACCAGGATGGGCAGAAGGGACTTCGGTTTAACATCTTATCCGAAGGACAGCACACCACAGCAGTACAGCACACCCCAATACTGTGTTTGGATGCCAGTGATTTTACGTGCAAGTCCATCCTGGTGTGGGACGAGAACCCATGACCTTCTGATCCAGAGGTGGATGTGCTACCAACAAAGCCACACTGATACCTTGGGGTTCAGGAACCTTTGGGAAGACTACATGATGAAGTGGTAGATATTAGCAGACACAAAACAGGAAAGAGATCTGGGGTCATCATATCTAATGACCTAAAGTTGGCCAATCAATGGGCCAAGGCAGTGGTGAGAGACAGTGGGATTATGGACTGCATAGGGAAAGGTATCACAAAGAGAAAAAAGGAAGGCATAATAACATTATACAGGTTACTGTTGAGACCTTATCTGAAGTATTGCATCCAGTTCTGGAGGCCTCATCTCAGTAAGGACAAAGACAGGGTGGAGACAGTCCAGAGATGGGCAACAAAATGGAACAGAGCCTGCACCACATGTCATATGAGGAGAGACTACAGGAACTCAATATGTACACCCTGGAGGAGAGGAAGGAGAGGGGAGACAAAACAGAGACCTTCAAGTACCTTAAGAGAAATAATAAGATACAGGAGGGCAGCATCTTTCAGAACTGTAGCTGCTCGAAAAATCAAGAGGGCATGACATGAGACTAGAAGGAGTAGGCTGAGGGATATGAGGAAACACTTTGTCACGGAAAGGGTGGCGGATGCTTACAATGACCTGCCCAGGAGGTGCTGGGGGGCAAACACAATTGGGGGATATAAACAGGCATGGGATTGATATGAGGGATCCTAAGTGTGGGGAAGGAGAGGCAGCAGAAGTGGATTAAAAGGGTTAGTGGCAGCTAATTAAGTATAGGGTATACAGGTAAACTGGATGGGCCTGGTGGTTCTCATATGGCATCAGTTTCTATGTTTTTAAACCTGGACACCTTGGTTTGAATCCCATCAGCCCATGCTTGCATTCTGTGTGACCATAAGCAAGTCACTTAACTTCCGTGTGCTCCCATTTAAAATGCAAATATTCTCAGTGTTGCCAGCACATGTTTCTGTGGACTAGCAGCACACCAACTTGATTTGCTTACATCCATGATTGTTGACATGGCAAAAGATCATCAACTTTTAAGAACCTAAAAATCATTTTTCTTGCCGTAAGAGTGAAATAAAGCAAAAAGAAAGTCCTATACCTTGATGTTTTAGCTTCTCCTAACTGCTCAATACATTTTTCCAATTATTGTTAAGACTTACTGCTGCTTTAAGTACTTAAACTGTGTTGGGCAGACTATCAGAAATATTTTTTTCTGCCCTGAGCCTGAAAGAATAGGTGTGAGAAAAGGTAGAAGCCAGAAGGTGAAGGAAGGAAACATATTCAATTCAGTGCTTTAGAGTAACTGGTAATTGGTATTTTTTCTTTTAAACTTAGATTGTAGGCTTGTAGTGACACTATACTTTCTTTCTGTGTTGTCTTTACTTATAATTATTTTTGGGCTGTTAAAAATTTAAAACATAGTGGTGGTGTAATTCTGTGCTGTCTTTAATTGCTGCAATTGCCCTCCCACCCCTTCCCCCAACTCTTAATTATATGCCCTGATAAATCTGATTGACAGGAGCTAAACACAGGGTATAGTAAGAGGTGTGAAGTAGGAGGGAATAAAGGGGAAGAAGACCACCCTCAGCACTTGCAAGTGTTTTGACTCATTTATTTATTTATTGTTTTTTTTCCTTAAAAAAATATATATATCAGACGATCAGTTACAGGATTTTAGTACTGTAAATAAATAAAAAGAGAACTAAGAGAGCTTCCAGTAGCAGAGAAGTAGTGGAATTGCAGTATAATGTGGGGAGTGGTGCAATGCAGTGGCTGTGGGGCAGCAGCCATATTCAGGCAGACCTTCTGGACACTGAGGTGCCTATCTGCATGCATCTCTCTGGACTGCGGGATAGAGTAGTCAGACTCAGAGCCGGAAGTAAACTGGGTCAGGAGTACCATCACCCCTATCCAGGGACCACCCAGTCCACATGCAGCTGCCTCAAAGGATGCCGAGAACGAGGGAGCACTTGGATGACAGTGGGCTCAAGGAGGGTTAGAGCAGTCAGGCAGAGGCACATCCCAGATCCTATTCCTCTAAGAACTCATATGCCACACTGGCAAATGAGGACAACCAAATAGAGGTACCCAGGAAGTGGAAGGAAAGGATGGAGGTTAGGCAAGGAGGTGACCTCAGTGGGGAAAGCAGTGGACCCCAGAGGAGGAGGAAGCGAATCCTGGTGGGGGACTCCATCGTAAGAGGGATCCAGATAGGAACACAGGAGGGGAGGACAGGGAGGTGAGGTGCCTACCAGGGTGCCCACGGCATGGAGGGATGGAAGGAAGATACTGGGGATCACTGGGAAGGCAAGGCGGAGGGTGAGCTGGATGTCATTATCCACCTAGGTACTAATGACTTGGCAAATGGAGCAAAGGAAGTTCAGGAAGAGTTTAGAAATTGGGGAGGGGTCTCAAGCAAGTAGCTACTTCTGTCACTTTCTCTCTAGAAGTACTACCGTGAGAGGCAAGGGAGAGCATAGGAGTGCATGCACCAGGAACTTTAACTCATGGTTGAAGAACTGGTGCTGTGAGGAAGGGTTTGGATTCATTGGTGACTGAGGACCCACCTGGAGGGATGGAAGTTTGTTCAAGCCTGATGGCCTGCATCCATCCTGGAGGGGAATCCAAGCACTCAATGATAAGTTTAAATGCTACATTGACAAGCATTTAAACTAGCAAAGGGGGGTGGCAGGCCAGCAAGGACGGTACCTACTTGCTCACCCCACACAGCTAGTAGTGGAACCAGTGAACCAGAGGAGTGGCTATCTCTGCAAAGCAGTGTGCAAAAGATGGAGATTAGTGTCCAAAAGGTGGATAAGCAGAAAAGGGGCAAAATTCAGCAGAAGGGCAAACAGCAAGGAGAACCAGGGATAAATGACAACCAAGGAAGGGGCTGGAGTAGAACAGTGAAGCAGTCTAGGGAGGTCAAATCATGGAAAGCCATGTGTGCAAATGCCAGGAGCCTTAGCAACAAGATGGAAGATCTGGAGGTTGTCATGGTACAGTCAGACCTGGACATTGTGGCCATCACTGAAACCTGGTGTAATGATAACCATGACTGGGAGATGGCCATACCTGGCTACAACATATTCAGAAGAGACAGAGCAGGCAGGAAGGGAGGAGGAGTGGCACTGTATGTGAAAATGACATAAGGGCCACACAGATCCAGGAGGAACAAAATGGGGAGAGATACTGTGGGTTAAGCTGGAAAGAAAATGGGGCCAGCCATCCGCACAGGTGTGTGTCTATAGACCACCAGCCCAGGAGGAAGAAACAGATAGGGAGCTGATGCTGAGCCATCCAAAGGATGGCAAGACAAGGGTGAGGTAGTACTGGTTGAGACTTCAATAAACCAGACGCGGACTGGAGCATCCCAGCAGCAGCATCAACTAGAGCAGATTTATCCTGGACTCCTTCAGGGTGCCTTCTCAAGCAACTGGTCATGGAACCAACTCGGAGAAGGCAATACTGACCTTGTGCTCACAAACAGGGACAGTGTGATGGGGGTAACAGTGGGGAGCACCTGGGTAACAGTGACCACCAGTCATTGTGGTTTGAAATCACAGAAAGAGCAGAACCAAACCACACAAAAACACGATCCTGGATTTTAGGGGGCAGACTTTGGGAAATGGGGAGATACTTGAAAGAGGCATTAAGGGAATGGGACAGGAATCAGGGTTGAGGAACAGTGGTCAGTATCTAAAATGGGGATTATAAGAACAACAGAATTATGCATTAAGCAGGTTAGCAAGAGAAAAGGAAGAGGAGACCATTATGGTTTCCAAAGAGGTAGCAAAGAAAGTGAAAGTCAAAGATTGCATTCAGGCAATACAAAAGACACAGGCAGAAGGGGGATAGGGAGAAGTACCATGAGAAACAAAGGGAGGCAGGGAAGTCAGTAAGGAAGCCAAAGCTCAGACAGAAGAACACATTGCAAAATCAGTGGGTAAAGGGGACAAAACCTTTTACAGGTACATAAGTGAAAAAAGAAAGACAAAGGGAAGGATAGTGAGACTGAAGGGGGAGGATGGGAGCTGCGTGGAGGATGACAACAATAAAGCTGACATATTGAACAGGTATTTCTGCTCAGTCTTTACTAAGGAAGAGGGGGGTAATGGGTCTGAAAGGAGTACAAGGGGTGAGAATGGTGCAGAAATGGACACAAGTCCCTTTACACGAGAAAGGGTCCTGAAGGAACTGGAAGTAATAAGAGCTGATAAAGCAATGGGGCCAGATGGGGTGCACCCTAGGGTCCTTAAAGAACTAAGAGAGGTGGTGGCTGAACCTCCAGCTGTCCTGTTCAGTCAATCACTGGAAACAGGGAGGTACCCAAAGACTGGAGGACAGCAGATGTAGTCCCCTATTACAAAAGTGGGAACAAAGAGGAAGCAGGGAACTACAGACCAGTCAGCCTCACCCTCGGTAGTGGGAAAGATCATGGAAGCACTACTGAAGGAGAGATTGGTGGAACATCTGGTTGTCAATGGACTACAGCACCCAAGGCAGCATGGTTTCACCAGGGGAGGCCAGTCAGACCAACCTCATTGAATTTTTTGACTGGGTGACTAGGGAGGTGGATCAGGAGGGCAGGGACATGGCCTATCTGGACTTCAGCAAGGCCTTTGACACTGTGCCACATGATTATTACACAACTGGGGAATATGGGTGTGGGCAGGACAGTAGTGTGGTGGGTAGGTAACTGGCTGGGTGGCAGGACACAGAGGGTGGTGGTAAATGGCTGTCACTCCACAGAGGAAGAGTAACCAGTGGGGTACCACAGGGATCAGTGCGCTGGGACCGGGTCCTATTCAACATCTTCATCAGTGACATTGCACAGGATCTAGAAGGCAGAATTTCACTGTTCACTGATGACACAAAGCTCTGTAATAGAGTAGACACACAGAGGGTGTAGACAGAATGAGATGGGACCTGCAGAAACTTGAAGAATGGTCAAGGGTTTGCAGTTGAAATTCAAAGAAGTGCAAGATAATGCATATGGGGCACAAAACCCTGGCACAATATATCAGTTGGGGGTGAGGATATAGCATGCACCAAGCAGGAAAGGGATCTTGGGGTTGTCATCTCTGATGACCTCAAGGTAGGAAACAGTGTGACAAGGCATCAGGTAAAAGCAAATAGGATGCTTGGATGTAAGGCAGGGGCATCACCAGCAGGAAAAGGGAGGTCATAATTCCGCCATACAAGACACTAGTGAGGCCCCACCTGGAGTACAGTGTACAGTTCTGGAGACCATACCTCGTGAGGACATAGACTGGGTAGAGAAGGTTCAGAGGAGGGCAACAAAGATGGTGCATGGATTGCATCACAAGTCCTATGAAGACAGGTTGAAGGAACTGAACATGTACTCCCTGGAGGAGAGGGGGGAGAGAGGGGATATAATAGAGACATACAAGTATTTTACAGGGAGGAATAGGGTGCAGGAAAACACTATTTTTAAGCGAAAAAGATGTCCCAGGACTAGAGGGCATGGGATGAAGTTGGAGGGAGGACAATTCAGAGGAAACATGAGAAAGAATTTCTTCACAGAATGGAGTGGTGGACAAGTGGAACACCCTGCCAGAGAAGTGGTGGGGGCTGAAACAATCAAGGGATTTAAGAATGCATGGGATAGACATAAAGGAATTCTAGAGGGCAGGGGTATGGGGAAACAGACTTCTAGGAAAACAAACTGAACTTACTAGCTCAAATGGGCAGACTAGGTGGGCCATAGGCCCTTATCTGCCGACACTGTCTATGTATCTATGTAACTGTAAATGAGCTTGCTACATCTAGCAGACCTGTGTTGTATTCCCATAGCCTCGACTTGCATTGCTTTGTGAATGTGAGCAAGTCACTTAACCATCCCAGTGCTCCCACATCACACATGAAAACAGGCAGTTGTACTTGGTGGGCTTCATCCAGTTACCAAACAATAAATAAATGGAATTTGATTCAAAAGTTAAGTGAATTTGTATGACTCTTCAAATTACACATGAAAACGTCTCTCAAGCTCTCGGCATTAAAAACTATAGCACTGGCATTCAAAAATCATAGCACAGGGTCAGAATGTGTAGCACATTCTTATTTTAAAGAATATTATATCTACAGATAGTGAGCCCCAAATAGTGATAATGAATGTTTTTATGAACCTGGTTCAATGATTTATAGTTTGTGTGTCCAGAAATCGCTCTAACATTATGAGGGACGTCAGTAAACATGTGATGAGCAAGGGTAAATTTGAGTGTGAAAATCGAAGTAATATGCAGAATTCATAGTAACTGTGAGGCAGTCATGAAAATGTGCTTTGGGGGTGTTGGTGACAGTGATACATTTCTTAATGGTTTGGCACACTTTCATGCACGCATGAAGAGGCAGTCTTGGACCGGGTTCCAAACAATTATTTTATAATTTATTTATTTATTTGGTAACAGGGTAAGGCCCAATACTCACATGTGACTGTTTTCAGGGGTGACCTAGGCATACTGGGTAGTTAAGTGACTTGCTCACAGTCACACAGTATGCAAGCGAAGGTTGTGAGAATCAAACCCATGTTTGGTCTGCTGGATGTACCGAGCTCATGCACAGCTTGTTACTCAAACCTCATGGCTATAATGCCTGCTCATTCCCAAACAGAAAGCTTTGCTGGGAATTATGTGCATCACATGGCACACAAAACATTAAATAGAAGCAACATCCTTTGTTCTGAAATTAAGAAAAAAATCTAACTTTCAAAATACAAAGGTGCTTACAGAGGAACCTATAATGGCTCTGCGGGCATCTGGCAAAAAGAGATGCAAATTCAGCATGTAAAGCTGTGAGATGGCTCAAGATTATGTTCAGGTCAAAGGAACCAGCCATTTTAGTTTCCCCCTGTTCTGAACATCAAGTGAAACAATCAGATTGCCCGAATGTTACAAAAAAGCCTATAAAATGTAAAAATGACTAGCATCGAGGGTAATTACGAGCCAGTTACAGGCCAGAGCTGGCCCCTGCAGCAAAACCTTCATTTTACATCTCTTTTCACCAGAAAATGCCATGCAGGGCTTTACTTCCAGCACATTGTACACCAAAGAATTACTCAAAAGCACCAGAATTAGATCTGAAATGCATTAAAAAGACAAACTTTCCAAGAAAAAGGTGCTCACAGACAAATTTATATGACCTCTGCAGGCATCTGGGGAAAAGAGATGCAAATTCAGCATTTAAAGCTGTGAGATGAACCATGCTTATGTTCAGAACAAAGGAACCAGCCATTTTAGTTTCCCCCTGTTCTGAACATCAAGCGAAACAATCAGACTGCCCAAATGTTACAGAAAAGCCTACAAAATGTGAGAAAAACACTAGCATTGAAGGTAATTATGAGCCAGTTACAGGCCAGAGCTGGCCCCTGCAGCAAAACCTTCTTTTTTAGGGTTGCCACCTGTCCCTATTTTCGCAGGACAGTCCTGATTTGGGCAGCTGTGTCCTGCAGGAAAAACATGAAAAATACTAAATGTCCTGACATTACAGTAAAAAAAATGTTCTGATTTTCCTCTAAATGTTGCAAGAAACTATAATACCTTAACTAAAATACCTTAAAATAATAGAAAACGCAAGCAACAACTAAAAAATTACAACACTTAGTCTTAATTCTGATTATTTAGAGAAAACATGTCTGTTGCATTGGTTGTGATTATATATTGTCCTGCAAAAAATCCAGTTTCAGTAAGAAATGTCCCACTTTGGGTTTCTTAAAAGGTAGTAACCCTATTCTTTTCACATCTCTTTTCTCCAGAAAATGCCATGCAGGGCCTTACTTTCAACACATTGTACACCAAAGAATTACTCAAAAGCACATGGAATTGCTCCAAAATGCAATAAAAAATCACGCTTTGCAAAAAAAAAAGGTGCATACATACAAAATTGTAAGACCTTTGCAGGCATCTGGCAAAAAGAGATGCAAATTCAGCATGTAAAGCTGTGAGATGGCTCAAGATTATGTTCAGGTCAAAGGAACCAGCCATTTTAGTTTCCCCTGTTCTGAACATCAAGTGAAACAATCAGACTTCACAAATGTTACAAAAAAGTCTACAAAATGTGAGAAAAACACTAGCATCAAATGTAATTATGAGCCAATCACAGGCCAGAGCAGGTTCCTGTTACAAAACCTTATTTTACATCTCTTTTTGTCAAATAAAGGAATGCAGGGCCTTACACGCAGCACACTGTACACCAAACAATTACTCAAATGCACCTGAAGTTGATCAGAAATGCTTTTAAAAAATATTTCACATACAAAGGTGCTTAGCAAACTGCAGGCATCTGGGGAACAGAAAGGTAAATTCAGTATTAAGCTCTGATAAGCCCAAGCTATGTTCAGATCAAAGGAACCAGCCAGACTGCCCAAATGTTCTAAAAAAGCCAAAATCATGTGAAAACAAAAGCACTGAAGGCAGCATTAGCCAGTTACAAGCTAGATCCAACCAAAGTCGCAAAACATTAATCTATATATCTTTTTTACTCAGAAATGGTGCAACATAGAATTACTCAAATGCAAACGAACTTTATTGTACTTCTTTTCCACAGAAAATGATCAGAAATACATGCAAATCTTACCTCCACACACCACACTTACTGTATTTTCTATATTCTTACATTCTGTAGGTCATTCCTCCTTCCTAGCCACATTTTATTTTTAAGATACTCCTTTTAAAAGCAGCTGCTTTCCCTTTTGCTTAACTTGATGCACTTTTTCCAGCAACATCTCTCCCCCAACTCTGTTCTTTTATTTATTTTTGCAAATTAAAAAAAAATAAAGAAAATCCTGTTCTTACAGGCTTTCCACAGTATATTAAAAAAACAGAGGACTTTTATTTGATCCTCCAGTACTGCCCACCTTTGTGCACCATAGAGTTTAAATAATTTATTTAACATTTTTAGTCCTGATGTTGGACTCTCCACAGAAAAATGGCTTGCCACTTTTAAACTGCATGTGGCTTTATTTCATTAGCTACAGACTCCTAAGATTACCTAATTTTAAATGAAAACAAAACAGAGGATTTACACATATTTGATTCTCCAGTATTGCCCACCTGTATCACCTGCAAGAACCACTTAGTTTCCTTGATATTCACAAAATATCCCAATGTTTGGACCTTCTTGCTTTGAAATACAGGCTGACACTGTTCTACATGGCATTAATTTCCTACATCAGACCACACAGTAATTTTCCAAAACTGATTTAAGCACTAGCCACCTTTCTACCCATATTTCCACATTGCAGCACTAATCCTTAATGTTTAAAAATATTCTGATGGTGTGTGCTCCTTGGAATAGCAGGCTGGCTTTCAGTCAGGTACACAAATGCTGGCTCATCCTGATCTCCGATGTTTGGAACTTTTTGCATTGATTTCCTACATCAGACCACACAGTACTTTCCTAAAACTGATTTAAACACTAGCCACCTTTCTACTCATATTTGCACATTGCAGCACTGAACCTTAATGTTTAAAAATATTCCAATGGTGGGCGCTCCTTGGAATAGCAGACTTGCTTTCAGTCAGGTGCACAAATGCTGGCTCGTCCTGATCTCCATTCACTACACTGCGATTCTTGAAGAAGACACAGCTTTAAAGTGGCACATGTAATGAAGAAAGGGGCTCTAAAGCTAGAGCCCCACTAATTTATACCGTCTGACAGGGACAGAATTGGGTACTAATTACTCATGTGCATTTCCATTTCTGGAATATCGGGACTGCGGGCAGAACAGCAACCTTACGTTCATGAATTTCAGACTCAAAGGAGGCAAAGGAAAACAAATGAAGGACTGTGCACAATAGAAAAATAATATAAATGAACTAAGGATCCGATACATAAAGGATACTAGGTCATGTATCCTTATAGGGTCTGCATTAACTTTCCATCATTCTGCAAATGTGAGAAATCACTGTATTAAAACAGTACAAAATGGGACACCACATGTAGTGAACATAAGAAGGCAATATAAATGCTAATAAATAAAATACATAAATTGGTCAGAATAAAACAAGTTTGCCAAAGAGCATATTTAGAATGCTTAAGAGTTAAAGGCACTGCAGCTGCTGATGCAGTGCTCTGTGTGGATACAATATTAAAAGCTCTTTGCTGCTCTAACATTTATGTCACAAAATGAAGCCCTGCTTAAGAGGATCAGAAGGCACTCAAAGATCCACTAAAAGAATACACACAGACCAAAAATAATGAAAAGTTATTTATACTATTTTATTAGACAGCTACAGAATATACATGAAAGAAAAGTATTTTTCACTTTTTAAAAAAGTTACAGGGGGTCAAACTACATAGGGTATGAGTCTCTCCAGTACTGCACAAGAGCACACACACACGTATATGTGTGTATATATATATATGAGAAATCACATACAAAAACCCTGTCAATATCTTCTTCAGCAGTGCAAGAAACAGCACACATAATAGGGCAGCCCAGCTGTTAGACACTCGGTCGTAGTGCCTTAAACTCTCAAAGTAGGAAACATATAAAAAAAACCAAAAAACCATAGAAACATAGAATTTGTATGGCAGATAAGGACTACTTGGCCCACCTAGTCTGCCTATTTCCCTACCTAACAGATAAGCTGCAGATCCTAGTTAACCAACAGCCTACTTCCTCCTACCCCACCACTAGAATTGCCTTATGTCTGTCCCATGCATTCTTGAATTCCCCCACTGTTTTTGACTCTACAACCTCCTCAGGAAGGCTGTTCCATGGATCTACAACCATCTCTATGAAGAAATAATTCCTCACATTACCTCTGTGCCATCCTCCCTCTATCTTCAAATTGTGCCCCCTTGTTTTTGCACATCTCTTTATCTGAAAGATGCTACCCTCTTGGACTTTGTTGATTCCCTTGAGGAATTTGAAAGTTTCTATCATGTCCCCTCTCTCCCTCCTTTCCTCGAGGCTATACATCTTTATTTCCTATAGCCTTTCTTCATATGGCTTCTGATGCAGACCCTGAATCATTTTGTTCCTCGTTGGACCGCCTCCACCTTGTCCATGTCTTTGCAGAGATGGGGTCTCAGAACAGTACACAGTACTCAGGCGTGGTCTTACAAACTGTCTGTACAGAGGCCAACAACTTCCTGTTTTTACTGCTGATGCCTCTCTATGTATCCCAGTATCCCCAGCCCTCCTTACTACCTTCCCGCGTTGCTGTGTCCACCTTTAGGTCATCTGATATGACTACCTCCAGGTCCCTTTCTATTTTTGTTGTCAGTATCTCACCCCCATTGTGTACTCTTCCCCTGGGTTTTTGTTTCCAGGTGCATTACTTTGCACTTTTTTGCATTGATTCTAAGCTGTCATACATTTGACCATTCCTCCAACCTTGCCAAGTTCCTTTTCATCCTTTCCACCTCACCCTGTGTATCAATCCTGTTGCAGATCTTTGAGTCATCTGCAAAGAGACATACTTTCCCTTGCAGTCCCTCAGCTATGTCACTTATAAAGACATTAAAAAGGATCAGCCCCAGTACCGAACCCTGTGGTACCCCACTAGTAACCCTCCTTTCTTCACTGTGGACTCCATTTACTATTATCTGCTGTGTCCTGTTGTCCAACCAGTGTTTTGCCCAGGCTACCACCCTAGGACCCACTCCCAGGCTGGCTAATTTGTTTATTAATCTTTTGTGCGAGACTGTGTCAAATGCCTTGCTAAAGTCTAGGTAGGCCATGTCCACAGCCCCTCCCTAGTCTACTGCTTTGATCACCCAGTCAAAGAAATCAGTTATATTTGTCTGACATGACCTTCCCACTGTGAATCCATGTTGCCTTGGGTCCTGTGCCCCACTTGCCTCTAGGTACTCAACAAATCTTTCCTTCAGAAGTGATTCCATCATTTTCCCTACCACTAAGGTCAAACTGACAGGTCTGTAATTTTCTGCCTCTGTCTTGCTCCCACTTTTGTGAAGGGGAGTCACATCCACCCTCCTCCAGTCCTCAGGTACCACACCATCCTCCCATGATTTATTAAAAAGGGTAGTCAGTAGTGTTACTAGTTCTTCCCTTAGTTCTTTCAAAATTCTGGGGTGAATCCCATCAGGCCCCATTGCTTTATCCACCTTCAATTTTAAGAGTTCTTTCAGAACCCTTTCTTCTGTGAAAGGACTAATATCAACCCCCCTATCAAGAGTGCTTCTATTGACAGGATTAGGCATTTCCCCCTGCTTTTTCTTTGTGAATTCTGAACAGAAGTATTTATTCAGTATCCCTGCATTTTTACTGTCCCTCTCTGTCCAACCATCTTCCTCTTTGTTCTGCCTCAGTATCCCTGCCTAAGTCTTTCTCTGCTCCCTAATGCACCTATAAAAGGTTTTATCCCCCTTCTTAACTGAGTTGGCTATCTTTTTCTTGGTTTGGGCATTTGCTACTCTGACTGCCTTACTCACTTCCTTCTGCTTTAACTGTACTTTGTACTTTTACTTTCTGTATTTCCTTATACTTAGAAACATAGAAACATAGACTTTGATGGCAGATAAGGACTGCTAGGCCCATCTAGTCTGCCCATTTCCCTACCTACAGGATAGGCCGCAGATCCTAGTTAACCAACAGCCTATATCTTCCTGCCCCTCACAGAATTGCCTTATGTCTGTCCCTTGCATTCTTGAATTATCCCAAGTTTTAGACCCCACAACTTCCTCAGGAAGGCTGTTCCTTCATCCACTACTCTCTCTGTGAAATAATACTTCCTCACATTGCCCCTGAACCGCCTCCTTCTATCTTTAAATTGTCCCCTTGTTCTTGCAAGTCTCTTTTCTGAAAGATGCTACCCTCTTGGACTTTGTTGATTCCCTTGGGGTACTTGAAAGTTTCTATCATGTCCCCTCTCCCTTCTTTCCTCAAGGGAATACATATTAAGCTCCTTTAGTCTCTCCTCATCGGCTTCTCTTGCAGACCCTGCACCATTTTAGTTGCCCTCCTCTGGACTGCCTCTATCCTGTCTATGTCCTTGCAGGAGATGGGGTCTCCAGAACTGGACACAGTATTCCAGATGGGGTCTCACCAACTGTCTGTACAGAGGGATAACAACTTCCTGTTTTCTGCTGATGATGCCTCTCCTATACATCCCAGTATCCCCAGCCCTCCCTACTGCCTTCTGACATTGCTTGCTAACCTTAAGGTCATCTGATATAGATTACCCTAGGTCCCTTTACATTTTTGTTGTTGTTAATACCTCCCTACCCATTGTGTATTCTTCCCCTGGGTTCTTGTTTCCCAGTTGCATTATTTTGCACTATTTTGAATTGAATACTAGCTGCCATATGTCTGACTATTCCTCCAACCTTGCCAAGTCCCTTTTCATCCTTTCCATGCCTCCTTGTGTATCAACCCTGTTGCAGATCTTTAAGAAGGCAGTATAGCACAGTGGTCTATGGCTCTGAGCTGCAAATTTGGTGGCATCCAGCAGACCAGACCTGGGTTTGAATCCCACAGCTTCCACTTGTATACTGTGTGACCCTAAGCAAGTCACTTAACCTCCTTGTGCTCCCAGGTCGCTTCTGAAAAAAAGCTTTCAGCTTAATGTGCTATACCTGGTTAAACAACTAAAAAAAGATCTTTGTGTCATCTGCAAAAGGCATACTTTTCCTTCCAGTCCCTCTGCAATGCCACTGAGTGAAGACATTAAAAGGACTGGACCCAATACTGAACCTCCTCGGTAGCCACTAGTAACCACCTTTCTTCACAGTGGACTCCATTTACAATTACCTTTGTGTCCTGTTGTCCAGCCAATGTTATACCCAGGCTACCACCCTGGGACCCACTCTCAGGCTGGTTAATTTGACTAATAATCTTTGTGTTGGACGGTGTCAAATGCCTTGCTAAAGTCTAGGTTAGGCCATGTCCACAGCCCTCCTGGTCTACTACTTTGGTCACCCAGTCAAAGAAATCTATTAGATTCGTCTGACATGACCTTCCCGCTATGAATCCATGCTGCCTTGGATCCTGTTCTCCATTGACCTCTAGGTACTCAACTATTCTTTCCTTCAGAAGTGACTCCATCACTTTCCCTCCCACAAAGGTCAGACTGACAGGTCTGTAGTTTCCTGCCTCTGTCTTGATCCCACTTTTGTGAAGAGGAATCACATCCGCCTTCCTCCAGTCCTCGGGTACCACACCTTCCTCCCATGATTTATTAAAAAGAGTAGCCAGCGGTTTCACTAGTTCCTTCCTTAATTCTTTTAGAATTCTGGGGTGAATTCCATTAGGACCCATTGCTTTGTCCACCTTCAGTTTTAGGAGTTCTTGCAGAACCCTTTCTTCTGTGAAAAGATTGAGATCGACCCCCCTATCAAGAGTGCTTCTGTTAATTGGATTAGGCACTTCCCCATCCTCTTTTGTGAATACTGAGCAGAAATATTCATTCAGTATTCCTGCTTTTTCACTGTCCCCCTCTGCCCACCCACCGTTCATTCTATTCAGCCTCACTATCCCTCCCTTTGTCTTTCTACACTTGCTGATGTACCTATAAAAGGTTTTATCCGCCTTCTTAACTGAGTTGGCTATCTTTTCCTCAGTTTGGGCCTTTGCTATTCTGACTTCCCTCCCTGCTTCTTCCTGCCTTAACTGGTACAGCTTTCTGTCCTGCTCCTTCTGTGTTTCCTTATACTTCTGGAATGCTATCTTTTCTTCCTGACTTTCAGGCACCTCTCTTGAGAACCATAGTGTTTTTTCTTTCATTTTGATTTGTTTATTTGCTTCACACAAAGGCTTGTTGTCTCTGTGATGGCAGTTTGATAATTCCCATTGTTGCTCCACACTCCTTCTAGCCTGTTTGCTAGTGCTTTTCTGAGGCACTCTCCCATCTTGCCAAAGTCAGCCCTCCTAAAGTCCAGTACCCTCACTTTTTGTATGGCTTGACTCTGTAGCTGAGTTTAACATGAACCACACTGTTTGATGGTCACTTGTCCCCACATGGCAGCCAGTTCTAGATCTGAGATGCTCTCACTCCCACGTTTGAGAGTATGAGGTCTAAGATTGCTCCTCACGAGGTGGGTTCGAAACTAGCTGTCTAATGCCTGCCACCTGTGGGCATCAAGAATGGCCCTGCTCTTGGATGTGGCTGCAGCAAATGTGCTCCAGTTAACATTTGGCATATTCAGGTCTCCCATCAACAGTATCTCCTCTTTCTCTGCCATTCTAAGAATGCCTTCCATAATATCCTTGTCCATTCCTTCCCTCTGACATGGGGGTCTGTACACAACCCGTGCGGATTGTGGTGCCCTTTCCAGTCTCAAGGTGACCCACAGTGCCTCCTCTCCTCCTTTTTCTCTTTTGTTTAGTTGCTTTTATCCCTTCCTTTACATAGAGAGCTACTCCTCCCCCTCTTCTCCCCTGCCTGTCTCTCCTGTAGGTTATGTACCCTGGTATGTCAACATCCCAGTCATGGTTCTCTGTGTACCATGTTTCTGTGACTGCTACAATATCCAGGCATCCCTGTTCCATTAAGGCCACCAGCTCAGGGAGCTTGTAGCCCAGACTATGGACATTGGCACTCATTACCCTCCATTTCCTGATGGCCTTACCCCCTTTTTCCTCATCCCTGTCCTTCTTGTCTTTGTCACTTTCTCCATTTACCCCTGCCCTTCTCCCTATTGACACCTCCATGTTGGTGTTTGCCACACTTACTACCATGATTGTTTGGGGGGGGCTAGGATTTTCCTGCTCCTTTCCAGTGCCTCCCCCCTTGGCTAGTTTAAAAGCTTGCCAATGAAGCATTTAAACCTATCACCTAGGATCCTGGTTCCCCTCCCGGACAGATGCAGCCTATCATGCCAGTATAGGCTTGCATCACTCCATGGATCCCCAGTCCCCAATGAAGCCAATCCCTGAGCTCCACACCAGTTTTCAACCACTGATTGATCCTTGGTACAGAACACCCTAGCCTCTTCTATGCCATAGATGGGTAGCACCTCCGAGAAGGTTACCGTGGTGCTACTTGACTAAGACCCCTCCCCAATTCCACAAACTCTTCCTGCACTTCTCTAATCCCTTTCTTAGCCAGGTCATTTGTCCCTAAGTGGACAAAGACATCCAGCTCCCTCCCCTGTGCAGCTGCTCCGGCAGTCCTGAGGATTCGCTCCCTGTCCCTCCAAGCCATGGCATCAGGCAGGCACCTTACCTCCCTCTCCCCTTCCTTGCCCAGTTCTACCTTCCTAACAATGGAGTTCCCCACCAGGAGTTGTTTCCTTCCCTTTCAGGGTCCCCTGCCACCCTCCTGTGGGTCTCCTTTGTGGAGGTTCCCAGCATTCTCCTTGGTCTCCACTGTAGGTGCCTCCATAGAGGAACCACACTTTGCCAAATGGCATAGGAGTTGTGAGAGAGGTACAACTGGAGGATGTGCCTCTGTTCCACCACCCTCACCCTCCTGAGCCACTGTGGTCCAACTGCTCCTCTTTCTTGGCAACTCGTGAGGCAACGGCAGTGGCACTGGTGGTCTCTGGATGGAAGAGGAGGTCCCACAAATCCTGGCCAACTCAGCCTGGAGATGAGCAACCTCCTCCCTCAGCCCAGAGGGGTGCCTACAGATGGGACAACACCGCATCCTCCAGAACATCTCCCAAAAGACTGCTGCTCCACAGCCACTGCACTGCACCACTCCAATCATATCTTATTTCTGGCCCCTTAACTGTTTGCAATCCTTACTCTTTCCTCTGGTTTTTTCTCTCTCTCTCCTTACTTTCTGCCTGTGTGCCCTTTAAGCTCCTGATTGTCCTGTTCTGACAAGAATATCCTATATTTCTCAGTAGACCACTTACTTGTTCAGAGGCAGACCTCCAGCAGCTAGAGGGGAGAGAGCTACTCTTGCCCTTCTAGGATGGTGGGTCCTTGGTGGTTCTGTGATCACTCACTTCTGCCCCTAAACAGGACGTACCTGTTGTCAGTCAAATCCTGTGCCTATAAAAATAGAACTAGCTTTATGTGGAGGGGGGTGGAGGGGAAGGAAGGAGGGCAATATAGTCCCACTAGAGAAGTTCAGTCACACAGCAGTCATTTCACCTGGTGTCTTCTGCCAAGCTATTAGTAGAATCTTTCTAAGGCAGTCTTTAAATGTAGCTTCTTTCTAGCTAAGCCACTCCCCCTACTTACCAGATCTTTCTATAAGTAATTTAAACCTCACAACAGTTAAGTCCTTTCAGTCACCTGAGATTTATTCCTAGATGACTTTTCAGTTACCCATTCAGTTCAGTTAACCCAAACACACACTTTTTTTTTGTTTTGTATGTTAGTTTTTTTACCCTAAATTAAAGGTCCAAATGCAAAAGTTCTTCTACTTTAGTTCCAGCAGAGAAGTTCAGTCACACAGCAGTCCTTTCTCCTGGTGTCTTCTGCCAAACTACTTCCTTAATGCTATCTTTTTTTCCCTTACCTTCCCCGCTACTTCTTTTGAGAACCATAGTGTTTTTTTCTTTCATTTTGATTTGTTTATTTGCTTCACACAAAGACTTGTTGCCTCTGTGATGGTGGTTTTTATGTTTCCCCCTTGTTGCTCCACCCCACATTCTTGCCTATTTGCTAGTGCTTTTCTGATACACTCTCCCATTTTGACAAAATCAGCCCTCCTGAAGTCCAGTACCTTCACTTTTGTGCGGCTTGACTCTATAGCCAAGTTTATTATGAACCACACTGTTTGGTGGTCGCTTATTTCCAGATGGCTACCCACTTCAAGATCAGAGATCCTCTCTCCATCTCCATTTGAAAGTACCGGGTCTAAGATTGCTCTCTCCCGAGTGAGTTCCAAAACTAGCTGTCTGAGGCATGCCCCCTGTAGGGCATCAAGAATGGCCCTGCTCTTGGATGTGGCTGCAGCAAAGGTGATCCAGTCTACATCTGGCATATTCAGGTCCCCCATCAGCAATATCTCCCCTTTCTCTGCCATCCCAGGATGCCTTCTATCATTTCCTTGTCCATTTCCTCCCCCAGAGATGGGGTCTGTATACAACCCCTCTCTGGATTGTGGAGCCATTTCCAGTCTCCAGGGTGACCCACAGAGCCTCCTCTCCTCCCTGTTTATCCTTTAGTTCTGTTATTTTTATTCCTTTCTTTACATGGAGAGCTACTCCTCCTCCTCCTCTTCTTCCCTCCCTGTCCTTCCTATAGATTGTGTACCCTGGTAAAAAAAAAAACATTTTTGCAGTTTTTGTGGGTATCTTCTATAGACAGAGTCACTGACTGGCTACCATAGACACAGACACACAATGACATACTATAGTAATTTTCAATTAAACAGAGGGACCACTTTTTCTATTTTGTGCAGATATCATATTTTTATTTATTTTATGAAAATTATTACTCAATTTTTTTCCTCAAATTAACTTCTTTACCAAGGGCCCATTTTATAAGTACAATAACACACTCCGAGGTGTGAGTTATCTCCTGATAAGAGCACGCCCAGGTGCATAAGGCACTTGGCACAAGCACCTCATGCCTAACAATGCACCTGGTCATGCTCTTATCAGGAGATAACCCATACTTTGTCATGTGTTATTGCTTGCAATGGTGGTTCACCCGATCAAAGGCTTTACTCTAGTATACGGTTATCAAATAACCCAAAACTCTGTTTGTTGGCAACAGACCATGAAATGTCTAATAATCCCTAAATTAGCTTGAATTTTTCATCCAGGTAAAGGGCATGTCTGGACCAGGTGAATCAGAGTTTGTGCCACTAGCATCAATCTTTTCTGTATTATAATCATTAAAATATTAAAATTGAATTTAACAAATGGATTGGCCACCAATTCATAAGTAGCTTTTTATCTCAAGTTTTATACAGATAGTTGAGTAAGCCTACAGAAAAAGAGGGTATACCTACTTGTGTAATCAAATAGAAATTAAATGCTCTCATGAAACAATAGCTCGAGGTTGCTGTATGTGCTTTATAAAATTTGTTAGGCAAATCATCTTTTTCTAGAGACACCTCAGTGTTGAAAGCATAAATAGCCTCCAGCAATTCTTGTTTTTGTATTGGCTGAACTAGCTTATATACATTCCGATTGGGTAATGGTGGAACCTGAATATTATCCAAGAATTCTTCTCTAACCTTACATGGTATCTCCTGTTGGTATACCTCCCATACCATGACAGTTCAACAGTGACCAACACTACATCGACAACAGCACTGGGTAGCTGTAGTGTTATTATGAGGCCCTGCCACAGCTTTCCAAGGGTATTGCACCCTCTCCCTGAAACAACTCTGACTCAGAGTTGATTATTTTAGTAGTGGGGCATATGGGAGGCAGACCGCCCCCATGGGGAGTTGGGGTGAAGCTTCTGAAGAAAACAATGTATGCTGTGACTCCCTTCATGCTGACTGCAAATGCATTCAACATAAGGGAGTCACTGTAATGTCAGTCAAGAAATATTTTGTTGACCGACTGTCATGGATCCTCTCCTGTTCAGCATTTAACCCTTTTAAATGTGCCTCAACTTCCTTCAGGATCCCTCTCTTATCTAAAATTATAATTCCTGAAGGAGGCATTAAACTTTAAATTTGTGAGTTATTTTTTTGGTCTTTAAATGCCTGAGTATGGTCTGCATAAGGTGCTTCCTGTACACCAAAAGACATATCCGTATTAGAGATGTATTGAAGTTAAATTCCTGTTGCAAAGTGAAGGCAAAGTACCCACATCACATGACTATCTGGCTACGTAAAGTGCCCATTTAAAACTGTTACTTCACCACTTTGTGTTGAAATTATGACTTTGTGTTGCTTACTCTGCCTTACATCACTTTAAGGTGTAGCGAGAATTCACAGGCAGCCCACACGCATCACATGGCTTACACAGTGCAGGTCGCATGCTTCATTGATGAAGAAATCCCTTTACTGACATCAGTTATGCACTTCTGCATACTACCACACCTACGGGCAATCTTTCCACTGGCAGCAGTGCCATGGCCAGAAACAGCTTTGCTTGCACATCTCTTTGCAGACATTTTGGGGGATCACCAAGAGACTTCAAAATCAAATTTAGATTTATGTACTTTCAGTCTGAGCTGGTTGATGGGAAGCCTAGAAACAACTGTGATGCAGAGATTGGGCACTAAACAAATGCAAATGTGCTGACAGATTAAGATTGTGCTGAGCACTCAAGAGATGCAGATGCAAAGGCACACCATGTTAACCAGTGCTCACAAGTCACAAATCCAGATCTGGAAAAAAATACCTTTTGCCAGTTGGGCGGAAGACACTGCAGTAACAGTCCATTAACAAGATACCTACAAAGCAGTGGAAAATAACACTGACAAATAACAGGTTTACAGTGCTGCATTTACTGTGTGGCACAATGAAACATGTCTGATCTGATGGCACGCGTCACACACACACACACACACACACACACACACACACACACACACACACACACACACACACTACAGGTAATGCACAGCAAATTGAAAACTTCAGTAATATAACCAAATATTTTAAACAAATTGAAATTATGGGTAAAGGTAAAATTTGTATTCATACAAAAAATGAATATGGATAATGTCACTGAGCTGAAGCTCATTTACAGTGAAGTCCAGAAGACCTAATCCAGTTACTCTTACATTTATTAAACAAAATACATTATCCACAATACAACACGACTCATAATATTTACAGTTACATTTCTGAAATATAATTTTTCAATTACGACAATCAATACAAATAACACACAATACAAATAAGATACAGATAGTCATTATTTTATATACCCCCTTGTAATCTCAATACCGTTACTTATAATAGTTAATTCCTATTTCCTTACTTATCAACTATACCAGTTCCCCTTCAATATTTGTATGATTAATGTACCAGTCTTTAATTAGTTTTATCTGAATTTCTCTATTAACAGGTCTTAACTTCCTAGGTAATTTATTCCACAATTCGGGCCCAAGGCACGCAAAATGTTTTTTTTTTCTCCAAGACTGTTTTTTGTTTTGGTACCACACATTCCAGATTGTTTGCTGAACGCAATTCCCTATTTGATATTTTTAACCCAATACCCTCTCCAATATAATCAGGGACTATCCCCAAGATACATTTTGTCGTAAATATAATTGTACTTAGGATTCTCCTTTGGGGAAATGAGACCCAGTCTAACTTCTTATACATCTCTAATCTATGTGTCATTTTTGATACACCTACTATAAATCTTGCCAATTTATTATACATAATGTCCAGCTTATGCAACTGCCCTTTTATGGCACCCATATAAACAATATTTCCATATTCCAATATGGGTAGTACCATTACAGTCACTACAAGTTGTCTAACCTCAGGGGACATATAATCTCTAATTCTATACAAAGATCCTAGACATTTCCCTACTTTTTTAATGTATTCTCGATATGAATGTCCCAATTAAGATATATATCTAAGTAAACCCCCAAGTATTTATAATTATCTACTTGTTCTAATATAGTCCCTGTAACTGTCACAATTTGAAGTCTATTTTGTTCAGTTGTAACCCCATTGCCCTTATGAAATAACATAATCTGTGATTTTTTTCATTTAGCACTAATATAGAGCTCAACAGAAACTCCTGTACATAATCAAATGCTTGTTGTAATACTGACTGAATTGAACCTAGTGATGATCCAGCTGCATAGATAATTGTATCGTCAGCATATAAATGGTACTGTACCCCCTGTTGTAAGAAATTTAATTAATTCATATATAGATTATACAGGATAGGTCTGAGTATAGAATCCTGTGGTACACTCGAGATTGTTTCCCTCAATACCGAAGACCAATCCTTTATGGTTACTTGTTGTCTTCATTCCAAATAGTTTCTAAACCAATTTATCACTGTCTCGGATATACCACAGGTTCTCAGTCTGGACAGGAGGATGCCATGGTCCAAGGTGTCAAATGCTTTTGAAAGATCAATAGAAATATTCCCACTGGCATCCTCCTGTCCATACATTCCACTATGTCTCTTGTAACCTTTAAGAGGGCCGTAATGGTTCCATGCTCTGGCTTAAATCTTGATTGAAACTTATTAAGTATTCTTTTCTTTTATTATGCACTGCAGCACAACAATCAGCAAAACAAATGTCAAAAGTTACTGAAAAAATACAGTGTACATGAACACAGTTATACAGCAAAAACATAACCAAAACAGAAAGAGTGCCTTTCTCCCAGTTAATCTACCCCCACCACAGATGTTCCCCGCCCTAAAGCACAGATCAAATGGCAAAACAGGCAAAGGATATGCACCTGTCATAGCAAAAGCAGACATCCAGGAAAGGAACATCAATAAGTGAAGAGGTGACTGCTCTCTCAGTGGAAGGGAAGTAAATGCAAATCTAGGAGATTTCATTATTACGTCTTCGCACTGATATTGCATTGGGGAAAGGAGAGTAGGAGTTTGAAAGAAGGTTGTGCAATGGCTGTGAAGTCTGTTTTGAGTGTGGATAGGAGGTTAGGAATATAAAAAGCAGTTGCTAAATATATCTAAACGTGTGCAACAAAGGAGGTAAGGGAAATAAAGAAAATATTTTGCACTGATAGAGGAGGGAGAGGGGAGACTTGGGGGAGTGTTTGTTATCCTGCATCTGGAAGGGTGGGGGGTTGCTGGTGGGCAAGAACAGCAATGGGTAAGGTGGTAGGCTGCAACAACTGCAGTGCACCAATCTTTCTAAAAATTGCCTGGAGTGTGGGAGGATGTTTAGTGTGCAACCCATAGAAAACTTAGAAAAGGAGATTGAGGGTCTGCAGGAGGAACTAAGACAGGCAAGGCAGATTGGGGTGGGTTTGCTAATACTGGAGGGAGGAAGAAGGGGAGATGAGGGAGGCAATTTAAACCAACAGTGGTGAGGAGAGGGTCAGAAGAGGAAGCAGAGACAAAGGGGTCAAGGCCAGGAAGAACAATTGCTAGGGAAGCCAGGTCAGGAGACAAAAGACAAATGATGGAGGAGATAGGGACTTGTGAGGGGAGGTGAAGAAGTGGCAAAAGTCATGGAGTGGAAAGGAGAGAACAGGTTTCTATGAAGAGAGAGGGAGGGGGCATTTCTGAAGGGCCTTCAGAAAATAGCTGTGCACTGCTAGAGGGAAGAAGGTGGAAGAGGAAATGATGAAATTAGAGGAGTAATTGATAAATGCCTGGACTAAACTGGAGCAGAGGAAGTTCTGCTGGGAGAATTAAAAAGGGGTAAAGGGGAAGAATGTGCAGGAGGAAGAAGAGGAGCTGGAAATGAGAGCGGGAGATGAATGGAAGCAAACAGGGAGTAAGAGGGTTGGAATCTTTGTGCTGGGAGACTCAATACTAAGAGGAGTTAGGTGGGATAGCAAGAGGGAGAGGCATAGTTGCATTTGGGTGGAGGCCATGCCAGGAATGACAGCAGAAAGGGTGGGCAGTCTGTTCTGAAATATTCTAGAAGGGATAGGGACAAGCCTCATTTAATTATACATCTTGGGACAAACGACTTGGCTGACAAGACAGTAGATACAGTCCAGAGGAGGTTTGAGGAACTAGCACAATTATGTGAGGGCAGGAAGATCAGTAACTTTTTGAGATACTTCTGTGCCGTAAACAAGCACAACAAGAAAGCTGAGAATAGAGGAATTTAATGGATGGCTAAGAACTTGGTGTTGTGCTAAAGGGTATGGGCTGTTGGGGGTGGGGATGGACCTGGGAGGACAGTAGTCTCTATTCCAAGGACAGAGTACACTTGAGTGAGGAGGGAAAGAAAGTGTTGAAACTGAGGATGGAGGAGTACTTATAGGAAGTGAGGAATTTAAACTAGGAGTGGGGGCAGCAGTTGGGGAAGAGATATGCAGAGACCACTTTGGAAACCATATGAGCTTACCCCCCATAACAGTGACAAAGAATAAATGGCAAGTACTGTTGGTGATGCTAGGAAAGGAGGGCAGGATGGGAGGGGGGAATGGTGGAAGGTGGTTACCCTTAATGCTAGGAGCCTTGGGAGGAAAACTGCAGAGTTACAGGTTCTCATGGCAGAGGGAGAGGTGGACATTGCAGTCATCATGGAAACATGGGCCAACCAATGCAATGACTGTGACCTGTCTGTACCAGGGTACAGATCATTTCATAGGGACAGAGTGATTGGGAAAGGAGGGGGGGGTGGCACTATATGTGATGGAAGGACTGAAGTGTGTAAGGGAGGAAGGGGTGGAGGGTCGTACAGAGTCACTTTGGATACAAATCCAGGATTCCAAGAATAGGATACTTAGAATGGGAGTGGTGTGCAGGCCACCATCTCAGATGGAGGAGTTAGACAGGAACTAGTGGGACAGATCAGGAGGATCTGCAAGAAGGGTAGGTGGTGATTGTGAGGACTTCAACATACCAGGAGTGGACTGGAGCACCCCAACAACCAGGAACAGAAGGGAGCAGGTACTGCTGGATGCCTTCCAGGACAGCTACCTGCTGCAAATGGTCAGTGAACCAACCAGGTTAGGAAATACCCTTGACCTTGAGGCTGGCAAATGGGGACTTTGTGAGAGAACTTACAGAGGAGAAACAGCTGTCAGGGAGTGACCAACGCTCAGCATGGCTCACATTGGATATAGGAAAGGAAGCAGTGGAATTTGGAACAATAGTGCTGGACTTCAGGAGGGCCAACTTTGGGAGAATGGGGGAAGTGGTAAAAGGGTACCTGGCCAGAATTCAATCTAGTATGGACACTTACCAGAGGTGGGAGCTCATAAAGCTGGGGATAATGGAGGCAAGCAAAATCTGCTGCAAAGTCCAGAGTAAGAAGGCTAGGGCTAAAAACTGATCTGGTTGAGCAAGGAGGTCATGGAAAGGTAAGGAGGAAAGAGCTGCTTTAGGAGTACAAGAAAACTGGGAGGGGAGGACAGGGAGGAGTACTTGACAGAGATCAAGAAAAGGAGGTGACAAAGGGCAGTGAGAACCAAAGCATCTACGGCACTCAGGCTGGCACAAGGTATTGAAGGGAGAAGGACTTCACCCAAAGCCACATCAGGAGAAATGGAATGTAAGGACCACATAGTAAGGATTAGGAAGGAGGGAGTTGGGTGGAAGCAGGCTGCGAAGGCAAAAGCACTAAATGAGTACTTCTGCTCAGTATTTACTAAAGAGAAGGGGGGGTGACACCCAAGGTGGGAGAAATGGCAGAAGCGGGGGGGGAGTGGTGACAGATGGGGAAATCATGGAGAGCAGAGTTCAAGAGGGTTTGAAGGCGCAGAGGGTGGACAAGGCGCCAGGCCCAGATGGCATCCAGCCCAGAGTACTGAAGGAGCTGGCAGAGGTCCTTGCAGGACCTTTGGCAGACCTATTTATTGCCTCACTACATTTGGGGTGTGTACCTCAGGACTGGAGGATGGCTCATGTGGTTCCCCTCCACAAGAGTGACCCCAAGGATGAACTGGGAAACTACAGACCAGTGAGCCTCACATCCATCGTGGGTAAGCTAATGGAGACTATCCTGAAGGAGAGGCTGGTGGCCCTCCTAGAGGTCAAAGGACTACAGGACAGCAGACAGCATGGCTCCATGTGACAGATCCTGCCAAACCAACCTGGTTGAGTTCTATGACTGGGTAACTAGGCAGCTGGACAGGGGCCATGCAGTGGATGTCCTGTATCTGGACTTCTGGCAGGCATTGGCTCAGTGCCACATGGAGGGCTGGGAAGAAAGTTAGTAGGCATGGAGGCGGGTGCAAAGCTGGTGAGATGGGTAAGAAACTGGCTGCAGGGAAGGCAACCGAGGGTGGTGGTGAGTGGGGAGCTCTCACACCCAAGGCGGTGATCAGCGGTGTTCCACAGGGCTCAGTGTTGGTACCAGTGTTGTTTGGGATATTCATTGCAGACATATCATGGGACATCAAGAGCAAGATCAGTAGTTTGCTGATGATACCAAGGTAGGCGCGGTGGTGGATGACCTAGGGGGATGGCAGGGGTTGCAGGATGATCTGGCAAAGTTTGAAACCTGGTCAGACACCTGGCAACTGGGCTTTAATGCCAAAAAGTGCAAGGGTGCTGCATTTGGGATGAAGAACCCAGGAGGAGTTACCAGCTAGGGGGTACAGCTAGCTCCAGACAGAGGAGGAGAAAGATCTGGGTGTTCTCATTACAGGGTCAATGAACAACTTGGCACAATGGGAAGGCAGCTGCAAAGGCCAACAAAATGCTGGGTTGTATTGAAAATGGTATATTTTCGAGGAGGGAGGCGATTCTGCCACTGTATGGGTCATTAGTTAGACCACACCTGGAGTACTGCGTGCAGTACTGGTGTCCGTATCTGAAGAGGGACATTAAGTTACTGGAGGGTGCAAGCGCAGAAGCGACAGAGATGATCAAGGGGCTGGGGGACTTATCATATTAGAGGAGGTTGAAGTAGTTGAACATGTACTCACTGGAGGAGAGGAGAGACGGGGTGACATGATTGAAACTTTTAAATACATGAAAGGAATAAACAAGACGGGTACAGAGGGGCTGTTCAAAGTAAGGGAGGAGGCCACCAGGGGCCATGATATGAGACTGGAGTGAGGAAGGTTCAGGAGGGAGATGAGGAGACACTTTTATACAGAGAGGGTGGTGGCTGGGTGGAATGTGTTACCTGCTGAAGTGGTATGCAGTGGAACAGTGGACTGCTACAAATTAGGATGGGACAGGACAAGGTGTAGGGTTAATGAAGGTGAAGGGTGGAAGGGAGGGGCAGCTGCAGAATAAGGGGTGCAAGCTACACTTTTGAGCAGACTTGACAGACCGCTAGGCCTTTATCTGCTGGCAAATTTCGTATGTTCGTATGTTCTTAAATGTCTGTCAACACACAGACTGAATGTTCTAAGTTGACATTCAAATCCACGCACAAACAATAAACACTTGATAATATGAGCACAGAAGGGTTTCCTACAATCGATGTACTAAATTTTGAACAAAACAAATGGCTCAAAAAGGCATTTTGAATGTTTTTTACAGCCTAGGTTTGTATCTCAGAACTCTGAGAGCACACTCTCCAGCTACCACTACACACACTGCAAAGAAATTAGGCTATGCAGAGCAATTTAGAACTCATGTAACTTGCAATCCAATGAATCACTGCAAAATTCACTTTGGCACTCACCAACAAGGTGAAGTGATACAAAGTACATTGATTTCAACGTCCTTCGCATTAAAATTGTTTTGTAAGTGTTTGTGGAAAGGTGGAGTAATGCAAAGTCATTGTTTCCAGTGAACTTTTTGATCCTAATTATAAGGTGAAGTACTTTGCTTCATACGAACATACGAAATTTGCCAGCAGATAAAGGCCTAGAGGTCTATCAAGTCTGCTCGAATGTGCAGCTAGCACCCCTTATTCTGCAGCTGCCCCTCCCTTCCACCCTTCCCCTTCATTAACCCTCCCCCTTGTCCCTGTCCCATCCTCATTTGAAGCAGTCCACTGTTCTACTGCATATCACTTCAGCAGGTAACGCATTCCACCCAGCCACCATCCTCTCTGTAAAAAAGTGTCTCCCTATCTCCCTCCTGAGCGTTCCTCACTCCAGTCTCATATCATGACCTCTGGTGGCCCTCCCCATCCTTACTTTGAACAGCCCCTCTGTATCCATCTTGTTTACTCCTTTCATGTATTTAAAGGTTTCAATAATGTCACCCCTGTCTCTCCTCTCCTCCAGTGAGTACATGTTCAACTCCTTTAACCTCCTCTCGTATGATAAGTCCCCCAGCCCCTTGATCATCTTTATCACTCTGCGCTGCACCCCCTCCAGTAACTTAATGTCCCTCTTCAGATATGGACAGCAGTACTGCACGCAGTACTCCAGGTGTGGTCTAACTAATGACCTATACAGCGGCAGAATCACCTCCTCCTCCTCGAGGATATACCCCCATGTAATACAACCTAGCGTTTTGTTGGCCTTTGCAGCCGCCTTCCTACATTGTGCCGAGTTGTTCATTTACCCTGTAATGAGCACTCCGAGATCCTTCTCCTCCTCTGTCGAGCTAGCTGCACTCCCTAGCTGTGTAACTCCTCTTGGGTTCTTCATGCCAAAATGCAGCACCATGCGCTTTTGGCATTAAAGCCAGTTGCCAGGTGTCTGACGGGTTTCAAGCTTTGACAGATCATCCTGCAACCACTGCCATCCCCTAGGTCATCCACCACTGCCTTACCTTAGTACATCAGCAAGCAGACTGATCTTGCTCTTGATGTCCCATGATATGTCTGCAATGAATATCCCAAACAACACTGGTCCCAACACTGAGCCCTGTGGAACACCGCTTGTCACTGCCCTTGGGTGTGAGAACTCTCCACCCACCACCACCCTTTGTTGCCTTCCCTGCAGCCAGTTTCTTACCCATCTCACCAGCTTTGCACCTGCCCCTGTGCCTACTAACTTCCTTCCCAGCCTTCCATGTGGCATTGAGGTGAATGCCTTGCTGAAGTCCAGATAACAGGACATCCACTGCATGGCCCCTGTCCAGCTGCCTAGTTACCCAGTCATAGAACTTGACTAGGTTGGTTTGGCAGGATCTGCCATGTATGAAGCCATGCTGTCTGCTGTCCCGTAGTCCTTTGGCCTCTCGGAGGGCCACCAGCCCTCCTTCAGGATAGTCTCCATTAGCTTACCCACGATGGATGTGAGGCTCACTGGTCTGTAGTTTCCTGTTCATCCTTGGGGCCACTCTTGTGGAGGGCACCACATGAGCCATCCTCCAGTCCTGAGGTACACACTCTGAATGTAGTGGGCATTAAATAGGTCTGCCAAAGGTCCTGCAAGGATCTCTGCTAGCTTCTTCAGTACCCTGGGTGGATGTCATCTGGGCCTGGTGCCTTGTCCACCCTCAGTGCCTTCAAACCATCTCGAACTCTGCTCTCCATGATTTCCCCATCTGTCACCACTTCCCCACCTGCTTCTGCCATTTCTCCCACCTTGGGTGTCACCCCCCTCTTCTCTTTAGTAAATACTGAGCAGAAGTACTCATTTAGTGCGTCTGTCTAATCGCACCTCACTTCCACCCAACCCCCTCCTTCCTAATCCTTACTATGTGGTCCTTAGCAGCTCCTTTTTTCCCTGATGTACTTAGAAGTCCTCTCTCCCTTCTTAATGTCTTGTGCCAGCCTGAGTTCTGTAGGAGCTTTGGCTCCCCTTACTGCCCTTGTCACCTCCTTCGATTCTGTCAAGTACTCCTCCCTGTCCTCCCCCTCCCTGTTTTCTTGTACTTCCTAAAGGCAGCTCTTTTCCTCTTAATATTTTCCATGACCTCCTTGCTCAACCAGATTGGTTTCTTAGCCTTAGCCTTCTTGCTGTGGGCTTTGTAGCAGGTTTTGGTTGCCTCCACTATCCCCAGCTTTATGAGCTCCCACCTCTGGTTAGTGTCCATACTAGATTGAATTCTGGCCAGGTACCCTTTTACCACTTCCCCCATCTTTCCAAGGTTGGCCCCCCTGAAGTCCAGCACTATTGTGCCAGATTCCACTCCTTCCTTGCCCATATCTAATGTGAGCCATACTGATCGGTGGTCACTCCCTAACAGCGGTTCCTCCACTTTAAGTTCTCTCACAAAGTCCCCATTTGCCAGCACAAGGTCAAGGGTATTTCCTAGCCTGGTTGGTTCACTGACCATTTGCAAGAGGAAGCTGTCCTGGACACAGGACCCAAAGCAGCATGGATTTACAGCAGGAGGATCATGTCAGACTAATCTAATTGATTTCTTTGACTGGGTGACCAAAGTAATAGACCAGGGAGGGGCTGTGGATATGGTCTACCTAGACTTTAGCAAGGCATTTGACACAGTCCCACACAAAAGATTAATAATCAAGTTAGCCAGCCTGGGAGTGGGTCCCAGGGTGGTAGCCTGGGTAGTGAACTGGCTGCACAACAGGACACAGAAGGTAATAGTGAATGGAACACATTCCGAAGAAAGGGGGGTTACTAGTGGAGTACCTCAAGGCTCAGTACTGGGTCCAATCTTCTTTAACATCTTTATAAGTGACATTGCAGAGGGTCTGGAGGGAAAGGTATGCCTCTTTGCAGATGACACAAAGATCTGTAACAGAGTTGATACACAAGAGGGGGTAGAAAAGATGAGAAGGGACTTGGCAAGGTTGGAGGAATGGTCAGACATATGGCAACTTAGATTCAATGCAAAGAAGTGTAAAGTAATGCACCTGGGAAACAAAAACCCAGGAGAAGAGTACACAATAGCAGGGGAGGTACTAACAACAACAAAATGGAAAGGGACTTGGGGTAGTCATATCAGATGACCTAAGAGTGGGTAAGCAATGTGAAAAGTCAGTAAGGAGAGCCAGGGTATACTGGGATGCATGGAAGGGCATCACAAGTAGAAAAAGGTAAGTGTTTATCCTTCTGTACAGGCAGTTGGTGAGACCCCATCTGGAGTACTGTGTGCATTTTTGGAGACCTCATCTATGCAAGGACATAGACAGAATGGAAGCAGTCCAGAGGAGAGCAACTAAAATGGTGCAGGGTCTACATCAGAAACCATATGAGGAGATACTGAGAGAGCTTAATATGTATACCCTTGATGAAAGGAGGGATGGGGGGGACATGATTGAAATGTTCAAGTATCTCAAGGGAATCAACAAAGTCCAGAAGGGTAGCATCTTTCAGAAAAAGAGATGTGTAAGAACAAGGAGGCACAGTTTAAAGAAAGAGGGGGGACAGCTCAGGGGTAATGTGAGGAAATTCTTTTTCGCAGAGAGAGTGGTGGATACATGGAACAGCCTTCCTGAGGAGGTTGTTGGGTCTAAAACAGTGGGGGAATTCAAACATGCATGGGACAGACACAAAGCAATTATAGTGGGGGGTTGCAGGAAATAGGCTGTTGGTTAACTAGAATCTGCAGCTTATCCAGTAGGTAGGGAAATGGGCAGACTGGGTGGGCCAAGTGGTCCTTATCTGCCATCAAAGTCTATGTTCTATGTTTCTATGGAAGGCATCCAACAGTACCTGCTCCCTTCTGTTCCTGGTTGTTGGAGTGTTCCAGTCCACTCCTGGCATGTTGAAGTCCCCCACAATCACCACAATACCCGTCTTGCAGGTCCTCCTGATCTGTCCCGCTAGTTCCCTAACTCATCCATCTGAGATGGTGGCCTGTACACCACTCCCATTCTAAGAATCCTATTCTTGGAATCCTGGATTTGCATCCAAAGTGACTCCGTACTACCCTCCTCCCCTTCCTCCCTTACACACTTCAGTCCTTCCATCACATATAGTGCCACCCCTTCCTTTCCCAATAACCCTGTCCCTTCAAAATAACCTGTACCCTGGTACAGACAGGTCCCAGTCATTGTATTGGGCGGACCATGTTTCCATGATGGCTGCAATGTCCACTTCTCCTTCTGCCATGAGAACCTGTAACTCTGCAGTTTTCCTCCCAAGGCTTCTAGCAATAAGGCAACCACCTTCCACCCTTTCCCCCCAACCCATCCTGTCCTCCTTTCCTAGCATCACCAACAGTACTTGCCATTTGTCCTTTGTCACTGTTATGGAGGTAAGTTTATATGGTCTCCCAACCTGTGGTCTCTGCATATCTCTTCCCCAAATGCCACCCCCCACTCCTAGTTTAAATTCTCAACTTCCTCTAAGTACTCCTCCATCCTCTGTTTCATCACTTTCTTTCCCTCCTCACTCAAGTGTAGTCTGTCCTTGGCATAGCGACTACTGTCCTCCCAGGTCCCTTCCCACCCACAACAGCCCATACCCTTTAGCACAACACCAGGTTCTTTGCCATATGTTAAATTCCTCTATTCTCAGCTTTTTTGTTGTGTTTGCCTTTGGCACAGGAAGTATCTCTGAAAAAGTTACTGATCTTCCTGCCCCCTCATGTAATTATGCTAGTTGCTCAAACCTCCTCTAGACTGTATCTACTGTCTTGTCAGCCAGGGTGTTTGTCCCAAGATGTATAATTAAATGAGGCTTGTCCCTACCCCTTCTAGCATATTTCACAGCAGACTGTCCCACCCTTTCTGCTGTCATTCCTGGCATGGCCTCCACCCAAATGCGACTATGTCTCTCCCCCTTGCTACACCACCTAACTCCTCTTACTACTAAGTCCCCCAGCACTAAGATTCCAACCCTCTTACTCCCTGCTTGCTTCCATTCATTTCTCTCTCTCATTTCCAGCTCCTCTTCTTCCTCCTGCACATTCTTTCCCCCTTTTACCCCTGTTGCAATTCTCCCAGCAGAACTTCCCCTGCTCCAGTTTGGTCCAGGCATTTATCAATTACTCCTCTAATTTCATCATTTCCCTCCTCTGCCTTCTTCCTCTCTAGCAGTGCAAAACTATTTTCTGAAGACCCTTCACAAGTGTCTGCTCCCTCTCTCTTCATGGTAACCTGTTCTCTCCTTTCCACTCCATGACTTTTGCCACTTCTTTGCCTCCCCTCACAAGCCCCTATCTCTTCCTTCATTTGTCTTTTGTCTCCTGATCTGGTTTCCCTGGCAATTATTCTTCCTGGCCTGGGCCCCTTTGTCTCTGCTTCCCTTCTTCTAACTCTCTCCTCACCACTGTTGGCTTAAATCACCCTCCCTCATCTCCCCTTCTTCATTCCTCCAGTATTAGGCTAAACCCATCCCCAATCTGCCATGCCTGTCTTAGTTCCTCCTGCAGACCCTCAATCTCCTTTCTAAGCTTTTCTATGTGTTTGCACACTAAACATGCTCCTACACTCCAGGCAAGTTTTTTAAAGATTGGTGCACTGCAGTTGTTGCAGCCTACCACCCTACCCATTGCTGTTGTTGCCCACCAGTGACCCCCCACCCTTCCAGATGCAGGATACCAAACACTCCCACAAGTCTCCCCTCTCCCTCCTCTATCAGTGCAAAACATTTTCTTTATTTCCCTTACCTCCTTTGTTGCACACGTTTAGACATATTGAGCAACTGCTTTTTATATCCCTATCCTTCCTATCCACACTCAAAAACAGACTTTAAGTAGCCATTGCACAACCTTCTTCAAACTTTGACTCCTCCTTTCCCCAATGCAATATCAATGCAAAGAAGTAATAATGAAATCTCCTAGATTTGCATTTACTTCCCTTTCACTGAGAGAACAGTCACCTCTTCACTTGCTGTTGTTCCTTTCCTGGATGTCTGCTTTTGCTATGGCAGGTGCATATCCTTTGCCTGTTTGAGTAAGTGATGTCAGAACCCCTGGTTTAAATTAAATAATGGACCATGGGTGGGACCAGCCCAAGTCTTCCAGAAACAAACAGGTAGCTGAGGCCTCTGGTCTGACCATTAGCACCCATCCCCCACTCTGTACTCAAACTTTGCAGCTAGTGAAGCCAGCAAAAATGAATCACAGTTCTACTCAAAGCCCCCCAAATAGATTTGCTACCCAAAGAAACAGGACTCCAATTCAAACAGCTTCACCAACAACACATCAAAATATGCTTGGAATTAGAAGATATATGTCTCAAATTCAATTAAACAGATCCAGTTAAATCACACCAATTATGTTTTAAAACAGAAGAAATAGGCATCTACAAATGCAGCCTGCCACACAGTGAATCAAACAAATAAGCTCACTTATAGCTACCAAAACTGGTTTCAAAATTGCAACAGCCCCAAACAATACCCTGCTTGCCCCTTAGTAGTAAGAAAGAAAACAAATTACCTTCTACCAGGTAGAATCCACAAGAAACAATATAAAACAACAAGAAGCTACTGTACTGTAGATCTGATCCTGTCCCCCCTTCTAGTTCCTTCTGAGAAGCCAAAGCACTGGTTTCCAAACTCTGTGATTTCCCTTATTATGCTTTCAAAATCAGACAGTTCCAAACTCTGTGATTTCCCTTGTGCTGCTTTCAAAATCAGAGTTCCAAACTCTTTGACTTCCTATGTGCTGCTTTCAGAATCAAACAGCTCCAAACTCTGTGACTTCCTTTGTGCTGCTTTCAAAATCAGAGTTCCAAATTCTGTGACTTCCCTTGTGCTGCTTTCAGAATCAAACAGTTCCAAACTCTGTGACTTCCCTTGTGCTGCTGTCAAAATCAGGCAGTTAAAAACTCTGTGACTTCCCTTGTGCTGATTTAAAAATCAGACAGTTCCAAACTCTGTGACTTTTCTTATGCTGCTTTCAAAATCAGACAGCCTGAGGTCTGAGGATCATGTTGCAGATTACTTCACAGATTCTGCCTTAATGCACAAATTGCTTCATGAAGTGGATTTTGACCACTTCACCCACCTCTAATCAGCATCCAATGCAGTTGCTCTTTTTTTTTATTGTATTTATGATCCTAACCCTGAACTCTCTCAGGCTGCCCTGATTTTCTTGTTGTGCTCTACCCTCCACCATGGTACTCCTCCAATACATGGTTACTGCCTACTCCAGGCAAGCCCCCCAACTCTGAGCCCCTCGAGACTGGGCCACCATGTACTCAAGCGCTCAGCCCCAATCTTTCTTGCCTGCTCTAGTGGTCCCCCCTCCCCTTCTCACTGGATTCTACCCTCACATCTTGGTACCCCAATGCTGCATTTTTCACCCTCTCCCCACCCTACCTACATTCCTTCTCCCCCCTCCTGTCCCTTCTTCCCTGTCCCTATGACTCTGGCACTTCTTATCTTTTGTCTGTTTTCTATGACAAATGACACTGACTACCTTGCTTACAATGGTACCCTTGAACTGTATTAATCTGTAATCTGTTTGCAATGTCCACATTGCTGTAATATCTGTCTTGATGTGCCCCATAATTAGTATTTCTCTGACATGGATCCTTTGTAAAAGAGCCTTGGCTCAAAGGAATTTGTAATCCTAGACTTAATAAAATAAAATAAATAAAAAATAAGTAGAATCCAGATCACCTGGAAACAGCCACCCATACACCTAAGGGGTAGAGAGAGGACCCAGTGTTGGGTGTGTGGCAACTAGCACAGTGAGGAGCCATCGCCTATCAGAGAATGGGATTTTTCTGGGGTTATGCCTCAGACATTAGACATAGAATGTCACCCAGCCTATGACAAGGATGCTTCTACCCATGTCTGGAAGGTAGCCATCCAACTACTTTCCCTACATGCAAGCCCTGTGTGTTGCAGTGCCTTCTGTCTCCACCTGGGGCTGCTGTGATGCCAGACTAACCCTGAAACCCTCCTCAAGAGAAGAGAGCAGCAATCCTCCAGATGTTCAATCCTCTCCCTCCCCTACTGATACCCGGCAGCCCTGGCTCATTCCCGAACCCAGGTCACCAGCATGGCGCGAGGTGTGGCATCAAAAGCCTCAACCCTCAGCACCACCAGGCTAGTAAGCAGTTGCGCTTTTATGCTGAAATATTTGCATTTCTGTTTTAATGTTTGTGATCTGGTCAGATAAATCTGTTCCATGTGATGATAGTGATCAAAAAACAGCAATCACTATCATCACGAATGTATTTCACCGAAAAGCATTTCAGTGACATACAAGTAACAGCGACCTGACTTCCGGAGACTACACAAGCATTTATGCAGGGATGTGGGGGCTGTGCCTCCCTGTACCCCCCTTGTGGAGGGTTTCACCCTCTGCACCCCCTGACTAAAGATTGTCAAGTCCAGAGGGGTGCATGTTGAGGTAGGGGGAGAAACACAGCATAAAACAAACATAGCAGCAAGCAACAGCAAAACAGCAGCCCCCAGCAGGTCCCGAACCCAGTTCCTGCTGCACCATAATCATCCACCCTCACCAACACAACACAGGGCTGGCTCAGCTGCAGCAGTATATCACCACCCATACAAACCCTCCCTCCTTTCCCTCACCTCCACTCCCTATCCTTCCCTATCCAGTTTCTTTGCTCATTATATGGCCACTACCATGACAAGGTAGCTGCTCATGATAGTGACATAAATGAGTTGCTGTTTCTACAGTCACACATTCATTATCACTGTCATCACTGGCTACCGATAAATCTTGTTACCCTACATATGCATCCATATAATTGCCATAGAGTTGGTCTCATAATCTTAGGTATTTGTACATGTTTGATCTCACCTTCTGTCTTCTATAATATATCAACCAAGCCTTGAGTTCCTGTTTCAGTTCCTCCAACCATTGTCCTACATTGTCATCAGCTAATAATACTGACACTCATACCATCAGAATATTCAGAATATTTATTTCTAACTCTTTTTATTTGAGGGCTGTTATGTTCATCTTCCATCTACCTAAGGTGTGTACGTAATGGGGATCAGAACATAAAACTGACTTCACCAAGAAATGGTCTGAAAACTCCACAGGTATTGCCTCTGTGGTATGAATTAACTGTTTTGATACAAAAGTATAATCTAATTTACTACTCAGGGTGCCCCATACATAAGTAAACATAAGTGCTGGTTTGGATACTGATGAACAATCTTGAAGTTCAACTAGTGACACAAATTGTTGAAAAGCATGAGAATCACAGTATTTTTTTTCCTTTTCATCATCTGTCTGATTTATTTAAGGTAACATTAAAGTCTCTCCCAGATAAATATTTTTTATTGTCTCTAAATAAGGTTTATGTTGGTTAGAAAGATCAACCCTGTCTGCTTTTGTTTGGTGGCCATACGTAGTAATAAATCTTCTTGGTTTAGATTTCCATAGTCCATCCAAAACAAGCACCCTTCCTGGAATTAAATCAATACATTTTTGGAAAAAGAAATCCCTTCCCAAGAATAATACACCTACCCCATCTGCCTTGTCCAGCCTGAATGACCAACAAGATGGCTCTCAAAGTTTTGCTGTACTGCATACATCATCTGGCTTGAGTCAATACAGGTTTCTTGTAAAAAAATGATTACCAGTTTTAAGGTGTATAGTAAAGTGTATAATGCCATCTGTTTTTGTGCATTTTTAATGCAACAGGCATTTAATGTGGCTATGGCAAAAGTGTTCATAATACCGGTTTAAGTAACAGCAGATTTCATCTTTATTTTTTTTTCTTCTTTCTCTTGTTGATGCCTGTTTTAGTTTGTTAAAATGGTTGTTCCTCTATATACTGTTTTACTGATACCAATGAAGTGTCAGAGACCATGCCTTCACTATCTGTATCTCTGTCTCCGGCTTCAGTTAAAATCTCATATTGGTTTTCCAAATCCATTTCTCCTTGTAGGGGATTGTTTTATTTATTCTTGCACTTCTGCATCTGGCAGCCAGTACTAACCAGTGCGTGCCGGGGGAGGGGATGTTCCCATTGTTACTTGGCCCTCCATTTTTGTGTCTGAAGTTATGTCCTGACCCACTGTATCATCCGGGTGTTCTTCTGTTGTTTGTTGTGGGGGTTGAACCTCATTTCCAAACTTCTCTGTAGCTTTCTTTTCTCTTAAAGCCCACTAACTTGTCTCTGTGGCTAGCTGTGCTTCATAGGCAGGGTGTGCCTGTTGTGCTTTCTTGATAAAATCATTCAGGTTCATGCTGTGTCATTTGTTATGTGCAGCCCATGGGCTGTCTCTATAGATGTGCCATAGTCCTTGCATAAATTACAGTATGCAAGATTAGTGCTTTGAAAACTGGTAAGATCAAACTCGCCATATAGACCACATCTTAAACAGTTGCATACATTGATAAATGCGTTTTTGCTCCACGTTTATAACAGGCTTTGAGCTGCCTAGAGTGAAAGCAAACCCTTCTATCCCTGCCCAGGAAAATAAAAATTGTTCAGAATGTGCCTAATGCCATCTGGGCCTTGATGTAATTTTACTTCAAATTTCTGTCCCCCAGTCCAGAGATACTCCAAGTCTATTATTGCCTCAGGTGCAGTGAGTAGCCCACACTGTTGTTGTAACCAGTGAACAATATCTGCAATGTCTACATTCTCATTACAAAACATTGCTGTGACCATTTTGTAAGCAGCCTCATCAAGGGGACGGCTATGAGTGGGGGCCACACGAGGGGAAACTTAACTTTATTATGTAAGAGCCAGAATCTGTCAAATGCATGTGGGTGCCTAAAACTCACATCAAGCACATCTTCCCCAGAGATGTGTATAAGTGCATACATTTCCGAGGCTACAAACCTCATATTTTCTTTTAGCAGAAGCTTCCCCATATAGACCCAGTCAAATCTCATCTCTAAACTGTCCTTATACCTCAGATACACAGACTTCTGTGTAAGTAATGCTTCAGTTCTGTTAAAAAAAAATCAGGAAACCTTGTCTGATGTCTTGGTGCTTGTCCAGTGGCAGTGGAGGGGGTCTTCCATTCTGGCAGTTCCCTCTGGCTGCTGGTGTGCATTGTAGAGGTGTAGGAAATACAGATGGACATAAACATAAGATTTTCGATGAAACCCATCTTTTCTAAGAGGGATGTTTATTTTGTAATCATAAACAACAACAGATTTTGCACCACATAAAGTAAAAATATAACAATCCAAAAAATTCAAAAGAAAAGACTTGTAAATACTTTTCACAATTTTCTCCATAGTGCAGCACAGGACTGTCCAAGTTCTTCACCTACACTCAGTCAGAAGACACTGACCCCATCTAACATCTGTCAGCTCAGACAGTACTATTTATACCCACCCACCTGGGTCAGGTGACCAAATATTATCATGGTCCTTCATTTAATTAAATAACTGGATTAAAGGACTTAGTTACCATTCCAGAAGGAGTTTCCCCTTTTTTAAGGTGGGAAACTTTCCACAGTGACAGACAGCTCACTACAAAAAGGGGCCAAAAGGAGCTGCTGTTCCCTATACACAATATTTCATTGTTCCTCCTGCTTCAGGTAAGGAGAGTCTTAATTTATTCCTCCTCCTTCAAGAAGTACATTTGTTAAAGCATGTTATGTGGCACAAATTAAGATTCTGTCTTCTTTTAACCCCTTTCAGTACTCTAGCCTTTTCTATCTTCACTAGCTATGTTTATGCTAGGTTCTTTCAAGACAGTAATTTTCCCACACTGTTATCTTCGTAATTAGGCTCTGAAACCTAATATGGAATAACTACAAGGTTCCTTCTAATTTCTACCTATGCAACTATAGTTAAACAGTAGAATAATGCATCCAATAGATAAACTGCAGCATTCAGTACAGGTTCTAACATTTCCATAGTGGCAACAGGGTTACAGAACATATAAAGGGAAGGGGGTGTTGGCTGCTTTGCAATAAATAGTAATGTACAGACTGGTCATATAGGTCTTTATGATAACATACTAACATATTAAAATGCCAGCAGAATTGGTTGATTTTGAGCACCTGCACTGAGGGCTGATTTTGGTGTCCTCCCCTCCTCCTTGGGTTATACTTTCCCCAGTCCCAGATGTGCCATCTGCATTGGACCTAGTCAGATTTACTCTCCCCCTGTACCTGTTCCATCCCCTTTTAAACCTGCCCACAGTATCTGCCTGTACCAGCTCCATGGGCAGAGCGTTCCATGGCTCCACCACTCTTTCAGTGAAATAACACTTCCTCCTCTCCCCTCTGAACCTGCCACCTTCCAGCTTACATCAGTTCCCTCTCATTTCCCCCTCCTCTTTCCTTTGGAGAACCCCAACTGGGTTCCCCTTATTGATCCCTTTATGTGCTTAAAGACCTTTATCATGTCAATCCTGTCCCTCCTCTCCTCTAAAGTGTACATGTTGAGCTCCCTAAGCCTCTCCTCACAGGTCCTCTCCCCCAGGCCCCATATCATTCTGGTTACCTTCCTTTGGACCTTCTCTAGGAGTGTAACATCTCTCTTTAAGTGTAGTCTCCAAAGCTGCATGCAATACTCAAGGTATTGCCTAACCAAGCAGTTGTACAGGGGTAGGATCACTTCTGCCTTTCCAGAGGTAATCCCCCCGGTGATGCATCCCAGCATCCTATTTACCATACTGCTGCCTCCTACATATCTCTGAGTTGTTCATTTTGACATCTACCACTACCCCCAGGTCCCTCTCACCCTCCATGACTTGAATTTTGTCTTCTCCCAGTGTATACCCCTGGTCTGGATTTCTGGCTCCCAGGTGCAGAACCTTGCACTGCTTGCACACTAAATAGCCACTTTATCCCTTTTTGATTGGGGTGTCTTACTGTATACCAGACATATTTTATATTCTAGATACAATATCCAGCCATTCTATAGTGATATGGCTATTCTTTTATCAGCTCCTTCTGTCTTGTAGCTCAAGGTCACTGCAAGTTCACCTCCATTCATATGGACCCATGGAAGTAAGAGAAGCACAGAGGGTTGTCTGGAAGTGGCCTGCCTCCAGATGGAAAGAAAAAAGGGATAGCTTTATTAGATAAGAATATAGAGACGTTGCAACCTGTTATAATATAAGGGGTCCTACTACAGTGGCAGGAACACGCTCTATATTTTTTTGCAGCTTGTGCACTTCTAGTTCCACCATCTGCATGCTCAAGATTTTTTTTTTAATTCAACATGTTTTATTAGGCTATATCACAGTGCAACAAAGTTTAAGGATTGAATGTTGTACCATCCATGTACACTGCCAAGAAAGCTCTAAAATATATCCCCTCCCCCAAAAATCCTCCTTACCCTCCCTCTCGCTGTACTCTCCTATCTTTATTATCCTAAAATTAACCAAGAAACAGCAAGAGCAGTTATTGAGATATAATTAGAGAGGGATGAGAGGTTTGTGAAGGCAACCAGAGAGGTCATATCAAGAGAAATACAGAGAATATAACTTCCCCCATTATTTGTTGAAAGATGAGAGTAGATGGTGCACACTCGCAATTAAATGTTCAAGGCAGAGTGCAAATGATATTTCATGCAACCATTCAGCACAGGTAATGGTAACGTGATCCTTCCAGTGTCTAAGCACTAATTTTTTGACAGCTATAGAGATTCAAGCCATATGAAACCGTCTCTCTTTCACTGGAATTCTGGAGTAATCTCCCAAAATATATATGACAGGGGAGAAAAGGCCCTGTAGGCCCAACAAAGGATCCAGATCAGATTTGATTTGGTTCCTCAATGGGGATATCCTTTCACAGGACCACAATATATGAAGGAGCGAGCCTTCCTCTTTATTGCACCTAGTACACATATTGGAGGTAAGTCTCTTCATTCAGGCCAATTTTACCAGAGTATAATACAGATTATTTAGGATACAGTATTGTGTAAGTCTATGTTGGTCCTGGGTGAGATATGTGTATAGGCCCATCCATATTGTATGCCAGTTAATAACTTCATCAGGGAATGAAACCTGCCGGACCCGAGAACCGGCACTCGAGTGAGACTGAGAGAAAGTGAGAATCAGCTTGTATACCATGGAAATGCCATGAGATTTACAAGCCAAAGTCTTTATTTGCTTGAGAAAAGCTTCAATATGAGAAGGGTTACAGTCTTTCCTCATTACCTTAACTAGTAGGTGTTTAAGCTGTAAAATTTGAAAGACCGCCCGTGACTTAAGGCCCAGCTTAGTGAGGATCTCCTCAGTAGATAGTATAACACCATTTAAGTAGAAATCTGCCACTGTAAGCTCAGAGGGAAGGGGTAGCCAATGTCTGGTTATGGAGACTCCCCGTATTTTAAGGTTCAAATTGGCATAGAGAGGCTGAGAAGGATCCGAACTCAAACACACCATATAGAATCTGAACATTTGAGAGAAAAACATAGAAACATAGAATTTGATAGCAGATAAGGACCGCTTGGCCCACCTGGTCTGCCCATTTTCCTACCTAACGGATAAGCTGCAGATCCTGGTTAACCAACAGCTTACTTCCTCCTACCCCCTACTAGGACTGCCTTATTTCTGTCCCATGTATTCTTGAATTCCTCCACTGTTCTTGACTCCTCAACCTCCTCAGGGAGGCTGTTCCATGCATCTGCAACCCTCTCTGTGAAAAAGTACTTTCTCATATTACCTCTGAGCCGTCCCCCCTCTATCTTCAAATTGTGCCTCCTTGTTCTTGCACATCTCTTTTTCTGAAAGATGCTACCCTCTTGGACTTTGTTGATTCCCCTTAAGGTACTTGAAAGTTTCTATCATGTCTCCTCTCTCCTTCTTTTCCTCAAGGGTATACATATTAAGCTCCTTTAGTCTTTCTTCATATGTCTTCTGGTGAAAACCATGCACCACTTTGGTTGCCCTCCTCTGGGCAGCCTCCACTCTATCTATGTCTTTGTGGAGATGGGGTCTCCAGAACTGCACACGGTACTCCAGATGGGATCTCACCAACTGTCTGTACATAGGGATAACAACTTCCTGTTTTCTACTATTGATGCCTCTTCCTATGCATCCCAGTATCTCCCAGCCTTCCTTATTGCCTCTCTCACATTGCTTGCCCACCTTTAGGTCATCTGATATAATTACCCCATGTCCCTTTCCATTTTTACTGTTGTCAGTATCTCACCCCCATTGTGTACGCTTTCCCTGGGTTTTTGTTTCCCATGTGCATTACCTTGCACTTCTTTGCATTGAATCTGAGCTGCCATACATCTGACCATTCCTCCAATCTTGCCAAATCCCTTCTCATCCTTTCCACTCCATCTTGTGTATCAACCCTGTTGCAGATCTTTGTGTCATCTGCAAAGAGACATACTTTTCAATCAATCTATCAATCAATCAAAGTTTTATTTTTAAAAGACACTTTTCTCAAACCAAAGCGCCAGTACAATTTCATAAAACAATAAATAAACAAGTTTTAAAACTATTATAAATCATTAAAAGCTATACTAAAAAGGTGGGTCATTAAGGCTCCTTTAAAGTTTAGGACATTCGGACTATTTTGCACCTGACGAGGTAGAGAATTCCACAGGGTCAGGGCCTTAAAACTAAATGACCTAGCCCCTGAAGTTTCAAACGAACCCTGGGAATCTCTAGCAATCCCTTGTCAATGGATCTGAGGGGGCAGGAGGGATAGTAAGGGCAAAGGAGCTCTTTCAAGTAAGTAGGTCCCTGGTCGTGTAGGGCTTTATAGGTCAGCAAACTGACCTTGAAGGTGATTTGCCAAAATACTGGCACCCAGTGCAGTCCACGGAGCACAGGCTGTATATTGCTGGATCTAGAAGAACCAGTCAATAACCTGGCCACCACATTCTGCACTAGCTGCAGACAGTGAAGCTTAACCCTCAATAGCCCTAGGTACAGGGAGTTGCAATAGTCAAAGCGGGAGGTAACAAAGGCATAGATCAGTGTTGGAAGATCCTCTGGAGGAACCAGGTGCTTCACCCTGGCAATTATCTCAGATGTAAAAAGGAAGTTTTGACCACTGCTCACACCTGAGATTTAAGTGTCAAGTGGTCATCAATTATTACGCCAAGATTCCGCGACCTGATCTGAGGTCATCAGCGGAATGCCCCCAAGCCATAAGCCTGAAGGCGATCCATCTGGCAAACCCACCTCTACAGTGACCCTTTCCATGACCAACACCTCCAGTTTTCTCCGGTTTAACCTCAACCAACTCCTCATTCATCCAGTCTTGGATTTCTACAAAGGCAGTTATTAAATAAGACAAGGCAGCATCCCTGGCTAGGCACAAAAGATATACAGCTGGGTATCATCAGATAGCAATGAAAACCCAGACCGTGATCGCCTTATAATCGCTCCCAACGGCAGCATATACACCGCAAATAACATAGGCGCTAGAATAGAACCCTGCGGTATCCCGCAGGATAAGGAGATTGATACCGAGGAAAAAATTCCCGACACCACCCTCTGAGTCCTACCCTCGAGATAAGATCTAAACCACCTGAGGACCATACCAGATAATCCACAGATGGACCACAGATGTTCTAACTGCACACCATGATCAACAGTGTCAAATGCTGCAGAGAGATCAAGAAGTACCAAGATAGAATGAGTCCTATGATCTCTCGCTATTAGGAGGTCATTTAGTACTCGAACAAGTGCTGTCTTGGTACTATGCCTTTTCCTAAATCCAGACTGGAGAGAGTTGTAGATATTGTTGTTGGTCAGATGATCCTCCAATTGCACTGCGACCACCTTCTCAATAACTTTACCCACAAAGGGTAAATTGAAATTCAGATCTGTAATTTGCTAGACAATCTGGGTCTAAGGAGGACTTCTTTAAAAGAGGCTTAACTATAGCCTCTTTAAGGGGATCTGGAAAGTTCACCCTCTCCAAAGACTTCCAGACTACCAAAGCCAGGACTAGGCTGATTTTATCCACACAAACCACTAAAAGGCGTGTGGGGCTAGGGTCCAAATCACAGTTGTTGGTCACAACACTCAGATGATCATCACAATGTCATCAATTTTGGGGAGGCTGAAGTCAGACCATGCAAACTGAGTGTTCGACATCTCCTGCCGACCATCACCGCCCCACTGGAGAAGGAAGAACGGACTCTGATCTGATTTTGGCAACCTTATCTGCAAAGAAGAGAGCAACCCTCAACCTGCTCTGGAAGAAAAGGTTCTTCGGCTGAAGACAGACTGGATTGCACAGTCTGTCCACAGTCTGAAAGAGCTGAGCTGGTCTATTCTGTGCAACCGCTATCTCCCTGGACAGGAATTCTGCCTTCTTAAGAGAGATTGCAGATTGATAGGCCATATAATGGTCCATCAAACCAAGTTTGTCATCATCCAGACCAGAATTTTGCCAACGCCTCTCCAGCCTTCATCCAACTCTCCTCAGCTCCCTCATGGTCTCATCAAACCATGGAGACCTGGGTCGGAGAGTAAGAGGATGAACATGAACAGGTGCAATAGAATCCAGAGCCCCTGTCACTACCTTATTATAGGCATGTACTAGATCACCTGGATCCAAGCAATCTATCAGAAGGCCCGATAGGTTCAGTACCACTATCAGGTCATCTGGGGACACACCCCTTAAAGGACGGTAGCGGACCATCTCCAAAGGGGCTGACCTAATGGGGTGGCCTGAAAACTGAACCTAATGGAGTGATGGTCAGACCATCCGAGTGGTTCCACCACCAAATCAGACATCCCCCTCATCAGAAGGAACAACAATGAGTGTCCACCAATATGGGTCAAGGAGAAAACTACCTGTGTGATGCCCAGTGACATCATCAACTGGAGGAGGTCTTGACCAAAACATGAGAGTTCATCATCGACCCAGGCATTGAAGTCCCCTAGAACCAACCATCTGGGGGACCCCAATGTCAGGTCGACAATGAAGTCTGCAACTTCCTGCAGGAAAACATTCCTGTCACCTAGTGGACGGTATACGAGAAGTATCCTGCACCCCACACCCTCACCCAGAACACATTCAAAGGATCTGGTGGCTCCCACCAGTACCTCCACCAGGCCCAGTTCTGATTTAAAACAAATGGCAACACTCCTGCCCTTAAGATCCTGCCTCGGGCGGTGTATCACCAAGCACCTGACCGGAACTGCTGCTGCTAAATCTGGCCCAGCATTTTCATCCAGCCAGGTCTTGGTGATGCATGCCAGGTCAGCTGACCCAACAAGATCGGCTATAATGGCCATCTTGTTTTATAGACTCCATGCTAGCACAACAATGCCTTTAATAGGATAGCCTCCAAGATGACCACCTTATTGCTGATCTTGATCAGAACCCTTGGGAATGGGCACCAGATAGGGAGCACCACTTTTCTGTGCCCATTTTTCCCCAGGGCAACTCCTTGATCTCACTATCCCAATCCACCCACTCCTTTCCATTCCACCCAGGCCCAGCTCCAACCCTACTCCTCCCTATCACAATCCCCAAAGCCCTATACCTTCTATAGACTCCTGGTGATGGGGGGGACAGGAGAAAGGACGAAGATCCCTGAGCCTAGAGGGGAAATAATAGCCGACCATCCTATTTTCACTCCAACATGTAGTTAATTCCTTCCAGTTCCTCTGCAATGTCACTTATAAAGACATTAAAAAGGACCGGTCCCAGTACTGAACCCTGTGGTACCCTGCTAGTAACCCTCCTTTCTTCACTGTGTACTCTATTTACTACTAAATGTTGCATCCTGTTGTCTAGCCAATTTATTTATCCAGGCTATCACCTTGGGACCCACTCCAAGGCTGGCTAACTTGTATATTAATCTTTGTGTGAGACTGTATCAAATGCCTTGCTTAAATCTAGGTAGGCTATGTCCACAGCCCTCCCTTGGTCACTACTTTGGTCACCCAGTCAAAGAAATCTGTTAGATTCATCTGACATGACCTTCCCATTGTGAATCCAGGCTGCCTTGGGTCTGTGCCCAATGGCCTCTAGGTACTCAACAATTCTTTCCTTTAGAAGTGATTCCATCATTTTCCCTACCACTGAGCTCAAACTAACTGGTCTGTAGTTTCCTGCATCTATCCTGCTCCCACTTTTGTGAAGAGGAATCACACCTGCCATCCTCCAGTCCTTGGGTGCCATCCCATCCTACCATGATTTGTTAAAGAGGGTAGTCAGTGGTGTCACTAGTGCTACCCTTAGTTCTTTTAGAATTCTTGAGTAAATCCCATCAGGCCCCATTGCTTTGTCCACCTTCAATTTTATTAGTTCTTTCAGAACCCTTTCTTCTGTAAATGGACTGGTATCAACCCCCATCTTTAGAGTGTTCTCTTGTTTGGATTAGGTACCTCCCTCCTCCTCTTCCTTTGTGAATACTGAGCAGAAATATCATTCAGTATCCCTGCTTTTTTCTGTCACCCCACCCACATTCCTCCTTTTATTAAGCCTCAGTATCCCTCCTTTGGTCTTTCATCGCTCCCTAATGTACCTATAAAAGGCCTTATCCCCCTTCTTAACAGAATTGTCTATCCTTTCCTCAGTTTGGGCCTTTGCTATTCTGACTGCCTTCCCAGCCTCTTTTGCTTTAACTGATAAAGTTCTCTGTCCTGCTCCTTCTGAGTTTCCTTATATTTTCTGAATGCTACGCTTTTCTCCTTAACCTTCCCTGCCACCTCTTTTGAGAACCATAGTGTTTTTTTCCTTTGTTGTGTTTTATTGATTTGCTTTACACAAAGGCTTGTTGCCTCTGTAATGGCTGTTTTGATTACTCACCATTGTTTCTCCACTCTTCCTTCTTGCCTATTTGCTAGTGCTTTTCTGAGGCACTCTCTCAATTTCCCAAAGTCATCCCTCCTAAAGTCCAATACTCGTGCTTTTGTATGGCTTGATTGTATGGCTGTGTTTACCATGAACCACACTGTTTGGTGGTTGCCTGTTCCAAGATGGCTACCCACTTCTAAATCTGAGATTCTTTCTCCATCCCCATTTGAGAGTACCAGGTCTAAGATTGTTCCCTCCCAAGTGGGTTCCAATACTAGCTGTCTGAGGAATGCCCCTGTGTGGCATCAAGAATGGCTCTGCTCTTGGATGTGCCTGCAGCAAAGGTGCCCAGTTCACATCTGGGATATTCAGGTCCCCATCATCAATATCTCCCTTTTTCTGCCATTCTAAGGAAGCCTTCATCATTTCCTTATCTATTCCCTCCCCTGAGAAGGGTCTGTGTATCACAACCCCATGCGGATTCATGGTGTCATTTCCTGTCTCCAGGGTGACCCAGAGTGCCTCATCTGCTCCCTGTTTACTCTTTAGTTCTGTTGCTTTGATCCTTCCTTTACATAGAGAGTTACCTCCTTCTATTTTACCCTCCCTGTCCCTCCTGTAGATTGTGTATCCTGGTATGTTGACATCCCAGTCATGGTTCTCTGTGTACCATGTTTCTGTGACTGCCACAATAGCCAGGCAACCCTCTTCCATGAAGGCCACTAGTTCAGGGAACTTGTTATACAGACTATGGGCATTAGTACTCATCACCCTCCACTTTTTGATAGCCTTACCCCTTTTAGCCCCATTTCTGTCCTTACAGCCTTTGCCTTTTTTACATTTACTTCTGTTCTGCTCCCTAATAACTTCTATCTTGGTGTTTACCTCACTAATTACCATGTTTTGTGGGGAGGCTGGATTTCCTGCTCCTTTCAGTGCCCTCTGGCTAGTTTAAATGCTGCCACGAAGCATTTAAACTCTCTCACCTAGGATCCTGGTTCCTCCCGGACAGATGCAGACCATTGCACCAGTATAGGTCTGCATCCCTCCAGGTGGCCCCCTAGTCCCCAGTGAAGCCAAAACCCTGAGCTTCACACCAGTTTTTCAACCACTTATTGAATTCCCTGGTGAGGAGTGCCCTAGCATCACCCTTGCCGTAGACAAGCAGCACCTCCGAGAAGGTTACTGTATGCGCTACTTGTCTGAGGCCCCTCCCCAACTCTACAAACTCCTCTTGCACTGCTTTGATCCAATTCCTAGCCAGGTCATTTGTCCCCAGGTGGACAATGACATCCAGCTCCCTCCCTCATGCAGCTCCTCCCACGATCCTGAGGATTTGCTTTCTGTCTCTCTAAGCCATGACACCAGGAAGGCACCTTCCCTCCCTCCCTCTCCCCTTCTTCCCCCCATTTCTACTCCCCTAATGATTGAGTCCCCCACCAGGAGTTGTTTCCTTCCCCTGTAGGGTCCCATGCCACCCTCCTATGGGTCTCCTTTGTGAAGGTTCCCAGCATCCTCCTTGGTCTCCACTGCAGGTGCCTCCATAGAGGAACCACTATCCACCAGAAGAGTGAATGAATTGTGGAGAGGTGCAGCTGGAGGGATGCAACTCTGTTCCACCACCCTCTCCCTCCCTGGTCCAGCTTCTCCTCTTTCTTGGCAACCTCTGAGTTAGTGGCATTGGCCCTGGTGGTCCCTGGGTGGGGGAGGAGGTTTCATGAATCCTAATCAGGTCAGCCTGGAGATGGGCAACCTCCTCTCTCAGATCAGAGAGGTGCCTGCAAATAGGGAAGTATCATAGCCTCCAGAATATCTCCCAGAACACTGCCTCCCCACAGCCATTGCACTGCACCACTCCTATCATGTCTTATTTTGTGCCCCCTCATCTGTTTCTCTGTATTCTTACTCTCTTCTCTCCTTACAACTCTCACCTTTCCTGTTCTGGGAAGGCAACTTCCTATCTTCTTCTGTAGCCTCCTTCTTTCTTGCTCAATGTCAGACCACCAGCAGCTGGGGTGGGTGAGATACTTTTTTTCCTTTAGAGTTGACAAAACCAATGTTTCTTTATGATCCTTCCCTTCCTACTGCCAAACAGGAAGTTTCTATTGACAGTCAAATCCAGTGGCTATAAAAGTAGAACTGGCTTTGGGTGGGTGAGATGAAGGGCAATTAGTAAGAAAAAAGGCTAGCAACCTGAAGTTGTAATTTGAGTCACCTGCTTTTATAGAGTCTAAGCCACACCCCAGTTAAGCTCTCTTCCCCCTACTGGTTTAGCAAACTCAGCTGATACAGTACCCTTCCAGCACAGAACACACACTAACTTTCTTTATTTTATTTCTTTTTTAAACCCTAAATAAGACCCCTTCTACTTCTAATAAAGAATCTGTCTACTTAATCTCAACAGACACTGACTCCTGCTATGATATAAGTTTTAAATTAATAAGAAAATGTAGCTTCTTTTTTTGTTAGCTGCTTTCTGCTCCATAAGCAAGGCTAGCAACAGGAAGTTGTAATTTGAGTCACCTGCTTTTATAGTGTCTAAGCCACACCCCAGTTAAGCTCTTTTTCCTCCTATTGGTTTATAAAGTCAGCTGATACAGTACCTTCCAGCACAGAACACACATACTAACTTTCTTTCATTTACTTTTTTAAACCCTAATTAAGACTCCTCCTATTTAAAGTATTCATTACTTAACTCAACAGACGCTGACTCTGCAAGATATAAGTTTTAAATTAATAAGAAAATGTAGCTTCTTTTTTTTTGTTAGCTAGTTTCTGATCAACAAGCAAGTCTAGCAACAGGGCTAGCAACTAAGAACTCTTAGTGAGGCACCTAGCGGGAAAGGTTGCAGAGATTTTGGCAATTTTTTAAAGGCCGTATAAAAGAGCAACAAGGGGGCTACATTATGGGTAGTGAGAAAGTCAGCCTCTATAAGTAGCCAAGTCAGAAAATAGTTGTGGTGAGCACAGAGTTCAGTTAACGAAAGCCATTTTCCACACTTATTAAGGTGACAAGCCCAGTAGTAAAACAAGAAGTTAGGAAGACTTAAGCCCCCCCATCTCCTTTGGTAACAAGAGCTTACTGTAGGATCTTCTAATCACCTTGTCCTGCCAAATAAAGGAACTAACTTCAAAGTGAATACGTTGGACAAAGGACAAGGGTAATCAGACATCCAACAGATTTAATGGGTAAAACAGTCTGGGGAGGACATTCATCTTGATGGTATTAATTCTACCCAAAGCGAGAGGGAGCTTCTTCCATCTTGATAAGTCCTGTTGAATATTGGACCATAGATCTTCTAAATTAAGTTTGCAAAGTATTGATAAATCTGAGGTAATATAAATGCCCAAGTATTTAATGGACTTGGGAGTCCATTTCATGCCAAAATCACTGAAAGATGAGTTATATGTTAACAAACTAAGGGGGAAAATTTCAGTCTTAGTAATATTGAGTTTGTAATTTGAAAATTTACCAAAAGTATCAATAATATGCAATGCTTCTGTTAAAGAGGAGACCGGATCCAAAAGGTGAAACAATATGTCATCTGCATAAACTGAAAGAGCAAGAGTCCTATCACCTATTTGAATACCAGTGATTAAGGGGGAGGAGTTTAGTCTCCTAATCAGGGGTTTGAGATATATGTTAAAGAGAAAAGGAGATAGTGGGCAGCCCTGTCTAGTGCCCGAAAAAAGAGGAAAACCTCAGACAAGACTCTATTACAGTTTATTTTTGCCTGAGGAGAGGAATATAGAGTCTGAATCCATTTGATAAAGATTTCAGGAAAGCCCATTGTCTGCAATGTAGCCCACAGGAAGTTCCAATCCACTCTATCAAATGCTTTTTCAGCATCGAGGGATATAAGAGCCATAGGACAGGGGGAGATCTTAGCCACCTGGACCAGATACGCTAATTTATGAAGATTGCCAGCAGGTGTTCTACCTGACACGAACCCGATTTGCTCTGGGCTAAGAAGCGGAGTCCAAACCCTTTCAATTCTGCTAGCAAGTATCTTAGCCAAGATTTTAGTGTCACAGTTTAACAAAGAGATTGGGCGATAACTTGCATGAGATTGGGGTGGTTTATCTGGCTTGAGAAGAAGGATAATAAAGGCTTCTAATGGGAATGGATCTATTACCTGACCTGAAAGCATATATTGATATAAATGTAATAAGTAGGAAGCAAAATCGTTAACAAAAACTTTATAAAAGTTAGAAGGAAACCATCCGGACCGTGGTCCCTATCCGAGGCAAGTTTATGGATAGCAGACAAGATTTCCTGAAGAGATATAGAAGCTGATAAACAAGCTTGTTGTGAAGGAGAGAGAGAGAAGGTAATGGTAAGACAGATAAATACTCAAATAATTCAATCTGAGATGGGGATACAAGACGATGACTATAAAGGAAAAGATAAAACTGCCTGAAAACGGCAGTTATGTCTCTCAGGTGTGTTTTAATGGTTCCGTCCAGATCATTGATTGACGGAATAAATCTGGATGCCTCTAGTTTCCTCAGATGCAATGCCAGAAGATGACTTGCCTTTCCCCCTGCTCTATGTATTTAACCTTAGTTCTTAAAATAAGAAACTCTGCTTTTTCCTGTACCAGATGAGAATACTGATTCCTTAAATTCAATAAGGATTTTAGCACATCAGGAGAAGAGGATGAGGTAAGAGAATGCTCAAGTGTGGGAATCTGATCCAGAAGGGAAAAAGCAGCCACCTCTCTCTTTCATTTATGAGTGGAGGAGAGCCTAATAAACTCGCCTCTCAAAAAACATTTTAGGGCACAGCATTCATGGTCCATCCTGGTGACCGAACCCTGGTTATTTGCAATGAAAACTTGAATCATGTCTGAGATCCTGGTAATAGCGTAATCTTCCTTTAGAAACTGTGTATTTAACTGCCATGTTGAATCCCTTTGGAGGTTTTGATTTAACATAACTGTCACCCAAGTTACAGAGTGATCCGATATAACAATCGGTTCTAGGACGGAGTCATTAAGACCGTGAATGAAAGAATGGCTAAGTAAGAGATAATCCGGCCGAGACCAAGCAGAGTGCACCATAGAGTGAAATGAGAAAGCGCGGGTCTCAGGGTTTAACAGATGCCAGGGATCACATAATCTGTTAGTATCCAGAAATTCGGCAACAGCCCTTTGGGTTTGAGTAAGGGGCTTAGGCAATGAATTTGATTTATCCACATTTTTAGTGGGTGGCAGGTTCTTTTCCCCTCCCAGTATTAAAGGGAACATTGAGAACTTCTGTAGTTCTGTCGATAATTCCTGAGAAAATATAGGGTTCCCCCCACAGGCCTGTATACACTCCCCAGGACAAATGAAGTGCAGTCCAGTAATCCTTGGACTAAAACATATCTCCCCTGTGGATCAGCGATTGTTATTTTGGGTTGAAAATATATCGTCTTATGAATTAAGATAGCAGTGCCACCACTGACGGATGAGTTACCAGCAACAAAAACTTGCCCAATCCCAAGTCTGCGCAAACCCCCCATTTCCCCAGGGAGCAGATGAGTTTTCTGAATGAAAGAGATATGGGCCTTCAGCAATAATATGTGTTTTAAGATTTGAATTCTCTTGTTGAGATCACAAACTCTCCTTACATTCCAAGATATACATTTTTTTCAAACCTGTAGCCATTGGATACTATACCGAAAAATACATAACCAAAACAATATACTATGAGAGTGCATCGCTAAACCCTCCCCCACCAATCTTACATACATTTTATTAAATAGGAATTCCCACAAAACTCAAGAGAAAACCCAGAGCATGCTATTGACCATGATGACATTTACAGGATATGGGGAAACACCATCAACAACAACAATAGAGAACCATGGAATACCATAGTTACCAACTTCCCAATCCCCCCAAATAACTATTTACAAATATCTCTCCACCTAGCTTTGACACCATTAAGGAAGCTACCTTTTTGTTCAATGGTGGAGAGCCCACAAGTACCCCATTATAACTACCCCTGATATTACTACCCTGATAGAGGAAAATAAATGTAACAACTGCCCGTACTAGGTACCCTTCCTACCCCAGCTTAAGTGTTAATGCAAACCAGCCTGACATGCCAAAAGGGGTCCCCAGAATACCAAACCAAATAAAGCAAAAAGTAAGAGTAATTAGGGTACTACCCCCCATACTTCAGAACGTGTGGTGGGTTACTTTCCAGTCAAAATCCTCCCCCTCCTGCCCCCCACCCTCTAAAGGAAAAAAAGGGTGTATTGGGTTTAATCTACAAATCAAACTAGAATACCCTAACAATATGTAAGCTACATATAAGCTCCATATAGTACTTCTTATTTCCCCGAGAACCAGAAATGAAGTAAATTCAGCTCCACATTCTCCAATCAAAATTAATAAGGAAGCAATATGAGCGTATGGTAAATAAGAATATCCAGAGTGCAGAGGATAGTTCCAGAGATAGGTGTACCAAGAGGAGTATTGAGACAATGAGAGAGACCTGAACAGTAAAGAAAGACGTAAGGACTGAAGTCCTGTAGAGAGAGAGAAGAGAGAGAGAGAGAACAGACAAACCCCAATATATTAATCGTAACATAATTGTCTCCCTAAATACCAGAAATCAAGACAAAGGAGAGAAACTGAGCCAGCCCGTGAGAATAATTTGGGTAGTGAACAGGAGAATAGGTAACATGAGTCTTTCCAGAATTATATACATATCATAATGATAAAATCTTCACCAGAAAGTAAAGTATAACAGGCAGCTTCTTGAATGTGCGGGTGTTCCCCTGGGGAACCATATTGGAAACAGGCCAAACTGTCCGGTTAGAAAGAGTCCCCACTGGAAACAAATGGCACCAAGAAAAGGGGATCCGAGAGAAAATGGTGCCTCATTGCAACATAGAGTCCTCCGGGTCCTCAGGCCATCCTCCGCCTCTCTCCTCAATCGCCACCATCCTCACCACACCGGAGATGAACTCCCCTCCCAAGGATGTCCCTCAGAAAAAGTTCCTCATTGGTAAGCCAGCCAAACTACAGAAGGTACAGTCAGAGGAAACAGATCTTTGATAGCAGGAAAGTGAGAAAGCCATCCTAAGATTGAAATAAAGCTGGCAATTTCTTGTAGAGATCGGCTTGGGCCTGTTTGGCTGAGTCATATGATAACCATGCTCCATCCACCAAAACTTGTAGATGTGCTGGGTATGCCATGCAAAACTTAATACTGGCAGCTATCAACTTGTTGACTATGGGATGAAAGGAGGCTCTTTTCCTTTGGGTTTCTAATGGCACATCCTGAGTAATTCTGAGGCGCTTGCCCTCCCATGAGAGATTGTAGATCTCTGACTCTGGCTAAAATGTGCTGTTTTTCAAGATAGTTGAGAAAATGAATGATCATTGGGTGAGGGGAAGCATTCTCCTCCAGTTTTGGACGTAGAGACCTGTGCGCCCTTTCTATTAAGTAGGTAGGATTGTGTGGGGAAGGGCCCACAATCTTAGTAAAAATTTCTGGGTAAATAAAATTGCAGAGGGACCTTCTGCTCCTTCTGGTAAGCCAAAGATCAAAATATTGTTCCTCCTGCTGCACTCCTCTAGAGCCTCAATTTTGAGTTGTAGTTTAGAGATTTGTTGCCTTAACTTAGTGATTTCTGGATCCGTCCTGTCCCTCCAGGCCTCTAGAGAGTAGGTGCAAGCCTCCATATCTGCCATGCAAGTTCTGAGTTTGTTCATTTCAGTACGAATATTTTTTAAATCAGCAGCAATATCCAGCAGTGTCTCCTTAAATGGTTACAGCTCTTGCAAAAAATGCTCTTCTGAAAGTGGAGTTGATACGCCAAAGTAGTTAGTTGTTTAGCCAATAGTTGCTGTAGAGGTTTTACCTTCTTTGCCTGTTTGTCAGGCGAGACCAGGGGCGTGTGTTTGGGTAAGGCCGTTTTCATCTCAGCATCCATCTGTACATGTTAAAATAATAGAAGCTACCAGAAAAACAGTCAACAAACTCTGTTAAGTGACCAGGAAAATAATAATGTAGAGGATACCCCAATTTTCCAGCTACAAAGCACTAGATGAAGTTAAATGATCAGCCGGGGAAGCGGGAGCTAAGGGAAGCAGCAGCTAGCATGCCCAGACCATCACATGATCTCCTGCATGCTCAAGATTAATACCCTGTGTCACCACTTCTAAGGGAGTGTCATAATTTTCCTGCCCCTAATCAGTGTCTTTTTTTGCAACTTATCAGTTTTTTCCTGCCCCTTATCATACTCCTGACCACTGCAGCCCAAGCTGTGTTTCAAAGACCAGTTGGAATCTCTTATCCATTTGCCTGTTAACCTGAATCCAGCCAGCACCTTTCAGTGCCAAATCCATGAACCATTCCTCCCCAGGGGGCAGGTAGCTTCCCTGTTTATCCGTAACTCTGAAAGCATCTTTAATCTGAACTTCTGCTGTGAGCGATACCTTTGAAGTCTATCCTGGTGTCTTGTCCTGCTCCTGCTGATCAGCATCAGTCATTTAAGCTCACATAGCTTGGTCCAGCTGTTTATAGGTTTGCTGCTGCTTGCCCCACCTGGAAGGTGAGTTTTTTGTCTAATATTATGGTATTCCTTGAGACAGAAGTGTAACATGCTATGAAAACTTTGTCATAGTCTAACTTTCTTTTTCATATACTTCTTTTCATCCTCGACCAATATGCTTAACAAATTAGTCCTCCATTGTTCCAAGTAATAATTCAGTTATGCAGCCTCCTTTGCAAACTCTTCACCTGCAGTTTGAGAAATATCCATCTCTTCCTCCTCATATGATAATTTTCCAGTCAGCAATGCAATATCATCTATTTTCTAAATCCACAGTCTCTTCAATGGAGTCCAACAGCTGGAATTTCATATCTTTGTCCTCCTTTAGGATAGTAGCTTGGCCTGAGGGCAGGGCCCCAACATTCTCCTTCATTGACACTGTAATCTAAACACTCTTGGTGTGTAAGGTAAATGATAAGAAGATTCTTGTGTCTCAGAGTCTGCCAAGAAACATTTATAAACAAGCAAGGAATACTAATAAAGTTTATTATGCTACTTATGTCAAGCATGTGACAGAGAAAATCACAAGGGAGATGGGGTTCTCACAACTCTCCTGAAGAATGTACATAATCTCCAGGATTGTAGATCTTTGGTTCTATAAGATCTTGTTTGCTCTTCCCATACTCCTAGAGTACTAATTTTCTAGAGATGAACTACTATTGTCCAGAGCTCACTCACAGTTGGTTGAAGACAAATATATACTACAGATAACAGCCTAGCAACAGAGATTACCCCATAGTTACAGATTTGAGGAACAATATGTATTGGTCCTAAGTCATTCTCCGTTGGAGAATGACTTAGGAGACAGAATTACTAATGAGTATCATATGAGACAGAATATGCTTCAATTAGCATTATAGCTTAGACAAAAGAAATGCTGACTGGATCAAGCTACATGCTTCATTTCTTGCTTATGTACAGTATAAAACATAGACATAACAAAGGCTTTCTCTCTGTGTCAGCTTGTTTAGAGACAAATAGAACTGCTGACAGGATTCTATTACATGGTATATCTGCCTGAGTGTAAAACACACACTACATATAATTATATGAGACTATAAGTATACAATAATCACTGATAATCCCTCAGTCATCATATCAGTAATTAGGTAGATTATATATGGAGTATGGAATGTTTAAATTGAAACCTGCCTTTGTAAAGTAAGGAAAAAAATATAAACCTGTGTTCAAAGTTACAGTGCCAAGTGTTTGCAGCTCCTTTCTGAATATGGGAAACCCCATGCCCCCCCCCCACTGAGCCTGCTCTTTTTGCTGCCCAATTTCTCCAGATCTATTTTTTTGCTAAATCTAACCAAACCCCACACCTCTTACTGTCTTCTAAAATTTCACCTTTGTCTCCTTCCCTATTTAACCTCCCTTCTCTCCCCAGCTGCTTGCCCTCTGACTAGGGCTGCTACAGCTCCCAGCGGTCAGCAGGCTCCTTTCCAGCCATCAACCAAGACCAGGACCCCGGACAAAATCAAGCTCAAGGTACGGTGAAAGCGCACCCTATCAGATTGCAGGTGCCGCCTGGCAGTCACAGCTGATTAGCTCCCCTATCGCTCTCTGCTGACAGGGCTCTGACTGTGAAATTACATTGATTTTTACTGTTTAAACTGAAACCTGCCTGTGTGAAGTCATGAAAAAAATATAAATCTGTGTTTGAAGTTAGAGTGCTAAGTGTTTGCAGCTTCTTTCTGAATATATGACACCCCACACCTTGCCTCACTAAACCAGTTGACAGGGCACCGACTGTGAAATTGCATTGATTTTTACTGTTTAAATTGAAGCCTGCCTGTGTAAAGTAAGGAAAAAAATATAAATCTGTGTTCGAAGTTAGAGTGCTAAGTGTTTGCAGCTCCTTTCTGAATCTGTGAAACCCCATGCCCCCCACTGAGCCAGCTGTCTTTGGTGCCTAATTTCTCCACAGCTATTGTTCTGCTAAATCTCCCAAACCCCATGCCTCTTACTGTCTTCTAAAATTTTGAGCCCCCAACCCTCCATCTCCCTCCACTGATTAAATACTCTCTGCCCACCCTCTTCCTTGACCCCACCCACTACCAGCATCCTGCAGCATTCCATTGGCTCTCCTCTACTCTAGAATTCTCATTCTTTCTGTTTCACTTCCTAGGCCAATTGGCCATTCACCCTCCTAGGGGCCAACCAACACATTCATCCAAGCCAATCTCAGGCTCCTTTCTCCTTGCAATTACCTCCTTGTCTAATAAGCTGCTACAAAATCCCAGCACCATGTCCACCGTGGCTAGCATTTTACCTCTACTCAATTGTCTGTTCTCCTGCCTCCCACCCTTCTTCTCTACCATGCTGCCTACCTTTCCCATGCCCCCACCCCCCTACTTGGCTCATATTGTAACTCCTCCTTGCCCCTCCGACCTGGTGCTCTCTCTCTCTCCTACCCACTCCTACCTGGGTACACTCCACTATACGTCCCCCCTTTCCTAATCAGGCCCTCCCCCTCCTGGACTCTCCTGCACCTACTTGCTTCTCGTCCCACTCCTGCTACCCACACAAATGTCCATCCTTGCCTCCACTAACAGCGGGGATCTTCCATTCCAAGCTACCTCCATCTACTAGCTCAACACCTATCCTTCACCCTCCTCCTTCTCATAGCGGGAGACATACACCCAAATCCGGGACCCTCAACCACCACATTCTCACCAACCTCAGCCGGCACCCCTACTCTGCATCCCATCCCCTCCCAACTGCCAGATTACCCCTCCGCAAAGGCCTCTGTCTCCTTCACCTAAATATTTGTATCCTGCCACTTAAAATTGACCAGCTACAAGTTCTTACTGCCCTACATGCCCCTGATGTTCTCATCCTCTCTGAAACTTGGCTTAACAAAAACATTCCTGACTCCTCAGTACCAATCCCTGGTTACACAATGGCCTGCCAGGACAGGGCCATGAGAGGTGTAGCCATCTTCATATGTTTGGACATTCACTACAAAATAATCTTATCTAAAACTGAACCTAAAGAGTATGAACTCTTGTTGCTCCAGCTTACACTACCTTTCTCACTGCCCATATTCATTGCTGGAATCTACTGCCATCCAGGCACCCCTGCCACAACTGTTACTGACCTTCTTACACAAATCAGTTCATGAACACCCACTGGGAAATTATATGCTATGGGTGATCATAACCTACACTGGTTAGCCCCGTCCCTCAACAAAACTCAGATGGATGTTGCTGCCCTCAATTTAACCCAACTCATCACTGAGCCCACCAACCTAAACCTTAAATCAGGTAACCACTCCCTTATCAACTGGGCTCTGACCTCCCATCCTCACAGAGTCATCCAAACAGGTCTACTCCCTGACTCCATTAGTGATCACCATGTCATCTACCTTGCTCAAAAAATCCACCATCTCAAATCCCCTCCAAGTTCTTAGTCCAATGGTCATTCAAATCCCTAAACCGCACTCCCCACATAAATGACCTTGTCCTAGCTAACTGCCCCCCAACCTGATAGATGACACCCTACTTCACTTCAAAAACACATTCCTTAAGATATGGGATTCCCACGCCCCTCTATGACATAATAGGGTAGGCGGTACCCACCTGCCTTGGATCTCCCAAGAGCTCACAGCTTGTATGAATGCCTGTGACTCAGCATGGTGAGTCTTCAAAGCCTCAGCCCTACCTCAGCACCTCTTACATTACCGGTATCTGTGCAACATGTGCACTAGAGCAACTCTGCTAGTTAAAGCAGAGTACTTTAGATCCTCCCTCCAATCTAATCTTAATAGCCCCTCCAAATTATGGAATGTCATTCACTCCCTCTTCTCACCCCCACAGACCAAGCCCTGACCTCTCCTTAGCGTAAACAACTCCACTCTCTCAGATCCTATTTCAGTTGCTGCTGAGTTTAATTTATATTTCTCCACCTGCGCTTCCTTGCTCCTTTCCTCCTTACCCCCATGTCACCATCTCCACCACCTACAGGGCAAAAACTACCTCAAAATACAGGTATTTTCTCCTTCAGGGAAATCTCTCCAGATAAAGCTCTAGAAGTCCTGCTAACATCAAGCCCCTCAAATGGGAATTCCCCGGATGGACTAGACCCCAAACTTCTGTTCCTCTCAGCCTCTGCCATAGCCACCCCTATTGCCTACCTCCTAAATCTATCCTTCACCACTGCATCTGTCCCTCTGTCCTGGAAGCATGCCATTGTCATACCTCTTCACAAAGGGGGTGCCTCCTCCTCCACCTCAAACTATTGGCCAGTCTCCCTCCTCCCTGTTCTGACGAAGCTGCAAGAACACTTAGTGCTTAGCCAAATAACCTCCTATCTAACCGACTCAAATTTCTTCACACACTACCAGTCCAGATTCAGGAAATATCACGCCACTGCCTCCTGTTTACTAAGGCTCACTGACACCATCCAGTCTGGAATGGATAGAGGTCTCATCACTTCTGCCATTTTCATTGATCTGGCCAAAGCCTTTGATACAGTTTCCCACACTCTGTTACTATCTAGCCTCTCTGATTCTGGCCTCCTTACATCTGCTACTGCCTGGTTCAGTGTCTATCTTACAGACCGCACTCAATCTGTCAGGATTGTGGATGCCATATCCCCTCCTCTCCCCATATCCACTGGTGTCCCCCAGGGATCGGTGCTTGGGCCTATCCTATTTTCTAGTTTTCCAAACAACCTGCACCAAACTTGTTCTGCCTCCTCGATCCACATGTATGCTGATGATACTGTCTTATTTTCTTCTGGTTCCTCCCCAACCTCAGTTGCCTCTACCCTCCAGGCAGATTTTAACAAAGTCCAGTTCTGGTTCAACTTTTACCAGCTCTCTCTAAATGCTAAACATACTGTAACTATGACTTTTGCTACATCCCAATGACTAGCCAGGCTCCCCTCCCTCCCACTTTTACACACCATTGATGGGTCAGAGCTGGAGGATGTCACCTCCTTCCAGTATCTTGGAGTCTGGCTTGACCAGCACCTCACCTTTGCAGTCCATGCTGACTCTATACTAACAAAACTCCACCCCAAGCTTGGAGCTTTATATCGGAACCATTTTAGTCTCCCCTATCTGGTCCATTGTGAGCATATCCAGAAGATGATACTTCCATCCTTTGATTTTTGTGATATTGTTTACAGTGCCACCCACAAGTCAGTTTTATCCAAACTGGATACCCTTGTTAATGCTTTCTACCTGTTTGCTCCAGACGCTCTTCTTCGCACCCACCACTGTGAGCTATACCACTCTTTTGCTCTCCTCTCCCTTGAGAACTGCCACCTAATATACGGTGCCAAGTTTATCTTGAAGAACTGATTTGGTACCCTCCCAGTGTGACTGTCCTCTGTACTATCACCCCCCTCTGGCACCCATCTATTCTCTGAGGTCCCTAGACTCCTGGCTCCTGTTAGTCCCCAGATGTTGGACCCAAGCTGGCCAGACCACCTTCTCTCACAGCTTCTCTCAGCTCTTGAACTCTTTCCCCTCTGAAATTCACCAATCTTCTTCTATTCGCTCACTATCCTATGCCCTTGCCAACCACTACTCAGTAAACTGCTCCTGCAGCTAACTCTCCAATCTATACACCTCAGACACTCCTATATTTCTTCTCCCAGTAGGCCCAATGGTGCTACTTTGCTAATCGCACCCAACTACTGTGGTTGATCCCAAACCTTTGAGCTAGCTAGCATGCATTTACCCCATCTCATTATATACCACAGCCCAATACCTTTGCAGGATTTCCACATTGTAACTGTTACTCTTGACTATTAGGGTATATGTATTAATACACACTCACCTATTCCTATCAAACATATGCAGCTGTATTATCTAATTATATGTTTTATAGGTTTAAAGCATGACTTCCCCATGTAATTGCTACTTTACACTAAGTAAGGGTAAATTATCATCTATGCCCAAATATTTCTGTCAAATGTTTTCAACTGCATTGTAATTGAATGTATATATGTCAGGACCTGGACTACCCTTGTCCTATTCCCCTCTGTACCCCTCCCCCATGTCACACCGGGAGATGAGCAGTTCTTGCTTAGTGTGCTTTTTCTGGTGAAACAATTTCAATAAATAAATAAATATCTATGAAAGACAAACATATCCTAGATAAATGTATTATAGTGAGGTGTAATGAAACATGCATGATAAATATTAGCATATATTAGCAGCAAAGCACATTCCTGGCACTCATGCTTATATGATCAGTGCCTGTATCTATATATTAGTGCAAAATAGCAGTATTACAGTACAATAGATCAGGAATACAGTTGGAGGTGTATGTGAGGTGTATGTGGGATGATGGGGGCATAACCCACGCATAACAACACAACCTCCTCTTACTCATCCATCACTGAAGTGAGCAACAGTGCCCCTTCAGTGTGTAGGGTTATTTTTTATTGAAGTCACATTAAATTATAATATATGCAAATATTATAATTATAACTTAAACAGAAAAAGAAAACGAAACCAGGAAGAAAACATGCACAAAAATTAGGATTAAATAAAAAGGAACAATAGAAGAACAGTAATAATATCTGCATGTTTTTTACACAAGATTCGTACAAGCAAAATAACTTATTTCCCATCATAAGTTCTTTTTTGTAATTTTATACAAAACCTCTTAACCTTTAGGCTGCTGACAGAATTAGAATGTATAGGAATTTTGGACTGATATATCAGTCTGCTGCCCAGCAAAAGTTAACTGTCTGTTGCAGTAATCAGCCTTCTATCCACTAATTAGTCATATTTAACACACAGTGAGTAGGGGAAGTTTTATTAAGATTATCAAAAGAAAAAATAATACAACATGCTGTGTTCACATGAAAATCATACACAAATCTTAAACGGAATACATTTAAATCAGGGCAAATCAGAGAAGTGCTACCCCCTACAATCTCTAACCCCCTTCTCTGTACTTGAGTGTGGGTGGAAAAAAAGACACATAACAAAAAAGACATATAATAGTGATAAAAATAAACTTGTGCAGTATTAAATTCATACAGTAATCATATTTAAGGACTATCTCCATTTTACCAAGTTAATCCCTCTTAAAAGGGAGACAAGGTCACAGTTAATTATAATAAATAAAAAAAACCTTACAAAAGTTTATTTTTTTTACCATTTACCAATTATTTTACCAGGTGAGACACACTAAGCTGAAAGCTTGTTTGTAGGTGCAACCTGGGAGCACAAAAAAGTTAAGTGACTTGCTCAGGGTCACACAGTATGCACCTCGGAGGCTGTGGGATTCAAACCCAGGTCTCCAGATTTGTAACTCAGAGCCTTAACCCACTGCTCCATACTGCCTTTAAAAAAGTATTTTAAAAATGTGTTTATCTATCATAAAACAATACTGTAAAGATAATCACCATTCCCACTTCTTTAAAGACTTAAAGTCTGCAATTTTAACTCTCACTTGTAATTTGTGGAGGGTTTCACCACTCCCTTTTGGAACCCACTCGAGAGAGAGAGCAATCTTAGACCTGGTACTCTCAAATGGGGATGGAGAGAGGACCTCTGATCTTGAAGTAGGTAGTCAACTGGGAACAAGCGACCACCAAACAGTGTGGTTAATGATAAACTTTGTGGTAGAGTCAAGTCACACAAAAGTGAAGGTACTGGACTTCAGGAGGGATGATTTTGTCAAAATGGGAGAATGCCTCAGAAAAGCACTAGCAAACAGGCAAGTAGGCAGGGTGGAGCAACAATGGGGAAACATCAAAACTGCCATCAAAGAGGCAACAAGCCTTTGTGTGAAGCAAATAAACAAATCAAAATGAATGAAAAAAACACTATGGTTCTCAAAAGAAGTGGCGGGGAAGGTAAGGGAGAAAAAGATATCATTCAGGAAGTATAAGGAAACACAGAATGAGCAGGACAGAGAATTGTACCAGTTAAAGCAGAAGGAAGCAGGGAAGGCAGTCAAAATAGCAAAGGCCCAAACCGAGGAAAAGATAGCCAACTCAGTTAAGAAGGGGGATAAAACCTTTTATAGGTACATTAGGGAGCAAAGAAAGACTAAGGCAGGGATACTGAGGCTGAACAAAGAGGAAGGTGGTTGGGCAGAGAGAGACAGTGAAAAAGCAGAGATACTGAACAAATATTTCTGCTCAGTATTCACAATGAACAAGCAGGGGAAATACCTAATCCGATCAATAGAAGCACTCTGGATAGGGGGGTTGATATTAGTCCCTTCAGAGAAGAAAGGGTTCTGAAAAAGCTCTTAAAATTGAAGGTGGATAAGGCAATAGGGCCTGATGGGATTCACCCCAGAATTTGAAAAGAACTAAGGGAAGAACTAGTAACACCACTGACTACCCTTTTTAATAAATCATGGGAGGATGGGTTGGTACCTGAGGACTGTAGGAGGGCGGATGTGATTCCCCTTCACAAAAGTGGGAGCAAGACAGAGGCAGGAAACTACAGACCTGTCAGTTTGATCTCAGTGGTAGGGAAAATGATGGAATCATTTCTGAAGAAAATAATTGTTGACTACCTAGAGGCCAGTGGGGCACAGGACCCAAGGCGGCATGGATTCACAGTGGGAATGTCATGTCAGACACATTTAATTGATTTCTTTAACTGGGTGACCAAAGCAGTACACCAGGGAGGGGCTGTGGACATGACCTACCTTGACTTTAGCAAGGTTTTTGATACAGTCCTGCACAAAAGATTAATAAACAAGTTACCCAGCCTGGGAGTGGGTCCCAGGGTGGTAGCCTGGGTAAAACACTGGTTGAACAACAGGACACAGCAGGTAATAGTAAATGGAGTCTACAGTGAAGAAAGGAGAGTTACTAGTGGGGTACCATAGTGTTCAGTACTGGGGCTGGTCCTTTTTAATGTCTTAATAAGTGACTTTGCAGAGGGACTGGAAGAAAAAGTATGTCTCTTTGCAGATGCCACAAAGATCTGCAACAGGGTTGATAGGCAAGAAGGGGTGGAAAAGATGAAAAGGGACTTGGGAAGGTTGGAGAAATGGACAAATGTATGGCAACTTAAATTAAATGCAAAGAATTGCAAAGTAATGCATCTGGGAAACAAAAACCAAGGGGAAGAGTACACAATGGGGAGTGAGATACTGACAACAACAAAAATGGGAAGGGTCCTGGGGGTAATCATATCAGATGACCTAAAGGTGGGCCAGCAATTTGAGAAGGCAGTGAGGAGGGCGGGGGGCATACTGGGACGCATGAGAGGCATCACCAGTAGAAAACAGGAAGTTGTTTGCCCTCTGTACAGACAGTTGATAAGACCACATGTGGAGTACTATGTACAGTTCTGGAGACCCCATCTCTGCAAAGACATAGACAGGGTAGAGGCTGTCCAGAGGAGGGCAACCAAAATGATGCAGGGTCTACATCAGAAGACACATGTAGAAAGGCTAAAGGAACCAAATATGTATAGCCTTGAGGAAAGGAAGGAGGGGGGGGGGACATGATAGAAACTTTCAAATACCTCAAGGAAATCAACAATGTCCAAGAGGGCAGCATCTTTCAGAAAAAGAGATGTGTAAAAACAAGAGGCACAATTTGAAGATAGAGGAGGGATGGCTCAGAGATAATGTGAGGAAGTAATTCTTCACATAGAGGTTTGTAGATACATGGAACAGTCTTCCTGAGGAGGTCATAGAGTCAAAAACAGTGGGGGAATTCAAGAATGCATGGGACAGACATAAGGCAATTCTACTGGGCGGTAGGAGGAAGTAGGCTGTTGGTTAACAAGGATCTGCAACTAATCCATTAGGTAGGGAAATGGGCAGACAAGGTGGGCCAAGCAGTCCTTATCTGCCATCAAATTCTATGTTTCTATGTTTCCCTGATTTTTTGATCTGGGCAGTTCTTTCCTTTTTCTCCTTAATGTCCTTTAGAATTTGAATTATCTTTTGAAAAGGTTGTTCTTGTATTAAAATAAATTGTTGTAAAGGCCATCTACAATAAGACTGCCATATCCAGTATTTAAAACATATTATAGAAACATAGAAACATAGAATTTGACGGCAGATAAGGACCGCTTGGCCCACCCAGTCTGCCCATTTCCCTACCTACTGGATAAGCTGCAGATCTTAGTTAACCAGCAGCCTACTTCTTCCTACACCCACCCCCCAGAACTACCTTATGACTCTCCCATGCATGCTTGTGAGTATGACAGTACTGTGGTAAAATTTGCTTCCACCATGAGAGAAAAATTCCTAATAATAGAATGTCAGGTGGAATGTTATAAAAGAAATTCCAATCCCATTTCTTTTTGACTATCTGCCAAATGGTGATGATATAAGGACATTCAAAAAAATGGTCTATGGTTTGCAGTGTATATGTACAAGTTGGTCTATGACAGTTATGGTCACTTTTGTCTTTATGTTTTAGATTATTCTTGACATTTAGTTTCTAATAAGCACTTAACCATAATACATCCCACATACAGTATATGGAGAGGTCCTGGGGTCAGTTAGGGTACTTTGCATGTCAAGGTGTTTTAATCCTGGATTGGAAACAAAAATAGCAGTTTATGAAAACCAGGTTAGGAATATAAACTTATAAATGTTTTTTCTGGTCATAGTTAAAGGCGTTTGGTTACTTTCCATTGTTTCAATTTGGAGAAACATTACAAAAAATGTTGAGGTAAATTCTAGATGGGTTTCTGTTTAGGTATTGCTAAATTCAAGGCTCAGTCCTTAAGGACTGTAGTTGTATGATCCAACACCAAGGCTATCCATAATGTTATTTTTTTGTAGAACTGCAGGCTGTATGTTTGTATAAAAAAGCATACTGTAAAAGAAAACCAAGGGTGAATCATATACTTTTATCATAATTCAGTTTTGTTCCTGACATTGATTCATATTTTGCTAATATATTTCATGTAAGAGTAACAGATTTTATGTCTGATAAAATTAAAATTAAGTCATCTGCATATGCCATAATCTTTATTTCTTGGGCCTTGACTAGAGACCGATAAACCATTTATGTACTCATTGGTTTGAATGACTCTAATTTAAGTGTTCAATGTCAGAATGCACAATGCTGGACTCATGGGACAGCGCTGTCTCGCTCCCTTTGTAATGTCACATTTTGGTCCTATATGACCATTGATATATGGATGTACTGATGTTACAACATAACATTTCCTTACCCACATGTGACATATGTTGGGTAATCCCCCCTGAACTTGGACTATGGGACTCTTTCCTAGATTATTTTTTCACCACACTTTGTGTCAAAACTTCTCTTGCTACAGTACCTCTGAATTCTGATATTTTTTTTTCCACTGTTCTCGGTAGGCCACCTAGGTTATGTACTCTACTATTTAGCCCTTAAGAATATACATAGAAAGACAGCACCTTGGGAAGGTGTATCTTGCAGTGGTGACTAGGTATAAATGTTGTATGCTTTCGGGCATAGAAAGAAATTAACAAAGTACCTTAAAGCTAAATGGGACTAAGGGAAAGAATGTAACAATTACCTGGGTAAAAGAATAAAAAGGATCCCTTTGACACTTATGTTTGTTTATAAGATGTTATACAGGGGTGCACTAGAACCACCCTCTTTGAAAACAATATAATTTAAAATGTTTGCACTTTAGTTTGCTAGTAGTAGTTAATTCAGGACATGTATATACTGAGAGGAACTTGTCCATGTATTGCAAGATCAGCCTTGATTTGAGAGAAGGACGGTCTACAGTGCAGATAGACTGATATTACAGAAGGTAAATATTGTAGTGATTCTACATGTCTTGGACTATATAGCTGTACATGCAGGAAACCACTGAAGGAAAAGTGGCCATTTATATTGCAGTATTTATTTTGTTATCTTTATTATTTTTGTAAATCTTGTAAATAAATGTCATCAAGGGTGTTTTAAATCCTGTCAGCTTGCCTCATCTGTGATTATTTCTCATGCCCTGTGACAGTTGGTATTAGGAGTGGGATCTGGCACTGATTGTAAATAGAAATGAAGGAGAGACCTGTGCTAGACACCAGCCTTGGTGCCCAGCCCTAGAAGGCAACAGACAGGATGGCACACAAAATGGAGTCTGTGGATGTCCTGGATCTGAAAGGAGCAGATGGACTACCAGGAGTGCATACCCACACCCAGGCATTGAGGACAGAAGAGAAATGTCTGACAGGATTGGAGTACGGAGGGATGAAGAGAAAGACCCCTAAAGATGGAGGGACTGAAGAGACACAGATGAGGACCCAAATTTTGAGGAACAACCACCTGAAGATCCACCACCAGAGGATATCAGTAGATTACTGAGATGGTTGGCAATCAAGCAGGTGGAAATGGAGAGGTGGTGAGAGCGAGATGCCAGAGAGAGAGGCAGAAAGAAAATAACATGACCAGAGATGGCAAAACCATTAAGGGCCTTACAGGTGATCGGACAAGAACCAGAGGGGGAAGAAAATGCAAGTAACAACACAAAAGACATTAAATTAATGAAAATGGCACCCACAGATGATATTGAAGCATACCTTATGACATTTGAAAGCGTAAAAAGAGCTTGTGGGTGGGATCAAAGGCAGTGGGTGTTAAGGATCACCGCATACCTTACTGGGAAAGCACAGCTGGCCTACAGCAATATCGGTAGCCAGTATGCTGAAGACCATGAAAGGGTTAAAAATGACATATTGAAATGACATGACATTAATTCTGAAACATACTGGCAGAGGTTCCAATCATTAAAGCACTACCTCAATGATATACCGAGGGATACATTTACCAGACTTCAAGAGTTATGTTTAAAATGGTTGCAGCATGAGGAAACTTTGATGGACATTGTGGACATTATGGCGGTAGAACAATATATACAAGTCTTACCCCATGAAGTACAAATGTGAGAAAGGGAGCACAACCCCAAAGCAGCTGCGTTGGCTATAATCTTAGCTAAAAATGTTTGAGCAGCCAGGCAACCCACAAGAAAAGGGTATATAACAGACCCCACAGCACCTGCCCCCCAGACTGTAAAAACACCTGTTGTCCCAAGGGTTTCCATGGAACATCAAAGGAGGAGTGACCAGAGAATAAAAGACCAGCAACTTAATAATAATAATCATTTTTATTTATAAGGGGCCTAATCCATAACCAAGGTGCCTAACAATTTTAAAAACAGGTCAAACATCAATTAAATTGACATTAAAATAACAGTAAACCATTCATCAAAAAGGAAGATCACTCACTGAATGCCTGGTGCTACAAAAAAGTTTTTAAAGCTTGCTTGAATCCCTCCACAGTTGTGCACTCCCGTAACTGATGGGGTAGAGAATTCTAAATGGTAGGAAATGCATACATAAATGCTCTCATCCCAGATGATTCCAAACACACCCTTGGAATCTCTAGCAACCCGTCATTGGGAGAGTGGGATGGTCATCCAGGGCAGTAAGGAACCAGGAGCTCTTTCAGGTAATCTGGGCCCAGTCCACGTAGGGCTTTAAAAGTCAGCAAACTGACTTTGAAGGTGATTCACCACTTTACTGGCAGGCAGTGCAGTTTGCGCAGCACCAGCAAAATATGACAGGACCAAACAGATCCCTTCAAAAGCCAGGCTGCTGCATTCTGCACCAGCTGCAGGTGGTGAATTTCCTCCCGAGGAAGCCCTAGGTAGAGGGAGTTGCAATAATCTAAGTACAAGGACACAAAGGCATGGTCCAAAGTAGGAAGGTCACCGGACAGAACCAGATGCTTAATCCGGTGGTGTTCCTGAGATGATAAAAGGAAGATTTGAAGACATCCAAAACCAGCAAATGCAGGGTCAGCCCTTCATCAAACATTACCCCCAGGTTATGCACCCGTTCAGAGGTCAGGAGTGAAATGCCATCGAGAAAAAGTCCTGAGGGTGAACCAACCCCCCTCTCTGGCAACCTGGGTCCACAACCAGCACCTCAGCTTTTTCCGAGTTCAACTTCAGCCAGCTGGAATTCATTCACTCCTGGATTTATTTCAGACAGTTATTAAAGACTGAGAGACCTCCATCCTGGTCAGGTGCAAAAGAAAGGTAGAGCTGGGTATCATCAGCATAGCAGTGAAACCTCAGCCCATACCTTTTTACAATGTCTCTGAGTGGTAGCATGTACACTGTGAACAACATGAGTGACAACACTGAACTGTAAGGAACCCCACAAGACAGAGAAATAGGGCCTGAGGAAAAGACCCCAGACACCACTCTTTGTGTCCTACCCATGAGGAATGATGTAAACCACCTGAGAACTGTTCCCAGCAGTCCACAGATGTGCCTCAGGTGACCAAGCAACATCACATGGTCCTCAGTGTCAAATGCTGATGAGAGATCCAGAAGAACCAAGATGAAACAGCTCTTCTGATCTCTCGCCATCAGGAGATAATTGAGAACCTGACCATATAATCCTGACATCATTTGTAGGAGTTGTCAGGGCAAGGGACATATTACCAGATTATGAAATCATCTAAAAGCTGATATTTCCCATTTGTCCTGATTATCAGATGGGTATTTTCTACAGGATATGGTGATTGATCAAAAGAAAATGTTTGGGCTAGTACACACTGGTAGCAAGAATACCTTGATCCATCCAGAGTTTGTATTGGATGTAGCAGATGAACTAACATGGGGAGCTGTGATGAGTATTGTATGTATGCATGGAGACACCCACCAATACCCCACAGCTACCATAAAAGTGGATATTAATGGCCAGGAGCAGCTAGTTTTAGTGGGGATGGTCCTTAACCTACCCATTTCAATGGTGCTGGGACATGATTTCACAGACTTTTCTTCTTTAATAGCTGGACAAGGGGTAATAACTGCAGTAACCCTCATATCTCAGAGGAAGAAGGAACAGTTACTAGGTGATACTTTTCCCTTTGATAATAAGATCCTAGAACCCTCTGGTAGGGACAGGCTGACCAGCTCCCAGAAGAGGAAACAGCAAAGGAAATGGACAAAAGTTAAATATGGACTGCCTGATGTACAAAAGTCAACTGTTTTTGTCAATGTAGATATTGCTGTGGAACAAAAAAATATCACTTTACAGAAATTGTGTTCACTGGTTGGACAAACAGTAGATTAAGGTGCCCTAAAAATAATATTTAAGAAAGGTGTTTTATATAGAGTCTGTAACAACCTTAGTACCAGGGAAAACATAGAACTATTATTGGTGCCCAAAACGTATAGGGAATCCATTTTGTTTTTGGGACACAATCTCCCAAGGGCTGCCCATGCTGGGAGAGAGTGTACCCTTAAGTGGATGCTGATAAGGTTTTACTGGCCAGGAGTGCATGGACAGGTAGCCCAATATTGTCAGCATTGTCCAGAATGTCAGCAGATTACCTAGATTGGAAGAAATGATATGGTGCCCCTCATGTCCCTCACATTAGTGACTATTTCCTTTGAAAGCACAGGGATTGACGTTGTGGGACCTGTCATGAAAAGTTCAAAGGTAACCAGTTCATGTTGGTTATAGTGGATTATGCTAATATATATCCAGAGGCTATACCAATGCAGAGTGTTACAACCCCCCAAAATGAAAAAGAACTGGTGAAGGTTTTCAACCAGCTTGGTATCCCCAAAGAGATGGTGATGGACCGAGGTATTAATTTAAGTGCCTCTTTATTAAAAGAACTATATATATTGTTGGGAATAGTGGCATTGCCTACATCCTCTTACCATCTGTAGAGAGATGGGTTAACAGAATAATTCAATCAAACATTAAAAAAGGATGTTATGCAAATTTGTACATGACGAGGGAAAAATCTGGGACTCCTTCTTGCATTACTGTTGTTTGCTTATAGAGAGGTGCCCCAGGCCACCACAGGTTACTCATCCTTTACAATGTTTTATGGGCAAAATCCATGGGGAACATTGGATATTGTTAAAGAGTGCTGGGAAGAAGGGACAGAGCTGAAGTATTGTACCAATGCTGTGTAAATGGGACAGTTAAGATGAAGATTACTGAAGTATGCTCAAGTAGCTCACCAAAACTCTGCAGAAGCCCAGGTCCAGCAAAAGGAGCACTATTACAGCAGGTTGTGAGAGAAAACCTTTCCCCTGGTGAGAAAGTCTTATTATTATTATTATTATTACCATCCTCCCAACAGAAGCTTCTCATGAAGTGGCAGGGCCCCTATACAGTAATAAACCAAACTTGACCTGTAACATATGAGATTGAGACCCCAGATAGGCCAAAAAATTTACCTTGCCAATGTCTTGAATTGATGGTATGAGAAACCCAAAGAGGAAACAGTAGCTACTTTGGGTATGATGATAACACCTGAGAGGGAGTCTGAACTAGATATGGCCTATGGAAGGCTGAAGAATGGTGAAGGGAAACAGAAGATCCAAATTAATGATAAACTGACAGACTACCAGAAGAGAGAGGTAAAGGTTATGATCAACCCCTTTCCTAGTATGTACATGAGTATCCCTGGAAGAGCAAAAGGGGTAAAACACTGCATACACACTGACTCAGTTCACATCACTTAATTACCAAAGAAGTTTAGTTAAATCCCTTTCAATGTGCAAAATGTAAACATAATGAAGAATTGCTGCAGAACCTTAATGCTTTCATTGTTCTTAACTTAGCTTTCTTGATACTTTGTTTTACTTTATTTGAAGCTTTTTATAATTATTCCAGTTGTTTGTAGATGGTTTTGATTTGATTTGATTTATATTTCCTATAGCTTTTGTACTTTTTATTGATTAGTCTCTTAATCTTATTGTTCCACCGTACTGGAATTCTTTACCCATTGGTATGTTTGGTTTTCTTTGGAACCCAGCAGTCAAGGCAGTGGTTTATTTTGTCCTGTATAAGAGACCATACCTGATGGATGTTAAGACCCATAAGGTCTGACTCCCAGTTCCAGGAACTTGAGATAGTTTATTATTTCAAAATAATTAGCTATAGAATAAACCCTAATCAGTGTATGTCCTTTAGTAACAGGTATTTTCGTCTGCATTTGAAAAGTGATCATGTTGTGGTCACTATTACCTAAAGGCACTAGTATGGTAGGTTCTAATATTCTATCTCCCATATTAGTAAGGATTATATCTTAAATATTATTATTTCTAGCACTAGATTTAATTATTTATTCCAAATTTCGATTCACTGTGATTTTCAAAAACTCTCTCTCAATACTTCCAGAGCATTGAGATGAGATTTAGGATGTAATCCACCAGTGCTTATCCATGCAGTGACTAACAACATGCTTAGAGAACAAGTTGAAGAGATTAAACAAGATCTGGTAGCGCTTTCTAATAGATTGATACATTTAGGATGTGAGGTAATTATATCTGAAGTATTGTCAATACCAAGAGTTTCAGATTGACTAAATCAAAATATCAGATCATTCAATGACCGGTTGAGAAAATGGACATTAAGGCAAGGAATTCATTGTATAACACATTGAGAAGAGTTTTATCTTCAGGATGATCTCTACTGTCAGGATGGATTACATTTAAGCAACAAGGGGAACCTTCTTTTGGGTAAACATTTTACCAAGTGTATAAATAAATATTTAAACTAACGAAGGGGAAATTGGTATGCACAAGCAAATGTCCCACTAAGGAGCAAATAAAATCTATAACGACAACAAAACCACACTTAAAATACTATTACTGAATGCACATAGCTTAACAAATAAAATGGATGAACTGACACTCATTCTGCATAATGAAAACATCACAGTCTGTGGAGTTATGGAAATGTGATTTTAGGATAAGAGCTGGAATATCGATATTCAGGGCTATTTCAAAATGATTTAAAATAGAAAGGATAAAACTCGGAGAGGAAAAGCACTTTATACATCAGAGAAATACACATTTCATTCCATATCCCAGAAATATACTTCAAAAAATGACAATTACCTTTTATGGGCAGAAATAAACTTACAGTGGTAGGCATAGACATTGCCAGCTATTTCCAGATATTTCGTGAAATTTCTGAAGAGTTTCTCCCTGCTGCCCCTACTGTTTAAATGCAAAAAGCATCAGATATTTCTGGAACTATCACAGAAATTTGGGGAAATAGCTGGCAATGTCTGTGGCTACTACTTAACCACTATTAAAATATGTGTCGGTCTATCTTATAGGGCTCCTAATCTCAATATAAACCAGAACATGGATTTTATAAAAGCAATTGACCAATTTGAACCAACATCTAACTGTAACTTCCCTACTTTAACTTCCCTAAAATAAACTGGAAAAAGTCTTAATGCTCTGGAAGTATTGTGAGAGAGTTTTTGGAAATCACAGTGAATCAAAATTTGGAACAAATAATCAAATCTAGCACTAGAAATAATAATATTTAAGATATAATCCTCACTAACATGGGAGACAGAATATTAGAACCTACCATACTAACACCTTTGGATAATAGTGACCACAACATGATCACTTTTCAAATACAGACTAAAATACCAGTTACTAAAGGAAATACACTGATTAGGGATTATTCGACAGCTAATTATTTTGAAATAATAAACTATCTCAATTCCTGGGACTAAGAGTCAGACCTCATGGGACTTAATGTCCATGAGGTTTGGTCTCTTATACAGGACAAAATAAACCACTGCCTTGAATGCTGGGTTCTGAAGAAAACCAAATATACAAATGGGTACAGAATTCCAGTATGGTGGAACAGTAAGATTAAGAGACTAATCAATAAAAAGTACAAAAGCTATAGGAAATATAAATCAAAACCATCTACAAACAACTAGAATAATTATAAGAAGCTTTCAAATAAAGTAAAACAAAGTATCAGGAAAGCTAAGATAAAAACAGAAAACAGACTAGCTGTTGATACTGTAAATAATAAAAAAGTTTTACAGCTATATTGGTTCTCTCAGAGGTACTAAATCCACACTAAGACCAATTCAAACTAAGACAGGCCTTATTAATAATGAAATTGAAATGGCTATTGAACTCAATAATTATTTCCTTACCATTTTTACACCAAAGGAAAAAAAGAATAACTCTGTTATAATCAGTACTAACAATAATCCTAAAGTGACTTATATTACCATAAAAGAAACTATGATGACTCTACAAAAATTGAAAATCAGTTCCTCAGCAGGGCCTGATGGAATACATCATAGGTTCCTTAAGGAAACAGCTAAGCAAATCTCTGGTCCTCTGAAAAAATTATTTAACCTATTCCTGGAAGAAGGAGAGTATATCTTACCATGGAAAGATATCCTATATAGTTATCCTTATTATCCTAGTAATGCTAATAGTATTATCCTAGTAATAGTTATCTTTATTGACAAGTCTGGAAATAAAATGGAAGTGTCAAATTACAGACCTATTAGTCTAACTTCAGTAATAGGGAAAACTTTAGAAAGGTTAATTCTGCACAAATTAGACCATATAAAAATTAAAAACCTGTATGATATAACACAGCATGGATTAACTAGGGGCAAATCTTGTCTAACTAATCATTTGCAGTTCTTTGAAAATGTTAGCTTAACACTCAATGCTAGTCTCCCCGTGGATTTGTTTTTTCTAGACTTTGCGAAGGCATTCGATAGAGTCTCACGTGACATTCTAATACAACATCTGAACAAAATGGAGTTTCCCCCTATACTTAATAAACTGGATTGAATCATGGTTACTAAACTGTAGACAATGTACTTCAATTAAGGGACACACATCACCTTGGGTGGAGGTAAGTAGTGGACTACTTCAGGGCTTGGTTCTGTTCCTTGTTTTATTTAACATCTTAATCTCAACAATGCAGTCATCCTATAATACCTAGATTTCAAATTATGCAGATGACTGCAAAATTGGCTGCATTGTAAACTCTTCAGAGGCCACCGCAAATCTCCAGAAGGAGATAATTGCACTTGAGTTATGAGCAAATAACAACAAAATGACATTTAATGTACAAAATTGCAAAGTAATGCACTTAGGACATAATTATAAAATATATAATTATTATCTAAATCAAGAATGGTTGCAAGAAACAGTACATGTAACAGATTTGGGAGTAATTATAGATAATAAATTCAATTTTGAAAATAATACTATTACTAAGGTCAAGAAATGTCAACAAATAATGGCTTGTATGTTTAAACATATAACGAATAGACAACTGGAAGTTATACTACCTTTTTAAAAGACTCTGGTTAGAACACACTTATATTACTGTGCACCTTTCTGTGTTCCAAATACAAATAGAGGAAAAAATTAATACAGGTAGTATAAAGGAAAATGACAAGAAAAATTATGAACATGACAAACAAGATATACGGTAAAAGGTTACAAGAAATAAATCTATACTCTATGAATTATCGCCTTATATGGGGTGATCTTTACTTAACATACAAAGTTATAAAAGATCCTGTTCTCACTGAAGCCTTAGCTCTAAAGACAAATTTTACTGTAACACAGACTAGGTCACATAACTTTAGATTGAGAGGTGCTCAATGTAAAACAAAAAAGAGAAGCTACTGGTATACCCAGCATGTAATTAACAACTGGAATATCCTCCTGGGTGAAATTATTGAGAGTAATAGCATGGAAACAATTTAAACATAGCTTAGACCAGCATATGGGCAACATAAAATTTGAATATTTATAGAACTAATTCAACCTTCGGGGGGTGAGCTCTCATAAAGGCATTGCCTCCTGAGCTTGTAAAACTACTATGATACTATAATATATTAGGCAAAAGCCCTACCAACTGCATGAGAGAGAGGGAGTAGGGGCAGAGGTAAAGAAAGAGATAGAGAAATTGCAGTGATTGAAAAAAATCCAACCGTCGACTAGTCCTTGTGGGTCCCCAGTTGTACTGGTACCAAAAAAAGAAGGGGGATTTGTCTCTGTCTTGACTTTCAAAGATTGAATAAAGTATCACATTTGGATGCATACTCAAGGCACTGCAGAGATGACATAATAGATCAAACTGGGAATGCAGGGTATATAACAACACTGGACCTAACCAAAGGCTATTGGCAGATCCCCCTAGACCAGTAAGCAAGAGAACTGATAGCCTTTAATACCCCAGTAGAGTTATTTGAGTTTTTGACAATGTCCTTCAGCGTCCAGAGAGCCCCTGTGATGTTCCAGAGATTCATGGACTGTATATTGTAATCAAAACTACACCTTTGAGTCAATGACTCCTTTGAAAAGGTTACACATCAGGGATACAGAGGACACATAGGTAGTTACAGAGAATAAACATATGTACATAGAAGTACTGTATATTAACTAACACAGTGATACACAATAGGGCAGAGAGTGCCAGGCATCAAAATGTTAATAAAGACAATAAAAGTGCAGGATCTGGGAATCAGACCCATCATTGAGCTCAGTGTGTGCATCACATAATGGCAGACCACCGAGTGGACAGTGGGAAAAGAAACAGGGAGGAGGTGGAGGGGGACTAAGGGCATTCACAGGATGAACGCATGAGGAGCTGATTTTTGAGGTTGGTTTTGAACAGGCCTAGCTTGGATTCACTACACATGGAAGTGGGAAGCTTGTTGAGCCATAAGGGAGCCTGATATTGAAAAGCCCTCTGTCCCAGGGAGGTCCAAAAGTGGGGAACAGCTAAAAGGGACTTGGTTGTACTTCTGGTAGGTCAGTTCAAAGAGGCATGCTGGAGAAGTGGGTGAAGCCCTGGTGAGGCAAGATTGAGTAGGATTCTTTTCACAAAAAATATTATCAGTATGGGGCGCTATTTCTAGAGTGAAAAAAGACGATGCTTTGATTCATTTCCTTCTTAAATGTTTATTTAATGAGGCCATGCACTCAATGTTTTACATATTAAACATGTTTCTTCAGGACAGTGCCTTCAATCTTTTCCAATGATGCACTCAAACAAACTACTGTTGTGTCATATTGTTTTTATGTTTTTATCTGTCTGAAGAATACCATCAATGCACCGTATAAGCATGATCTACTTGTAGTTATATGCTCCAAAACATTTGGCTGCTTATTCTTGGTTCTGCACCTTCAGGCTCTAGTTCCAAATCAAATGTTCTTGCCAGGAGACAGGTTTGATATCGAAGTCTCGCATTGAAATTTAGTCATACTGTAAGCATATATAAGTCACACATGTGGATGTATTTGTCACAGCCCTTTATGAAATGGCACACTTTGTTAAGAATGATTTTGATGCAGCTTAGAGCAGTCAGGTCCACAACATCATGTATTACTATGCCATAATCTATTAGAGATAGCACAGAGGAGGATACAGCTAGGCAGATGACATTTGGGGTTAGACAATACTTGATTCAGTAGAGAAGACCTAACTGGGCATTGAGAGAGGTAGATAGGAGCTGAATATGCACATGGAAGGATGGAATTTTGTCTACTGTTATGCCAGGTAGTTAAATATGCTAACCTGTTCCAGCAGAACACCCAGAGAGTTTACCACGGAAAGGGATGATCCAGAGACAGGGCTCTGGCAGTGGGCCAAAATAATAGTTTTTGATTTTTTGTTGTTAATGATAAGTCTATGGTCCTGAAACCAGTATTTGGCTTCCTTGAAGTAGTTCTGGAGAGTGTGTTGGAGGGTGAGGGTGTGTGGATGGCTGCTGTAAATGACTGCATCGTTGGCATATAAGTGTGTTTTACCTCCAGCAAGCATTGGAAGTGAGGTTAAGAAATAGGTTAAAAAGGGGGTAGACGATTATGGAGCCCTGTGGGGCACCAAAGAGGATGAGACTGAAGTCAGATAGGATAGAGCCAATTTTGACATATTTTATCCTGACAGTGAGGTAGATTCTGAGCCAGGATGCTGTTTCATGGGATAGGCCCAGGGCATGGAGGTAGTGCCAGAATAAGGCATGATTGACAGAGTCAAAAGCCTTTGTGAGTCCAATATAAATTGAGTCAACCACGTGACCATGGTTGAGGTTATTCACATGACACTGAATACATTCTTTTAAATAAAGCCGTTACCAGTCATACCTTTAATTATGTTGTGTGGGTTACTGCTGACTTTTGCACAACTTCTCATATTGTGATCATATGTTTATGACAAGCATGTTTTTGTTTTGATCATTAAATACAAACTACACTAGACAAATCTAGTAATATGCTGTTGCATAATACATGTTGAGAGCGAGAGATTTGGAAACTTTTGTCTGGTGCAGTTAGGAACAGAAATAATGCTTCTTTATATGAATTTCTGACAGCTTGCATAGCTCATGGTTTTCTGGTGTGAAAATGACAAGCTGTAAAGTTCAAACTGATGAATATCCTATATTTTAACCACCAGTAGTCAAGATCTCTACTAAGCAACTGATCATAAGTGGGTTTTATGCTCTGGTCCCTGAAAGGATGGTGATGCTCAAGTCAACTATGGATAATTGTATAATAATAAAATTATGTTATACTCATGCAGTTGTCTACAGTTGCTACAGTGGTTACATTTACTCAGAAGCTGGGTGCTTTGGGATTTGAACCTGTGATTCATTAGAATGTATGCCTGTTGGAGTTTGATTAGAATATGTTCATCTAATGAAGTTTACACTTTAAGGGCAGACGATATTGGTGCACCCTTCCCTTTATCTGAAGATGCAGTGCTCAGAAGGGAAGGGAGGGAGGACAGGAAAACAGAACAATAGGCAGGCAACAGGAAGGGGAAGGGCTAATGGAGGTACATAATGGGCAGCACAGGAGTGGTTCAGCCACTTTTGCTGAAGTTTTGATCCTTTTGAAACTGCAGCACAACAGACTGGCAAATCATTTGGAGAGGTTTGTGCACTAGGATAAAACAGGTAAGAAAGCTAACAAGCCATGAATGAAGTTAAAAAAAATTACATTACTTTGCTTGGGGGAACCTGTTTTAATAAGATTTGTATATGGATGGTTCATTGGGAATTTTGTGCAAAGTTTCTTTAGACTGGGAAATGCTGAATGGAACCTGTGTTAATAAAACCTGTAGGGGATAATTCATTTGGCATTCAGTGTCAGCGTTTCAAGGGTTTGGGGGAGAACTGGCAAAAAATGCAGTGTAGAAAAAAGGATGTGGCATGCAGGCAGGGCCTCAGCCTTTGTAACAATGCATCGCTTTAGGGGCCTTGCTGATCAAGCATGAGGAGCTGAATCTGCGTTAATGCATGAGGCTGGGGAATACAATAGTTAATTTGTGACTTAGGGCGCATGGTTTTGCTTCCTTTAATTAAGTTCTAGTGACACATGTGAGGGGAGCTGAGAATTTTGACCCTCAAGTAGAGGCGCTTCAGTGTGGAGAGGAGCAGGCTATCTACTGGAAGGGAGCAACGGCATACGCTTTTTTTTGGCCTAGCAGCAGAACGGGAGGAGTGCTGGGAGGCAAGGAAAGAGAAAGGAGCTTTTAAAAAAAAGGGCTCTTTTCTGGGGACTGAAGGCAGAACACATGTGGTGGGCGGAGGTCTTGCTGATAGGCAGTGCCCAGTGACTGAAATGGGAGAAGCATGGTTTGGGAAGAGGGAGGAAGGCATGGCCACAGGTTTGGCCAGCAAGAGGTCGGGTGAAAAAAGCATCGAGAAGCTCTGCAGGGGGAAGGGGAGAGCGAGGACCTAGGAGGAAGGACAATGCTTCCCTGGAAGAATTGCAGATTAGGAACAATAATTAAAACAACAATGGACAGGAAGAGGCATGGTAGGCGATATGGCCTAGCGCTTCAGAGGGGGACATGCAGTTTTGCAAAAGCTAGTATGTCAAGGAGAGGCCTACAGAAAAGGCCTGGCAGGGGGTGATGAGCAGTCACGTGCTGGAGCAGGCAAAGAAATGAGCAGCTGGAAGAGTTTCTGAGGCAGAGGAAGGTTGCCTGATGGTGATGGGATAAGTGCTTGGTTGGAATACAGGACAGTTTGTAACTTTTATCCCCATTTAATAGGGGGGCAAGGCAGCCCAGAGGGAGCTGAAGATTAAGTGCTACACTACAGGGTAGGAAGGAGAGAACACGTGGGTGCTACAAGGTGAGGAGGAGGAGGAGGAGGAGTAGGCTGGAAGTTGTTTAAGGCTCTGAGCTGCAAATCTGGTGACCTGGGTTTGAATCCCATAGTCCCCACTTGCATACTGTGTGACCCTGAGCAAGTCACTTAACTTCCCTGTGCTCCCAGGTTGCATCTGTAAACAAGCTTTCAGCTTGGTGTGTCTCACCTGGTAAAACAATTGGAAAAATAAAAGAGGGGCCTGGCCACATGGCATGATGTCACATGCCAGGAGGATCAGGCAATGAAAGGGGGCACAGAAAAGGGATGTTTAGGGAGCAGGAGGTTATGGGAACAGGCAAAAAGGAAGTGGAAGGTCCAGAGGGAGGGGTCAGCCACTGAAGGGGGATCATGGCCCAGGGGGGATGCAGGTTTGGGGCAGCCAGCAGTTGGGTTGAGAGAAAGGAGCATAGCAACCCAGGACACAAAAGGGCACAAGATACATAGGCCCAGAAAGGCAGCGAGGGAGTGTCAGAGGCTCCAAAAGTGGAGCAGGAGGTCTAGGCATCTGCAATAGCAGGGGATGCAAAAAAAAAGCATACAATGGGGACTGTTTCTGATGCACAATGACAGGAGTAAGTGGAGGGAAAGCAGAACTGGCCATACGAGGGACTACTTATAACAAAGGTTTAATGAAAAACCTTTGTCAGTTGTCTTCACAGTTTTCTCACAAGAAGCAAGGATACATGGCACCAAAAAGGAACAGGCCTTCAAAAGAGGACACTTACAGGGCTATTGTGGAGCTGACAGACAAAGCCAACAGAATGTGGCAGATGGTGGATGGGGAGGAACCAGGGAGATCTGTGGAGAAATGGAAAGTGGGGCAGGGAAAAGGGGGCAGAGGAAAATGGCCAGCAGGGAGGCCATACAGCCCAACACTGATGGTGGTACCTCCCAGGGCAGCTAGTTCAGTACCTCTGCAGCCTGTTGACCCTGTACCATCAGCACCTCCCCATGACCAGGTAGTGGCTCCCCCAGGGGAGCCCAGACCAAGTCCCTGAGCACAGTGGTTCCTCCGCAGCCATTATTATTACAATCAGCCGATCAGCCACGGGAGCATACTGGAGCATCACGAGGACAGCAGGCCACTAGGAATGGACAAGGCCACAGGTAATGTACCCAGTTTGGTGGGAGAAAGTGTTAAAGAATATATAAGCCAAATTATTTCGGCACTTGGGACAGGGGGTTTGGGGCAGATGGAGTCAGCACTGGCAGAGATTAGGTCAGATAAAGAGGTGACGAAGGAAGGGGATAAAGGGATGGAGAGTGAGGGAAAAGGAACAAGGGATATAGGAATGCCAGGAATGAGAGTAGGGGAACATGTCCTGCTGGCCACAAAAGAGAAAATATGGAAGGGAGTATATAGATATTTTCATGTTAGTAAGCCGGGAAGGGGCAGCAAAAATACAAAGAAACAGAGAGTATAGGAAAGAGCAAAATGGCAGCAGCAGTAGTATGGTTGGGGAAGAAAGAGGAGGACAAATTTTCAAAAGGCAAGACTTAGGATGGATGGTTTGTAGGTTTTGCCACATATTCAGTGATAGTACTGGAGAAGAAACCAGAGTTGGGCATACCACTCATCACGTACTCCCTGATAATAAGGCTGGAGAAGGCAAAGAGAGGGGTGAATATACTATGATGAATTTTTCGACAAAGGATGGCGACGTATGGGAATGTAAGATGGGACATGAAACACTAGTTTGTGGACCGATTATGTAACTGACTGGGGTCCACGCCTGGAAGGAGAGATGGGGAAGAAGAGCACAACACCCCCAGAGGTGTTATTAGGGAAAATAGGGCTTTTTGCTCCTGGCCACAATGCTGCTTTCAGCATGCATGTTCCAAATGTGGGGACACACCAGTGAGCAGATGTAGAACGACATGGGTACTAAGGAGCCCAAGGGCAGGGATGCAAGAAACAGGTCAACAGTTTTTCAAGAGGGGCAGGGGTATAGGGGACAGGCATAGAATAGAGGAGGGAAGGGCAGGGGGCATACAGGCAGAGGGAGTCAGAACTACTGACCATCAGGACCAAGAAAAGAGCATGGGGGAGGACATCAGAAGGGACAGGGAAAGGGCAAGGGACTAATTTCAGGAAGCAAGAACTCCCATCAATATAGACACATGGGAAGTCTGGTTGTAAAGATACCCTAAAAGAAAGGAGGCAGAGACAACTAGAAAAGGGTTTCAAACAGGTTTTTCTTTACAGTGTGAAGGCCCAAGGCAAGCAAGAGAGGTGAGCAATCTGGGTTCAGTAAAAGGGAAGAAAGAAATCTTAAGACAGAAAATAGAGAAGGAAAAGGCAGTTGGTAGAGTAGAAGGTCCATATGATACTCCTCCATTGCAGAATGAGAATTTCCCCATTGAGTTTGGTCCCCCAAAAACAGCAGGGAGAATTCAGGGTGATTCACCACCTGTCATTCCTGGAGGGGGATTCGGTGAATGATTTTATAAGTGAAGAACATGGTAAAGTGACATATGCCACATTAGATGAGGCAGTCGGAATCATCCACGTGACTTCTGATGCTTGGATGACAAAAACAGATATAGAGTCAACTTTCAGGTTGCATCCTGTTAGGAGGGAAGATTGGGACCTGTTGGGTTTTAAGATGGGGGTTAGTACTATTTTGACAAAGCAACGACCATGGGATGCTCCATACCATGTGCTACATTTGAAGCATTCAGCACCTGCTTACAGTGGATATTTCAGGAGAAAACTGGTTACAAGACTGCCATTCACTACTGGATGATTTTCTTTTAATAAGCAGCAAGAGGAGAGAGACAGAAAGGAGGCTGGCCAGTTTCCAAGATTTATGCAAAGAATTAGGTGTTCCATTGGCACCGGATAAAACAGAAGGTCCCAGTAAAGTTTTAGAATTCCTGAGAATTTAAATAGATGCCCCAGGAGAGGTCTTTAGGTTGCCAGACAAAAAAGTATTAAAGCTGAAGGAGCTGATTCAAGTGCACACCAGTAGAAGAAGATGCAACTAAAGCAGGTACAACAGGTCCTGGGACACCTAAACTTTGCGTGCAGGGCAATTGGACCAGGGAGGGCTTTCACTAAAAGGCTAGGAAGGGCCACAGTGGAAGTAACCAGACCACACCACTGGGTAGACATGACAAAAGGAGTTAAGGAAGATTTCAGGGTGTGGGAGGAGTTCCTCTGCACCTATAATGGCTGTTCCTCTTGGCAGGAGGACTGGGTTTATAACGTGGACCTTGATCTGTACACAGATACAGCAGAGGACTTAGGTATGGGAGGTTATTTGAGGGGCAGATGGTTTGCGGAACCATGGCCTGCAGACTGGGTGAGGGACAGGAAAGTGAAAGACATCAGTCTCTTGGAGCTCATGCCCATTTGGGCCTGCGCCCTGGGGAAGAGCTGTGGAATCAGAAACATAGAAACATAGAATTTGACTGCAGATAAGGACTGCTTGGCCCACCCAGTCTGCCCATTTTCCTACCTAATGGATAAGATGCAGATCCTAGTTAACCAGCAGCCTACTTCTTTCTACCCCCGCCCACTTGAATTGCCTTATGACTGTCCTATGCATGCTTGAATTCAACCACTTTTTTGACTCCACAACCTCCTCCAGAAGGCGCTCTCCATGCATCCATACAACCTCTCTGTGAAAAAATACTTCTTTTACATTACCTCTGAGCCGCCCCATCTTCAAATTGTGCCCCCCTTGTTCTGCACACCTCTTTTTTGAAGATGCTACCCTCTTGGACTTTGTTGATTCCTTTGAGGTACTTGAAAGTTTCTATCATGCCCCCTCTTTCCCTTCTTTCCTCAAGGGTATATATATTAAGCTCCTTTAGCCTTTCTTCACATGTCTTCTGGTGCAGACCTTGCACCATTTTAGTTGCCCTACTCTGGACAGCTTCCATCTTGTCTATGTCTTTGTGGAGACTGGGTCTCCAGAACTGCACACAGTACTTCAGATGGGGTCTCACCAGCTGTCTGTATAGAGGGATAACAACTTCCTGTTTACTATTGGTGATGCCTCTCCCTGTGCATCCCAGTATCCCCCCAGCCCTCCTTACTGCCCCTCTCACGTTGTTTGCCCACCTTAAAGTCATCTGATATGCGCTACCCCCAGGTCCCATTCCATTTTTGTTGTTGTTAGTATCTTAACTCCCTCATTGTGTATCTTCTCCTGGGTTTTGTTTCCCAGGCATCACCTGCACTTAGCATTGAATCTAAGCTGCCATACATTTGACCATTCCTCTAACCTTGCCATGTCCCTTCTCATCCTTTCCACCCCACCTTGAGCATCAACTCTGTTGCAGATCTTTGTGTCATCTGCAAAGAGACATATTTTTCCTTCCAGTCCCTCTGCAATGTCACTTATAAATATATTGAAGAGGACCGCTCATAATACTGAACCCTACGGTACCCCACTAGTAACCCCCCATTTCTTCAGAGTGGGCTCCATTTACTATTACCCTCTCTGTCCTATTCTTCAGCCAATTCTTTACCCAGGCTATCATCTTGGGACCTACTCCCGGGCTGTCTTACTTGTATATTAATCTTTGTGTGGGACTGAGTCAAATGCCTTGGTAAAGTCTAGGTAGGCCATGCCCACAGCCCCTCCCTGATCTACTACTTTGGCCACCCGTCAAAGAAATCTATTAAATTTGTCTGGCATAACCTTCCTGCTGTGAATCCATGTTGCCTTGGGTCTTTGCCCCTCTGGCCTCTAGGTACTCGGCAATTCTTTCTTCAGAAGTGATTCCATCATTTTCCCTATCACAGAGGTTAAACTAACAGGTCTGTAGTTTCCTGCTTCTGCCCTGCTCTCACTTTTGTGAAGGGGAATCACATCTGACCTCCTCCAGTCCTCAGGTACCACCCCATCCTCCCATGATTTGTTAAAGAGGGTAGTCAGTGGTTTCACTAGTTCTACCCTTAGTTCCCTCAGAAGGTGACATTTTGGTGTAACAACAAGGCAGTGGTAGATGATTTAAGTAACATAGGAGCCAGGTCAGAAACAGTCACGGGAGTCTTGAGACAGTTGGTATTAAGGGCCTTAAAACTGAACATGTCATTCAGGGCCAAAAACATAGAAGTGGTACACAATATCCTGGCTAACAGCCTTTCCTGTCTGCAGCTGGATTGTTTCCAGAGGCTGGCACCTACAGCAGAGGAGTGAAAGACACCCATACCAATGAACATCTGGGACATTGGCAAGAGGGAGCGTAACTGTTGTTTCGCAGCTCATGGGTATCACGTACACTGAGGGCCTACGAGGGGGCCTGGTGGATGTTTCAAACATTCAGGGCAACACATCACATGGAGGTAAGTAGATCACTTATGGAGGACCGGTTAAGGAAATTCACAGTAGAACAATGGCAGAAAGGAATGGACCATATCACGATGAGGGTCTTTTTAGCAGGGATCAGCTTAGTTTGCAGCCTGAAGGGTTGATAGGACCCGATGAAGTCAATGTTGGTTAGAAGAATGATGCAGGGATAGGGTAGGTTAAAACAGAGAGCTATGGATAATAGAAGACCAATAGGGGAGCAGTGGCAAGTGAAATTAAAAGGGGTATTACCGGCAATCTGCAGATCAAAAGCTGAGGCCCAGCTATTCCACACAATTTATCTGGTAAAGTTTGAAGGGGCCATGACAGTGAGTGAGGCTGTGGGACACGGCAGTAAGGAAGAAGAATGGGGGTTGGAATGGGAAGATATAAGCTTGGGGCTGGAGGAAGTACAAATCATGATCGAGAGGTCAAAGACAGACCAAAGGGGGTAGGGTTGTGTGGTAACTCTGAAGGCTCATGTAGACAACACAGTGTGCCCAGCAAAGGATTATTGGGCTTAAGCCGCAGAGGGAGCAGAACAGGGAGATTATTTGTGCAAGGAGATGGGAAAAAGTTCACAAGTTATCTAGTCACGGCCATGCTCAAAAAAGGCGTGCAATTTCTGGGGGAGAATCCATGCAACTACTCATCTCACTCCTTACGGATAGGGGCTACTTCACAATGGGCAGCAGTAGGTGAGACGGTGACTAATATGGTGGAGAAGGGGCGCTGGCAGTCTGCCAGTTACAAGAGATACATTTGAGTACTGTGGTATGGAGACTAACATATCACCTGTGTTTTGTTTTACAGATACAGAGCCACGGTGGGGGAAGGGGCATAGAAGTGGGATATGAAAGGGAGCTAAGAACATACATAAGATATATATTTTGCTTCAATCCTATAGGAAGAGGGAGAATCATGGAAGTATGGATCTGCGGTCAGTCCTACATTTATTGGGTGGAAAAGAGAGCTGAGGAAAAGGCTGGAGGAAAACAGCTATACTTGGATGTGAGAAAATTTGGGTTGGTTTGGCATGGCATCTGTGGGATGAGATGGGTGCAACTGCTTCATGCCCTGAAAGAAATGAAAGAGTGGTGACCCATTCCAGACCTAATTATTGTATATCTAGGGGGTAACGACATTGGGTGAAAGCCATGGGTGGACACATACATGCAGGTAAAAAGGGATTTAGAGAAAATACAGCAGTGGTGGCCAGGGGTATGCCTCGCCTGATCAGATATGATCCCAAGGAGGGTATGGAGACATAAACACAGTCATAGAGCAATAGATAGGGCCAGCAGAAAGATGAATAGAAGGGTAGGAACACTGATAAGGAAAATGGGGGGGGGGCATGTAATACTGCGGGGTGTGGAAGAGTGGGTGGAGGACTTCTACAAGTCAGATGGCATGCACCTGTCAGATCTAGCCATAGATATGTTTAATACAGACACTATGGGTTTTATAGAAGCATGGCGGAGAAATGCAGAAAAGGGAATATAATAAAAAAAAGAGAAGGAAAAGAGCGGAGGTCCCCTAAGTGGTGGGGGAACAATATCCTAAATTGAGGGGAAAGACAGTCATCCAACGCAACCTAACAGAAAAAGAGAAGAAGAAGGCACCCATATGTTCACCTGGGGGGAATGAGAAGAGAAAGAAAGAAGGATGATCAGAGATTGATATATAGATGCAATAACACACAGTGGTGAAATATACTATAATAAAAGATGATACGATGGAAAATGGAATTATAATATATAATAAATATATTGCCAATTTGAGCACAACATCATACAATGGTCTCTGTCTTTTTATGAGGGAAAAGGGGGGAATCTGGGACAATGTTTTGTGTTGGTAATGTAGGTGAAAGGTGTTGTGGAAACTTGATTGCACTTTTCTTATTTTTTTTACTTTCTTTTCTAAAAAAATGTTTTCAGGAGATGTGGATGTATGGTGCTGATGTGCACACACTTGTACATCACAATATTTTTACTAACATGCATACTTTTTTGATGTTATTCCATTTTGCCTCAATTTACTAACTGTAAACCCTCAAACACTTTTCTCTCATAGTCCATGCTGTCTGATTCATGTTTACTCCACCAATCCTATTACCCACCACAATAACTACAGTACGTTATTGCCCTTCTCCACTGATAATTTGAATTATCAAAGATTCCAGCACTGCTGATTTACTGTTTGTTTCTCATTTGCTAGTGGCAGATACAGTAAGATCCTCCAAACTCCTCAGGCAGCAGCCACATGCCAGTTTATGATTGTTTGCATACTGCATCAGCTGTTTCAAATAAAAGTAAGCTGTCATTCATCAGCTGGCCAATGATATGAGTGAGGAGTTTGTGCATGGAAGGCTGCATCCACACCAGGTAGCATCTTATAATAATACAAATTTTATATTAGTGTAAGTGGACACTTGTACTAGCTACATGAGTTCTTGTGTCGGTAATGGTGGAATTGAGACAAACTGTTACTGGAAATATATTCCCTATGTAGTGGGGTTTGAAAATGGGTTTAGTAATTGTTATGGTTGGATGGTGGGTGGGAGAATTGGCAATTGGACAGCATAGTTTACTTTTTTAAGACTGCATGGGAGGATCCATGCTGACTTATTGCAATAAAGTAGGACAGAATAGGGATTTGACTGGATAGATATTCTGTGTAGTTCTACAGTGCTACAGTCATATTTACACATTGGTTTTCCACTGCATCTCCCCTCCATGGACCTCACGACCCCCCTTCCTCCCCCCTCCTGCAGAGCTACTATTTTGTTCTGCCCGTCACTTCCTGTTTCAGCAATATATCTGTTTAGTATAAGTCTTCTGTGTTCAGGAGTTTTTTGTTTTCTTAGTCAAATGATAAAGAATAAATGCATCTTTTGTACTTTTTGTCTTTTATAAATTCATGAAATCTAGCATGAACATGTTGCTACTTTATTGGGACAAATAAAAATCTTCCCTTGGTGTACACACATACACACACACACACATACACACACACACACACTGCAATAACACTTTGTCATAGGGAGAAAACAGCTACTGCTGAGCCATAACACTCTGCATTGCATTCCATTTCAAATGTAGGCAGTCTCTTCTATTAGAAGTTTCCTAAATCAAGTGAAACCAGTATAGAAAGGGTTACAGCAAGAGTTTCTGCATACAAAGTGTTGAATTACAAATCTACGAGACTGCAACATCTATGCTCTTTTGCCTTTTTGAAGAGAACAAATGCAAGCAATCAAGCTAATCCACTTTAAACTAAAATACAAACTGAATTTATCTGTTCACTTACTTCCACTGACTGCTTTTATTTGGGGGGGGGGGGGCATGAACGAATGGAATGCACTGTGTCCACTTTTCAAGCTACACTCCCTTACGAAAAATCAAGTTTACATTTATTGCTCTAGCAACAGTTATAACCCATTATAACAAGGGAACATTCATTCTAAAGGAAATCCACACAGACCTATGTAGAAGCCTGGTGAATAAAAATGGTTTCAAACTGCCTGCATTTTTACACAGCTTCACATAAATTCTCACACATCATTTTTTCTACAGTTTTCTTTCATGATTCTAAACAAGTGTCTGTTACAAATGTTTTGTAATACCCTGCTCTCTTGCCAAACTAAAAATACAGCAGAGTGGACTCTTTTTCACAGTAGAGAATTGCATAAAACAAATACCGTTCAGTAGAGTTTGCTGTCCCACACGTAATCCACAGTAATATTTTCTTGATATGCAGTAGTCTTTGGAAAATATAGTGTTTTTTTCTTTTACATGTACTTTAGATTAAATAAAAAAAAACTGCAGTACTGTAGTTCTGTGTGAGCTGTTACTTCTTTGCAATTAGATCACAAAAAATTAGCCAGCAAATGGAGATCTCATGGTCCGTCTTGTCTGTTGGAATTATTACAGGATCATGGTCATGACTTTGTCCTTACACCAGTGCCCCTGATCCTCCATCTCTCTGCTCAATGCTTAATATTCCCTTCCCCTACTACTTCCTGTCCTATCCTTAGCTGTTCTATGCCTGAGTAGCTGAGTTTTGAAAAGCAGCAGACCCCTTTTATGACATCTCCCCTAATTGTTGTGTATTGTGGAAACATAAAAAAAGATGACAAAGCTGCCACAACGTGAATGATAGCACATCACATCATTGTTTATCAGGTACTGTGGTGTTGGAATAGTGTTACATGGCATCCCTTACCTACGACAACCCTAAGAATATTTGTTCACAGCTTTCCATGGGCACCAGAAAAGTGTATTTGCAAATGTTTGAACAAACAAATGTGTTGACTGTGCTTTTTATACAACAATGGGATACCCATTGATGACATGGCATACTGTTTTTTGAAAACCCATGAGAAACTGCAACTGCAACAGACAACCTTATATCTCTGTCATGTTCTATGCCTGAGTAGTTTAGTTTTGAGAAAATACACATATATTTTAATACATTCAAATGGAAAATATTGAAATGTGAAGAGGATAATCAGCTTTGAAATTATACAGTTGACTGATGGTAGTGGGTGTCAGTCCTGTGACCCTTGGGGTGAGATGACTGTGCGGTGATTCTTGGGGATGGATGAGCAGTGCAGTAAGATAGGGGTGGGGTGTAATGATGTGACCAGTGCTGCTACTATGGGGTATGGGGATCAGTGCTGTGACTCTCTAGGGTGTATGATCATTGCTGGCATTTGCTAGGTTGGGGGACAGTTCTATAACTGTTGGGTATAGTGAAAACATGTTGTGACTCTCAGGGTGTGGATCAGTGCTGTGACTGCCAGAGATGGGTGGTCATTGTCATGATTGTCAGGGGAGGGTGTCAGTCATGTGACTGTCAGTGGGGTGGTACACACCTGTGACTTTGGAGGGTGTGGTACAGTCTTGTGGCTGTGGGGGGAAGGGAGGTAAAATTCCATGACTCTGGGAGAGAGGATATTATAGTCCTGTAGTTATGTAATTGTCAGGGATAGGGTGTCAAGTATGTGACTATCAGGGTGAGGGTCATTCCTGTGATATTTGAGGGGGGTCTGCTTCTATGCAATTCTACAGTATTGAAGGGCTAAAGTATTTACAGGAAGTTGTACATGTGGCAGGATGGTTGTATAAGGCATCATACTAAGTGACTGTTTGGAGGTAGGTCAGTCCTGACTGTGTGGGGTGGTTATCAGTGCTATGACTTTGGCACAGTGTTGTGACTGTTAAGGGTGGGGATTATTGCTATGACCAGAGCTGACCATAGACTTTGTAGGGCTTGGGGCAGAGGTAAAAATATGGGGCCCCCTATGACTGGCAAAAAGCAGTCTGGTGTTTGCTTACTGTCATAGCCACAGCAGAACTGGTGTGATAGTTGAAGGTGGGCAGGAGACCTCAGTACACTGAGAGGCAAATAAAAGAACTCACACTGCAAGTGTATTTGGGGCAGGCAGGAGACTTCAGTGTTTCTAAGCGGTAATTAAAAGAATCTGTGCTGCCTGCATTTGAAGGTGGACAGAAGACCACATTGCCAATGAGCAGCTGAAAGAAAAAAAAACCCTTCAGGACTGTGGAGTTCCCTCATTATGGGCAACTTAAATAAAAAGCCCTTCAGGGCTGTGGAGACAAACTCATGTGGGCAGCTGAAAGAAAAGAGTTTGTTGTGGCTGTGAAGAGTCCCCAGAGAAAGCTGCTGACAGAAAAAAAAAACCTTGGGGGCCATAGAGACCCACTTCAGTGGATAACTCAAAACAAAAACGTCCTTTAGAGCTGTGGAGAAATGTAGGTCATTGCAATATCTAAGTGTGTAGCTGACTTGTAACCATGTTAATCAACAGGCTATGGCAGTTTATAATTATATCTGCAGCGTATCGCATCTCTGCAACCACTGTGGCTCTTCTAGAGAGATTATGCCCTGCCTACTGCCACACCCCACTGCCAGGATTTGGCTTGTCTGTTTATTCTGAGACAGTTTCTGGAGTGGAAGTGACTGAGGCTACTGAGCACTGGATCTTTTCTCAGAATCTCCCTGAAAGACCCACTCAAAGTCTCCACCCCTACTACCAACACCATTCACCTATTCAGTCGCTTCACACCAAGAACAAGACCAACACACTCAAGACTCACCATCACAGAGCCCAGCTTAGGATCTGAGGAAGAAGGAGAGACCTCAGTGCCAGGTAAAAAAAATTTTCCTTTTTTTTTTTAAATGCTGAATGCCAGTGGCCTGGTGCAAATTTGCAGATGATGGGCCAGACAGTGCTGGCATTTCTAAGGACAAGTACTCCAAGTCAGAAAGACATGTGACTCAGTCTGGGATGAGAGGCCAATGGCCAAAGATTCAGACAAGCCCAAATGAAAGTGCTTGCTGTGCGGTCTGGTCTCTTGCTCTGGCATGGGAAAAGGAAAGGGTGTGTGCATGAATGACACCTAAACAGTAACCACATGCTCATGTGATTTACCTTAGTTTTCTGCATGGCTGCCCTCAGTTGGGTCTTCATAAGTGAATCATCTAAGGCTCAGGGTGGGAGGTTTTGATTCAAATAGTGAGGCCTCCCCCACAAGTGTGGGACTCAGGGCAGCTACCCCTACTGCCCCCCCAAGGATGGCCCTGGCTATGACTGTGGAGGTGTTATCCATATGACTATTGGGGTATGGGGGCAGTGCTATCATGGTGGTGCGGCTCAGTGCTGTGACTGTTGGGAATTGGGATCAGTTCTGTGACTGTCAGGGAGGTATGGCCCAGTGATGTGACTGACTGTGGAGGGTGTCAGTCCTGTGACTGTTGGAGGAGGGGTATAGTCCTGTGATTAAAGTGACATATACTGCAGCATCCCCCCATAAAACCTTTTGTTTTGTCAGATGACCTTTTGTTTTGTCAGTAAGCCCTGTTCCTATCTCCCCTGTCTGTATCTCTCCTTTCCAGGACCACTGAGCCTAAAGTTTCCTTAGATTACCCCCTCCCATGTTAGGTCCAGGAAGGGGAGAGTCATCCTACTCCCACCCAGTTACTCACATCCAGAGCTGAGCCAGTCATCCAGATTGTCATGTGGGATAGAGGTAGGTAGGTAAAGCTTTAAAGAACATGCTCTAACAATTTCTGCATTTACCATCCTTTGTTTCTTGCCTTCACCTGGGAGAAGCCAAAGGTCACATCAACATGCCTCCCCACCTAGGGACAGGACAGCTATCTGATTTAACACTCAGTCCTCTCTCTGACCCTCAGCAACCTGAGCATGTCTCTGAGCTTAGGTCACTGATGTAGTGGGAGTCAAGGCACGCAGTGCCTCATCTCTCCATACCACTGGACCAGATCAACCTTACACTGCAGCAGGGAAATTATTTGTTAATAATGGAGCAGGTGATTGGACAATGATAGTGCATCACCACACCAGGGAATAATGTTTTATTAGCAGGCCTGGCAGTCAGAGGGTGGGATGCACCTGTGAACACCGGAGAATGTGAACTTTAACAGGGCCAGCAATCACAAGTGGATATTGTTATTGCCTGTCAGTTTGAAAGCTATATTGATCTGGTCAATGTTCCATATGAAAACAATTTCCCTGTAGATGGCTCCTAGTACCTGTAAAATATCATTTTGCAGCCTTGTTGGTTCTGGCCAGAGTTTATTTACAGGCTCCTTGAGGAGGTCGTGGAGTCAAGAACAGTGGGGGAATTCAAGAATGCATGGGACAGGCATAAGGTAGTCCTAGTGGGGGGTAGGAGGAAATAAGCTGTTGGTTAACTAGGATCTGCAGCTTATCTGTTAGGTAGGAAAATGGGCAGACTAGGTGGGCCAAGCGGTCCTTATCTGCTGTCAAATTCTATGTTTCTATGTTACCTTTTTCAATACATTAGCCACTGTGTCTACTTACCTTATAAATAATGAAGTATTTTTGCTGCTTATAATATGATTGTACAGTATGATTTTCATATAATACAATAATCATCATTGCCCTTATTGTGGTATTGATGTTTTAATCTTTATTAAACTAGTTATGTTCATGCTCCTTTTGCAGCTGCAGTGGGCATAGCCCTGCAGACATCTTGTGATCCCTGTGGAGAAAAGGGATCTTACCAGATAACAAATGGACTTTTCCAATAGTGGTGGTGAATGGCCATCACTGCACGTTTTCCCACTGACACTATTTTGTCCATCAGTACCAGCAGAGCACAGAACTGTCTTCCATATCCAAGATGTCAGTTCGAGTTCTCTTTGCATGTGTGATGACTTGCATATGTGCACTGAGCTCCTGGGCATGGTGGCACAGTCCACCATGTCCAAGAATGCCACTGCATCCCAGTGCACATGCATGAGTCTTCAAGCATGTGCAGAGAACTCTAGTGGCCATTTTGGACGTGCTGTCCTGTGCTGCCATGTCCTGGAATTAAGTGCACATGCATGAGTCATCTTGCATGTGCAGAGAACTCCAGTGGCCATCTTGGACACAGCAGACAGTGCCATGCTCCTCTACAAGACTGGCTACAGCTGTACCAGCTCTGGCCAGAGTTTGTTTATAATTGCAGTGATTTTCTCAATTTTCTTGAATGTGTTAGTGTGTTGTATGTTGGGGTGATTACAGTGTATAGGGATGCATGCCTTTCTTCTTATATTTTTTAAAACACAAGTGTGGAGAGAACTTCGGGTAGGCTGAGTGAATAATACAATCACTTGTCTGTCAACATGCAGTGTAACTGGGTAATTTAATTCATTAATGCAAATCCACAATTAAATCTTTTTTTTATAAAGCATTTACTTTCAACTCATAGCAATTTGCTAGTTGCAGACAGCAGGTTATGAAAGTAATGCATTTTGCATACAGTAGTCATTGTGGATTTGCATTTGTGGATTAAATTATATATTTGAACTGTACAGTCACAGCGTAACCTGAATGCTCTTCACATTTGAATTTTTGTGACAAGTCTTAAGCAGCCTTCAAGGAGCACTGGCCCTGCACCACAGTGTTTTTTTGGTGGGATGTAAAAATACTGTGTTTTGGAACCTGCACTGACCAAATCAAAAAGAAAAACATCAACAGAATCAATGTGTGACATAGTGATTTTTTTAAAAGCCTCACAGTGACACTGACAATTCTCTCAGAGGCATGACAGGGTGAGCACATTTTGTAAACCAAATGCAGCAGTCCCTATTTATGTTTTTTTAATATGTATGCTTGTGTTCGTGAAACAGAGTACTTTTATATACAGTATATAGGCCCATTAGAGCTGTGCAAAATATAAGAGTCTGTCCACCGAATGCCCATGGAATGACCATTCAAATTTCATGGAAGTTTGTGGAATTGTTCCAAAACTTTTGAGGAACTTTCCAAACTTTAAATTTTTATTATTTCACTATAATTTAAAAATTATACCTCCAAATATGCCAAATTTGGAACATAAGCAGTATTTGATGGCTTACAAAAGTGTACCAAATTTCAGAGTTGTAGATTAAAAGGGGGGTTTGTTATGGGTGGCCAAACATTTATTCAAAATGTACTGTAATTTTCAGTTATTTTGAGACAATTTTAAAATTTCTTATTCAACTTTCTCCATGATGTCAGGATTTAGAGAAACATCAAGCATGGGTATATACACCATGTTTTAAGCCTCAATGGGAATTGAGTTATAGGTAGCCAAGCATTTTACCAGCATTTAGATTTCTGTAATTTTAGTATAATTTTGATAGTATCCTCTGCAATGTTATAACATTTCACAGGTATGCAAGTTATCACTATATTTGTACATGTACACAGTTTCAGATTTCTAGTTTTAAATGGGACTGAGTTATAGTCTGCAAAACATGTTGCCAACATTTAAATTTCAGTTATTTCTCTCTAATTGTTAAAACTACACATTCAAATGTAACCAGAGTTGAAGCATTTAAACTACTATACTACATGGTCATTTCTGAAAATGTTCATATTTGTAGCTTTAAACGGGATTGCATTAAAAGTAATTAAACTTTGACAATTTTTAAAAATCACATTTTGCAAGAATGTAGACTACAAATTTATAAACCCCTGAAACTTTAAAACTAGAGAATGCAGTACAATGTGATTTGGCAGGTTCTTAGACCTTACAAGGAGACTGAATATGTGCCAATTTTATTAACTGCTTGCTGCAAAAAATTGTAAAATAACATCTGTACTTATTGTCAAATCCCACAAGTCTTTTTGAAAATTGTAGAATTTCCTGAAAAATTACATAAAACTGGAATTTTCTAATTTTATTCAGTCTTATCTGGGGATTCTAATTAAAGAATATGGGTACAAGAGGTAGACAGTGCAGGAGTTACCAGGTTCTGGCATTAGGTACACAGTTTCATCAAGGATTGAACAACTGAGATGGGTAGCACAACATCCTTGGGGGGCACCCAGAGTGTTTGCCTGAGGGCAGCTGCTCATTGAGGGGCCTAGTCTGGGGTAATCACTTGGGTTGGGATGTCTGCCTTCAGGGCAGAGGACTCATGTGCCTGTGGCTGGAGTGGATAACTGAAGAAGGTGATTTGGAACTGTTTTGGTTGCCTAACTGATGGCATGGTTGCTTACCATGGGGTGGTTGCCCTGCTTGGGCTGAGGTGTCTGGGGAAATTCATCAGAGGGTGATCTGGTCCTGACTACCTTGGGGGTAACCTAAGGATGGATGCTCTTTGAGGGGCCCTAGTCTGGGGAATCATTTCAGCTGGGACATCTCCCTTCAGGGTGGTGTACCCATGGGACAGTGGCCAGAAGAGACAATCAATAAAGGTCCCCTGGCAGGCTCAGTGGCACTGAGGGTTGAGGCGCAGAATGCCACACCTTGAGCCATGTCGGTGACCTGGGTTCAGGAATGAGACGGGAGTCACTGGGGGTCGACGGGAGGGGGAGAGATCGAGCAACTGGAGAACTTCTCTCTCTTCCCGGAAGAGGGTGTGGGAGATGCTTGCTCATGGAACAACCTTTGGTGGTGGCTGGATGTTCACTGATTGAGCTAGTGTGGTGACTGCCAGGGGTGGGCAGAGCTATGGTACCATGTTGCCTCACTGGCCGTGCTCTGGGGAGATGGGGAAAAAAGAAAGAAATACCCCAGTCCTGGGGATAGATGAAGGCCCCTCGTCCTTCACAGCCCACACTTCCAACTCCAGGCCATCTACTCACTCTGGCTGGGGCTCGTGCGTGCTGGGCACTTTGCCCTGTAAGATAGTGTGCCCTGGGTGGATAGGGCAGTCCTACCTCAGGAGGGTTCAGACCCGGAGGTGGTGCTTGGTGGCACAAGGTGGAAGAGGAGTGGTCATGGTGGGAGGTAGAGGTTGAGGGGCTCTGAGGTCACTGGAAGGAGTTCTCCAGGGGCTGGAGATTAAAAAAAAATAAAGGTCCCCTGGACTGGTCACAGCTTGAAGATTTTTGTTGGTCTCTCCAAGTAAAGAGTTTCAGCCTGGACAGATTTTGGACTTAGTTTCTACATGATCTTTGAGACTGTGTGAGGAACTCACTGATTTTTTACTATAATCATAAGATTATAATGTTACTGTGTTAGTGGGAGTGCTGCAGTTTTGGTATCATTTTGCAGGTAGCAGGTGGTGGTGAGAGCTCCACTTTCACCTGAATTCAGATTCATTTAAGCTCTGGCATGCTTAATTCTCATGCTGAACAGAAAACCTTAATCAAAAATTGACTGGTTATTTATTTAGTTTCAATACACTGCTTATTGTTCTGACTTTGCTGTAATATGTGTTTTCTTGTGTGATTGATTGAGGTTATTTTTGCTTTACTTAGCTTGGGAGTTGTTGGGTACTGTTTGTTTTTGGACAGTATTATTTTATATCTGAATTTGTTTGTTACTGACTGCTACTAGTTTAGTATAGCCAGTTATGTGCTGACAGAGACCTCAGATGTTCAGGTACTTTTCTCCCACTAGGCTCTGGGACCTCCACTCTTTCATCTGCACCCTGCTGCCTGCTGAGGTTTACAGGAAGTGTCATGGGATAGTCAGGAAGAGGTGGAGGGATGGGGGTGCTAGGCTTGGTCTAAATATGGACCAGGGGGGTTGGGGATGTGGGAACAAGACGATGCCCTAGGGTGAAATGGGTCCAAGAGAGGGTTCCTCCCAGCCTGGTTCCCATACTGAAAGGCTACACCTTGGGCATGGAAATAACACAATCTACCTTGGTAACCCATCCTCCTCAGGCAGTGTTGTGCAATGCCAGGTCTATTAAAAACAAGACAACAGTGATTTCTGACCTTGTTGAAACATCTGACCTTGCATGCATCACCAAGATCTGGCTGGATGAGAATGCTGCTCCAGTTTTGGAATAAACAATTTTGGCTGTGCACTCGGTGATACACCACCCAAGGTTGGATTGAAGAGGTGGTGATGCATCCATCAGATTTAAATCAGAACTGGGCCTTGTAGATATTTTGGTGGGGATGACCAAATCCTTTGAGTGTAACATGGGTGCAGATGTAGGCTGCAGGATTCTTCTTGTCTACTGTCCACCCATGGGCAAGAAGGAATTCCTGCAGGAAGTCACAGACTTTATTGTCGATATGGGGTTGAGGTCCCCCAGATGGGTGGTGCTGGAGGATTTCAGTGCGTGGACTGATGACAAACTCTCACAATGTGGCCAGGACTTCCTCCAACTTATGATCTATTTGGGCTTTACACAGATAATAACCTCTGAGACCCACAGTTATGGTCATTCATTGGATCTGATATTCCCATTGGGAATGGAGATCTTTGACTTGGCAGTGGAGCTGGTTGGATGGTCTGGCCATTATTTTATAAGGTTCAATTTTGAGGTTCCATCCAATAGAACTCCCCCTACTGAGAAGGTCCGGTACCACCCTTTAAAGAGTATCATCTCAAATGGTCTTATGGTGGTGCCTGACCTATTGGCATACCAAGAGTAAGCATGGGACCAGGAGATCTGCTACTAGCCTACAATGAGACAGTGACAGTGACCCAGGATTCCATAGCTTCTATTTGAGTTTGCATCTCACTCCTGATCCTTGGTCCCCTTGGTTTAATGGGACCTTGAAGGAGATGAGGCAAGTGTGGTAAAGATTGAAGTGGTGCTGGTGGAAATCTGGCCTGGATGCTAACAGACTTAGATTGATGGCCCATTATAAGGACTACCAATTGGCAGTCTCCTGTACAAAGGGCAGAGTTCCAGTCCAAGGAGATTGCTGCTGCATGGAATTGACAAACTCAGCTCTTCTGAACTGTCAACAGGCTTTGCAATCCAGCCTTTCTCCAGTTTCGTGGAGCATTTTCACATAATAAATGTAATGAGTTTGCTCTGTTCTTTGTAGATAAGGTTGCCAGCATCTAGTCAGTGATCAGTGCAGCACACTCTGATGGATGTTGTGGTGGTCACTGGGAGGTTGCAAGTGCTCAATTTGTTTTATCTGACTTTGGTGAGCTAGGAATCACTGATATTGTGAAGATAATCTAGGGTATACAACCTACCTATTATAGTTTCAAACTGGGTCCAACTTGCCTCCTTGTGGGGTGTGTTGAGGTAATCAGACCAGTCCTGGCTGAGGTAGTGTGGTGCTCATTAGATACAGTTTTTTTTTCTTGACACCCTGAAGTAGGTGGTGGTAACACCCCTCCTGAAGAAATCTTCTTTCAACCCTGACTGTCTCGCTAACTACAGACTTGTCTCTAACCTGCCCTTTCTGGGTAAGGTTATTGAGAAGGTGGTTGTGTTGCAACTGGAGGAGCATCTTACCATCCACAATGTCTATGATCCTCTCCAGTTTGGGTTTAGGAAGAGGCATAGTATTGAGACAGCACAGGTTTGGGTACTGAATGCTCTCCTGAAAGTGAAAGATTGGAAGAACCATTTGATTTTGGTTCTTCTTGATCTATCAGCAGTATTTGACACTGTGGACCATGGAGTGTTTTTAGTTCACCTGAAGATGATTTGTGGACTGTTGGGTATAGTCTTCAGGTGGTTTTGATCTTTTCTTACTGACAGGACTCAGAGAGTAGTGTCAGGGATTTATTACTCAGCCCCTCTCCCCTTGTCCTGTAAAGTGCCCAGCATTCCATTTTATCACCCATGTTGTTTGCAGTGTATATGCTGCCATTGGGGGTATTATAAGGTGGTATGGGTTGAGTTTTCACTGCTGTGCAGGTGACACTCAGCTATACATGTCCTTTGTGCCCGAACAGGGTGGAGCTGTCTCATTTTTTTAATGACTGCCTCTCTGAGATCTAAGACTGGATGAGTGCTAACTGGTTAAAATTGAGCCCTGATAAGACTGAGGTGTTAGTTGTGGACCAAAGTCATCAGAAAGAGGGGTTGTAGGCTAGTCAGCCCACCGGGCTTTGATTGAAGGCTGCCAGCTACTGACCTCTGACCAGGTGTGGAACGTGGGCATTATGCATGATGGTTGGCTGACACTTAAACCTTAGGTATCGTCTGTTGTCAAGACCTAATTTCACCACCTTAGGAATATCACCCTGAATAAACACCTTACCCTGCCTGAGGATCTTCTAATGTCTGTTCATGCCTTTATGACCTCCTGCCTTGACTACGGTAATGCCTTGTACCTAGAGGTACCGGGGTGTAGATATCTGCCGCTTGTAGCTGGTGCAGAATTCAGTGACCAGGCTGTTGACTGGTTTATCTAGTTCATGCAATGTCATGCCTGTGCTCCATGATTAGCATTGGCTGCCTATACAGTGGCAGATAATCTTCAAGGTTGGTTTAGTGACCTACAAGGCCCTACACAGATGGAGATTATGGTATTTGCAAGATCTCATTTGATCCTACCACCCACTCCACCTGTTTTGTTGATGAGGATTTGCTTGAGGTTTCCAGTATCCATTTGAAGACCTGGGGGGCCTAGTTATTTGCATTTGTGGTCTGACCCTGTGGAACTCTCTACCTCATCAGGTGAGAGAGAGCCTGACCATAGAGAGTTGTTAGTCAGTGCTTAAAATAAATCTGTTTAAAATTGCTTTTCCTGATTATTGATCAGTTTTGGCTTCTATTTTGATTATTTGAATTTTAATGAGTTTTTGATATTTATAATACCATGTTTTATTATATATGTACAAGCACTTTGATCACTGTGAATTGTGCTTTTTATAAATAATGTTTTGATTGATTGATTGATTGATTGAACAGTGGTTGATCCCCCAGGTAAGAGCAAGAAAGCAAAGGATTTCAAGAATTCCAACCTGAATGCAGGATATTTAAGGGTCACATCCAGTAAATGTATGATCCAGGGAGCCTGGTGTACATGCAAGTTTGGGACTTAGAGGTACTCAAAAAGATGTATTTGGGGAAGACAATGTTTTTAGAAGCAGGGAAAAATTATTCTAGCTATTCCAACAGGGTTGGTCAATAGGAAAAGGAGTGAGTGACTCATGTTTTAAGGGAGTTTGTCACTGTAAATAACAAAGAAGACATCCATGGGATCAGTAGTTCTACTGAGGTAATTGGGCTATACCAAAGAGAAGGGGAGTCACCCAGAGAGAAACAGCATGACTGCAAAAGCTCCGCCAAATTTGTCAAATGAAGTAGTTATTTGTGCATTGTTAATGTTAAATTACACAAAAAATAAAAATCTGGATGCTTCCTCTAGCATATGCTACCATAAATATGTGAGAAAATGTTACTAATATATATTTTCTTCTAACATTTAAAACTGCTAAATCAATTTATCCAGTTGTAATAAACCAGGCTACACTGATTATTTATATGCATGTTACATGTTAATGTATGGAAAAGCAGAGAAGTTACAAGCATGCACATTTTGATCATTTTCATACAATTTTGCAAATATTTATATAGTAACATTTCAAGCCTCTGTAACTTACAAATCTCCAATTCAATAATCTCCATATTTAACTAATTCTATAAGCATTAAAAAAGGTTATCCATACTAATTTGCATGTGTCCAGCTCCAAAGTGCTTGAGTTACATACAGATGAAATATTTTCATGAGATGTCTTGAAAAATAAAATTACAGATTTTGAGCACATATAATTTTAAGATGATGCATCATATTGTCATGAAATCTGACACATTGTTGGAACACCTGTTATCAAGGAATCATGCTAAACTTATAGAGTCCTGGACCAACCTCTATAAACTCATTATCATATGACTTACTGAGACCTGGCTCAAACCATCTACCCTGATTCTCTGCTCCCTTCCTTCTTACAATCTTTTGAGATAGACCTGCTCCAAAGAGGGGCAGTACAGTCATCTAGTTTAAAGATCACCTACATCTCTCTGTAATCTGCCTCGTCTCCCATAACTCACTGCAAAGTCATACATGACCTTCTGTCTCTTGGCTCCAAAATTACTTATTATATGCTTTATAACCCCCCATGACCAAAATGGTCTTGATGAGGTGCTTGATCAAACCTCCTCTTTCAGGCAGAAATGAGGTTCTAATACTTGGTGATTTTAACTTAAACTGGCAAGGTAACTCTCAACCCTCACTACTGACTGGGCTTCAAAGTTCTTAACATACACCAGCTGATCAATGACCCCACCAGGGTTGTGCAGTACTCAAACTCCAGTATTGTACTGGACTGGATAAGGACCAGCCACCCGGAAAACATAATTGCCTCGGGCTTACTTGCTGACTCCATTTCTGACCACTCCCCCACCTTTTGTATCTGGGGAGGCTAGGCCTGCTCCATCAAAACCACATTTTATTAATTTCCACAACTATGCTCATCTTGACTCACAGTCCTTCCTACAGGATATCGCCTCCATTGATTGGTTCCCCTCTTTAAATCAAGCAACACTCAGTGCACCCTTAATCTCTTTCTGACCAACTTTCTGGCGTTACAAAATAAACACTGCCACTCATAACCCAGAGGGTGAAAAATAGACCCACCCACTGGCTGAAATCTGTCCTACTCTCCAAAGTATGTAAAAAGGACAAAAGCTGGCTCAAATACAAATGCTCTGGGCTAACTGCTGACCTTATTGTTTACAGAACCCTATGCAATTCATGCAAGAAGGAAATCAAAAAGGCTAAAAGCGCCTTCTGCAAGAATCTCTTGGCCAACTCTTATGGAGAGTCCAAGAAGTTCTGGTCCCATATGAAGCTCTTCCTAGGCTCTAACCTGGCCCGACGCCTATGGATATGTCCTTAAATGGGGTCCACTGTAATAATCCAAGAACTATTGCCAACTTGTTCAATACTCAATCTTTGACCTTTCTAAATATGCCACTGCTTTTCCTGCCAGTCAACCCTGACCACCCAACTGGAAGTCTCTGACCTACTTTCCATTTCAAGTCTGTCTCCTACCAAGAAGTGCTCAGGCTGTTAAACAACATATCTGAGTTCACTGCAGCTGGATCTGACAATCTTGAACCTAAGCTTTTGAAAGTTGTTGCCCCCTTTATTACTGTGCCTCTAGTTAAGATTGTTATCCTCTCTCTGTGCCAATGTCAAGTTCCTGACATCTGGAAGATAGCTACAGTAACCCCTGTTTTTAAAAAAGGAGATTGTAAAGATCCATCAAATTACAGACCCATTGCTATCCTGTCAGTTTTCTGCAAAATGCTTTAGAAACACCTTGCCTCCCAAACAATTGACTTTCTCCATAAACATGACCTTCTTACATCTGTTCAGCATGGTTTCCACAAGGGTCACAGCACAACCACTGCACTAATCAAGTTTAAGTCTGATACCCTGGTGGCCATGGACACTGGCTCCTTAACAGGGGCAATTTTTATAGACATGACAAAAGCATTTGACCTAGTGGACCACCCTTACTTTTAATAAACCCTGAGCTCTCTAAGCATCTCACCGAATGTAGTTAAGTGGTTTGGCAGCTACTTATCTGATAGGACTCAATCAGTAAAATACAACTCCAGCCTCTTGGACATAACCTCTATAAATGCTAATGTGCCACAAGGTCTATCCTTGGCCTCCTGCTTTTTTCCATATTTATAAATAATGCCACAACTAACCTCCAGCAGACTTCCTTCCTGTTATACGCTGATGACATTGTCCTGTACTACAGTCAACCAGCATCTCTCCCAGAACTTTGAACTAATTCAGCAATGGCTGTCTAACCATAAATGTGTCCTCAATGTATCCAAAACCCAAGCCATGTTATTTGGTTCTAATGCCAAGCTTAAACACTCCCTACCTTATCTCAAGGTCTCCACTGTTAATGGCACATCTGTGCAGGTGACCAACTCATTCAAATATCCGGGTATCACCCTTGACACGTCTCTAAATTTTGACCTTCACATCCAAGAGACCTACAAGTCCATTAATATAAAACTAGGCATTGCCTTCCATTCCAGTTTTGTGCTTACTCCTTCCACTGGACTAGCCATAGCTGGTGGCATTCTCCTCCCACCCATCACCTATGGAGTGGCAACCTATGCTTCTGCAAGTAAATCTAGTCTTCATAAGTGGGATGTTACCTATAATAAGATCTGTCACTATGTCTCCTCTTCTCACCAGCTTAAACACTATTCTCTCCTTTACTCTGAACTTGCCTCTTGTGTCCTGGTCCTTTGCATATGGATAGTTTATTGACAACATCATCAGAACCTACACACCTAGGCCCCCGGAGGGGCTATTTAAAAATCACACATCTGGTTATGGCTTGTGCTCTGTGGACAATGTGCCTGTCCTCATCCCCAGGCAACACTCCTCTAAAGGCTCTAGTGCCTTTGTATGTCATGCCCCTCAATATTGGAACTCTCTCCCCCTAACTATAGGCTTGCTCCATCCCATGCCTCTTTCAAAAGACTGCTATGCAGATATCCAGTTGATTCATGCAAATGCTCTTGTTTCCAACCTTCTTAGCTTGTTTCTCTCCCTCCTACTGTACATTGACTCCCTAGCCACTATATTTCTAGTCTTCTTCCAAGAAAGGCTCAGTACTTCCTTCTTTCTCATTACCTTTATGGCCTACTCTAAATCACTCTCTGTATGCACCTCTTCCCTTGTCACTATCTTCTTTTTCTGCTCCATTCTCTATCCCTCATTCTAACGTCACTACTATTTTCTTACTCTCCTAAACCTATCCTGCATGACCACACTTGTGTTATTACCTTATTTGCTTTATCCTACCGTAACTTGCCTGGGATCCTGCTCATATGACCTTAGAAACTGTGATGCTTCTCCCTCACATTTGATGAATTACTCTGTTTTATATTCTTACCTTGCTTGTTATTAATTTACTTCTGCATCGGTGTATTCCCATCCTTGCAAAATGTTCATATTACTGTAATGACATGTTGCACAAGTATGTTATCTCTTATGCTTTGTGTATGTTTTTTGTTGCTTCTGTACCCTCCTGGGTTGTGCCTGAAAATAGTCATTGTTGTGGCTAGTGAACCATTACCAGGTCTACAAAAACTAAATAAATAAATATTTCTGATCCAATAGACAGCTCAGGTATAGGCAGATAAAAATGTTCATTAAATTTCACACAAAAAAATACAATGACACACTTTTAGCACCTATAATTTTGAAACTGGCATGCCAGTGGTCCTCTGTCCTGAAGGTGAATATACACAATGTCAGATGTCTATCTTAAAAGATGGCCATGTTATGTTTTAATTATTATATTTTAAAAATTCCACAAAATCCTGACATCATTTTGTGCTATTTCACAGCATTTTATTAAATTTCATTGAAATTCTGTAAATTTAGAATTTCCTCATTCCACACAGAGTTATTTATACATACAGGGTGGGATATTCAGACTGTGCCAGGCTGTGGCGCAAGCCTGGGCACAGCACAACTTGGATGCACAGGGGTGGGGACTGGGTGATATTCAACAGAGCTATGCCATGGCACAGCATAGTTGAATGTCACTCCTTGGCCACCTGCAGTACGCATGGTGCAGTGGCACTGTGCCAGTGCAAGTGGCCAGAGTGGAGCAGGGGGATGCGCTAGCACAAATGCCATTCATGAGCAGGTGCAACCATGATATTCAAAATGCAAAATGGGGCCATAACGATGAGGAGTGCAAATGGGGCCATTTGCATGACATTATGGCCCCATTTTGCATGCAGGTGTGCCAATTCTCGTGACTTTCACCTGGTGCCCCTGCCAGGCTGCAGCCATTGGGGACCAATGCCACCTGACTAAGTGGCAACACACTTATAGCTCATCGTTATATGTTGTAATATAATTAGTCACATATTCTGGTGGTCCAGTGGACCGCTCACAGCCTGATCATGGGCAACAGTAATAAATATGTCACACCAATCCAACCCTGGTGGTCCAGTGGCATCCCCATCCCACCCACCCACTGAGCTCCACCACCCCACTCCCCAGTCAGTGGCGGGTATCTCCCTCACCATTGCTCCGCCACCATCGCACCTTCATCGAGATGTAGGTTGTATTGGTCCACAGCATGAGGCAATGGATGTGCAGCTCTGTATTAAAGATAGTCCAGAAATGTAAATGGATCCATCTACATTCTGGACTGTGTAGTACGGTATGGGTTGCACACCCATTGACTCATGTTGTGGACCACTGGGCATACAGCCCTACCATATGGAATCAGTAGGCAGGCGCGGATGGCAAGCAGGTGGAGATGCCACCCACCGCTGACGGGGAGCAGGGGCGGGGCCCAGCAGGCGGGTGAGGAGGGGGTACCACTGACCACCAGGCTGGATTGGTGACATATTTATTACTGATGTCGTGCAATCCAACTACAGCAGTCCACTGGACCACCAGGGATATAGGACTTTCATATTACAACATATGCCTGTGATCAGACTGTAAGCTGTCCACTGGACCACCAGGGATATGGGACTTTCATATTACAACATATGCCCATGATCGGGCTGCAAGCAGTCCACTGGTCCACTAGGGATATGGGACTTTCATATTGCAACATGTGCCTGCAATCAGGCCTGGGAGACACCACCATGAAGGTGCCACCAGAGCTCGGGTGGCCACCCGCAGGTGGCAACTGCCATGTTGCAATATGCACCCTGTATATGGCAGCTCACCTGTGGGTGGCTAGCTGTTGCTCCATTTATTTTGACTCACCTGTGTGTAGCACAAGTAGGGCTGTGCTTGCATGGTTAAGCACATCCCAGGTTGAATATCAGGATGCGTGAGCATGCATGTATCACTCTACTTGCACCACATACATAAATTACCGATGCGCCCAGTGCACTGTGATTTGTGCCAAGCACATTCCCTTTGAGTATCATGCTGGGCATATCAGTGGTTGCATATAACGCAACTGTGTTGCGCCATGCACAAACCTTCTGAATATCCTGCCTCAGTATATAACCCAGATGGTTATACAAGTAGAAGGGGATTCATCTACTGAAAATTTCAACTAATCTTCATGGCTGGTTTCACTTGTGTTTACCTGACAGTGTATGCATAAATGCACGAACAATCAAACAATGTTGATACCACATTTTGTTAGGCATTGAAATCATGAACCAGTGTGCCATTTTCATCCACCAAAAATGTAGATATTATCACTAACCTATTATGAATGTCCTAGAAACATAGAAATTGATGGCAGATAAGGACTTTTGGCCCACATAATCTGCCCAGTTTATCTACCTACTGTAATAACACAGACCCTACTTGATCTCTAGCATAGCCTTCCCTTCCTAACCATTAAGGTTCTTTTTGCCTATTCCATGCTTTCTTGAATCCTGTTACAGTTTTTGCCCCCACCATCACTGTTGGGAGGCTATTCAATGCATCCACTACACTTCTGTGAAGGCGTAATTCCTCATGTTTCCTGTGTCTACCACCCTCCAACTTCATAGCATGTCTATTGTTCTTGAGCATACTTTTTCTAAAAAATGCTTCCTTTCTGTACCATATCTTTACCTGAGAGGTATTTGAAATTCTCTATCATATCCACTCTTTCCTCCTTTCATCCAGGGTGTACATATATTGAGGTCCTTTTAGTCTTTCCTCATTGGGTCTCTGGTGCAGACTCTGAACCATTTTAGTTGTCCTCATCTGGACCATCTCTACCCTATCTATGTCTTTTCTGGAGATGTGGTTCCAGAACTGGACACAGTACTCTAGATGAGGCCTCACCAATAATTTATACAGCAGTAAGAAACATAGAAACATAGACTTTGACAGCAGGTAAGGACTACTTGGCCCACCTAGTCTGCCTATTTCCTAGCTGTTGGATAAGCTGAAGATTCCAGTCACCCAACACCCTTCTTCCTCCTACTGCTCACTAATTATGTCTGTCTCATGCATTCTTGAATTTCCCCACTGCATGTGACCCCACAACCTCCTCAGAAAGGTGGTTCCATGCATCCACCACCTTCTCTGAGCATGAGTACTTCCTCACATTGCCCCTGAGACGTCCTCCCTCTATGTTTAAATTGTGCTTCCTTGTTCTTGTGTATCTCTTTTTCTTAAAGATGCTCCCATCTTGGACTTTGTTGATTCCCTGGGAGCACTGTACTTGAAAGTTTCTATCTATTGCCTTCCTTTGGACTGCATCTATTCTGTCTATGTCCCTGTGAAGAATGGGTCTCCAGAACTGTATGCAGTAATCTAGATGGGGTCCTCATCAACTGTGTATACAGAGGGATAACAACTTCCTGTTTTCTACTGGTGATGCCTCTCCCTATACATACTAGTATGCCCAGGCCTCCTTACTGCCTTCTCACATTGCTTACCTACCTTAAGGTCATCTGATATAACTACACCAGGTCTCTTTCCATGTATGTCATTTTTAGTAACTCCCCCCACCCATTATGTACTCTTCCCCTGGGTTTTTGTTTCCCAGGTGCATTACTTTGCACTTTTTTGCTTTGAATCTAAGCTGCCCTATTTTTGACTATTCCCCCAATTTTGACAAGTCGCTTCTCATCTGTTAAACCCCTTTTTGTGTATCAAGCCTGTTGCAGATCTTGCGTCATCTGCAAAGAGGCTATTTTTCCATCCAGCCCTCTGCAGTCTCTTGCCACAAATATGACATTAAAGAGGACTGGTTCCAGTATTGAACCCTGTGGTACCCTACCAGTAATGCCCCTTTCTTCAGAGGTACCAGTTTACTATTACCCTCTGGGGTCCCATTGTCTAGCTAGCTTGTTACCTAGGTATCACCCTGGGACCCACCCTAGCTGGCTAACTTGAAAGCACTAATCTTGTGGAACTGTGTTCACACAGAAAACACTTTCTGCTGCTCCACTGAGAGTGTCAACGTACAAAACTGATTGGTTTTGCCCTTGTTTATGTCTAGCCCAAATAGCAACAATTTCCATTCTAGTCACAATTACTTTGTGTTTTTGCACATTAACCCCATGCAGAAGCACAGTAGATGTTCAATCCCCCTAGCACCCTAATCTAAAACTAGGACTGGGCTCGATAAACAGTTAGGAACTTACCTCAGGAGAGGTGTCAGCTCAAGCCAAGTCCCCTGATCAACCCTTACATCTATCTTCATTAAGGCGCCCATCTCAGACTTTCTAGGAGTAATTTTATCTGTGGTCCACGTTCCACTGATCAGTCAGCTCAATAGACTCAGCAGATTCTTTGTGGTAGTCTTGCTTCTCCCAGCAGTTTTGAAACAGAGACCACTTTTATATGGTATTTACTGAAGCATTGAAAAATACAAAATATACAAAATGGACATTTTTGATCATGTGGTACCAGGTGTGTGCTCAGCACTCCATCAGAGGATTGGAAGACTCATGTAAAGTTTATCCATTTCTGTTTTCAGATATTCTTGTAGCCTGTGTTGGTGATACATTTGCATATTTTACAATGCACCTGTTTTCTGGTCAAGTTTCACACTTGACTGCAGCATCACCCTGGTAAGGATCATCTTCTCTCATCATCATCAGAGAAGAAATAGGCAACCCAACTCAGAACTTGTCCTACTCAATGCCAGTGGATACCCCTGAGAGCCCATCATCATTTAGGTGGGTGATCTGATACATTGATTTCCATCAATGACATGGCACAAGGAGGTCAGAGAGGCAATGGCCTAGAATCTTAATGTACAAAATGTTCATGCCTGAAACACTAGAGTGCTGTGTTTGGCTTATCAACTGCAGTCTGAGTACTTGTAACTTCAAAGAGCCACTGCCTCTATGATTATCACCACAAGGACCGTGTGATGAAGGCAAGAAGATGAAATTACCAATGCATGCACAAAGCAGGGCAACCCTTGGAAACCTGGGCACAGACATTTGTGGCACTCCTGGTTATAGAACTGTTACATGAAGGTGATAGGGGTATCTCAGAATCAGTGACTGAAAACAGAGGAGCTGGTGGGGGTATTAAGACCATCTCTGGACAGTATTGTATGATGGATTTTATGGGTGCAACCACAGAGCTTTTGTTCCAGTATATACAGGTTTACTGTATGTGCAACACCAACTGGTTATAAAGTTTTGCAGGGCTTGACCTATAACAATAAACTGTGCATACATTCTATGTGTGACTATTGGTAAATTGTATATGGGGAATTTAGGGAGGCAGGTTTACAAAAGTGTATGAGGGAGCAGGTTTGTGTTTCTGCTGCTGTATGGCTGTGGATATCCCCATATACAATATAACAATAGCCACACATTGATGCAAGCACAATTTACTGTCAGAGGTCAAGCTCTGCAAAACATCAAATCCCAGGTGGTGTTGCACCTCAAAACTATGCATACTACAACAGAAAAACTCTGCAGTTGCACCCCTAAAATGTGCCACATCACACTTCAACAACAGATCTAGCCAAAGTAGGCTATATCAATTAAAGGATTACATTTTTTAAGGACATTTGTAACAACAACAAAAAACTTTCTGTCAGTTACTACATAACAGCTGTGTTGGCTATGACCAGGGTTTGTTTCTTTTACTGCATCCTTACAGCAGGCACGGAGCAGTGGTGGTGTGCCCATTACAGCAGTATGGGTGGAGCCATGCTGAGGTATTGGCATGATGTAGGAGAGAAAAATGAGCATGGTACAGGAATGTGAGGTTGTTGTCCTACACTTGGTGTTTCAACTGGTGCTGAGGCACAAATCTCTGCCTCTTAAAGCAGCAGTACTACATAAAAAGTAATTGCACATAGATGTCTTTCTTCTGATCTGTTGAGCATGCAGCTGTTTAAAATTCTGTTGTGCACTGCAGCATTTGATCCCAGTTTCTTATTTGTTTTATTTACATTTGTAGGCCTGCTATGTTGTTCCACAGACCTGTGCTCTGATTTGTTTACAATTAGTTATGCTTCCTGTGTGTACATTGTGCATGCTCTGTTCTATGCTGCTTTTGTCAATTCCTTAAAGAATGTATCTAAAGTTAGTGGTGAATAGGTTAATTTACAAAGGAATGTGTGTGTGGGAGAGGTTGCTTACTTCAGTTCTCCCATGTCATACAGTAGTCATTCACTGGCATGGTATTTCCAGTCAGCAATTGTGGTTTAAGAGCATTTGAAATATCAAAAATACACTTTACACAAATAATGTTATCAGTACTTCACACTGTGTGAGTGATGTGACAGGACTGTTTTAAGCCTTTGAAACAATGTAAAATACAAATAGGAAGCATTGAAAACATTACAGACAAGAGAACATTGAAAACCTTATGCTTTCAGGCTTCTAAGTAAAAAAGGCTGAGTGCTATCCAAGAAAGAGGGGACTGTATTACAAGTGCCATTTGCATATACAATGAGATTGACTTGAGCGATTACAAGCAACTTGTGTTACTGCCTCAGAAATCTTGCTATGTGTGTTATAAAAGAGAATTACTGATTCGTCATTGACATACAAGTACTTGAATTAACTTGTAATGTATGAAAATATGTCAGAAATATCAAGTTCGTGAACAAACTGGAGCCTTCTTCAAAACATCTGCTGCTAGCTACAAGTAGGAAAGTGAAACACCAAGCTAACATTAGTTTCATACGTACACTGTGTTAGGACTGAGAAGGAGGTGTGTGTGTGAGTGTAGACACACAACCAAAGAGGGACTTACAATTGTGCTGAAAGTGTGCAACTTAATGAGTGGTGATATAGTATTTTTTATTGAAAGTGTGGTACACTGCATGTACATTTGGTCAGACTCTTTGTTGAGGGTCTAACAATATCATACTGCAATCTATAACATGTCAGGAAAAAAATGTTTTCACATTAAATCAGTATGTATGGTAATACCCATTAGATATTGTTGTAGGTACTGTGTTAGAGCATAAAATAATCTAAATAGTCAAAGCCAGGAATTCTGTTGTAGGTTACTGTACCAAGTGAATGACAAAAGTGGCCCATTGTCAGGGACCTAATATTCAAGTGCATTCTTCATCACATTTGCAATGCTCTGCACCACTGCCTCCTGCATAATGCTTGCAACATCAGGTAACAAGTGAGCTAGGCACTATTGCAGAGCAGTACCCTCACCATGGGCCTTTTTGTACAAAGGTGAACGCAGGAGGAGGCTGGCAGCAGGCAGTAAGCTGGCAAATACAGGCCCATCAACCTGAATTTGGTGGAGGTGAAATAATGAAGACACTGTTGAGGGAAAGGATTGTGGAATATTTTTAATCCTGTGGTTTATAGTATCTGGCTGCATGGATTCATTTAGGGGATGGGGGAGCTGATATCAAAATAATCAATTAGTTTTCTTTGAGAAGGTGATGAGGATATTAATCAAGGTGGAGTGGTGGATGTGGCTTACCTGGATTTCAGTAAGGCCCACAATACCTTTCCATATAGCAGAATAGTAAAGAAGCTGGGCAGCCTGGGAGCGTACAATAAAATGTTAAACTGAGTAGAGAATTTTGGGAGTTGGCATCAGTGGGTGGTTGGAAAGTTATATTCACCTTATGTTGAAAGAGTGGGACTAATAAAACACAGGATCAGTATTTTGGCTTACTCTTTATTGACATCACTGGAGATAATAAGGGGTTAGAAGGTAAGATATGCTTTTTATGGTTGAGACAAAGATCTACCAGGGTGAGACTACTCATCGAGGTGGAGGGTGAACTTGAATGGATAATAAGACAGAAATTCTTAGCTTGAGGAGTTGTCTGGTGTCATTAAATGGAGAATAATGTATGGTCCTCATCGTAACCAGTCAGTTATCGGTTGAGGGTTTCTCGGTGACCATAAACATCGGTCCGGCTCGAGGTTTATGTTGCTGTAGAACCTCGAGACGGTTAAATTGTCCGTTGCCGATAGGACCACTTTATTTTTATAGTGTCTGTCCCCCATCAGCATTACATTATTTTTAAAACGCCGGGCGGTTCAGTCCTTTCCCATCAGTTTCCCTTCAGCTGGTTCCCATCGTGAAACAGCGCACACATGCAAGAGACCATCATGTTGTTAACCTATCGATGTGATGTGGGATCGATAGGTTAACAAATATATCTACGCACATCAATAGGTTAACAACCTTAGAAATGATGATTTCCTGGTTAACAGTACCTAACATACATTATATGAGAATAATGGATGGGCAACTATGCACAAATAGTGCGCTCTGCCCAGATAGGTTCTGATTCCTCTAACCTCAAAAGTGAAGTTTGATATGTCAGTGAAAATCAGAACTCCAAGTTTGCAGACTACACTGCTTGTGAATAAAGTTGCACATCCTGTATTTTATTTAATGTATATAGCATGGAGTTGAATATCCATGTGGCAGTTATGTTGCTTTCAGAATGAAACTGAAGTATGCAGTCTCTTTAGCTTTCAGAATGATGTTATAACCCGAAAGGGTTCAATTACAGTTCATGACCTTTGAACTGTGGTACAACAGCATATTAAAAGGCATGGAATTCTACACAAAACAACACTCTAGAATACACCATACACTCATTGTCAATAAATGAGAAATCAAGTCCTTGGTGCATAGAAAACAAGGAGAGGAGTGCATGAAGGGGGTACTGCAATGGTGCACATAAAAGAGGAAAGAAAACTGGGGACTGTCATTTCTGATTACCTAAAAGAAGACAAGCAGTGTGACAAAGCAGAAGGGAGCATCAGTGGGATGTTGCTGTGCACAGGTATCACCGGCAAGAAGTAGGAGGTGTTTATATCACTGTAAAACTAAGTAATTGATGAATCCTCATGTAATGTACTGAGTCCAGTTATGGAGAAAATATATCTGAATGGACATGCACAGATTACAGGCAGTTGAGCAGAAGGCAACTAAAATGGTGTAGTGGCATGCTGTCACAACTAACTCCCTGCGTGGGAGTGCCTACAGGGCACTCCAGTGGTATGGAGTGCCACAAGGTTTTACATACTTGGGATGAACATCACCACACTATGGAAGAACATGGTCGAGGTGATTTGGAAAACTAGCTTACGGGTTCACTGGTCTGGGGGATGGGTCTCCTGGCTGCAGGGATATTTACCAGCATATAGGGCTGCACAGGCAATCAGATGGTTTCTCCTTAAACCCCAAATACCCTGTATGGTGAATCTGGAAATGGACCTATCAGAATCCAAATGGCAGGGGAACCTACTGAGCAAAGGGGATACCAAAGGCCCACCTTCCTCCTGTTATCCGAGAGAAAGAGAAGCATGGCACAGGTGCAAACATCTCACTCAATGACCAGCCCCTTATGGGCACCACCTACACAGTATACCCACTTATGGCACAACCCAGATGTGCTAGTAGGGGACAAACCATCAACTGACACTCTTGGTAGCAGGCAGGCATCTGTACAATAGCAGATCTTTATGCACGGGACCGAAGCCATGATGTCCTTCCTGCAAAGGCAGGTACAGTATCTGCTACCCAAAACAGATTTCTGGAGACTTTTCTAGATCAGGAATGCTACAAGACCCTCAGAGCCACAGCACCGATGGGATATGGGTGGAAACAGTTGACCACCATGCATAAACAGGACAAAGTAAAGGGCACTGCAGGCACAATGTATGGTATGCTTAGGAACTCTCTACCCGATATGACAGTTAAGTGTAAGGTGCAATGGGAGCAGGAACTAAATAAAGATAACAGACACCCAAGGGTGGCAATACCTCAAGGATGCCTATCTGGTCTACAGGGACTCTAGGAGCCAGCTTATACACCTTAAGGTACTGCTGGGATGGTACCATACTTCGAACACACTCCAAAAGATGGGACTCATCCCCCATTCCACATGCTGGAAGTGGCAGACCCCACAGGCCAGTCTACTACACATACTATGGCAGTGTTCCATACTGGTGCTCTTCTGGACAGGAGTAATTTTGGGCTGCTCCAAGATCCTGCAAACAAAAGGCTCTGCTGCACCAACCCTTAGTCTCTTGGACAATACCTCAAATGTGTCAAACTGTCCACACTAATCCAAAAATGGCTTGTTGTTGTGCTACCTGAAGCCAAAAGGGCTCTCTTGATGAGGTGGTGCCGGAATCTACCTCCCACTCTTCTTACATGGCATATGACAGTGGCTTAGTTAGCACATTTCAAATGGTTGACATGCACCACTGCCAACCACACCCAGGTTTACAACAAGAAATGGCACTTTTATCTCAAATCACACCTATGCTCTTCCCCCACCCGACCACCTGGTAACCAACCCTTCTAACCAAGACAACAGTTTTTCTCCACATTAAGCTTCCACCCGAACCAGTTCACTTCAGTCCTTATAGGATGAAAGGTCTTAGAAAGGGTCACTCTTAATAATACAGGATCAGACCCCTCCTCCCACGAGACAGGTCAGCAGTGACTGGTAATATTCTGGATTTTGTTCAGTTCCCTTCTGTAAAGGTTCAACAAAATGAGCCCACACTTCTTTCAGGCTGAAGTATACCCAGGCTGCATTCTTCTTTATTGACTCAGGGCTAGAGGGTATAGTTCACAATGCAATGGTTGATGTTCTTACTTATTATGATTAATATAGAAAGGGACTAATCATCCCAATATAGAGTTCTACTTAGTGTTAAATTACTTCAGTGCATGTCTATATTTGCAAACTGTGTATCCTATAAGCAAAAGTTAAGTATATATAGAAAAATGGATGAGGAAGTATGTGTTATGACTGAGAATTTAATGGTTGTCTGAGGTGTGGGATGCTACATAAACCCTGAGGGCAAAGTCTGAAGTGGTTATTAAAGCATCCCACATCAATAACGACCATTGCATTCAAGTAGAAAACTTCCCCATCTTTTATTTTTTTATAATTGCTGATGAGCAATTTTTTGTCAAAGTGCATTTTGTATTGCTGTGTCTCACTCATGTGTCAGTCACACACACACACACACACACACACACACACATGCGCTTGCACGCACACAAGTCTATCTTTGTCTCCTTTGCTTTTTCTTTCGTAAAGCTTTTCTATTTAATCTGGCATTTATTTTTCATTTGCAGACTTGCAGAGCTGGGCATTTGGACTGAAATCATAATTGGGCACACCTCAGGCACTTCGTCTGTGAGCCATTCCCAGTTCCTACTGGTGGTAGTTGTCCACTGCGGGTTCCAAATGACAAGATCAACCAGATAGATATTTTGTTTGTAGATGTTGAGCTCATTAAAGACAAGAAACCGATGATGATTCTTGGTCTGGGCTCCTGGATACATTGGATAAGGAGCCACCATGTTTCTGAAACTGTTTACCCCTGCCAGTAGTAGAGCAACAGCCAATCAGAGTAGCTGTTTTTTGAGTGACCCAGGCAGTACTCACCATTATAACTCATGGGTTATAATGGATAATTATAACTCAGTCAGCCTATGTAAAAATTGCTGACCAGTTATTACAAAATAATTATGACCAGAGACTAAAAGTGTCTCATTATGTACACTCTAGAGGTAACTATGGATATGATACGGTATGATATGAAAAGATAGGGACTTTCAAATACTTCACTAGGTATAAATAAGGTTCAAGAGGGAAGCATACTCAGATTAAAAAGGTGTCCAAGAACAAGGGGTCATGATATGAAGCTGGGAGGGCAGACCTAGGCAAAATGTGTGAAAGTCCTTCTTCTCTAATAGGGTGGAGAATGCACTGAACATCCTCAAAGCAGAGGTGGTAGGGTCAGAAATGACACTGGCATTCATGAATGCATAAGATATGCATAATGGAACATTGATGCAGTGTAAATGATGATAAAGTTGGCAAATAAGTAGGGTCTGTTGCATCACAGTAGGCAGGGGAAACAGGCTGTCTAGGTGGGGAAAGACATCCTTATCTACCAAGAACTGATATACAGTGTATAACAGAGAATTGCTCTGCATAGAATTCCATCCCTTTCAAAATGTTGTTATTACACACTTCAAGGTCATTGAATGTGGATTGTACCCTTCTGTGGTACAATAGCATTATGGAACCTCTAGAGACTGCAGACGGCAATTTCATTCTGAAAGCCAAAGAACAACTTTGTCCACATATCACATAACTGTAACACTGCACATTTCACATAACTCTAACATGACCTATTGTTAAAGGACATTGATACCTTGCCTGTATTTATGTATTTATCTTGTATAATGCCCACCTTGTTTGAGATATCTTGCACTGTACACTTGTATTATTATTTGACCACCTCTGCATGTTACCTGACCGTACTGGATTCTGTACTTGCTGATGTATAATTCACTCCTGCTGTTCACTGTATTTTATCATTGATTGTGCCAGTTTCTGGTCCAGGCCATGCCTGAGAAAGGTCTTTGGACCAGTACACCAACGGAAGCACCAAGTTTGGTCGACTGTAAATCTGTCAACCACCACACAGCGATGGCACAGTACCGATGCGGGTATTGTGCTGCCCAAGCCCCAGTGTTTTTTGTGGGGGGCTGTGCTGCTTCCCACACCCCTGGACTTTAGGATTCTCAATATCATGTTGGAGTTGGTCCGGTGAGGGGGTGGAACACTGGGGGAAAGTGAAACACAGAATTGGACCATTAAAGTAACTGTCGCTGTAGTGGTCATTTTCCGTGTTTCGCCATTGGGGTGTCAGGCAAAGGAGGGCCACCTGCATCAACCCGGTTAAGAAATAAAAAAATATTATACAATATAAAAATATAGGGTGAACAATTTTATTCACTAACAGTGTATTATGCCACCTTGTGATTCTGATTGCCATGGCTCTCTTCAGTCAGTGCAGATACGCAAACTCCAGTGGACATCTTAGACATGACATACTTCTCTGTCATGAGTTCCATCTTAAAGGAGAACTTCACATGGAACTGGGTAGGAACTGGCTGGGGATAGGAAGCAGAGGGTGGTGTTTTAATGATATCCAGTCTTAGAAAGGAGGTGACCAGTGGGGTATCTTAGTGAGAAGTCCTTGGCAGTCCTCTAATTTCACCACCTTAGAATATCACCCTGAATAAACACTTACCCCGCTTGAGGATCTTCTAATGTCTGTTCATGCCTTTATGACCTCCTGCCTTGACTACGGTAATGCCTTGTACCTAGAGGTACTGGGTGTAGATATCTGCCGCTTGTAGCTGGTGCAGAATTCAGTGACCAGGCTGTTGACTGGTTTATCTAGTTCATGCAATGTCATGCCTGTGCTCCATGATTAGCATTGGCTGCCTATACAGTGGCAGATAATCTTCAAGGTTGGTTTAGTGACCTACAAGGCCCTACACAGATGGAGATTATGGTATTTGCAAGATCTCATTTGATCCTACCACCCACTCCACCTGTTTTGTTGATGAGGATTTGCTTGAGGTTTCCAGTATCCATTTGAAGACTGGGGCCTAGTTATTTGCATTTGTGGTCTGATCCTGTGGAACTCTCTACCTCATCAGGTGAGAGAGAGCCTGACCATAGAGAGTTGTTAGTCAGTGCTTAAAATAAATCTGTTTAAAATTGCTTTTCCTGATTATTGATCAGTTTTGGTTTCTATTTGATTATTTGAATTTTAATGAGTTTTTGATATTTATAATACCATGTTTTATTATATATGTACAAGCACTTTGATCACTGTGAATTGTGCTTTTATAAATAATGTTTGATTGATTGATTGATTGATTGAACAGTGGTTGATCCCCAGGTAAGAGCAAGAAAGCAAAGGATTTCAAGAATTCCAACCTGAATGCAGGATATTTAAGGGTCACATCCAGTAAATGTATGATCCAGGGAGCCTGGTGTACATGCAAGTTTGGGACTTAGAGGTACTCAAAAGATGTATTTGGGAAGACAATGTTTTTAGAAGCAGGGAAAAATTATTCTAGCTATTCCAACAGGGTTGGTCAATAGGAAAAGGAGTGAGTGACTCATGTTTTAAGGGAGTTTGTCACTGTAAATAACAAAGAAGACATCCATGGGATCAGTAGTTCTACTGAGTGAATTGGGCTATACCAAAAGAGAAGGGGGGGAGTCACCCAGAGAGAAACAGCATGACTGCAAAAAGCTCCGCCAAATTTGTCAAATGAAGTAGTTATTTGTGCATTGTTAATGTTAAATTACACAAAAATAAAAATCTGGATGCTTCCTCTGCATATGCTACCATAAATATGTGAGAAAATGTTACTAATATATATTTTCTTCTAACATTTAAAACTGCTAAATCAATTTATCCAGTTGTAATAAACCAGGCTACACTGATTATTTATATGCATGTTACATGTTAATGTATGGAAAAGCAGAGAAGTTATAAGCATGCACATTTTGATCATTTTCATACAATTTTGCAAATATTTATATAGTAACATTTCAAGCCTCTAACTTACAAATCTCAATTCAATAATCCATATTTAACTAATTCTATAAGCATTAAAAAGGTTATCCATACTAATTTGCATGTGTCCAGCTCCAAAGTGCTTGAGTTACATACAGATGAAATATTTTCATGAGATGTCTTGAAAAAAATAAAATTACAGATTTTGAGCACATATAATTTTAAGATGATGCATCATATTGTCATGAAATCTGACACATTGTTGGAACACCTGTTATCAAGGAATCATGCTAAACTTAATAGAGTCCTGGACCAACCTCTATAAACTCATTATCATATGACTTACTGAGACCTGGCTCAAACCATCTACCCCTGATTCTCTCTGCTCCCTTCCTTCTTACAATCTTTTGAGATAGACCTGCTCCAAAAAGAGGGGGCAGTACAGTCATCTAGTTTAAAGATCACCTACATCTCTCTGTAATCTGCTCGTCTCCCATAACTCACTGCAAAGTCATACATGACCTTCTGTCTCTTGGCTCCAAAAATTACTTATTATATGCTTTTATAACCCCCCCATGACCAAAATGGTCTTGATGAGGTGCTTGATCAAACCTCCCTTCTTTCAGGCAGAAATGAGGTTCTAATACTTGGTGATTTTAACTTAAACTGGCAAGGTAACTCTCAACCCTCACTACTGACTGGGCTTCAAAGTTCTTAACATACACCAGCTGATCAATGACCCCACCAGGGTTGTGCAGTACTCAAACTCCAGTATTGTACTGGACTGGATAAGGACCAGCCACCTGAAAACATAATTGCCTCGGGCTTACTTGCTGACTCCATTTCTGACCACTCCCCACCTTTTGTATCTGGGGAGGCTAGCCTGCTCCATCAAAACCACATTTTATTAATTTCCACAACTATGCTCATCTTGACTCACAGTCCTTCCTACAGGATATCGCCTCCATTGATTGGTTCCCCTCTTTAAATCAAGCAACACTCAGTGCACCCTTAATCTCTTTCTGACCAACTTTCTGGCGATACAAAATAAACACTGCCCACTCATAACCCAGAGGGTGAAAAATAGACCCACCCACTGGCTGAAATCTGTCCTACTCTCCAAAGTATGTAAAAAGGACAAAAGCTGGCTCAAATACAAATGCTCTGGGCTAACTGCTGACCTTATTGTTTACAGAACCCTATGCAATTCATGCAAGAAGGAAATCAAAAAGGCTAAAAGCGCCTTCTGCAAGAATCTCTTGGCCAACTCTTATGGAGAGTCCAAGAAGTTCTGGTCCCATATGAAGCTCTTCCTAGGCTCTAACCTGGCCCGTACGCCTATGGATATGTCCTTAAATGGGGTCCACTGTAATAATCCAAGAACTATTGCCAACTTGTTCAATACTCAATTCTTTGACCTTTCTAAATATGCCACTGCTTTTCCTGCCAGTCAACCCTGACCACCCAACTGGAAGTCTCTGGACCTACTTTCCATTTCAAGTCTGTCTCCTACCAAGAAGTGCTCAGGCTGTTAAACAACATATCTGAGTTCACTGCAGCTGGATCTGACAATCTTGAACCTAAGCTTTTGAAAGTTGTTGCCCCCTTTATTACTGTGCCTCTAGTTAAGATTGTTATCCTCTCTCTGTGCCAATGTCAAGTTCCTGACATCTGGAAGATAGCTACAGTAACCCCTGTTTTTAAAAAAGGAGATTGTAAAGATCCATCAAATTACAGACCCATTGCTATCCTGTCAGTTTTCTGCAAAATGCTTTAGAAACACCTTGCCTCCCAAACAATTGACTTTCTCCATAAACATGACCTTCTTACATCTGTTCAGCATGGTTTCCACAAGGGTCACAGCACAACCACTGCACTAATCAAGTTTAAGTCTGATACCCTGGTGGCTATGGACACTGGCTCTTAACAGGGCAATTTTTATAGACATGACAAAAGCATTTGACCTAGTGGACCACCCTTACTTTTAATAAACCCTGAGCTCTAAGCATCTCACCAATGTAGTTAAGTGGTTTGGCAGGCTACTTATCTGATAGGACTCAATCAGTAAAATACAACTCCAGCCTCTTGGACATAACCTCTATAAATGCTAATGTGCCACAAGGTCTATCCTTGGCCTCCTGCTTTTTCCATATTTATAAATAATGCCACAACTAACCTCCAGCAGACTTCCTTCCTGTTATACTCTGATGACATTGTCCTGTACTACAGTCAACCAGCATCTCTCCAGAACTTTGAACTAATTCAGCAATGGCTGTCCTAACCATAAATGTGTCCTCAATGTATCCAAACCCAAGCCATGTTATTTGGTTCTAATGCCAAGCTTTAAACACTCCTACCTTATCTCAAGGTCTCCACTGTTAATGGCACATCTGTGCAGGTGACCAACTCATTCAAATATCCGGTATCACCCTTGACACGCCTCTAAATTTTGACTTCACATCCAAGAGACCTACAAGTCCATTAATATAAAACTAGGCATTGCCTTCCATTCCAGTTTTGTGCTTACTCCTTCCACTGACTAGCCATAGCTGGTGGCATTCTCTCCCACCCATCACCTATGGAGTGGCAACCTATGCTTCTGCAAGTAAATCTAGTCTTCATAAGTGGGATGTTACCTATAATAAGATCTGTCACTATGTCTCCTCTTCTCACCAGCTTAAACACTATTCTCTCCTTTACTCTGAACTTGCTTCTTGTGTCCTGGTCCTTTGCATATGGATAGTTTATTGACAACATCATCAGAACCACACACCTAGGTCAGGCTATTAAAATCACACATCTGGTTATGGCTTGTGCTCTGTGGACAATGTGCCTGTCCTCATCCCCAGGCAACACTCCTCTAAAGGCTCTAGTGCCTTTGTATGTCATGCCCCTCAATATTGGAACCTTCCCCTAACTATAGGCTTGCTCCATCCCATGCCTCTTTTCAAAAGACTGCTATGCAGATATCCAGTTGATTCATGCAAATGCTCTTGTTTCCAACCTTCTTAGCTTGTTTCTCTCCCTCCTACTGTACATTGACTCCCTAGCCACTATATTTCTAGTCTTCCAAGAAAGGCTCAGTACTTCCTTCTTTCTCATTACCTTTATGGCTCACTCTAAATCACTCTCTGTATGCACCTCTTCCTTGTCACTATCTTCTTTTTCTGCTCCATTCTCATCCCTCATTCTAACGTCACTACTATTTTCTTACTCTCTAAACCTATCCTGCATGACCACACTTGTGTTATTACCTTATTTGCTTTATCCTACCTGAACTTGCCTGGGATCCTGCTCATATGACCTTAGAAACTGTGATGCTTCTCCCTCACATTTGATGAATTACTCTGTTTTATATTCTTACCTTGCTTGTTAAATTTACTTCTGCATCGGTGTATTCCATCCTTGCAAAATGTTCATATTACTGTAATGACATGTTGCACAAGTATGTTATCTCTTATGCTTTGTGTATGTTTTTTGTTTCTGTACCCTCCTGGTTGTGCTGAAAATAGTCATTGTTGTGGCTAGTGAACCATTACCAGGTCTACAAAAACTAAATAAATAAATATTTCTGATCCAATAGACAGCTCAGGTATAGGCAGATAAAAATGTTCATTAAATTTCACACAAAAAAATACAATGACACACTTTTAGCACCTATAATTTTGAAACTGGCATGCCAGTGGTCCTCTGTCCTGAAGGTGAATATACACAATGTCAGATGTCTATCTTAAAAGATGGCCATGTTATGTTTTAATTATTATATTTTAAAAATTCCACAAAATCCTGACATCATTTTGTGCTATTTCACAGCATTTTATTAAATTTCATTGAAATTCTGTAAATTTAGAATTTCCTCATTCCACACAGAGTTATTTATACATACAGGGTGGGATATTCAGACTGTGCCAGGCTGTGGCGCAAGCCTGGGCACAGCACAACTTGGATGCACAGGGGTGGGGACTGGGTGATATTCAACAGAGCTATGCCATGGCACAGCATAGTTGAATGTCACTCCTTGGCCACCTGCAGTACGCATGGTGCAGTGGCACTGTGCCAGTGCAAGTGGCCAGAGTGGAGCAGGGGGATGCGCTAGCACAAATGCCATTGCGATAGGTGCAACCACCATGATATTCAAAAGTGCACGTGCAAATGGGGCCATAACGTATGCAAGGTGCAAATGGGGCCATTTGCATGACATTATGGCCCCATTTTGGCTGCAGGGTGCCAATCTCGCTGACTTTCACCTGGTGCCCTGCCAGGCTGCAGCCATTGGGGACCAATGCCACCTGACTAAGTGGCAACACACTTATAGTTTCATCGTTATATGTTGTAATATAATAGTCCAATATCTGGTGGTCCAGTGAACGCCACAGCCTGATCATGGGCAACAGTAATAAATATGTCACACCAATCCAACCCTGGTGGTCCAGTGGCATCCCCATCCCCACTCACCCACTGAGCTCCACCACCCCACTCCCCAGTCAGTGGCGGGTGGCATCTCCCCTCACTTGCCACCCCATCACGCACCTTCTGATCGAGATAGTAGGTTGTACTTGGTCCACAGCATGAGGCAATGGATGTGCAGCTTTGTATTAAACATAGTCCAGAAATGTAAATGGATCCATCTACATTTCTGGACTGTGTAGTACGTATGGGTTGCACACCCATTGACTCATGTTGTGGACCACTGGGCTACAGCCCTACCATATGGAATCAGTAGGCAGGCGGCGGATGGCAAGCAGGTGGAGATGCCACCCACCGCTGACGGGGAGCAGGGGTGGGGCTCAGCAGGCGGGTGAGGAGGGGGGTACCACTGACCACCAGGGTTGGATTGGTGAATATTTATTACTGATGCCGCAATCAACTGCGAGCAGTCCACTGGACCACCAGGGATATAGGACTTTCATATTACAACATATGCCTGTGATCAGACTGTAAGCTGTCCACTGACCACCAGGGATATGGGACTTTCATATTACAACATATGCCCATGATCGGGCTGCAAGCAGTCCACTGGTCCACTAGGGATATGGGACTTTCATATTGCAACATGTGCCTGCAATCAGGCCTGGGAGACACCACCATGAAGGTGCCACCAGAGCTCGGGTGGCCACCCGCAGGTGGCAACTGCCATGTTGCAATATGCACCCTGCAATATGGCAGCTCACCTGTGGGTGGCTAGCTGTTGCTCCATTTATTTTGACTCACCTGTGTGCAGCACAAGTAGGGGGTTGTGCTTGCATGGGTTAAGCACATCCCAGGTTGAATATCAGGATGCGTGAAGTATGCATGGGCACGCCCCCCTACTTGCACCACATAAATTACTGATGCGCTCCAGTGCATCAGGATTTGTGCCAAGCACATTCCCCTTTTGAGTATCATGCTGGGGCACATCAGTGGGTTGCATATAACGCAACTGTGTTGCGCCATGCACAAACCTTCTGAATATCCTGCCCCCAGTATATAACCCAGATGGCTATACAAGTAGAAGGGGGGATTCATCTACTGAAAATTTCAACTAATCTTCATGGCTGGTTTCACTTGTGTTTACCTGACAGTGTATGCATAAATGCACGAACAATCAAACATGTTGATACCACATTTTGTTAGGCATTGAAATCATGAACCAGTGTGCCATTTTCATCCACCAAAAATGTAGATATTATCACTCAACCTATTATGAATGTCCTAGAAACATAGAAATTGATGGCAGATAAGGACTGTTTGGCCCACATAATCTGCCCAGTTTATCTACCTACTGTAATAACACAGACCCTACTTGATCTCTAGCATAGCCTTCCCTTCCCTAACCATTAAGGTTCTTTTTTGCCTATTCCATGCTTTCTTGAATCCTGTTACAGTTTTTGCCCCCACCATCACTGTTGGGAGGCTATTCAATGCATCCACTACACTTTCTGTGAAGGCGTAATTCCTCATGTTTCCCCTGTGTCTACCACCCTCCAACTTCATAGCATGTCTATTGTTCTTGAGCATACTTTTTTCTAAAAAAATGCTTCCTTTCTGTACCATATCTTTACCTGAGAGGTATTTGAAATTCTCTATCATATCCACTCTTTCCCTCCTTTCATCCAGGGTGTACATATTGAGGTCCTTTAGTCTTTCCTCATTGGGTCTCTGGTGCAGACTCTGAACCATTTTAGTTGTCCTCATCTGGACCATCTCTACCCTATCTATGTCTTTCTGGAGATGTGGTTCCAGAACTGGACACAGTACTCTAGATGAGGCCTCACCAATAATTTATACAGCAGTAAGAAACATAGAAACATAGACTTTGACAGCAGGTAGACTACTTGGCCCACTCTAGTCTGCTCTATTTCCTAGCTGTTGATAAGCTGAAGATTCCAGTCACCCAACACCCTTTTCCTCCTACTGCTCACTAATTATGTCTGTCTCATGCATTCTTGAATTTCCCCACTGCATGGACCCATTAACCTTCCTCAGAAAGGTGGTTCCATGCATCCACCACCTTCTCTGAGCATGAGTAGCTTCCTCACATTGCCCCTGAGACGTCCTCCTCTATGTTTAAATTGTGCTTCCTTGTTCTTGTGTATCTCTTTTCTTAAAGATGCTCCCATCTTGGACTTTGTTGATTCCCTGGGAGCACTGTACTTGAAAGTTTCTATCTATTGCCTTCCTTTGGACTGCATCTATTCTGTCTATGTCCCTGTGAAGAATGGGTCTCCAGAACTGTATGCAGTACTCCAGATGGGGTCTCATCAACTGTGTATACAGAGGGATAACAACTTCCTGTTTTCTACTGGTGATGCCTCTCCCTATACATACTAGTATGCCCAGGCCTCCTTACTGCCTCTCACATTGCTTACCTACCTTAAGGTCATCTGATATAATCTACACCAGGTCTCTTTCATGTATGTCATTTTTAGTAACTCCCCACCCATTATGTACTCTTCCTGGTTTTGTTTCCAGGTGCATTACTTGCACTTTTTGCTTTGAATCTAAGCTGCCCTATTTTGACTATTCCCCAATTTTGACAAGTCGCTTCTCATCTGTTAAACCCCTTTTTGTGTATCAAGCCTGTTGCAGATCTTTGTGTCATCTGCAAAGAGGCATATTTTTCCATCCAGCCCCTCTGCAGTCTCACAAATACAGACATTAAAGAGGACTGGTTCCAGTACTGAACCCTGTGGTACCCCACTAGTAATGCCCCCTTTCTTCAGAGGTACCAGTTTACTATTACCCTCTGGGGTCCCATTGTCTAGCTAGCTTGTTACCTAGGTATCACCCTGGGACCCACCCTAGCTGGCTAACTTGAAAGCACTAATCTTGTGGAACTGTGTTCACACAGAAAACACTTTCTGCTGCTCCACTGAGAGTGTCACCTATACAAAACTGATTGGTTTTGCCCTTGTTTATGTCTAGCCCAAAATAGCAACAATTTCCATTCTAGTCACAATTACTTTGTGGTTTCTGCACATTAACCCCATGCAGAAGTCACAGTAGATGTTCAATCCCCCTAGCACCCTAATCTAAAACTAGGACTGGGCTCGATAAACAGTTAGGAACTTACCTCAGGAGAGGTGTCAGCTCAAGCCAAGTCCCCTGATCAACCCTTTCATCTATCTTCATTAAGGCGCTCATCTCAGACTTTCTAGGAGTAATTTTATCTGTGGTCCACGTTCCACTGATCAGTCAGCTCAATAGACTCAGCAGATTCTTTGTGGTAGTTCCTTGCTTCTCCCAGCAGTTTTGAACAGAGACCACTTTTATATGGTATTTACTGAAGCATTGGAAAAATACAAAATATACAAATGGACATTTTTGATCATGTGGGTACCAGGTGTGTGCTCAGCACTCCATCAGAGGATTGGAAGACTCATGTAAAGTTTATCCATTTCTGTTTTTCAGATATTCTTGTAGCCTGTGTTGGTGATACATTTGCATATTTTTACAATGCACCTGTTTTCTGGTCAAGTTTCACACTTGACTGCAGCATCACCCTGGTGTTGATCATCTTCTCCTCATCATCATCAGAGAAGAAATAGGCAACCCCAACTCAGAACTTGTCCTACTCAATGCCAGTGGATACCCCCTTGGAGAGCTCACTATCATTTAGGTGGGTGATCTGATACCATTGATTTCCCATCAATGACATGGCACAAGGGAGGTCAGAAGGAAGCAAGTGGCCTAGAATCTTAATGTACAAAATGCTTCATGCCTGAAACACTAGAGTGCTGTGTTTGGCTTATCAACTGCAGTCTGAGTACTTGCAACTTCAAAGAGCCACTGCCTCTATGATTATCACCACAAGGACCGTGTGATGAAGGGCAAGAAGATGAAATTACCAATGCATGCACAAAGCAGGGCAACCCTTGGAAACCTGGGCACAGACATTTGTGGCACTCCTGGTTATAGAACTGTTACATGAAGGTGATAGGGTATCTCAGAATCAGTGACTGAAAACAGAGGAGCTGGTGGGGTATTAAGACATCTCTGGACAGTATTGTATGATGGATTTTATGGGTGCAACCACAGAGCTTTTGTTCCAGATATACAGGTTTACTGTATGTGCAGCACCAACTAGTTATAAGTTTGCAGGGCTTGACCTATAACAATAAACTGTGCATACATTCTATGTGTGACTATTGGTAAATTGTATAGGGGAATTTAGGAGGCAGGTTTACAAAAGTGTATGAGGGAGCAGGTTTGTGTTTGCTGCTGTATGGCTGTGGATATCCCCATATACAATATAACAATAGCCACACATTGATGCAAGCACAATTTACTGTCAGAGGTCAAGCTCTGCAAAACATCAAATCCCAGGTGGTGTTGCACCCTAAACTATGCATACTACACAGAAAAACTCTGCAGTTGCACCCCTAAAATGTGCCACATCACACTTCAACAACAGATCTAGCCAAAGTAGGCTATATCAATTAAAGGATTACATTTTTAAGGACATTTGTAACAACAACAAAAACTTTCTGTCAGTTACTACATAACAGCTGTGTTGGCTATGACGAGGGTTTGTTCTTTTACTGCATCCTTACAGCAGGCACGCAGACAGTGGTGGTGTCCCATTACAGCAGTATGGGTGGAGCCATGCTGAGGTATTGGCATGATGGTGAGAGAAAATGAGCATGGTACAGGAATGTGAGGTTGTTGTCCTACACTTGGTGTTTCAACTGGTGCTGAGGCACAAATCTCTGCCTCTTAAAGCAGCAGTACTACATAAAAAAGTAATTGCCACATAGATGTCTTTCTTCTGATCTGTTGAGCATGCAGCTGTTTAAAATTCTGTTGTGCACTGCAGCATTTGATCCCAGTTTCTTATTTGTTTTTATTTACATTTGTAGGCCTGCCATGTTGTTCCACAGACCTGTGCTCTGCTTTGTTTACAATTAGTTATGCTTCCTGTGTGTACATTGTGCATGCTCTGTTCTGTGCTGCTTTGTCAATTCCTTAAAGAATGTATCTAAAGTTAGTGGTGAATGGGTTAATTTACAAAGGAATGTGTGTGTGGGGAGGGGTTGCTTACTTCAGTTCTCCCATGTCATACAGTAGTCATTCACTGGCATGGTATTTCCAGTCAGCAATTGTGGTTTAAGAGCATTTGAAATATCAAAATACACTTTACACAAATAATGTTATCAGTACTTCACACTGTGTGAGTGATGTGACAGGACTGTTTTAAGCCTTTGAAACAATAAATACAAATAGGAAGCATTGAAAACATTACAGACAAGAGAACATTGAGAAAGCTCTTATGCTTTCAGGCTTCTAGTAAAAAAAAGGCTGAGTGCTATCCAAGAAAGAGGGGACTGTATTACAAGTGCCATTTGCATATACAATGAGATTGACTTGAACGATTACAAGCAACTTGTGTTACTGCCTCAGAATCTTGCTATGTGTGTTATAAAAGAAAATTACTGATCTGTCATTGACATACAGTACTTGAATTAACTTCTGTAATGTATGAAAAATATGTCAGAAATATCAAGTTCGTGAACAAACTGGAGCCTTCTTCAAAACATCTGCTGCTAGCTACAAGTAGGAAAGTGAAACACCAAGCTAAACATTAGTTTCATACGTACACTGTGTTAGGACTGAGAAGAGCGGAGTGTGTGTGAGTGTAGACACACAACCAAAAGAGGACTTACAATTGTGCTGAAAGTGTGCAACTTAATGAGTGGTGATATAAAGTATTTTTTTATTGAAAGTGTGGTACACTGCATGTACATTTGGTCAGACTTTGTTGAGGGGTCTAACAATATCATACTGCAATCTATAACATGTCAGGAAAAAAATGTTTTCACATTAAATCAGTATGTATGGTAATACCCATTAGATATTGTTGTGAGGTACTGTGTTAGAGCATAAAATAATCTAAATAGTCAAAGCCAGGAATTCTGTTGTAGGTTACTGTGCCAAGTGAATGTGACAAAAGTGGCCCATTGTCAGGGACCTAATATTCAAGTGCATTCTTCATCACATTTGCAATGCTCTGCACCACTGCCTCCCTGCATAATGCTTGCAACATCAGGTAACAAGTGAGCTAGCACTATTGCAGAGCAGTACCCTCACCATGGGCTCTTTTGTACAAAGGTGAACGCAGGGAGGAGGCTGGCAGCAGGCAGTAAGCTGGCAAATACAGGCCCATCAACCTGAATTTGGTGGAGGTGAAAGTAATGAAGACACTGTTGAGGGAAAGGATTGTGGAATATTTTTAATCCTGTGGTTTATAGTATCTGTGGCTGCATGGATTCATTTAGGGGATGGGGGAGCTGATATCAAAATAATCAATTAGTTTTCTTTGAGAAGGTGATGAGGGATATTAATCAAGGTGGAGTGGTGGATGTGGCTTACCTGGATTTCAGTAAGGCCCACAATACCTTTCCATATAGCAGAATAGTAAAGAAGCTGGGCAGCCTGGGAGCGTGTACTAAAATGTTAAACTGAGTAGAGAATTTTTGGGGAGTTGGCATCAGTGGGTGGTTGGAAATGGCATTCACCTTATGTTGAAAGAGTGACCAGCGGTGCGCCACAGGGATCAGTACTTTGGCCTATACTCTTTATTGACATCACTGGTGATAATAAGGGGTTAGAAGGTAAGATATGCTTTTTTTATGGTTGAGACAAAGATCTACCACAGGGTAGACACTACCGAGGTGGAGGGGTGAAAAACTGAATGGAACAATAAAGACAGAAATTCTTAAGCTTGAGGAGTTGTCTGGTGTGTGTCATTAAATAGAGAATAATGTATGGTCCTCTATCGTTAACCAGTCAGTTTAACAGTTGAGAGGTTTCCAGGGTGACCATGTAAACATCGAAAGCTCGAGAGGTTTATGTCACCATGGCAACCTCAGACGGTTCATTGGTTGCCGATAGAGGACCATACTATTATTTCACATAGTGTATGGTCCCACTATCCAAAATTAAAGGCTTACATTTTTTAAAAGTCACCGCTATGGCCCTTCAGTCCTTTCCTATCAGTTTCTTCAGCTGGTTCCCCATCGAAAAAAGCGCACACATGCGCAGACCACTCGCTGTTGTTAACCTATCGATGTGATGTAGGATCGATAGGTTAACAACATATCTACGTCACATCAATAGGTTAACAACCTTAGGAAATGATGATTTCCTAAGGTTAACAGTGTTCTAACATACATTATATAGAGAATAATGGATGGGCAACTATGCACAAATAGTGCGCTCTGCCACAGATAGGTTCTGATTCCCTCTAACCTCAAAAGTGAAGTTTGATATGTCAGTGAAAATCAGAACTCCAAGTTTGCAGACTACACTGCTTGTGAATAAAGTTGCACATCCTGTATTTTATTTAATGTATATAGCATGGAGTTGAATATCCATGTGGCAGTTATGTTGCTTTCAGAATGAAACTGAAGTATGCAGTCTCTTTAGCTTTCAGAATGATGTTATAACCCGAAAGGGTTCAATTACAGTTCATGACCTTTGAACTGTGGTACAACAGCATATTAAAAGGCATGAATTCTCACAAAACAACACTCTAGAATACACCATACACTCATTGTCAATAAATGAGAAATCAAGTCCTTGGTGCATAGAAACAAGGAGAGGAGTGCATGAAGGGGTACTGCAATGGTGCACATAAAAAGAGGAAAGAAAACTGGGACTGTCATTTCTGATTACCTAAAAGAAATAAGCAGTGTGACAAAGCAGAAGGGAGCATCAGTGGGATGTTGCTGTGCACAGGTATCACCGCAAGAAGTAGGAGGTGTTTATATCACTGTAAAACTAAGTAATTGATGAATCCTCATGTAATGTACTGAGTCCAGTTATGGAGAAAATATATCTGAATGGACATGCACAGATTACAGGCAGTTGAGCAGAAGGCAACTAAAATGGTGTAGTGGCATGCTGTCACAACTAACACCCTGCGTGGGAGTGCCTACAGGGCACTCCAGTGGTATGGGTGCCACAAGGTTTTACATACTTGGGGATGAACATCACCACACTATGGAAGAACATGGTCGAGGTGATTTGGAAAACTAGCTTACGGGTTCACTGGTCTGGGGGATGGGTCTCCCCTGGCTGCAGGGATATTTACCAGCATATAGGGCTGCACAGGCAATCAGATGGTTTCTCCTTAAAACCCCAAATACCCCTGTATGGGTGAATCTGGAAATGGACCTATCAGAATCCAAATGGCAGGGGAACCTACTGAGCAAAGGGGGATACCCAAAGGCCCACCTTCCTCCTGTTATCCGAGAGACAAGAGAAGCATGGCACAGGTGCAAACATCTCACTCAATGACCAGCCCCCTTATGGGCACCACCTACACAGTATACCCACTTATGGCACAACCCAGATGTGCTAGTGAGGGGACAAACCATCAACTGACACTCTTGGTAGCAGGCAGGCATCTGTACAATAGCAGATCTTTAGCACGGACTCCAAGCCATGATGTCCTTCCTGCAAAGGCAGGTACAGTATCTGCTACCCAAAACAGATTTCTGGAGACTTTTCTAGATCAGGAATGCATACAAGACCCTCAGAGCCACAGCACCGATGGGATATGGGTGGAAACAGTTGACCACCATGCATAAACAGGACAAAGTAAAGGCACTGCAGGCACAATGTATGGTATGCTTAGGAACTCTCTACCCGATATGACAGTTAAGTGTAAGGTGCAATGGGAGCAGGAACTAAATAAAGATAACAGACACCCAAGGGTGGCAATACCTCAAGGATGCCTATCTGGTCTACAGGGACTCTAGAGCCAGCTTATACACCTTAAGGTACTGCTGGGATGGTACCATACTTCGAACACACTCCAAAAGATGGGACTCATCCCCCATTCCACATGCTGGAAGTGGCAGACCCCACAGGCCAGTCTACTACACATACTATGGCAGTGTTCCATACTGGTGCTCTTCTGGACAGGAGTAATTTTGGGCTGCTCCAAGATCCTGCAAACAAAAGGCTCTGCTGCACCAACCCTTAGTCTCTTGGACAATACCTCAAATGTGTCAAACTGTCCACACTAATCCAAAAATGGCTTGTTGTTGTGCTACCTGAAGCCAAAAGGGCTCTCTTGATGAGGTGGTGCCGGAATCTACCTCCCACTCTTCTTACATGGCATATGACAGTGGCTTAGTTAGCACATTTCAAATGGTTGACATGCACCACTGCCAACCACACCCAGGTTTACAACAAGAAATGGCACTTTTATCTCAAATCACACCTATGCTCTTCCCCCACCGACCACCTGGTAACCAACCCTTCTAACCAAGACAACAGTTTTTCTCCACATTAAGCTTCCACGAATCAGTTCACTTCAGTCCTTATAGGATGAAAGGTCTTAGAAAGGGTCACTCTTAATAATACAGGATCAGACCCTCCTCCACGAGACAGGTCAGCAGTGACTGGTAATATTCTGGATTTTGTTCAGTTCCCTTCTGTAAGGTTCAACAAAATGAGCCCACACTTCTTTCAGGCTGAAGTATACCCAGGCTGCATTCTTCTTTATTGACTCAGGGCTAGAGGGTAGTTCACAATGCAATGGTTGATGTTCTTACTTATTATGATTAATATAGAAAGGGACTAATCATCCCAATATAGAGTTCTACTTAGTGTTAAATTACTTCAGTGCATGTCTATATTTGCAAACTGTGTATCCTATAAGCAAAAGTTAAGTATATATAGAAAAATGGATGGGGAAGTATGTGTTATGACTGAGAATTTAATGGTTGTCTGAGGTGTGGGATGCTACATAAACCCTGAGGGCAAAGTCTGAAGTGGTTATTAAAGCATCCCACATCAATAACGACCATTGCATTCAAGTAGAAAACTTCCCATCTTTTATTTTTTATAATTGCTGATGAGCAATTTTTTGTCAAAGTGCATTTTGTATTGCTGTGTCTCACTCATGTGTCAGTCACACACACACACACACACACACACACACATGCGCTTGCACGCACACAAGTCTATCTTTGTCTCCTTTGCTTTTTCTTTCGTAAAGCTTTTCTATTTAATCTGGCATTTATTTTTTCATTTGCAGACTTGCAGAGCTGGGCATTTGGACTGAAATCATAATTGGGCACACCTCAGGCACTTCGGTCTGTGAGCCATTCCCAGTTCCCACTGGTGGTAGTTGTCCACTGCGGGTTCCAAATGACAAGATCAACCAGATAGATATTTTGTTTGTAGATGTTGAGCTCATTAAAAGACAAGAAACCGATGATGATTCTTGGTCTGGTGGCTCCTGGATACATTGGATAAGGAGCCACCATGTTTCTGAAACTGTTTACCCCTGCCAGTAGTAGAGCAACAGCCAATCAGAGTAGCTGTTTTTTGAGTGACTCAGTGCGTACTCACCATTATAACTCATGGGTTATAATGGATAATTATAACTCAGTCAGCCTATGTAAAAAATTGCTGACCAGTTATTACAAAATAATTATGACCAGAGACTAAAGTGTCTCATTATGTACACTCTAGAGGTAACTATGGATATGATACGGTATGATATGAAAAGATAGGGACTTTCAAATACTTCACTAGGTATAAATAAGGTTCAAGAGGGAAGCATACTAGATTAAAAGGTGTCCAAGAACAAGGGGTCATGATATGAAGCTGGGGAGGGCAGACCTAGGCAAAATGTGTGAAAGTCCTTCTTCTCTAATAGGGTGGAGAATGCACTGAACATCCTCAAAGCAGAGGTGGTAGGGTCAGAAATGACACTGGCATTCATGAATGCATAAGATATGCATAATGGAACATTGATGCAGTGTAAATGATGATAAAGTTGGCAAATAAGTAGGGTCTGTTGCATCACAGTAGGCAGGGGAAACAGGCTGTCTAGGTGGGGAAAGACATCCTTATCTACCAAGAACTGATATACAGTGTATAACAGAGAATTGCTCTGCATAGAATTCCATCCCTTTCAAAATGTTGTTATTACACACTTCGAAGGTCATTGAATGTGATTGTACCCTTCTGTGGTACAATAGCATTATGGAACCTCTAGAGACTGCAGAGCGGCAATTTCATTCTGAAAGCCAAAGAACAACTTTGTCCACATATCACATAACTGTAACACTGCACATTTCACATAACTCTAACATGACCTATTGTTAAAGGACATTGATACCTTGCCTGTATTTATGTATTTATCTTGTATAATGCCCACCTTGTTTGAGATATCTTGCACTGTACACTTGTATTATTATTTGACCACCTCTGCATGTTACCTGACCGTACTGGATTCTGTACTTGCTGATGTATAATTCACTCCTGCTGTTCACTGTATTTTATCATTGATTGTGCCAGTTTCTGGTCCAGGCCATGCCTGAGAAAGGTCTTTGGACCAGTACACCAACCGGAAGCACCAAGTTTGGTCGACTGTAAATCTGTCAACCACCCACACAGCGATGGCACAGTACCGATGCAGGTATTGTGCTGCCCAAGCCCCCAGTGTTTTTTGTGGGGGGCTGTGCTGCTTCCCACACCCCCTGGACTTTAGGATTCTCAATATCATGTTGGAGTTGGTCGGTGAGGGTGGAACACTGAGGGAAAGTGAAACACAGAATTGGACCATTAAAGTAACTGTCGCTGTAGTGGTCATTTTCCGTGTTTCGCCATTGGGGTGTCAGGCAAAGGAGGGCCACCTGCATCAACCGGTTAAGAAATAAAAATATTATACAATATAAAAATATAGGTGAACAATTTTATTCACTAACAGTGTATTATGCCACCTTGGGATTCTGATTGCCATAGCTCTCTTCAGTCAGTGCAGATCGCAAACTCAGTGGACATCTTAGACATGACATACTTCTCTGTCATGAGTTCCATCTTAAAGGAGAACTTCATCGCAGGAACTGGGTAGGAACTGGCTGGGGGATAGGAAGCAGAGGGTGGTGTTTTAATGATATCCAGTCTTAGAAAAGGGAGGTGACCAGTGGGGTATCTTAGTGAGCAGTCCTGGGGCCAGTCCTTTTCAATGTCTTCAATAGTGACATTGCAGAAGGGCTGGAAGGAAAGGGCTCTTAGCATATGACATCAAGATTTGCAATAGGGGAGACACTCTAGACAGGGTGGAGAAAATGAGGAGGTGCCTAGAAAAGCTGGAAAATGGTCCAAACTGTGGCAACTGAGATTCAATGTGAAGAAGTGCGAAGTCATGCACCTGGTGTGCAGAAACCCTGCAGAGAGCTACAGTATGGGGGGTGGATTGTTGGTTGTCACTAAGGAAGAAAGATAGTTGGGGATTATCATCTTGGATGACCTAACAGTGGCCAAACAATGGACAAAGGCTATAGGGAGAATCAGTGACATGCTGGGGTGCACTGAGGGGTATCACAAACAGAAAAAGAAACGTGGTGATACCACTGTACGGAATGCTGGTGAGGTCTTATCTGGAATACCTTGTTCAGTTCTGCAGCCACATCTTTGTAAAGGTATAGACATGGTGGATGTGGTTCAGAGAAGGGCAACTAAGATGGTACAGGGCTTGAACTACAAGTCATATGAGGAGACATTGGGGAACCTCAATATTTATTCACTGGAGGAGCGAAGGCAAAGTGGAGATCTGATAGAGACCTTCAAGTATCTTAAAGGTATAAATAAGGTGCAAGTGGGTGACATATTTCAGTATAAAATGAGTACAATAACAAGGGGGCACAATATGAGACTAGAGGGGGGAAAGATAAAGGAAATGTGAGGAAGTTATTCTTCTTCATTGACAGGGTGCTGGATACATGGTTTGGCCTGCCCAAGAAGTGGTGGGAGCAAACACAGTACAGGGATTCAAGCATGCTTGGGATAGACATAAAGGAATCCTAGAAGTGGGAAGGAAAGGCTCAGCTGATGCCCAAATAGGGTCAATAGCTGCTGTTACAGGTAAGGAAAAAGGGAAGAATAGATTGGGCTAGTGGTTCTTATCTGCCATCAATTTTCTATGTTTCCAACTTTCCCACATATGCTCCTTGCTCCCCATGAGTGTTGTGAATGGCTTTATGCTGCCGTGTTGGCTCTGACCAGAGTTTGTTTTAAAATGTTGGTGTCAGGGTGTCTCATTATATGCAGTCAGTAGAGTCTCTGGGCATGTGTCTTGAATTTTGCTGTGATCACTCCCTGTAATGCTTACCTGCACCTGTTATGGAGACTACTGTACTTATTTTTATGACTGTGGGCACAGCCTACAGCCATCTTGCCATCTGTAGCTGGAAAATGGGATACCAAAGTACATTTTAGCATGTTTCAGTGTATCCTTCCTCACACAACTGCAAATCACTACCCAGTTGAATAAAATGCTCCTTTCTCTCTGCTGGGTTTCTGGAATTCAAGAACTGTCAAGAGATTTTAACGAAAATAACAATATACTGTAGTATTAAAGACAAGGATTCCATCCACCTTACATGTGCCTAGCAAGCCTGGGAAACATAAGCACTGTCTAGTATGGCAAAGTTAATTAAGTTCTAATGCACACACAAGAGGTACTTTGCTGTCTCAAGAAGTGTCAAATGCTTCTAACACAAATAACATCTGATCATTAAGATAAGCACTCCCAAAGTCCATGCTGCTTAAAAAGCAGCTTTTTAGTATAAGTACTAACTGTTCCACCAGCGTAGTGCATAGCTGACCTGGACAGGAGTTGTTTTCTGAAATCATGCCATAAAATGCTCCATTTTGACAAAATTATATCCCTCATAATTTTAGTTTCTGACTGTGCTGAGAAAAACAGACCGACTTTCCTATACAAGAGCCACACCCCCATGCTAGCTCACACAGCACTGTTTTGTGATGTCACAAAATGAAGGCTGCATGTGTGCACTCTGTTGTGTTCTGTGGGGGCAATATTTCTGTGCATTTATAAACCACTTAAAGTTGCGATTGTAATAAATCAGAGTGACCGGTTGACTAATAGGGTCCCTATTAGTCAATCGGTCGCTTGGATTTATTTAAATTGCAACTTTAAGTGGTATAAAAATAAATAGAAATATTGCCCCAATAGAATACAAAGGAGTATGTACAGGCAACCTTCATTTTGTGACATCACAAAATTGGGCTGTGTTGGCCAATGTTGGGGCATGACTTGTGCATAGGGAAGTTGGTTTGTTTTTCTTGGTACAGTCAGAAACGAAAATGACAAGACATATAACTTTGTCAAAATGGAAAATTTCATAGCATGAGTTCAGAAAGCAACTCCTGGCCAGGTCAGTTATGCACTATGTTGGGGGAGCAGCTACTAGGAAGCTGCTCTTAAAGGAAAAGTATCATATATGCAATGTTGTGTATTTCCTTACCTCATTTCTCCTATATCAAATGCATTCCCTCTTTTTGTATTTCCAGTCAGCTGTTGTGGTGTCAGGAGCATTTGAAAAGTAAAGAATACATGTTTTAACTTAAGTCATCTAGCTGTCCACTTTGCTAACTGTTGAAATGAGGATGTGTGTCATCTGTGCAAAGGAAGCCTTTGAGTTACTTCTCCCTCGCAACATGTTACAGCTGTCTTACACTGACAGCTGAGCAGCACAAATAGTTTTTTTTGTTTTCTTGTGAATGAAATAATGTTATGTGTATTATGTTCTATGTTCTATGCACAAATATAGGCTACTAGTATTACTAAACACTGTGTGAGTGGTATGACAGGACTATCTTAAGCCTTTGCAAACTTAAAATAAAATACAGATAGTAAACATTAAAAACTATATGCTTTCTTCTGAGCTGCTGTCCTGGTGACATCAGGGAATAGGAGGGGTTGTATTTCAAGTGCCTCATTTGCATATAAATGTGGTCTGGTTTTAGATTTTTCAAGGTTGTGTCAGAGTCTTAGAATCAAGATAAGTGTTACAGCAGAAAAAAATGACTGTTCTCATATTGAAATAATTGTAGCAACTGAAGTAATACACAAAAAATATGTCACATTGAACAAAGCACTTCCCGGTAGGACACCCTCCTTTTCCTAGTATTTTCGACGTAAAACAGACAAAACTCCTGTACATTTTCCTATATGCTTAGATTAATACATTTATACAATATGTGTGCCTCTTTTCAGGAAGAGAAAATAGATATCTCACTGACCACCTGTGAGATATCACTTTTTATCTTCACAGTTGGGTATGTCACAGTAGATTTCTTGGCCAGTTGGCATGTCACAAAAGGTTTAGAACTCATTTAGAATGGTCAGCCCCAGTAACAGTACTAACTGTATTCAAATGCAAATAACTTTAAAATGAAAAAAGTATAGCATTGTACTGTGAACATGAAAGTTGTTCAAGCACAAAAAGTTCTACAAATTGAGGGGTGTTTCATTCATAGCTATCTTTTATTTTTTTATAATTGACAAATAAGCAGAAGAAAATGTGTTTTCTTTTCACTTTTTCAACAAATGTGAAGAACTTTAAAACAAAAAATGATAGTTTGGTACGGTAAGCACAAAATTTGTTCAACACAAAAACATCTACAAAATGAGTGATGTTTCATTTACAGATACCTTTTATTTTTTTTTTTATAATTAGCAAGAAACAACACAAAATCCAATTTCTTTTAACTTTTCACCTTTTGCAACAAATAAATGCAAATAACTTTAAAACTAAAAAAAAAAACAGACACCCACAATTGTTGTATAAATCGAGCATTGACATGGCTGGAAGTGAGATAGCAGAAACATCTCCACTTGCTGTCATTGAAGAGTTCAATGGCAGCTTGTAGAGACATTTCTTCTATCGCACCCATGTGATATCCCATATGTGACTTCATTATACCGGTCATTAAAATCACTATACCAAATGTTAAGTGTGTTTTATGTGTTCTTATTCATTTTAAATGGTAAAATTCACTTGCAACTTATCATAGAGGCTCTGGAAAAATGTTGGAATCTCAAGCTTTGCTCTCAAGGTTCACATGTCCCCAGAATCTCTTGATGATATTATAGCCCTGTTACAATGTACTGACACACAATAGCCTGACTGAGATGCAGTAACTCATATTCAGTGGGCTCATATGTTTATCCATTTTGGCACTGTACTGACACAAAATAACTTTCCTGAAATACAGTATGTCATTTTCGGGGTCCCAATTTACAATCGCTGATACAGGTTTGCCTGGCTGAGATGCAGTATCTTTTTGTTCCTTACTGCCCTGTGCAACAGCTCCACTCAGCTGAAGAGGGGTTGCTGGAGATTCCAAGGATAACTTTGATATCTTCTGGGGCCCATGCATTTATGTTCATAGCCCTTACCTCCTGGAATTCTGTATCCCGTCAGCTAAGGGAGTTCGTAACTGTGGGGGGATTTAAACAGGCATTTAAAACTTTTCTGTATCATCAAGCTTTTCTGTAATTCATAGTTGCCTTGATTTGTTATTCTGGTTAACTGTTGTCAGTGTCTTAATGATTATGTGTTTGATTTTTCTACAGCACCTTGATAATTTTGAAAGGCACCTAAAAATAAAGTTTATTGTTGTTATCTCATTTTCAGTGGGGTCCTACATTTGCACATGTTTATGTCTGCATGTAATCTGACACAGTATAGTTTTGCAGAGATGCAGACTGCTGCCATGTGCAACATGGCAGGGTTCTATGTGATAATGGCAAGTGCCGAACGGCGACATGCATAATCGCAAAGTCAGGGCGGAAAAACAATTTTGCCACCCTGACAAGCTTGGTGCATGGAGGAACAGTGCCAGAGACTAAATACATTTGCTTTCTGTAGGGGGGCCTCCCTGTCACCCCCCCACGCACACCCCTACTTAAGGATTCTCAACTCCAGGAGGGTGCATGTTGGGGAGGGGGTGAAAGCAAAAAAAACACAAGTTTTGGGCAGGGTGCAACAAAAATGCAGTAGCACCCAGACCCAGACCCAAACCCGGAACCCCACAAACCACAAGCGGAGGCCAACCCCAGATGCCATGGCGCAGCTCGGCTGCAGTGCTACCCTCTACATCCCCTCTGCCCCTACCAGGCCATGTTCACCACGATCACTGTGCTCACCCCGGCATGTACATACAGCAAACCTGTCACTGTGGGATCGCCACCCCACCACATCCGGTAGCCCTCCCTGCCCCCTCACCTTTCAGGCTTTCACCCATATCACTCATTGCCGTTTCAAACATCACCCTGAATCAGGCACCCACATCACAGGCTACCCATGGGGGCACTGACTTAAACTGCACAAATGCGCGTATCACTCATACATGGTCATGTCAGCACTACCATGTTAGACACTGCTAACTTGGGGGCAAACTGCACTTTCACAAGTGTCACACACGTGCATTGCTGTAATCACTGCGGTATCAGTTATGCCCAACTCTGGTGTGGTGAGAGCACCGCATATTCTTTTCCACGCTCTTGCCACTCCTAAAGCTTTCCACAGCCTCATCAAATCTGACCAGAGTTTGTTCTGTTTATAACTACTGTTCTCAGCAGCCACAAGAAAGGTTAGGGTGTGCAGCTCTTGGGAAGGAAATTGAGTTATCAGCACAGTGGCTCATTTTTCCTGTGTGCTTCCATCTTTTTTGTATGGTCTGCCCAAATGTTGTATTGCAAGCACTGTCCTCCATGTTGTTCCTCACATTACCTGAGTCTTCAAATGCAGAAACAGCAAGACTCCAGAATGGAAACTAAGGAAATCACTTGCTGTTATCTATGCTGAATAGCAAGCGTCTCTAGTGATGATGTTGGTATTGTGGTGGGAAGATAAATGGCACAAATTGCCATTTGTCTTTGAGTTGTAAAATATGTTGAGGGAGCTGCATGAGGGATCAAACAAAGTTAGTATTTTTAAATGCACAGTTCTGACAGAAAAAATCTTATTTTATGACAATTGAATGTTTCTCTTTTTTCAGATTCCACCCTGTCTCCAGTCCTCTATAGTGCACATAATATTAATTCCTCTTTTGTTAGAAGTAGGCCTGCAAGCAGGTGAGCAGATTTAAGGTTCCATGTGGGAAGGATCCAGCATAATCTTGTGTTTGGGGAACAGTATGTGCAGAAAGTCTGGCAGCTAAATGGTCTGCACCAAAGGGTGTTGTTAGACCTGGGCCTTTAGGGCTGGAGCCCCAAATGTGTTAATAAGGCCCCACAATGTTTCTCAATGGAACTGCTGGAATTCATTTTTTCATAAAAAAAAAATACCTACTGTATGGCATACCCCCAGCCTTCAAGGGATTGGGTCTGGGTTTTTATGTTAGTCTAACAACACCTCTGTCTCTGTCAGCACCACCGAATTAAAGCAGTGTGACCCTTGGGGCATTTGAATAATAGATTTGGAAGGGAACGCTCAGAATTTCATTCTTCCTGAGTGCAGTGCTAATTTTATCTTCTTGCACACCTTCTACTTCTCCTGGACCACTTGATGAGCTCAGTGAAAATGCAGAAGTTGCAGTTTTGCACTTGGAGTTTGGGTTGGTAGTGGACTTCTGCACCTTGTCTCAAAAGTTAAATAACTGGCAGATCAGTAATTTTGACCTTTCTTCTGTGGGCATTTGAGGTCAAGTGATTCCATTCTGTTGTGTATTTCTACCCCTCAGTTAGCAGTCTGGCAATTTGTTCAAAGATATCCTGTACCAGTTTGTTGGAGATCCATTCTCTGACCATTCATTGGTATATTGATCAAAATCAGGTTGTTTCTCCTGCCCCATTCTCTTGATCATCTGCGCTTTCTTCTAGACTAGCTATTTGGCAGCATAAATAAATCAGCTCTTTTCCTTCTCTTACAGCGGCATCTTTCAATGAATTGACTTTGGTTTTGATGTCTCCTTCCCACATAAGGATGGTGTTCAAAGTTGTAATGAAGGCTATTACATCTGCAGCTATACCCATTATCACTATTTCTACTAAGGTAAGCTCTGGGAGGAACTAGTTTAAGACACCAATATATTTATTTGTAACTGGTGGTATACCTGAGAGAGAATCCGTCTTGTGTTATTTTTAGCCTGTACTCTATCGGAGACTAGTGGTGGTTACTAAAGCTCCATTGGGAGGTCTGGAACCCCTGTGCCATTCAATTTGTTCTTCTAATGTTTAAGGTTCCATGTTATAAGTGCGATCAAAAATGCATTAAGCCCTTAAAGCTGATGTACACCACCGAAAATTAATTTTGGTGATGCACACTTGTGATGACAACAAAAAGGGTGACTGAGACCTACAGGTCTAGTTTTTTATGTGGTGGGTGCACCCTACTTACATATTCTCAACTCCAGGGAGGGTGCATGTCAGTGAGGGTGAAAGACCCCCCTCCTCCCATAGCCATGATCACTAGTATAATGTCATAACTACAATCCTTGGTAGTCTAGTGGTATCCCACACCCTCCCATATCTGTAATCACTGGTAAATTGTCATGACTACATTCCCTGGTAGTCCAGTGGTTCTGCACCCTGCCCCTAGCCCTGATTACTGGTGAAATGACATCAGTACATTCCCTGGAGGTCTAGTGGTTCTCCCGCCCCTAGCCCCGATCACCGTTGAAATGACTTAAATACACTCCTCACTCCTTCTACACTCACAGGATCCCTTGGCCACCCTGCTTCCCCACATCAGTGGGTGGCTGCAACCCACCTGCATACTGCTCGGCCACCCACTGAATGACAGCATACAGTACTAGACAGTCACAAATATGTGAATGAGGTGGACATAGCTGCCATCATTGAAACATGGGCCACCCAATACCAGGACTGGAACCTGGTGATCCTGGGTTACAGGATATACTGCAGGGATTGGGAAAAAGGGAAAGGGGATGGGATGGTGATTTATGTTAGGAAGGGGATAAGTTGTGCCAGGGAGTAGGGGAAGGAGGATAAACAGAGTTATTATGGATAAAGTTCTAGGATTTTAGAAACAGGTCACTTAGGATGGGGGTTGTGTACAGGCCACCATCTCAGGCAGAGGACATGGACAGAGAACTAGCAGAGCAGATAAAGGAGGTCAGTGGTAAGGGTAACACTGTGATCATAGAGGACATCAATCTGTCAGGGGTAGATTAGAGCACCCCAGCCACCTCATGTGTAATGGAATAATTCCTCCTTGAGGCTGTCCAGGATAGCTTCTTGGTATAGTTGGTAAATGATTCAACCAAGTTGAGCAACACTTTGATGTCCAATAGGGAGTTTGACAGAGGGCTTAGGTAGAGGATCCGCTGGCAGGGAGTGATCACCATACATTGTGGTTCTCACTCAGCATGGGTAAGGGGACTGTGGGAACAAAGACCAGGGTGTTGGTCTTCAGGCAGACTGACTTTGGGAGGATAGGGAAAATGTTGGTCAGGGACATAGCCAGAGTCCATCCACACATGGATGCTAACCAGAAATGGGAAGTTATCAAGTAAGGGCTTGCAGATGCTACTAGATCCTGTACCAAGACACAAAGCAAAAAGACTAGGGCCAAGTGGGTTAAGTGGGGTGGGAGGTAAGCATTGGAAAAGGTGAGTGGAAAAAGTGCAGCCTTCAGGAGATTCAAGAGATCCAGGCAGGGGGGAGGATAGAGAGAAGTACCTGAAGAAACCAAGCGAGGTGACCAGAGTAGTCAGGTCAGCCAATGTTTCCAGAGACCTTAGGCTGGCACAGGGCACCAAAGATGGGGAAAAGGACTTCATGCACATAAGGGAAAATGGAGAAAAGGATCTGCAAAGGCCAGATAGAAACTGTGATATTCTTGTACATTTTATTTGTGCACTAAAGTGAAGGCTGCTCCCAGTTGCCAGGCTCTTAGGGACTGTAGTTTTCATTACCATTGCGTGGAACTACAGATCTACTCATAACCCTGATAGTTTGCTGGAAATCAGTGTAGGGGCAATTATAGATCAGTAGCTGTGAGTTACGGTCTACTGTGAGGGAAAATTACTTACCTGAGGCAGAAATTTATTTTAATTTTGTTGCACTCACTCTGTCAGCTTGTCACATGACCCAGATGGCTTTTCTGGGATACTGGACCATAAAGCATAGCCCAGAGTGGCCGGGGTGAGCATGAGCGGGTCACGTGTGATCGCCACATGCTAAGGCATGCGTGTTGTTGTGTGTCTGGCATGTCAGGCAGGGAAGCTGGAACTGGAGCCCAGGTAATTTGTGGAGTGTGTGTTTCGCATTCCATGCTGTGTATGTTGTGTGTTGGGCTCAGTAATTTGGCTTAATACTTGAAGGTGCTCATTTAGCTCATAGCGTGTTGGCCTTTCTGTTGACTGTAATGGCAGAAACTATTATGATTCTGGAAGGTGAGGTGGGCATCAAGTGCTCAAGATGTGCAATGTATACTATTACCCCTATTATCAAACAAACACAAGTATATGTGTTTTTTAAATGCTCATTAAATTTTGACTTGCAACAAGAAATAAACTGTTTTTCTACAAGACTTGCTGTGTTAGAAACTAGCCAGATTGAAATGACAAATAGAACTAATGCAATAAATGACACAGAAGTTACTATTGGTAATAGTTCTCCAGCAGCTTTAAATAACCTGAGCGATCATGTTTCTTATGGCCCATTATACCCCCCCCCCATATGTGAGGCTAGTTCCATCATTGATGTCCCATCTTTTACTATTAGCAGAAAGCAGGATAGGGAAGAGAACATAGGGGAGTTTTCTGATGATCCTTAGCACATTGTAAAAAAACAGGGCTACTAAGAAAGGACGTAAGGCCCAGCAGTTTAGTATCCTATATCTAATAGGAATGACCTCCTTACAGATGATACAGAAAGTTCTAATCTAGTTAAACCTCACACCAGTGATTCTATTAATGGTTCCTGCCCTGGTCATGCAAATCACAATATTGTCTCCCCAGTGATTACTGTCACCCAAAATACTAGTCCTGTTTATGAAGCCCCAACAAATATGAATGTTACATTTACCCCTAGTTCAAGAAGAATCAAACAAGCATATGTTTTGGGGGACTCCATTATTAAACATTTAGATAGGGCTATTTGCAACCCTGATAAATGTACTCAAACTGTTTCTTCTTTTCGAGGTGCCAAAATATCTGACATTACAGAAATGATTGACAATATTACACAAGAAAACTGGTGCTATTCCTTTAACCATCATACACACAGGGGCCAACAACATTATACGTGATTCTCTGCATAAGATCAAACAAGATTTCATAGCATTAACAAACAAACTAGTTTATCTTGAGGCAGATATCTGCTTATCACAAAATTTTACCTATTCCTAGAGCAACTGAATTCCAAACCAGAAAGATCAAAACCATAAATAAGAGGCTGCACAAATGGTGTTTGTGACAGGGTCTTACTTGTATTACTCATTGGGAAGGATTTCTTAACAAACCAGAATTATTTTGTTGGGATGGATTACACTTAAGTCACAGGAGTAGTACCTCTCTACTGTAGGCAAACAGTTTTGGGACCAGTTGCCATTACATTTAAACTAAGTGGCCCAGGGGAGAAGGGAAATCTGTTCACTTCTCTTAAAAGACATAATATTTCCAAATATTTATACACTCCAAAAACCTCTTAGTTGAAATGAATATATTTTAACACCAGAAGCCTAAATAATAAGCTGAATGAATTAACAATTAAAGTTATACAGGATAACATTGATATTATCTCTATATCCGAAACCTGGGGTGACAACAAAGCATCTTGGGAAAACCAAATCCCAGGATTCAGCTTATTTAAATTTAATCACACATCAAGGAAAGGAGGTGGCATTGCCCAGTTTATTAATAAATTCATTAAGGTCATTGATGTGTCAGATAAGATACGTACTCATGGACTTGAAACTGAAAATATTTGGGTCAAACTATTTCCTTTAAACTCTCCACCACTTATTGTTGGTACCTGATACAGACCTCCTGATTCTTCTTCTGTTTATTTTGATGCACTTTTAATAGAAATGGAAAATGCAGTAGTGATGGTCGATGTTATAATGACTGGAGATTTCAACCTTGGAAATATTGATTGGAAACAGAAATTATGTATTTCTAGTAATGGTAAAAGACTTCTTGACATTTGTAAACAAATAAGACTGAGTTAGCATACCATGTCCCCAACTAGAGGGGACAAGATTCTGGATTTAGTATTAGCAACTGACCATCTGGATCTTAAAGATGTCAAAGTCAGTACATTAGTTGGTAACAGCGAATATAATTCTGTGTCATTTACCTTACACATGGTTTGTGCACCTAATTTTAGATCAGCTATAATAGAGCTGATCTTACAAATCCTAGGGAAGAATTAAATTCCTTTACATGGGATACTGCCTTTCAGGGTTTAAATATTGTTGAATGCTGGAAATATGTTAAAGATGCTTTAGTTTGTCTTAGGGATGAATATATACCCACCAGGCAAAAATATTTATACAATAAACATCATCCCAAATGGTTTAATAAGTCTATTAAATGATTAGTCAAACTAAAAGTTAACAAATATCGGTCTTACTTGAAATCAAAACACCATATAATAGGTCTGCATATTTATCTATACAAAAGATCTGTAAGTCTAAAATAAGAGAAGCTAAAGTTAAATGGGAACATAATATTGCCAGAACAGCTAATGAAAATAATGGAAAACAATTATTGTCATATATTAATTCATTAAAAAAACAATCTAGTCAAGTTGGACCAATATTGTGTAAAGACACACTGATTCATAATCCAAAAACCATGGCGAATCTGTTTAACTCTAAATTCTGTGACATCTTTAGCCCCAGTCAGCCAAAGGTACTGAGCTGTAATGTTAATAACTTTGGTGACACTAGTCAGATAACTTTTACTGTAGATCAAATTTGTCTCAAATTTATTGCTCAAAAAAGGTAAAACTAGTGTTGGCCCTGATAATATCTCTGAACACTTATTATTCCTTTTATCTGATAGCTTGGGTTATCCACTAAAACATTTTTTGAGGGTTTTCTCCTCCACAATTATGTCCCAGCTGACTGGAAACATGCCCATGTCATTTCTATTCATAACAAGCATTTGTCAATGCTGAATGTTGTCTTGCTGACATTGGCATTGGTAGCGCAGGAGTTAGATAGATGCACAAAAGGAATGGCAGTGAAGTACAGAATTGACACCAACCCCATACCACCCTGAAGAGACTGACAGACACTGAGCTGTGGCTTTGAGTTGTCAGCCAGCTCATGCGATTTCACCTCACCCTACCCTGTATAGTCTGACTAGTATTGTGTCCTGCCTTCAGATCCTCGGGCCTTACGGTCACCCCATTCCATATGGAAATATGTTGAGATGTGTTCTGTATAGGAGAATGGGGTGAACTTTGGGGTCAAAGAGTGCAAGGTACAGTTTAATGCCTGTCAGTGACTGCAGGTGGGGGTGGAATAGCGCGAGCATTAGAACCGACAATCTAAAGTCACCCTCCTGATGCCGGTTAGTCTCTACAGGGTGGGACATAATGGTTAGAAACCCTAATGCCCTGGGCATTTCTTAGTATTTGCACTCCAAATTTTCAATGTGGGATTTTCTCACCCCACCTCATGAAAGCATTTGGGACCTCTGCTCATGAACAGTGGCACTGTGATTTTGTTAATCTGCCCCGAACATTGATGTCCCACAGTGATTGTGCCATTCTGTGCCAGTAGCTTGAAACCACATTTTGAGTAGGATGTGAGAAATGACGACTTTACTGTTCTTATGGTGGTGTGCAAAAATGGCAATGTGGAAAATCTGGAGTGAAAATATTAAAAATTCTCCAGGTTATGAGTGTGCATGGAAACTGCACAATGCATGCTCTGCCAGTACACTTTCATGAAAGATCTAAGCAACATTTGTTGGCAGGATTTCTATCTAGCCCCCACCTTAAATGGGGCATTTAACATCTTTCACAGCCTGTTACTGGGGCTAATAGACAAACATGCCCCACTAAGACTGATCAAATCAAAAAATAAAACTCCTGGATGGTTCTCTCCCATCCAGAATAAAACTCTTAGGGATAGGGACTACTGGTGGAAAAAAGTGAGGAAATCCCACTTGGAGGCCAATTGGTTAGCATTCCATACCACTAGGAATGCTTGTACCAAGCTAATTAGGTCAGAAAAAGCTAGGTACATCCAAAAGACTGACAAATGGCCTTGGACTCTAAGAAGCATGTATTTGCCCTCTTCCTTGATCTAAGTAAGGCCTTCGATTCTGTGGATCATACCATCATGCTTACTGCACTGAGTAACATCGGACTTGATAGTTCTGCCATTAAATGGTTCACCAGCTACCTAACCAATAGGTTACAACAAGTCAAAACCATAGGAGATCTGTCCCCACAAAAATCCTTGTTATGAGGAGTCCCATAAGGCTCCATCCTGGGCCCTTTCCTCTTTGCAATATACATCAATAATCTGGACTTGCAGCTGGACACAGCAAATGTGCACTTATTCGCAGATGATGCTGTACTCTATACCACAAATTCATCCTTGGATTTGGTCCATGAGTACTTACAGAAAGACTTTGTCACCCTCCAATACAACCTTCTCACTCATAAGCTCCTCCTCAATGCCAAAAAGACTAAAGCAATGATTCTCTCACCAAAGTCTACTTCCAAATGTCCACATATCACACAGATCCGAACACTCTTAGATGAACCTCTTGAAGTAGTTGATACCTTTAAATACCTAGGGTTCTGGCTGGATAACAAGCTCAACTTTCTGTGCCACTTAAATGAAACCTCAAAGAAACTAAGACAGTAATTAGCTTTATTCTATTGCATTAAACACCTACTAACAATAGAAGCCAGAATAAGATTAGTACAAACTACATTCCTACCTATACTGGACTACGCTGACTTCCTTTACAGTCATTGCCCATCAATGATGCTAAACAAACTTGACACCCTTTACCACCAGGCTTTAAGATGTATCTTAAATCTACCCCATGGTACACATCACTGTCATCTATACCAGGTTTCGGGATGGACCTCACTCAACTATAAGAAAAAGGAATGCTCTCCTCTGTTTTCTTAGAGCATTATCTGATAACCTCCCTGCATATATCTCAAACATCTTCAAACAGGCTAAAGGTTCCTATGGTCTGAGATGCTTCTCCTTAATCTGCTTCCAGATTCCTAGAGTGAAAACTACCCTTGGCTCAGCAGCAATCAACTTCTCACGTCCATCACTTTGGAACACTATGCAAGACTCATTAAAATTATCCTCACTTCCAAGCATTTTCACTTTCAAAGCTCTATTAATGGATTATCTGAAGGAATCATGCAACTGTTTCAGACGCCGATGACCCCCTAAGCCCCGGGTGCCACTCTCAAATCCTACACCTAAGTATCTCATCCACCCCACATTACTAAACAACAGAAACCTAGGACCTGCAAGCCTAGTTCCCATAATCTGAGATGGCCCTGCCTATTCTCTACCTTTTACCTATTCTGGCCTCCCTCTTGGCTGCCTACTCTTTCACCCCAATTTCTACCCTATTCCTTAATACCTTCTTATTTTTTATCATTTAGGTATGAGCTCTTACTTATAGACAATATGGGATTGTTGTCTCTTCTCATTCCAGTAAAGTTTATCATTATGTACCTTTGCATGTTAATTATGTGGACTGGTATGTATAGGTCTATATTGACCGGCACCTTTACAATTTTTTTTTTGCACCACTGTCCACTGTAATTATCTTATGAAGTGTACTGTATTGTATTAATGCCCAGGACCACCTTGAAAATGAGCTTGCTCAATGGTGTTTATGCCTGGTTAAATAAAGTGATTGATTAATTGATTGATTGATGCACATCACACAGTCATTCTGTGGAATTTTCTCATCAGATTTTCAACATAGGTATTTTGGGACCTCCACTCATGAACACAGTCACAGTGATTTTCTTAATCTGTCCTGAACATTAATTTTCTGCAGGGACCATGCCATTGTGCAACGTATCTGCAAAACCACATTTCACGCAGCATGTGGAAAATAACAACTGTATTGTTCTTAAGGAGGTGTGCAAAAATGGCAATGTTGAAAATCTGGAATGAAAATATTAACAATTCTCGAACTCATGAGTGTGAATGGAAACTGTGCAATGCACGCTCATAAAATAGGTATGTTGTGGAATTCTGTCACCAAATTTTCAACATATGCATTTGGGGACCTCCGCTCATGGACAGTGTCACTGTGATTTTCTAAATCTGTCCAGAACATTGATTTCACACACTGATCAAGCCATTGTGAGCCACATGAGTGAAAACGCATTTTGTGCAAGATGTGAAAAATGACAGCTGTATTATTCATACGGAGGTGTGGTAAAATGGCAATGTTGACAATCTGGAGTGAAAATATTAAAAATTCTCAAACTTACAAATGTGCACTGGAACTGCACAACACATGCTCATGACGCAGTCATTTTTGGTAATTTTTTTCACCAAATTTACAACATAGGGTTTTTGGGAGCCTACCTTATTAACTGTGACACTGTCTTTTCATTAATCAGTCCCTAAATGTGGTAATGCACAGTGACCACAAAATCATCTTTCAGGACTGAATAACAAAGTGACAGTGACTTAGTTCATGAGGTGGGGTCCCAAGAACCCCATGTTGAAAATTTGGTATAAAAAATTCCCAAAAATGGCCGAGATATCCACCAAAGTTGAAAAAACATTATTTATGCCATTATACAGCTTACTGGCACTTCTTCAGTTTGCAGTAGGCTTTGAAGAGTGCAGAGGGGTTCCTGATCCACTAAAGATTGTCGCATCAGACTCCGGAGGTAAGTATGGGGTGACGGGGGTGTGGGGAGGTGAGTGCACAGAGGGTGGGGGGTATGAGACACTGTTTTCTGTTTTTACAGTGGAAAAAAAACAGCAATGTGGGATGCTTTGGGCATGCTGGGGTGGGCTCCCAATGTGCCAGCATACCTGGGTATTTCTTTGGGGGGATTGGGCACCCCATCAGCCATACAGTGTGCTTGGGGGCATGAGCATACTGGGGTGGACTCCTAGTGTTTCACCTGGCTCTTTGTTTTGGAGAGAGCTGGAGCTGACTGGGATTGTGCACCCCCATTGGCTGCATGGTGTGCTTTTGGGGGTGCAGCATGAGCTGAGGGGGATTGAGCACCCTCTTGGCACACAACAAATACTTTTTTGGGGGGACATTATGCCAACAGGGGGATTGGGCATCCCCGACATTGGCTGTTAAGAGGACTGTGAGAGGTGGATAGTTCCACCATGTTTATAGAAATGTTACACCAGGGAAGGCACACCCTGCAATGAGGGGGCACTCCCTCATTGCAGTGGATAAATCCTTTCAAGGTGGTGGCATGCTTTTGCACTGCTGTCATAGACAGGGTGCAATCTAATTTGTGCCACAGAGCCCAGCCCAAGAAAGCAGTGGTGCCACTGGCCACTATAGGACTGCACCTCCAAAACCTGCTATTCCAAGTTACTGCAATATGTTTCTTGTGCATATGCAAGACAACACCAAAAGGGCCCAAAAACTATATGGGAAAATTATCGACCCATCAGCCTTACCTCATCTATGTGTAAAGTTATGGAAGACCTAATAAAGGATATAATTACACCGAACCTAGAAAGAACTGATACTGAACAACATGGATTCAGGCAAGGCAGAGGCTGTGTAACTAATCTTATGTGGTTGTATGAGGCCGTAAGTTCTCTACTTGATAGGAAAATCCCATATGATGTAATTTTTATAGACTTTAGCAAGGCCTTTGATGTCATGCCCATTGGGCATTACAAGAAAAATTACTGCATCTTAACATTAATAAATCAATATTTAACTGGTTGAGGAAGAGGTCCCTGAGTGTACTGATTAATGGTGAGCTTTCAGACATGGGTCATGTGACTAGTGGGGTACCACATGGCTCTGTTTTGGGTCCCTGCCTTTTCCAGGCTTTTATATCACATATGAAAAGTACTTATCTTTCTAATGTAATCAGATACGCAGATGATGTTCAAATTGGTCAACCCTATGCTACCCCTGATCAGGTTGAAACCTTGCAGCAAGACTTAAATAAGATCTCAGATTGGACAACTTAGTGGGGTATGCAACTCAATAAATAATAAAAAGTGCAAGGTAATGCACCTGGGACATCAGAACCCCAACACTTTATATATCCTGGGAAACAGAACTTTACTGAGTACCACCGATGAAAAGGATCTTGATATTAATATCTTTAATAACTTGGACCACTCAAATCAAATAAATCAGGTCATTAGTAAAACTAATAAAGTTATACGGTCTATTTGACGTAACATTAAATCCCATAATCCCACTATTATGATGCTTTTGTACAGGGCTTATTTAAGACCCCAATTAGAATACACTTCCCAGTAACAGGGTCCATACAAGAAGTGTAATCATATTCAAATTGAAAAAGTGCAAAGAAAATTCACCAAAAAATTGCAGGGTTTTACACTAGTTCATACAGCAGTAGACTAAATTCTCTGAATTTAATGTCATTAGAGACACGTCGAATGAGGAAATTGTTTCTATTTGATATTATGAAGGACCCCATCTGATGACCAAACTAGGTTTAGAATTTAAATCAAATACATATACCATCAAAGGGCATCCATTATAATTGGCTGGTAACCATTTTCATTGTAATAATAGGAAATATTTCTTTACATTACGGGTCATACATCCTTGGAATACATTGCCATTGAAAGTCATTAGTAAATCAAAACATGTATAAAAAATTACTTGATTCTTTTTTACTAACACATGGGAAGCTTATGTACTACTAATTTAGTAATTAGTTAGTATAAGAGTACCTATGAGCTTGTAGCTCCCTTGCTCCTCGCTTCCCTCAGTATGAACCTTAGTTTCAGGAAAGGTGGGGGATGGGCAGAAAAAGGGGCAGAGCAGGCAGAAGTGCTAAATGAATACTTCTGTATATACTAAGGAAAGGGATGGATCAATGCCTCAGTGGTTAGGGAGGTCAGGCATGGGGGAAGGGATGACAGAGGGGGAAATCACAGCAGGCAGGGTATTAGAAGGCTTAAGGGAACTGAGGGTGGATAAGGCACCAGGACCAGATGGCATACACCCTCAGGTACTGAAGGAATTGGCTGAGGTCCTGGCAGAGCTGTTGGCAGACATGTTCAACACCCCAGGACTGGAGTATGACTCATGTGGTTCCCCTTTACAAAAGAGGATCCAAGTTGAGCCGGGCAACTATTGACCGGTAAGCCTCACATCAATTGTGGGAATGGTAATGGAGACAATCCTTAAGGAGAAGTTGGTAACCTTTAAGAAACGTAATGGACTCCAAGACAGAAAGCAACATTGGTTTGTCTAGGGCAAATCCTGCCAGACCAACCTGGTTGACAATTATGACTAGGTGATTAGGGAACTTGACAAGAGCCATGCAGCTGATGTGATGTATCTGGATTGCAGCAAGGCATTCGATTCAGTGCTGCATGGGAGACTAATTAGCAAGCTGAGATACCAATGAGCAGAGGCAAAGATGGTGAATTGGATTACTGTAAGAACTGGCTTCAAGGAAGACAACATAGGGTAGTGGATAGTGGTGAGAGGGGAACTCTCATCTCCAAGAGCTGTAATGAGCAGAGTACTGCAAGGCTTGGTGGTGGGCCCAGTGTTTGGCATTTTCATCGCTGACATCTCACATGGCATCAAGAAAAAAGATTAGTCTTTTTGTGGATGACACCATGATCAGTGCAGTGGTGAATGACACAGTAGAGTGGCAGGGGCTGCAGGGTGAGCTGGCTAGACTTGAGGACTGGTCTGGCACATGGCAGCTAGGGTTCAATGCTAGGAAGCGCAAGGCCATGTACCTGGGAGCAAGGAACCCAAGGAGGTGTTATCAGTTGGGAGAGGTACAGACAGCCACAAAAGAGGGGGAGAAAGATCTTGGAGTGATTATAGCAGGGCAAATGAACCACTTGGCATAGCACAAGAAAACAGCAGCGCTAAAGCCAAAAGGATGTAGGAGTATATTGCTAGGGAAATTGCCTCCGGAGGGGGGGTCATGCCTCTGTACAGGTCAGTGGTGAGAATATACCTGGAGTACTGCATGCCCATACTTAAAGAAGGAAAGAAGATTACTGGAGGGGTTCAGCGCAGAGCAACAAGGATGATCCAGGGATTGGAAGACAGACCCTACGAGAGGAGGCTGAGGGAGCTGGACATGTACTCCCTGGAGGAGAGGAGGGATAAGGGAGATATGCTTGAGACCTTTAAATACATGAAAGGTGTTAAAAAGACTGGTACAGAGGGGATTTTGAAGTTGAGGGAAAGGAGAGACACAAGGGACACAGTCTGAGATTGCAGGGCGGGAGATTCAGGAGAGAAATAAGAATGCAATTTTTCTCAGAAACAGAGGTGTTTGTATGGGAATGCACTGCCCATGGAAGTGGTGTACTGTAAGACAGTGGTCAGTTTTAAAAGGGGACAAAGTGAAAGGAGAATAACCATGAGTGGAGGGGGAGTGGAGTGAGGGACAACTGCAGTGTAATGGATTGCTTGCTGCACACTCGAGCAGACTTGATAGACCATATGGCCTGTATGTGCTGGCAGTTTCATATGTTTCATATGCTTGTATGTTGTAAGGCTCAGTAGGCATTTTCCAGGTCAAGATACTAAATGTAGAAAAACTACATACTTATGTGGATGCCTCTGGGACATGGAGCAGAGGTAGAGAAACTGGGCTGAGTCAAGAAACTGTGGGCAAAAATAAAGGGGGACATTGAAAAGGGAAATGTTTAGCATTTACGGAGGATGGGGTAGGTGACAGACAAGGGCATTAACGGTAAGTAGGTGGACACTTCCTTTTACAGAGAAGAAAGTCCTCAAAGAACTAACACAATTAGCACAAGTGATCTGCAATTTAAGAGCCACTGCCATGTGACTGCATAGAAACATAGAAATAGACTTTGACAGCAGATAAGGACCACTTGGCCCACCTAGTCTGCCCATTTCCCCTACCTAGAGGATAAGCTGCAGATCCTATTTAACCAACAGTCTATTTCTTCCTAACCCCCACAAAAATTACCTTATGTCTGTCCCATGCATTCTTAAATTCTCCCTCAGTTTTAAACCTCACAACCTCCTCAGGAAGGTTGTTCCATGCATCCACCACCCTCTCTGTGAAAAAATACCTCCTCACATTGCCCCTGAGCCATCCCCCATCTATCTTCAAATTGTGTCCCCTTGTTCTTGAACATCTCTTTTTCTGAAAGATGCTACCCTCTTGGACTTTGTTGATTCCACTGAGGTACTTAAATGTTTCTATCATGTCCCCCCCTCCCTCATTTCCTCAACAGTATACATATTAAGTTCCTTAAGCCTCTCCTCATATGGCTTCTCTTGCAGACCCTACGCCATTTTAGTTGCCCTCCTCTGAACTACCTCCATCCTGTCTATGACCTTGCAGAGGTGGAGTCTCCAGAACTGGATGCAGTACTCCAGATGGGGACTCACCAACTGTCTGTACAGGGGGGATAACAACTTCCTGTTTTCTGATGGTGATGCCTCTCCCTATACATCCCAGTATCTCCCCAGCCCTCCCTACTGCCTTTTCACATTGCTTGGCAACCTTAACGTCAACTGATATGATTACCTCCAGGACCCTTTTCATTTTTGTTGTTGTTACTACCGCCCACCCATTGTGTAATCTTCCTGTGGAAGGTTCAAGGTAACAAATGGATGCTTGACAGAAGAGATGATATCTCGAAATACTTTTATTGGCAGGAACCACAAATAAATTACCAAACAAATAGAAAACAAACTGAATGTTTATACAAAACAAAATAAATGCAGGTCTTCTAATAAGCTCCATTCCATTATTACAGGCTTAATTTGGAGTAGTACTTTCTTTTTCCACTGTCTCCGAGATGCTTCTAACACAGCACCCAAGTTCAATCTGAATTCTTACATACAATAGCCTGGCATATAAAGGGTGCAACACAACAGGATTGGTTTCCTCAGCAGTCAATCGCATCTCTTTAAGTATTCAAACTAAAATTGTTATTTTGTGCATATTATAATACCATAAACATCCTAATCAACTAATATATATTTATTTTCTAAGATATCACCTTTCCCTAGATTAATTTTACCCTTGCATCCAGTTTTGAAATGCCGAGAGACACCACCCCAGCTTTCCTGCATATAATGAGGTTGAAAGGGGCCGGACGGCTCTTAGAAAGCAGGAGAGCTGAGCAGGTCTCTGGCGTTCAAAATGCTGATCAAGTTATCAATTTAACACAGTTAGACAGGGTTTTAACCCTGTTTTGTCCTTTCAGTGAACTGGAACAAATAATTCACTTTTAGAAGAGGAAAGCGAGGGGCTTGACCATCCATTTCATTATTCTCCTTCTAAACGTTTAAGTTCCAAAATGGAAAGTGCAGCGGCACGAATGTGCACACTTTCGAGAAGGAACCAAAATTAACAGAGACGTTTGAGCAATACGAATTACAACTTCTACAATTTTTAGGTGAGTGGCTCTTCCCTTGCACGAGACTATAGAATTAAGTTAGTAGGAGTGAAGAGGAACATGCACTGGCCCATTCTAATCGGGCATTCAAATAACAACAGTGCTGCAAGCAGTTAAAGGGGTAATATGGCTTTTGGAATGGAGCTAAAAGGCAGACAGAATACAGTGTCTCCCAGTTAAGTCCCTATCTCTTGGGACTATCCTGCCTAAAAGCTGAGTTTTTACTTGCTAATGTGGATTCTTCTGTGAGAACATAAAATAAAGCAGAAAACCTTTACTGCAGCAAACTTCTGCTGTTAGAGGGGAATTTGTAACTTAAAATTCAAGTTAAAATATTATCTCAACGGACTTTCCACATATAGCACTGATATCAGATAGTGGGTTAATATTTTATTTAAATATGTTATTTATTTCAATATTTAAATATTTTATTTAAATAGTGTGTAATAGATGGCCAGTCTATTACTCACTATTTACTCATTTAACCAGTACAAACAAACATAGACACACAAACAGCATTCATTCCACAAGACAACCAGATACACCGAGAAATGGGGGGGGTACTGATTCCCCTTCCACACTTCCCCTGGTTTTTTGTTTCCCAGGTGCATTACTTTGCACTTATTTGCATTGAATCCAAGCTGCCATACTTCTGACCATTCCTCTGACCTTGCCAAGTCCCTTCTCATCCTTTCCACGCCTTCTTGTGTATCAACCCTGTTGCAGATCTTTGTGTCATCTGCAAAGAGGCATACTTTTCCTCCAGTCCCTCTGCAATGTCACTTATAAACACATTAAAAAGGACTGGACCCAGTACTGAACCCTGCAGTACCCCACTAGTAACCCCTCTTTCTTCAAAGTGGTCTCCATTTACAATTATCTTTTGTGTCCCATTGTTCAGCCAGTGTTTTACTCGGGCTACCACCCTGGGACCCATTCCAAGGCTGGTTAATTTGACTACTAATCTTTTGTGTGGGACTGTGTCAAATGCCTTGCTAAAGTCTAGGTAGGCCATGTCCACAGCCCCTCCCTGGTCTACTACTTTTTTCACCCAGACAAAGAAATCAATTAGATTCATCTGACATGACCGTCCCGCTGTAACCCATGCTGCCTTGGGTCCTGTGCCCCACTGGCCTCTAGGTACTCAACAATTCTTTCCTTTAGAAGTGATTCCATCACTTTCCCTATCACAGAGGTCTAACTGACAGGTCTCTAGTTTCCTGCCTCTGTCTTGCTCCCACTTTTGTGAAGGGGAATCACATCAGCCTTCTTCCAGTCCTCAGGTACCACACCATCCTCATATGATTTGTTAAAAAGGGTAGTCAGTGGTGTCACTGGTTCTCTGCTTAATTCTTTTAGAATTCTAGGGTGAATTCCATCTGGCCCCATTGCTTTGTCCACCTTCAGTTTTAGGAGTTCTTTCAGAACACTTTCTTCTGTGAAAGGACTGGGATCGACCCCCTTCTCCAGAGTGCTCCTGTTAATTGAATTAGGCACCTCCCCCACTTCCTCTTTTGTGAATACTAAACAGAAGTATTCATTCAGTATCCCTGCTTTTTCACTGTCACTCTCTGCCCACCCACCATCCATTCTATTCAGCCTCTCTATCCCTTCCTTTGTCTTTCTACGCTTCCTGATATACCTATAAAAGGTGTTATCCCCCTTCTTAACCGAGTTGGCTATCTTTTCCTGTTTGTGTCTTTGCTATTCTGACAACCCTCCCTGCTTCCTTCTGCCTTAACTGGTACAGTTCTCTGTCCTGCTCCTTCTGCATTTCCTTATACTTCCTCAATGCTATTTTTTTCTCCCTAACCTTCACTGCCACTTCCTTTGAGAACCATAGTGGCTTTTTCTTTCATTTTGATTTGTTTATTTGCTTCACACAAAGATGTGTTGCCTCTGTGATGGCAGTTTTGATATTTCCCCATTGTTGCTCCACCCCTTCTTCTAGCCTGTTTGCTAGTGCTTTTCTAAGGCACTCTCCCATCTTGCCAAAGTCTGCCCTCCTGAAGTTCAGTACCCTCACTTTTGTATGGCTTGACTCTGTGGCTGGGTTTATCATGAACCACACTGTCTGATGATCACTTGTTCCCAAATAGCTACCCACTTCTAGATCTGAGATCCTGTCACTGTCCCCATTTGAGAGTACGAGGTCTAAGATTGCTCCCTCATGAGTAGGTTCCAAAACTAGCTGTTCAAGGCATGCCACCTGAAAGGCATCAAGAATGGCCCTGCTTTTGGATGTGGCTGCTGCAAAGGTGCTCCAATTAACATCTGGCATATTAAGGTCCCCCATCAACAGTATCTCCTCTTTCTCTGCCATCCTAAGTATGCCTTCTATCATATCCTTGTCCATTCCCTCCCCCTGACATGGGGGTCTGCAAATAAGACTAATAGGATACTAAACAGTATAATCTGACATATAAAAAATAGGGAGCAGGAGGATATTGTTCCATTGTACTCATCCCTGGTAAGGGCTTCATCTTGAGTAATGTGCCCAAGACTTCTGACATTCAGGTGCTGGAGAGTGCCCAGAAAAGGGACTAAAAGGAAATGATTATGGGACCAGACTGAATCAATTAGGGATGTTTATATTAGAATATGGAAAAATGAAAGGCAATATGTGCCTCTTATTAAGAGCACTGATGAATAATAGAAACATAGAAATATAGACATTGATGTCAGATAAGGATCGCAAGGCCTATCCAGTCTGCCCATTTCTTTCTTTACCTTATAAATGTGCCTTTGGCCTTTGCTCTGTCAATGATCTATCTATTCATACTCTTTTGTATTGCTCCCATATGCCTATCCCATGCCTGTTGGAAGCCCTGAACAGTATTCATATCCATCTCTTTCTGAGGTAGGCCATTCCATGCATTCGCCACCCTTTCTGTGAAAAAGAACTTCCTCACATTACCCCTTAATTGGTATCCCTTTAGTCTCATGCTGTGTCCTTTTGTCCTGCTATTTTTCTGATATTGAAACATGTTAGACTCTTTCACCTTGTTAATGCCTCTAAGGTGTTTGAATGTTTCAATCATATCACCTCTCTCCCTCCTTTGCTGTAGTGTGTGTGTGTGTGTGTGTGTGTGTATATATATATATATATATATATATATATTTATTGAGTTCTGTTAATCTGTCCTCGTATGTTTTCTGATGCAGTCCCTGCACCATTTTGGTTGCCCTTCTCTGGACTGCCTCAATTTGGTTAATGTCCTTGTAAAGGTATGGCCTCCAGTACTGCACACAGTACTCCAGATGGGGCCTAACTAGTGTCTTGTAAAGAGGGATTATTACCTCCCTTTTCTGACTTATGATACCCCTACTAATACACCCCAATATCCCCCTAGCCTTACTTATTGCTTTAGTGGTCTGCTTAAATGATTTCAGGTCATCAGTGATGATGATGCCCAAGTCTCTTTTTCCTTACCCTCCAGTCCATCTGCAATATCACTGATGAAGATATTGAAGAGGACTGGCCCCAGGACTGATCCCTGAGGTACTCCACTTGTGACTTGCATCTCTTCTAACTGTACATATGATGACTTATGGAAAAACCTGGATATGGATATAAGGGATCGGTCACATAGTAGACATGCCTATTGTCTACAACTCAAGGGAGAGATGCTATTCAACCAAGAGGCAATGCTGGTACAACCAGAGGGTGATTCCTTTCACACCCTGAGGAGGAGGTGGGAAGCAGGACCATGCAAGAATTCAAAACTAGATTGGATAATTTTGGCAGAGAAAATGGAGTTGGGGCAATGGCTAATAAGGCAAGCAATATGGGCAACTCTCCGCTTAAGCTCTGTGTAAACCTATGACATGATACCTATGAATTAAAAGTAGACTATGCAATGGAACCTGACATGGTGTACCATAGGATACTGAGGGAGCTCAAGGAGGTGCTCGATGCACCTTTGGCAGCTCTGTTCAACTTATCACTAGAAACAGATGAGGTCCCAGGATACTGGAGGAGTGCAGATGTGGTCTCACTATACAAAAGTGGAAACAGGTAGAAGGCAGGAATTTACTGACCTGTCAGTCTGACTTCAGCACTGGGTAAAGTAATGGAATTGCTACTGAAGGAAAGGGTTGAGGAATATCTTACAGGCTCTGAGGCAACATGGTTTCAAAGTGAGGAAGTCTTGCCAAACAAACCTGAGTTCTTTAACTGTGTGACTAGGGAAGAAGATCAGGGAGCAGCGGTAGATGAGCCTACCTGGATTTTAATAAGGTCTTCAACACCATGTTCAGCATTGAAGACAGGTGAGCAAGCCGGGCAACCTGGGGCTGGGTCCAAAAGTAGTAAAATTGGTAAGAAGTTGGATAAATGATAGGAGTCAGAGATTAGTGGTAAATGTGGTCCACTCTGGAGTATGCAAGGTGACCTGCAGAGTGCCACAGAGGTCAGTACTAGGCCCGACCTTCTTCAATGTCTTTATTAGTGACATTGCAGAAGCGGCTGAAGGGAGCATGCCTGTTGGCACATGGTACAAAAACTTTCAAATAGAGTAGACACATGGGGGTATCAGGGAACAATCTGAAAAGCGAAGAATGGTCAAGGGAATGGTAGATGGTTTCAGCAAAAAAGTGCAAAATCATGCACTTCATTCACAGAATCCTGGGCATCATACAAACTGAAATGTGGGGCATTAGCAACCACAAGACAGGAAAGGATTCTGGGGTAATAATTTCTGATGACCTGAAGGTAGCTAAGCAGTGTGATATGGCAGTGGGGTAGACTAGTATGATGCTCAGGTGCTTAGGGAGGGACAGCACCAGCAGAAAGTAATAGTATTACCCCTGAATAGATCACTGGTAAGACCCTGCCTCGAGTACTGTGTCCAGTTCTGAAGGCCCCACATCCAGAAGAACATAGAGAGGGTGGAGAAGGTAAAGAGGAGGGCTACCAGAATGCTGCAGGTCCTGCATCAAAAGCCTTTACAAGGAAAGACTCAAGGAACTAAATATGTAGACAAGGCAAGGCAAATTTTATTTCTAGGGTGCCAAACCTCTGAGGCTCTGGGTGCCTAACAAAAACATAAAAATTAAAACAGCAATTAAGATCAAAAACTTATAGAATAAATAAGATTTCAAATTCCAGTTTTACAATCATCTATAGTTATTAAAATAGACAAAAGATCATTCTGTAAAAGCCTGGCTGAAAAGGTGGGTGTTTAGCCTGTACTTGAAAACCAGTAGAGGAAGCCTCCCAGTCTGCAGATGGAAGCCCATTCCACAAGGTCGGCCAGAGAAACTGAATGCTTAATCATCAGATGTCTTGAACCAAAACCTTGGAACATCCAGGAGGCCCCTCAAAGAGGAGTGGAGGAAGCGAACAGAGGCTGCAGGTAACATGAGCTCCAACAGGTAGTCAGAGCCCAGTCCATATTTGGCCTTATAGGTGAGCAAGCCCACCCTGAAAAGCAGGGAGGCACTCAATCCACGGCCTTGTGCATGGAAGAAATGAAATTGTGGTCCCTAGCTTATTCCCTGCAGACCTCTCTGATAGCAGTCCACCTTCCAGGGAAAGGCAATGTGCTAGGAGATGCATTGAGCAGGATCTCCCAGGGCCATCACTAATGGTCCCTGGACCCCCTGGTGTTGAAAGTGATTTTTTTCAAGGTGGGGCACTCCAGAGATAGATCTCTTTGCAGCCCCAGACAATCACCAACTTCCTTTGGTTTGTTGCAGACCCCCAGTCTTGGGCTCAGTCCCTCTGGATGCTCTGAATTTGAAGCGGGAAGGGAAATTTCTATATGCCTTCCCTTCCTTTCCTCTACTGTTCAAGGTTCTGGTCAAGATAAGGTCACAACCTTGCAAAGTGATTTTGATTGCTCCAGACTGGGCCAGGCAGCCTTGGTACCCCTTGTTGTTGTCTCTAGCAGTCCATCTTCCCCTGTCTTTTCCCAGGAATTACAACCCGTTAACCTCCTCTCCGGGGAGAATTTGTTACCCCAATCTTAGGTCTCTCAATCTCAAGGTATGGCTCTTGAAGAGTTAGAGTATGCAGATTTGCATCTGTCCCAAGGGGTTCTAGATATTCTCAAAGCTTATCGAAAGCCTGCCACCAGAAAAAACTTATAACTCCAAATGAAAAAGATTCAGCATTTGGTGTTCCAAGAAGCATATATCCCCAGACACTGCTGAATTGTCTACAGTTCTGGATTATATGGTTCATCTTAATGGCCTAGGCCTCAGACCAGCTACTCTCAAAGTACATTTGTCAGCTGCTTCTGTTTTTCTGTCAGTGGGAAAGTTTTCCTCACTGTCATCTCACCCTGTATTCTATAATTTTTCAAGGGATTGATTCATATCAATCCCCTTTGGGATCCTACCCTGCTTGGGATCTTAATGTTTGCATTGCTCAGCTTATGCAACCCCTTTGAGCCTTTGTCTTCAGCAGAGCTTAAGTACTTGACTTGGAAAACTGTGTTCTCCAGAAGCATACTCTGCCAGGCATATCAGTGAATTGTAAGCTCTGTCAGTGGAGCCTGATTTTATCTCATTCCACAGAGATAAGGTGGTCCTTAGAACTAATAGGAGGTTTTTAACTAAAGGGGTTTCAGATTTTCATCTGAATCAATCTATGTCTCTCCCTGTGTTCTTCACTAATCATTCTTCTTCAGGAGAAAGAAGTTTACACAGTTTAGATGTTAAAAGAGCCCTAAGTTACTACACTGAGCATACTAAGACTCACAGATTTGACTCCCTCCAGTTTTTTCTCACTTATGGGGAAGTGGGAAAGGGCAAACCTGCCACTAAGAGAACTATTACCAGGTGGATTGTCTCTTGTATTTAATTCTGCTATGAGAAGCTAGGCAAAATACCTCTGTCAGGCCTGTGGGCTCATTCGACTAGAGGTGCAGCTGCTTCACTAGCTGCAGCCAGGGATATTCCTTTGAAACATTGAAACATAGAAACATAGAGGTTGACGGTAGATAAGGACTGCAAGGCCCATCCAGTCTGCCCATTTTTTGTACCTTATGAATGTGTCACACACCTTTACACTGTCAATGACCTATCTATCCATATTTGTCTGTATTGCTCCCTTATGCCTATCCCATGCCTGTTTGAAGCCCTGCACTGGAAGACATATGAAGAGAGACTTAAGGAGCTTAATATGTATAGCCTCGAGGAAAGGAGGGAGAGGGGAGACATGATAGAAACTTTCAAGTACCCTCAAGGGAATCAACAACGTCCAAGAGGGTAGCATCTTTCAAAAAAAGAGGTGTGCAAGAACAAGGGGGCACAATTTGAAGATAGAAGGGGGCGGCTCAGAGGTAATTTAAGGAAGTATTTTTTCACAGAGAGGGTTGTGGATGTATGGAACGGCCTTCCAGAGGAGGTTGTGGAGTCAAAAACAGTGATGGAATTCAAGCATGCATGGGACAGGCATAAGGCAATTCTAGGGGGTTGGGGTAGGAAGAAGTAGGCTGCTGGTTAACTAGGACCTGCAGCTTATCCATCAGGTAGGGAAATGGGCAGACTGGGTGGGCCAAGCGGTCCTTATCTGCCATCAAATTCTATGTTTCTATGTTTCTATGCACTGTATTCATAGCTACCACTTCCTGAGGTAGGCTATTCCATGCATCCACCACTCTTTCTGTGAAAAAGAATTTCCTCATATTTCCCCTTAATTGGCCTCCCTCTATTCTCATGATGTGTCCTCTTGTCCTGCTATTCTTCTTATATTTAAACATGTTCAACTCTTTCACATTGTTAATGCCCTTAAGGTGTTTGAATGTTTCGATCATATCACCTGTCTCCCTCCTTTTGCTCAAGGGTATACATATTGAGCTCTGCTAATCTGTCCTCATATGTCTTCTGATGCAGCCCCTGCACCATTTTAGTTGCCCTTCTCTGGACTGCCTCAATTTGGTTAATGTCCTTGTGAAGGTGTGGCCTCCAGTACTGCACACAGTACTCCAGATGGGGCCTAACCAGTGTATTGTAAAGAGGGATTATTACTTCCCTCTTACAACTTGTACACACTGCTACTACTAATACACACTAACATCCCCCTAGCCTTACCTACTGCTTTAGAGGTCTGCTTGGGTCATTTCAGGTCATTGATGATGATGATGCCCAAGTCTCTTTCTTCCCTTGTAACTGCCAGCAACTTCCCTCCCAGCCAATAGGTGGCTTCAAGGTTTCCCTTCCCTATGTGATCTTGCACGTCTTTGCATTAAACCCCAGTTGCCACTCTTCTGACCATCTGACCATTCTGCTAGTTTATCCAGCTCTCTTCTCATTCTGCCCACCCCATCAGGATCATCTACTTTGTTGCAGATCTTGGCGTCATCTGCAAACAGACAAGCCTTACCCTCTAGTCCATCTGCAATGTCACTAATGAAGATATTGAAGAGGACTGGCCCCAGGACTGATCCCTGAAGTACCCCACTCGTGACTTGCATCTCTTACGAACATACGAAATTTGCCAGCAGATAAAGGCCTAGAGGTCTATCAAGTCTGCTCGAACGTGTAGCTAGCACCCCTTATTCTGCAGCTGCCCTTCCACCCCTTCCCCTTCATTAACCCTCCCCTTGTCCTGTCCCATCCTCATTTGAAGCAGTCCACTGTTCTACTGCATACCACTTCTGCAGGTAACGCATTCCACCCAGCCACCACCTCTCTGTAAAAAGTGTCTCTCATCTCCCTCATGAACCTTCCTCGCCCAGTCTCATCATGGCCCCTGTGGACATCTCCCCTCCTTTACTTTGAAAGCCTCTGTACCTGTCTTGTTTATTCCTTTTATGTATTTAAAGGTTTCAATCATGTCACCCCTGTCTCTCCTCTCCTCCAGTGAGTACATGTTCAACTCCTTCAACCTCCTCTCGTATGATAAGTCCCCCAGACCCTTGATCTTTGTTGCCCTGCGCTGCACCCCCTCCAGTAACTTAATGTCCCTCTTCAGATACGGACGCCAGTACTGCACGCAGTACTCCAGGTGTGGTCTAACTAATGACCTATACAGTGGCAGAATCACCTCCTCCTTCCTCGAGGATATATCCCTTGCAATACAATCCAGCATTTTGTTGGCCTTTGCAGCTGCCTTCCTACACTGTGCCGAGTTGTTCATTGACCCTGTAATGAGCACACCTAGATCCTTCCTCCTCTGTCTGGGCTAGCTGCACCCCCTAGCTGGTAAGTCTTTCTTGGTTCTTCATCCCAAAATGCAGTACCTTGCACTTTTGACATTAAAGCCCAGTCTAGGTGTCTGACCAGGTTTCAAGCTTTGCCAGATCATCTTGCAACCCCTGCCATCCCCTCTAGGTCATCCACCACTGCGCTAACCTTGGTATCATCAGCAAACAGACTGATCTTGCTCTTGATGTCCCATGATAAGTCTGCAATGAATATCCCAAACACTGGTCCCAACACTGACCCTGTGGGACACCACTCACACTGCCCTTGGGTGTGAGAGTCCCCACCCACCACCACCCTCTGTTGCCTTCCCTGCAGCCAGTTTCCTACCCATCTCACCAGCTTTGCACCCGCCCTGTGCCTACTAACTTCCTTCCCAGCCTTCCATGTGGCACCGAGCCAGATGCCTTACTGAAGTCCAGATACAAGACATCCACTGCATGGCCCTTTCCAGTTGCCTAGTTACCCAGTCATAGAACTCAACCAGGTTGGTTTGGCAGGATCTGCCATGTATGAAGCCATGCTGTCTGCTGTCCTGTAGTCCTTTGGCCTCTAGGAGGACCACCAGCCTCTCCTTCAGGATAGTCTCCATTAGGTTACCCACAATGGATGTGAGGCTCACTGGTCTGTAGTTTCCCGGTTCATCCTTGGGGCCACTCTTGTGGAGGGGCACCACATGAGCCATCCTCCAGTCTGGAGGTACACACCCCAAATGTAGTGAGGCATTAAATAGGTCTGCCAAAGGTCCTGCAAGGACCTCTGCCAGCTCCTTCAGTACCCTAGGGTGGATGCCATCTGGGCCTGGTGACCTGTCCACCCTCAGTGCCTTCAAACCTCTCGAACTCTGCCTCCATGATTTCCCATCTGTCACCACTTCCCCCCGCCTGCCAGTTCTCCCCACCTTGGGTGTCACCCCTCTTCTCTTTAGTAAATACTGAGCAGAAGTACTCATTTAGTGCTTCCGCCTTTATCGTACCCTGCTTCCACCCAACTCCTCCTTCCTAATCCTTACTATGTGGTCCTTACAGCTCCTTTTCTCCCTGATGTACTTAAAGTCCTTCTCCCCTTCTTAATGTCTTGTGCCAGCCTGAGTTCTGTAGATGCTTTGGCTCCCCTTACTGCCTTTGTCACCTCCTTCGATTCTGTCAAGTACTCCTCTCTGTCCTCCCCCTTCCTGTTTTCTTGTACTTCCTAAAGGAGCTCTTTTCCTCCTTACCTTTTCCATGACCTCCTTGCTCAACCAGCTCGGTTTCTTAGCCCAGCCCAAGTCTTCTGGAAACAATCAGGTAGCTGAGGCCTCAGTCAGACCATTAGCACCTTTCCCCCTGCACTCAAACTTTGCAGCTAGTGAAGCCAGCAACAATGAATCAATTCTACTCAAGCCCCCAAAATAGGTTTGCTACCCAAAAGAAACAAGACACCAATTCAAACAGCTTCACCAACAATACATCGAAATAGGCTTGCAATTACAAGATATAGGTCTCCAATTCAAAGAAACAGACCCAGTTAAATTACACCAATTATGTTTAAAACAGAAGAAACAGGCCTCTCCAAATGCAGCCTGCCACACAGTGAACCAAACAAATGAGCCCACATACAGCTACCAAAACAGGTTTCAAAATTCCAACAGCCCCAAACAATACCCTGCTAGCCCCTTAGTAGTAAGAAAGAAAATAAACAACTTTCTACCAAGTAGAATCCATGTAAAACAAGAAGCTACTGTACTGTAGATCTGATCCTGTCCCCCTTCTAGTTCCTTCTGAGAAGCCAAAGCACTGACTCCACACCTGATTAAGCTCTGCCTCCCTACTGAGTGAGACCTGGCCAGACAATTAGCACCCTCCCGTGCACTCAAACTTTGCAGCTAGCTTAAGCCAGCAACAATGAATCAATTCTACTCAAGCTCCCAAAATAGGTTTGCTACCCAAAGAAACAAGACACCAATTCAAACAGCTTCACCAACAATACATCAAAATAGGCTTGCAATTACAAGATATAGGTCTCCAATTCAAAGAAACAGACCCAGTTAAATTACACCAATTATGTTTAAAACAGAAGAAACAGGCCTCTTCAAATGTAGCCTGCCACACAGTGAACCAAACAAATGAGCCCACATACAGCTACCAAAACAGGTTTCAAAATTCCAACAGCCCCAAACAATACCCTGCTAGCCCCTTAGTAGTAAGAAAGAAAATAAACAACTTTCTACCCTCTTCTCTTCTGACTGTATACCATTTACCACCACTCTCTGTTTTCTGTTTTCTGTCCGTCAACTAGTTTGCCACCCAGTTGACCAACTTCTGACCCACCCCAAGCCTACCCAGCTTATTTATCAATCTTCTATTTGGAACAGTGTCAAAAGCTTTACTGAAATCAAGGTAGGCGACATCACCTGCTCCCCCTTGGTCCACCATTCTGGTTACCCAGTCAAAGAAATCTATGAGATTAGTTTGACAGGACCTTCCTTTTGTAAACCCATGCTGTCTTGGATCCTGTGCCCTATGGATTCCAGGTGTTTGCACTATCCTTTCCTTAAGAGTGCCTCCATAATCTTGCCCACTACTGAGGTAAGACTGACTGGTCTGTAGTTCCCGCCTCCCTGCTACCACTCTTGGAGCAGAATCACATGAGCCCTTCTCCAGTCTTCTGGGACCTCTCATGTGCTCAGAGACTAACTAAACAGTTCTAATAATGGCTTTGCTAGTTCCACCCTTAGCTCCTGAAGTACCCTGGGATGTATGCCAGCGGGTCCCATTGCCTTGTCTACCTTCAGCTTAGTGAGCTCTTGTAGGACCCTTTCTTTTGTGAAGGGTGTAGTGCTCACCTTCCTCCCCTCTGTGTCCATGGTGCTGAGCTGTGGGCCCTGACCCACCTTCTCTTCAGTAAATACTGAGCAAAAGTATCTATTTAGGATAGATGCTCTTACAGGGTCTTCCTCCTCACATTCCCTCTTTTCTACTTTGAGCTTAGCAATATCCCCTCTGGACTTTCTTCATTTACTACTGTTTCTATAGAAAGTCTTGTCACCTTCTTTTACTGTTCATGCTAGTGTTTCCTCAGTTTGGGACTTTGCCTGCCTTGCTGCCTTCCCTGCTTCCCTTAGGGCAGTTTGGTATGCCTCCCTATCTTCATCCCACTGTGTTCCCTTATATTTCCTGAAGGCCAGCCTTTTGGATTTGACCTTTTCTGCTACTGTATTTGAGAACCAAAGTGGTTTCCTTCTTCTTTTGCACTTCCTTTTCTGTATAACACAATGGGATGTTGCTTCAAGTATTACATTCTTAATGCTTGCCCACTTTGCCTGTACCCTCTTACCTGTGTTTCTTTTTGCCAGAGCTAGCTTAACTCTGTTGACCATCTTACCAAAGTCAGCTCATCTGAAGTCCCATATTTTTGCCTTGGAATGGGATGATTTAGATGTAGTGGCCAAACTGAACCATACCATGTGATGGTCACTGGCCCCCCAGGTGACCTTCTACCTGGAGATCTGTGATCCCTTCCCTGTTAGTCAGTACTAGATCTAGGATAGCCCTGTATTTTGCAGGTTGTTGTACCAGTTGTTTGAGGCCCTCCCCATGCAGGGAATCCACTATGTGTCTAGTTCTGGCAGATGTTCCTGCTAGTATTGATCAATCTGTATCCAACATGTTGAAGTCTCCCATTAACAGAACCTCCCCTTTGGCTATCATGTTTTGTATATCTTCTAACAGTAATGTGTCTATGTCCTCCATCTGGTCTGGGGGCCTGTAGACAACCCCAGTTCTTATGGCTGTCCAATTTCCTGTTTCCAGGGTGACTCACAGTTCTTCTGGCTCCTTATGTGTATTCTGAATTTCTGTAGCTTTGATATTTTCATTGACATACAGGGCCACTCCACCCCCACTTTTTGCACCTTGGTCTCATCTGAACAGTGCATAGCCAGGTACTGAAGTCTCCCAAGTGTGGTTACTGGAGAACCACATCTCACTAATTGCTACAATGTCCAATTTAGCCTCTGACATTACTGCCTGCATGTCTGGGATCTTATTTCCCAGGCTGTGAGCATTTGTGTACATGATTTTCCATTAGCCAGATTTCGGTGTGTTAGTTGTTAGGTGAGGTTTGGCATTTCCCTTGTGCGTCGTATAGGGAGAAGGACCTTTTTTCTTACCTGGTGATGGAAATGAACTGCAAACATGCTGAATCCCTGTTTGACCACTAGCTGAGGGGGGAGGGGTGTTCTTCCCATTTGATGTACCCCTCTCCCCATTTGCTAGTTTAAATATTTTGCCAAGGGGTCAAACTTCTGCCCCCTTTGCTAGAGATATGTAAAGCAGCCACCTGGAAAATAGTCCATACATTTACCAAGCATTATTGCCTGGACATCCAGGCTAGGAATGATGCTTGGTTTGGTACATCAGTACTGCACAGCCTATTCCCAAGGTAGGATCGATTCCCTCCTCCACCTGACCGGCAGCCAGCGCAGGGCATACAGGACAGGGGACACATGACATGACCTAGGCAGGCTCATCAGCAACTGGGCCTCTGCATTCTGCACCAGTTGCAGCCTGCAAAGTGTCCCTCCCATGACCCCACAATAAAGAACATTACAGTAGTTGAGCATAGCAGTTACAAAGGCATGTACTAGTGTCAGCAGATCCTCAGGTGGAATAAGGGGCTTGAACCTGGTGATGTTCCACAAGTGATAAATCCACTCTTAACTACAGATGAAACCTGATCTTCAAAAGTCAGCCTGCTGTCCAGGATCATGCCTGGATTACATACCCTCAGGAAGCCACCAATGGAGAAGACCCCCAGGAAAAGTTCTGTGTCTGCTCAAGGCTGCAAGCCATCATGCCTGCAACCCAACTCGATCACTAGTGCCTCTGTCTTATCTGGGTTTATTCTCAGCCAGCTGGAAGCCATCCAGTCATTGATTTTAGCCAGACAGATATTAACCACATCGAGAGCACTGGATGTTCCAGGTGCAAATAACAAATACAGCTAGGTGTCATCTGCATAACAGTGAAACTCCATGCTATATTGCTGAATGATCTCACCCAGAGGCAGCATATACACCGTGAACAACATCAGTGACAAGATTGAACCCTGTGGAACTCCTCATAACATAGGCATTGGGGAGAAGGAGAAGTTCCCCATCACTACTCACTGCACCCTATCTAAGAGTTAGGACTCAAACATTACAGATGGACTGAAGGGTAAAGGTTTGCCTGTCTGTAGATGACACCAAGATCTGTAAGAGAGTAGATGATCCAGATAGGGTGGGCAGAATGAGAAGAAATCTGGATAAACTAGCAAAATGGTCAGAACAGTGGCAGCTAGGGTTTAATGCAAAGAGGTTCAAGATCATGCACATAGGGAAGAGAAACTCTGAAGCCACCTATAGGTTGGGAGGGGAGTTGCTGGCGATCACCAGGAAAGAAAGAGACTTGGGCATTGTCATCACAGATGACCTAAAATCATTCAAGCAGGCAACTAAAGCAGTAGGTAATGCTAGGGGGATGGTTGGGTGTATTAGTAGGTGTATCACAAATCAAAAGATGAAGGTAATAATCCCTCTTTACAAGACACTGGTTAGGCCCCATCTGGAGTACTGCATGCAGTACTGGAGACCACACCTGCACAAGGACATTAACAAAATGGAGGCAGTCCAGAGAAGGGCAACCAAAATGGTGCAGGGACTGCATCCAAAAACATATGTGGACAGATTAACGGAGCCCACAAGGTAACTTTCTCGCAGGTACTACCTGTCTATGGCATGGATGAGACTAGGGTACTCTGCACCATAGGATTCAATGACTGGTTGAAAAACTGGTGCAGAGCTCAGGTATTTGGCTTCATTAGGGACTGGGGCTCCACCTGGAGGGATGCAGGCCTATGCTGACACGATGGTTTGCATCTGTCCAGGAGGGGAACCAGGATCCTAGGTGATAGGTTTAAATGCTTCATTGGCAAGCATTTAAACTGGCCAAGGGGAGAGGCACTGAAAAGGAGAAGGGAAGTCCTAGCCTCCCCTCAAAAAATCAGGGTAGTCAGTCAATCCCAAAATACAGTAGATCAGTTGATAGGCAGAAGGACAGGGGTAAATGGAGAAAAAGACAAAGGCAGTAAGGACAAGAATGGGGCAAAAAGAAATAAGGCCATAAAAAATGGAGGGTAATGAGTACCAATGCATATAGTCTAGGTAAAAAGCTCCCTGAACTGGTGGCCTTGATGGAAGAGGGATGCCTGGATATTGTGGCAGTCACAGAAACATGGTACACAGAGAACCATGACTGGGATGTCATCATACCAAGGTACACAATCTACAGGACAGACAGGGAGGGTAGAAGAGGAGGAGTAGTAGCTCTCTATGTAAGGGAAGGGATCAAAGCAACAGAACAAAAGTGCAAACAGGGAGGAGAGGAGGCACTGTGGGTCACCCTGGAGACTAGAAATTGCACCACAGTCTGCACAGGGTTTGTATACAGACCCCCATCTTAGGGGGAGGAAATGAACAAGAAAATGATAGAAGGCATCTTTAGGATGACATAGAAAGGGGTGATATTGCTGATGGGGGACCTGAATATGCCAGGTGTTAACTGGAGCACCTTTGCTGCAGCCACATTCAAGAGCATAGCCATTCTCAATGCCCTACAGGGGGTACGCCTCAGACAGCTAGTTCTGTAACCCACTCAGGAGGGAGAAATCTTAGACCTGATTCTCTCAAATGGGGACAGAGAGAGCATCTCAGATCTAGAAGTGGGTAGCCATCTGGGAACAAGTGACTACCAAACAGTGTGGTTCACAATAAACTTAGCTGTAGAGTCAATCCATACATAGAAACATAGAAACATAGAATTTGACTGCAGATAAGGACCGCTTGGCCCACCCAGTCTGCCCATTTCCCTACCTGATGGATAAGCTGCAGATCCTAGTTAACCAGCAGCCTACTTCTTCCTACCCCCAACCCCTAGAATTGCCTTATGACTGTCCCATGCATGCTTGAATTCCACCACTGTTTTTGACTCCACAACCTCCTCTGGAAGGCCGTTCCATACATCCACAAGCCTTTCTGTGAAAAAATACTTCCTTAAATTACCTCTGAGCTGCCCCCTTCTATCTTCAAATTGTGCCCCCTTGTTCTTGCACACCTCTTTTTTTGAAAGATGCTACCCTCTTGGACTTTGTTGATTCCCTTGAGGTACTTGAAAGTTTCTATCATGTCCCTCCTCTCCCTTCTTTCCAAGAGGCTATACATATTAAGCTCCTTAAGTCTCTCTTCATATGTCTTCCAGTGCAGACCCTGCACCATTTTAGTTGCCCTCCTCTGGACAGCTTCCATCCTGTCTATGTCTTTGTGGAGATTGGGTCTCAAGAACTGTACGCAGTACTCCAGATGTGGTCTCACCAGCTGTCTGTACAGAGGGATAATAACTTCTTGTTTTCTACTGGTGATGCCTCTCCATGCATCCCAGTATTCTCCCAGCCCTCCTTGCTGCCCTCTCACATTGCTTGCCCACCTTAGGTCATCTGATATGACTACCCCTAGGTCCCTTCCCATTTTTTGTTGTTAGTATCTCACCCCCCATTGTGTACTCTTCCCCTGGGTTTTTGTTTCCCAGGTGCATTACCTTGCACTTCTTAGCATTGAATCTAAGCTGCCATACATTTGACCATTCCTCTAACCTTGCCAAGTCCCTTCTCATCCTTTCCACCCCATCTTGTGCATCAACTCTGTTGCAGATCTTTGTGTCATCAGCAAAGAGACATACTTTTCCTTCCAGTCCCTCTGCAATGTTGCTTATAAAGACATTGAAGACGACCGGTCCTAATACTGAACCCTGCGGTACCCCACTACTAACCCCCCTTTTTTCAGAGTAGACTCCATTTACTATTACTCTCTGTGTCCTATTCTCCAGCCAATTCTTTACCCAGGCTGTCATCTTGGGACCCACTCCCAGGCTGGCTAACTTGTATATTAATCTTTTGTGTGGGACTGTGTCAAATGCCTTGCTAAAGTCTAGGTAGGCCATGTCCACAGCCCCTCCCTGATCATCTACTTTGGTCACCCAGTCAAACAAATCTATCAGATTTGTCTGGCATGACCTTCCCGGTGAGGATCCATGCTGCCTTGGGTCCTGTGCCCCTCTGGCCTCTAGATACTCAACAATTCTTTCCTTCAAAAGTGATTCCATCATTTTCCCTACCACTGAGGTTAAACTAACAGGTCTGTAGTTTCCTGCTTCTGCCTTGCTCCCACTTTTTGTGAAGGGAATCACATCTGCCTCCTCCAGTCCTCAGGTACCACCCCATCCTCCCATGATTTGTTAAAGAGAGTAGTCAGTGCTGTCACTAGTTCTACCCTTAGTTCTTTTAGAATTCTGGGATGAATCCCATCAGGCCCCATTGCTTTGTCCACCTTCAGTTTTAAGAGCTCTTTTCAGAACCCTTTCTTCTGTAAATGGGCTGGTATCAACTTCTGTATCCAGAGTGTTTCTACTGTTTGTTTTAGGTACTCGCCTCTTCCTTTGTAAATACTGAGCAAAATATTTATTTAGTATTCTTCCTTTTCACAGTCACCCTCTGCCCACCCTCCCTCCCCTTTATTAAGCCTCACTATCCCTCCCTTGGTCTTCCTTCGCTCCCTGATGTACCTATAAAGGTTTTATCCCCCTTCTTAACTGAGTTGGTTATCTTTTCCTCAGTTTGAGCCTTTGCTATTCTAACTGCCTTTCCAGCTTCCTTTTGCTTTAACTGATACAGTTCTCTGTCCTGTTCCTTCTGTGATTCCTTGTACTTCCTGAATGCTTTCTTTTTCTCTTGAACCTTCACTGCCACTTCCTTTGAGAACCATAGTGGTTTCTTACCTCGTTTGATTTTGCTTATTTGCTTTACACAAAGGCTTGTTACCTCTGTGATGGCAGTTTTATTATTCCCCATTGTTCTTCCAACGCTCCTTCCTGCCCATTTGCTAGTGCATTCCTTATGCACTCACCCATTTTGGCAAAGTCAGCCCTCCTAAAATCCAGTACCTTTGTCTTTGTATGGCTTTACTCTATTGCTGTGTTTATTGTGAACCATACTGTTCGATGGTTGCTAGTTCCCAGATGGCTACCCACTTCTACATCTGTGATCTGCTCTTCATCTTCATTTGAGAGAACCAGATCTAAGATTGCTCCCTCTTGAGTGGGCTCCAATACTAGTTGTCTAAGGCATGCCCCCTGTAGGGCATCTAGAATAACCCACTCTTAGAAGTGGCTGCAACTGCACTCCAGTTAACATCTGGCATATTCAGATCACCCATCAGCAATATCTCCCTTTATCTGCCATTCTAAGTATACTTTCTATCATTTCCTTGTCCATTTCCTCCCCTGAGAGGGGTCTGCTTCTCTAACCTGTGCGGATTGTGGTGCCATTGCTGCCTCCAAATTGACCCACAGTACTTCTTCTCCTCCCTGTTTACCCTTTTGTTCTGTTGCTTTGATTTCTTCTCTTATGTGAGAGCTACTCCTCCTCCCTTTTACCCTCCTGTCCCTCCTGTAGTTAGTGTATCCTGGTATGTTTATGTCCCAGTCATGGTCTGTGTGTACCATGTTTCTGTGACTGCCACAATATCCAGATCTTCCTCCTCCATCAAGGCCACTAATTCAGGAAGCTTGTTACCCAGACTATGGGCATTGGTACTCATTGCTCTCCATTTTTGATGGCTTTACCTTCTGTAGCATCCCCCACTGACCTTTCTACCTTGGTCTTTTTCTCATTTAGTACCCTGTTTTGTAGGGGAGGCGAGATTTTCTTGCTGCTCATCAGTTCTCCCCTCAACTAGTTTAAAGGCTGCCAATGAAGCATTTAAACCTATTGCTCAAAAGACTTGTTTCCTTCCTGGACAGATGCAGACCATCCTGCCAGTATAGGCTGGTGTCACTCCAGGTGGGAACCTCAGTCCCCAGTGAAGTCAAACCCTGTGCTCCACACTTTTTCAACCATTTGTTAAACTGCATGGTGCAAAGTACCTCACCTCACCCATGCCACTGACAGGCAGTACCTCTGAGAAGGATACTGTGTGCTACTTTGTCTTAAGCCCCTCCTCAACTCTACAAAGTCCTTCTGCACTGCTCTAATCTCATGATGAGCTAAGTCATTTGTCCCTAAGTGGACAATGATGTCCAGCTCAGACTCTCATGCAACTGTTCTCGTGATCCTAAGGATGCGCTTCCTGTCCCTCCAAGCCATGGCACCAGGCAGGCACCTTACTTCAGTTTTCCTTGCTCCATCCAGTTCTATCCCCCTAATAATTGAGTCCCCCACCAGGAGCTGCTTTCTTTCCCTGTGGTGCCCTCTGCCTCCTTTCTAGGGGGGAAAGGGGGAAGGGGAAAGGGAACATTGTTTAACCAGGAGTAGCACACTAAGCTGAAGCTTGTTTCCAGATGCAACCTGGGAGCACAAGGAAGTTAAGTGACTTGCTTAGAATCACACAGTATGCACCTAGGCGGCTGTGGGATTCAAACCCAGGTCTCCAGATCTGCAGCTCAGAACCTTAACCCACTGTGCTATACTGCCTCCTTCCTGAGGGCCTCCCTTGTGACAGTTGTCTGCGCCTCCTTAGTCTCCTCTCGTGGTGCATCCATAGGGGAACTATGCTCCCAGAATGGTGTATGGATTGTGGAGGAACAACTGACTGGGTGTGCTCTGTTCCACCACCCTTACCCTCCCTGAGCCCACTGTGGTCCAACTGCTGTGCTTTCTTCACTACCTCTGAAGTAGTGGTGGTGGCTCTGGTGCTCCCTGGATGGGGGAGGTTCCCTTGCCACTGTCCCGTGCAGCCTGAAGATGGGCAACTTCCTCCTCAAGGCAGATAGTTGTCTGCAAACAGGGCAGCATCTCAGCCTCCAGAAAGACTCTGGAAGACTGCTGCCCCACAGCCATTGCATTGTACTACTCCCCATATAACTGTCTACCTTGTTTAGTTTTTTTTTTGTGTGTGTGATTGAAGTTATATAGAAATATATGTATTTATATAATGTGTAGCTTATATTGTCAGTGCAGGTGCTAGACAGGATATGACAGTGATATGTACCTTGCCCTCTTGAGGAAATGATGTCAGAACCCCAGGTATAAATGAACTATTTCCAGGGGTGGGTGGGGTGAGGGGTGGGAAGGGTTGGGTCTAAACTGTGCCCTCATGAAACAATCAGCTAAACGCTCTGACTTACCAATGCGATGAGTGCCTTCCTGTCAGCAAGATGCCATACACGCCATAATTTGCAATACTGCTTCAAACCAATTTGACAGAGAAAATACCCCTGTAATCAAACAGAGAAAATCCAAACATCCAAGTCAGACACAGGTAAACCTCCCCAGCCCCCAAAAGAGCCCAGTGACTTGTGCTCTGAAAACAGTCAGCCCCACAACACGTCAGGCTGTGCGGAAGGGCAGACACAGAAAACAGTATTCAGCCTATGTGGGTTAAACTTTCCTGCACTGAAAACCTTAACACTTGTAACAAAAGTAAAGCAACCCACCTCCTCTGTTGATTGAAAGACTGCCTTTTCTGATAATTCTAAGTTCCTTATTTCACCCTTCAGTTAGAAGTATCCTCCACCTGAAGAATATTAACTTTCCTAAGGAATCTGGTTCAAACCAAAGACAATTGTAAATTGTAAGGTTCACCTCCCTCTGTTGTGAGCACTACTCGCTTTCTTGCAAATCTTAAGTCCAGTGTTGCAGCTTGCAGCCAGAGGTAGCTTCACCTGAAGACTATGAGGTTATCTGATCAAGTGAAGGTACTGGACTTCAGGAGGGCTGATTTTGTCAAAATGGGAAAGTGCCTCAGAAAAGCACTAGCAAACAGGTAAGAAGGTGGGGTAGAGCAACAACAGGGAAACATCAAAACTGCCATCACAGAGGCAAATAGCTTTTGTATGAAACAAATAAATAAATCAAAATGAAAGAAAAACACACTATGGTTCTCAAAAGAAGTGGTGGGGAAGGTTAGAGAGAAAAAGATAGCATTCAGAAAGTATAAGGAAGCAGAATGAGCAGGACAGAGAACTGTACCAGTTAAAGCAGAAGGAAGCGGGGAAGGCAGTCAGAGTAGCAAAGGCCCAAACCGAGGAAAAGATAGCCAACTCGGTTAAGAAGGGGGATAAAATATTTTATAGGTACATTAGGGAGCAAAGAAAGACTAATGCAGGGATACTGAGGCTGAATAAAGAGGAAGGTGGTTGGGCAGAGTGACAATGAAAAAGCAGGGATACTGAATGAATACTGCTGCTCAGTATTCACAGAGAAAGAGTAATGGGGATATACCTAATCCAGTCAATAGAAGCACTCTGGGTAGGGGGTTGATATTAGTCCTTTCATAGAAGAAAGGGCTCTGAAAGAACTCCGAAAACTGAAGGTGGATAAAGCAATGGTGCCTGATGGGATTCACCACAGAATTCTAAAAGAACTAAGGAAAGTACTAGTAACATCACTGTCAACACTTTTTAATAAATCATGGGAGGATGATGTGGTACCTGAGAACTGGAGGAGGGTAGGTGTGATTCCTCTTCACAAAAGTGGGAGCAAGACAGAGGCAGGAAACTACAGACCTATCAGTTTAACCTCAGTGGCAAGGAAAATGATGGAATCACTTTCTGAAGGAAGGAATTGTTGAGTACCTAGAAGCCAGTGGGGCACAGGACCCAAGACAGCATGGATTTACAGCAGGAAGGTCGTGTCAGACAAATCTTTTTTTTTAATTCAATATACTTTATTAGTTTTTCAATGCAGCATACAAAAAGGAACAAACAATTAACAGACAGTTGCATTTTACGATGACATACAAAACCGTACCAGACAAGACAACTAACCACACACATAACCCCCCCATCCTCACAACCCCCCCTTGATCTGCACACTATGGAGGTAGACCAGGACATAATCACTAACAAGGTTGGGTGTACTAACAGACCATTATATCTCCATGTACAGCACTGTTTGGATTCATTGTCTTGTTATATTTTTAAACCAATAAATTTGAATTTCAAAAAAAAAAAAAAAATACCATTATAGGTTCCATAGAGAAAGTAAGGTCAAAAGGGGCTCCCAAATATGCTAGTAGTTATGGGGCCTGTGTCGCAAATATGCTATATGCTTCTCCAATTGAATGGCTAGAAGAGCTTCCCAATACCACTCCAGAACCATGGGAAGTGAGTCCTCATTCCAATGTTTAATCATGACCAGTTTAGCTGTGGAAGCAATCAGGGTCAGATGAGCTTTACATATTGAGAGTGTCCTCATGGGATATATATCCAGGAGACAGCATTCTGAAGTGAATAAGGTATCTAACCCGAGAAGAGGGTTCAGAACTCATTGTATCACTTTCCAGAAAAGTTGAGTACAGGAACATTCCCAAAGCATGTTATACAATGAGCCAGGAGCCTGCTTGCAATGGGGACAATCTGGGGAGTAAAGGTGCCCAATTCTGTATAGTTTTAATGGGGTGTAGTAGATATTATGCATGACATGAAATTGAACAAGACGTAACTTATCTTGCTTGATATACTTACCATTTGTGCTCCACACTTTTGCCCAGAATTCTGTCTCTACTGGAACGGAGATCTCTTGTGCCCAGTAATAACAAACCCCAGTTGGGAAGCCTGGGTCCATAGCTTGGAGCTGTTTATAGACTCTTGAGACAGCATGAGGTTGGTCTGCCTCCTGAAAAATCCTTGGTAGCCCTACAGAAGATTGTTCAGACCATGCCTGCTTATCCTTAAAAGATAGTATTGCCTTTTTGATTTACATATACTTAAAGGTGTCCTTGGGGCAGAGCTGAAAGCGGTTCTGGAGGGCCTGAAAAAGGATTAACACATTATCTTGAAGAAAATCTGCCAGAGTACTCTGTTAGAGCTGGGGCAAAAAAGAAGGAAGGATGGGGTGATGGCCAATCTGGAAATGTAAGTTATTGAAAAGGGGCTGAGCAGTTGAAAAATGCCAGTTCTCTAAGAGGTACCTATGAATTTGCTGCAAGGCCTTAAGTGACCAAACAATCGAGGAGGCTTTGAGGAATTGGGGAGTCGAGAAGGTTTCACATATACTAATGTTGTCAAGGAGCTGGCTGAACTACATGCCAAATTGTGTTCAATGTTCAACCATATGGGAAGATAGGCATCTCCCACTCCCAAAGAGTCCTCCTTGAAGCAAAGAGTGAGCCTGCTTATGTGTTGAGCCCCATAATAGGTAAAAAGGGATGGGAGGGCAAGCCCTCCCTGCAACTTAGGTGCCATTAGTTTGAAGTAAGCCCTCTTCACTGGTTTGTTCTTCCAAAGAAAGTTATTAAACAGTCACTGCAATCTCAAGAACCAAGATTTGGGAAGGAAGAGACCCAGCATACCAAGCGGGTATAGAAGCCTTGGCAAAACATTTATTTTAAGAATGTTGATACGATCTCAGAGTGACAGTGGTAGAGCACTCCATCTGGTCAGATCCGCTTGTAATATTTGTACCAAAGTGGTTAGGTTTTCTTTAAGCATGGAGGAGGTACTCCTAGTGACCTTGATCCCCAGGTATGTAAGGGTTTTGGGTTCCCAGGACAATCCAAATAGGTTACAGCTGGCCCTTGTAGTATGATGATTTAGAGGAAAAACTTTGGTCTTAGAGGGATTCAATTTGTAAGATGAGACCACAGAGAAACTGTCCAATTCCTCAAGAAGAGGTTGGAGTGAGGTCTCTGGCCCCTCAAAGTGCCGCAGTAGGTCATCAGCGTAAGCTGATAAAACATACCATTCCCCTTATATTTGTATAACCCGCAGGGTGGGGGAGGAGACTATCTTATGGATTAAGGGCTCTAGATAACAATTGATGAGAAGGGGGGGAAGAGGACAGCCTTGATGGGTGCCTCTTTTGAGAGTAAAGGAATCCGATAAATGCCCATTACACCTCACCCGAGCAGTTGGAGAGGTGTTTAAGACCTTGACCCATTTAACAACATTATCTAGCAATCCAAATTGCTGGAGGGAAGCAAACAGGAAATACCAAGAGACGTGATCAAGCGTTTTCTCGGCATCAAGGGAAACAAGGACTCAAGGGATCCTGGCCTCCCTTGATGCCGCCATCAAGTGCATTCATTTCCTCATATGGCCCCCAGACAAAAGACCAGCCATAAATCCCACCTGCTTTCTACTAATAATCCCTCCCAATATTGGAGCTAGGTGACTGGCTAAATTTTAGCAAGAATCTTAACATCGGAATTCAATAAGGAGATTGGATGATAGTTTCCAGGACATAGTGGGTCCTTGTCCGGCTTAGGGATGATGGTGATCAGTGCGGCCAAAGAGACAGAGTCCGTTTTCCCCTGATGGAACCACAGGTTAACAATGCTCATCAGAAGAGAGGAGAGCTGTGGGAGACAAGTTTTATATAAATTATTAGGCAAGCCATCCGGTTCAGGTGTCTTGTCCTTGGGCAGCTGTTTAATAGCCTGTTCCACTTCAACCAAGGTTATTGGAGCACCAAGGTGCTCTACTGCATGAGGGGGAAAAATAGGGAGGTTGGCAGAGAGTAAATACTCCACGATCTCCTGATCTATCACAGCCATCGAGTCTTCCAAAGAGTAAAGCTTTTTACTGAATTCATCAAAGGCTGTGGCAATGTCTTGGGGATGAGAGACTATATGGCCATTTGGGGAGGATCTTAACGCTGGAAAGAATTTTGACTTTTCAGCTTAGATACATAGATAGATAGACAGTGTCAGCAGATAAGTGCCTACGGCCCACCCAGTCTGCCCATTTGAGCTTGTAAGTTCAGTTTGGTTTCCTAGAAGTCTGTTGCCTCTTACCCCTGACCTCCAGAATTCCTTTATGCTATCATGCATTCTTAAATCCGTGATTGTTTCAGCCCCACCACTTCCTCTGGCAGGGTGTTCCACTTGTCCACCACCCGTTCTGTGAGAAATTCTTTCTCATGTTTCCTCTGGATATCCTCCTCCTCCAACTTCATCCCATGCCCTCTAGTCCTGGAACATCTTTTTCGCTTAAAAATAGTGTTTTCTGCACCTGTTCCTCCCTGTAAGATACTTGTATGTCTCTATCATATCCCCTCTCCTCCTCTCCTCCAGGGAGTACGTGTTCAGTTCCTTCAACCTGTCTTCCATAGGACTTGTGATGCAATCCATGCACCATCTTTGTTGCCCTCCTCTTGAACCTTCTCTACCCTGTCTATGTGTCCTTCATTTGGTATGGTCTCCAGAATCGACACTGTACTCCAGGTGGGGCCTCACTAGTGTCTTGTATGGCGGAATTATGACCTCCTTTTCCTGCTGGTGATGCCCCTGCCTATACATCCCAGCATCCTATTTGCTTTACCTGCTGCCTTGTCACACTGTTTCCAGACCTTGAGGTCGTGAGATGATAACCCCAAGATCCTTTCCTGCTTGGTGCATGCTATATCCTCACCCCCCAACTGATATATTGTGCCAGGGTTTTGGGCCCCATATGCATTATCTTGCACTTTTGCATTGAATTTCAACTGCCAAACCCCTGACCATTCTTCAAGTTTTGCAGGTCTTTTCTCATTCTGTCTCACACCCTCTGGTGTGTCTACTCTGTTACAGAGCTTTGTGTCATCAGCGAACAGTGAAATTCTGCCTTCTAGGTCCTGCACAATGTCACTGATGAAGATGTTGAATAGGACCAGTCCCAGCACTGATCCTGTGGTACCCCACTGGTCACTCTTCCCTCTGTGGAGTGACAGCCATTTACCACCACCCTCTGTGTCCTGCCACCCAGCCAGTTACCTACCCACCACTACTGTCCTGCCCACACCCATATTCCCCAGTTTGTGTAATAGTCTTCTGTGGCACAGTGTCAAAGACCTTGCTGAAGTCCAGATAGGCCATGTCCACTACCTCCCTGATCCACCTCCCTAGTCACCCAGTCAAAAATTCAACGAGGTTGGTCTGACATGACCTCCCCTGGTGAAACCATGATGCCTTGGGTCCTGTAGTCCATTGACAACCAGATGTTCCACCAATCTCTCCTTCAGTAGTGCTTCCATGATCTTCCCCACTACTGAGGTGAGGCTGACTGGTCTGTAGTTCTGCTTCCTCTTTGTTCCCACTTTGTATAAGGGACCACATCTGCTGTCCTCCAGTCTTTGGGTACCTCCTGTTTCCAGTGATCAGCTAAACAGGATAGCCAGAGGTTCAGCCACCACCTCTCTTAGTTCTTTAAGGACCTGGGTGCACCCCATCTGGCCCCATTGCTTTATCAACTCTTATTACTTCCAGTTCCTTCAGGACCCTTTCTCTTAAAGGGACTTGTGTCCATTTCTGCACCATTCTCACCCCTTGTACTCCCTTCAGACCCATTACCCTCCTCTTCCTCAGTAAAGACTGAGCAGAAATACCTGTTCAATATGTCAGCTTTACTGTTGTCATCCTCCACGCATGCCCCCATCCTCCCCCTTCAGTCTCACTATCCCTCTCTTTGTCTTTCTTTTTTCACTTATGTACCTGTAAAAGGTTTTGTCCCCTCTACCCACTTATTTTGCAATGTGTTCTTCTGTCTGAGCTTTGGCTTCCTTACTGACCTCCTGCCTCCTTCTCCTGGTACTTCTCCTATCCTTCTGCCTGTGTCTTTTTTGTATTGCCTGGATGCAATCTTTTTAGCTTTCACTTTCTTTGCTGCCTCTTTGGGAAAACCATAATGGTCTCCTCTTCCTTTTCTCTTGCTAACCTGATTAATGCATAATTCTGTTGTTCTTGTAATCCCCATTTTAAATACTGCCCACTGTTCCTCAACCCCTGATTCCTGTCCATTCCCCTTAATGCCTCTTTCAAGTATCTCCCCATTTTCCCAAAGTCTGCCCCCCTAAAATCCAGGATACGTGTTTTTGTGTGGTTTGGTTCTGCTCTTTCTGTGATTTCAAACCACAATGACTGGTGGTCACTGTTTCCCAGATGCTCCCCCACTGTTACCCCATCACACTGTCCCTGTTTGTGAGCACAAGGTCCAGTATTGCCTTCTGCCGAGTTGGTTCCATGACCAGTTGCTTGAGGAAGGCACCCTGAAGGGAGTCCAGGATAAATCTGCTCCTAGTTGATGCTGCTGCTGGGATGCTCCAGTCCACATCTGGAATATTGAAGTCTCCAACCAGTACTACCTCACCCTTGTCTGCCATCCTTTGGATGGCTAGCATCAGCTCCCTATCTGTTCCTTCCTCCTGGGCTGGTGGTCTATAGACCACACCTGTGCGGATGGCTGTCCCCATTTTCCTTTCCAGCTTAACCCACAGTATCTCTCCCCCATTTTGCTCCTCCTGGATCTCTGTGACCCTTATGTCATTTTTCACATACAGTGCCACTCCTCCTCCCTTCCTGTCTGCTCTGTCTCTTCTGAATATGTTGTAGCCAGGTATGGCCACCTCCCAGTCATGGTTATCATTAAACCAGGTTTGAGTGATGGCCACAATGTCCAGGTCTGACTGTACCATGACAGCCTCCAGATCTTCCATCTTGTTACTAAGACTCCTGGCATTTGCACACATGGCTTTCCATGATTTGACCTCCCTAGGCTGTTTCACTGTTCTACTCCAGCCCCTTCCTTGGTTGTCATTTATCCCTGGTTCTCCTTGCTGTCTGCCCTTCTGCTGAATTTTTCCCCTTTTCTGCTTATCCACCTCTTGGGCACTAATCTCCATCTTTTGCACACTGATTTGCAGAGTTAGCCACTCCTCTGGTTCACTGGTTCCACTGCTAGCTGTGGGGGGGTGAGCAAGTAGGTACCTTCCTTGCTGGCCTGCCACCCCCCTTTACTAATTTAAATGCTTGTCAATGTAGCATTTAAACTTATCATTGAGTGCTTGGATTCACCTCCAGGATGGATGCAGACCATCAGGCTTGAACAAACCTCCATCCCTCCGGTGGGTCCCCAGTCACCAATGAATCCAAACCCTTCTCCACAGCACCAGTTCTTCAACCATGAGTTAAAGTTCCTGGTGCATGCCTCCTATGATCCTGCCCTCTCACAGGTAGTACTTCTGAGAAAGTGACAAAAGTAACTACTTGCTTAAGACCCTCCCCAGTTTCCTAAACTCTTCCTGAACTTCCTTTGCTCCCCCATTTGCCAGGTCATTAGTACCTAGAGTGGATAGTGACATCCAGCTCACCCTCCCGTCTTGCCTTCCCAGTGATCCCAGGATCTTCCTTCCATCCCTCCATGCCGTGGCACCTAGTAGGCACCTCACCTCACTGTCCTCCCCCTCCTGTGTTCCTAGCTGGATCTCTCTTATGATGGAGTATCCCACCAGGATTCACTTCCTCCTCCTCTGGGGTCCACTGCTTTCCCCGCTGAGGTCACCTCCTTGGCTAACCTCTACATCCTTTCCTTCCACTTCTCTAGGTACCTCTATTTGGTTGTCCTCATTTGCCAGTGTGGCATATGAGTTCTTGAGTGGAATAGGATCTGGGATGTGCCTCTGTCTGACCGGTCTAACCCTCCCCGAGCCCACTGTCATCCAAGTGCTCCTCGTTCTCTGCATCCTTTGAGGCAGTTACATTGGATTGGGTGGTCCCTGGATAGGGGTGATGGTACTCCTGACCCAGTTTACTTCTGCTCTGAGTCTGACTACCTCCTTCCACAGTCCAGAGAGAGAGCTTGCCTCAGTCTAAGGGCTATGAGTTTCCCAGTCTTCTCCCCTGACTCTAAAATATTTCAGTTTGGTACAGTGAATGGACAGCTCTGCTTTCTGTGCCATCACATCGGAGTAGCATGCTTGAAGGCGACGGAGCCTGGCCCAATATTCTGTTGGTGACATCTTATGCAGCATGTACTCTAGCTACTGGATTTCATTTAACAGGGAATTTAGAGCAGACTTATTTTTCCGGGCTTGAGTAGTAGAAATACCTATGAAATGTCCCCATATAGCACATTTAAGGGCAGCCCAAACCGTGTTGACCCTCTCTACAGAGCCCAGATTAAAGTCGAGGAAAGCTGGTATAAATTCTTGGATGTGTGCCAACATCTCTGGGCACCTAAGCAGCTGCATATTAAGCCACCAGAGTGTGTCTCTCCAAATCCCAGGACCTAATACAAAGGAAACACCAACTGGGGAGTGGTTGCAAAGTACCCTGGGATATATAGAGGCCTCAGTGATGCCCAGGAGGCAGAAAGAGCTTACCAACCAGTAATCAATCCAGAAAAAGGTAGCATGCGGAGGGGAATAATATGTATATTGTCTATCCTCAGGGTTTAAAGTCCTCCAGACATCTACAACTCCTGCCCCAGATAGAAGATCCCAGAGGGGGCTCGTTGTGCTGGGGAAAGAAGACTTGGTTTGCTGGCCAAGGCACCTAGCTTCACCTGAGCTCTTTCCTTCTAAGACTGCTTGAAAGGCAGCGTAGAAGAACTTACCAGAGCAAGAGAAAGGATTAAGACTTAGTTTGGCTAAGCAGATTTACTGTGTAGTGGTGTTTTTATTTTTTACCACAGGATTGCTACTGTTTGTTGCTAACATTTCATTGCTTTATTTTTTCTCTGATTCAAATTGTTGTTGCTGGTATACCTTCTTCTGCATTATTACAAGTGTGCCTACAGGTGTGTGCTAACAGATTACTCCTGTAATCTCTGATTCAAATTGTCTTTGCAAGGTATATCTTCTGTTACTGCTTTATTTTTCTCTGGAGCAAAGTGTTTCTTACAGCGTGTATCTTCTCTGAAATTATTACAGGTGGTGCTTTACAGGTTTACAATTTTATCTAACATTAGGATAAGCTTTCAGGGTTACTGCATTTGTTGTTGACTGATTGTTTTGCTCTTACCTCCTTGTTCTTTCGTCCAGTGGTTCTTCTTTTTAGGCAGGGGAAGGCCCACTACCACCCCATCCCCACCACCCCTACACTCCTTTCATAGGGTACCACAGTTGTGACATTTCCTGTGGCAGAGCAGGAAGGGCGGATCAGTGGGGCCTCCACAAGTGATCCTCATTACAGGGGCACTAGTAATTTAACTTTATATACAAGTTAAACAAAACACAATTAAACCATTACTTGCATTTTCTTCCTTTTTTCCTTCTAATTACTCTGACTAGGTTACAAACCCAGCAACTTATTTGGAATGGTTTCATTAACTGCAGGTACTGTGAAACAATTTTCAGAAGGACAGTCTTACAGGATTTAGGACCCACTGCCTACATGCTCGACCTTTGGAGATCTTAGGCTCCAGCTCCGGAACACCACTGGGCAGAGATTGCCGCCTCAAATTTCATATGTGAAGAGGAAATACATTATAAGAACCACCGCCATTTCCCCAGCATCCAACAGAAAAACCTCGACCGCAGAGGGTAGTTGGTCCAGGAGGTTGGCAGGTGGTTAGGAGGAGCAAATCAGGTGCCCCATCACTCTGCTCTCCAACACATTACCTCCAAAACCATATAAACACTACAAACAGGTATCTGCCTCTATCTCTGAAATCAAATAAAGAGGCCAGAAGACACTGCAGAAACAGGACACTAAAGCTGGAACTAACGTAAAACTCTCACCCAAATCAGGAACCAAGCGAAAACAAGCACAAAGGAAATCCAAAAAACTTCTGATCTTAGGAGACTTCCATGATTGGGAGTTGATACCCATCTCCAGCCAGGGGTGATGGTCAGATGTCTCAGGTACATCAGCATGGAGAGACACTGACCGCATTGCTAAAATTGTTCACAAACCAGGAGAAACATTGATGTCCTAGTACACATAGGGACTAATGATCTGTAACCCGGTCAGTTGTGGAGACCAGGAACACCTACTGGGCTGGGTGACAATCTATCATCTATTTCGTCCGGCATATCCTTCTCTGAGATCCTGCCAGTCTGGGAGAGGGGCAGACGGATGGAAGGTCAGAAGAGGTAGATAGGGAGCTAAACACTTGGCTCAAGGACTGGTGCCAGGAAAAAGGACACAGATTTGTAGGAACTGGCATCAGTTCTGGGAGGAAGTTCTTTAAAGTTGATGGACTGCATCTGACTAAAGAGAGTCAGTGCATTAGGGCAGAAATTTGGCGTCTTTGCAGAATATTTAAACTAGCAATAGGGGAGAGGGTGCAGCACCCATAAAATCGAATGGAAGAACACCCCTCCCCTCAACTAGTAGTCAAACAGGAATTCAGCATGTTGCCGTTCATTTGCATCTGAGGTGAAAAAAGGTTTGTCTCCCCATACGATACTGCAGGGGTATGCCAGACTTCACCCAACAACCAACACACCAAAATCTGGCCAATGGAAAATCATGTACACAAATGCTCACAGCCTGAAATAAGATCCCAGACCTGCAGGCAATAATGTCAGAGGCTAAACTGGACATGTTAGCAATTAGTGAGGCGTGGTTTACCAGTAACCACCTTAGGAGACTTCAGTACCTGGCTATGTATTGTTCAGAAGAGACGAGGTGCAAAAGGGGGAGGAGTGGCCCTGTATGTTAATAGAAATATCAAAGCTACAGAAATTCAGAATACACATAAGGAGCCAGAAGAACTGATGGGTCATCCTGGAAACAGGAATGGGACAGCCATAAGAACTGAGGTTGTCTACAGGCCCCAGACCAGAGGAGGACATAGACACATTACTGTTAGAAGATATACAAAACATGACAGCTAAAGGGAGGTTCTGATATTGGGAGACTTCAACATGCGGATACAGATTGGTCAATACCAGCAGGAACATCTGCCAGAACTAGACTCATAGTGGATTCCCTGCAGGGGAGGCCCTCAAACAACTGGTACAGCAACCCACAAAGACAGGGCTATCTAGATCTAGTACTGACTAACAAAGAAGGGATCACAGATCTCCAGGTAGAAGGTCACCTGGGGCCGCAGACCATCACATGGTATGGTTCAATTTGGCTACTACATCTAAATCATCCCATTCCAAGGCAAAAATATGGGACTTCAGAGGAGCTGACTTTGATAAGATGGCCAACAGAGTTAAGCTAGCCTGGCAAAAGAAACACAGGTGAGGAAGTACAGGCAAGTGGAGGCAAGCATTACAAGGGATGCAATACTTGAAGCAACATCCCATTGTGTTAGACAGAAAGGAGTGCAAAAGAAGAAGGAAACCACTTTGGTTCTCAAATACCAGTAGCAGAAAGGTCAGGAGCCAAAGGCTGGCCTTCAGAAATATCAAGGAAACAGCTGGGATGAAGATAGGGAGGCATACCAAACTGCCTAAGGGAGCAGGTAAGGCAGTAAGGCAAAAGTCCCAAACTGAGAAACACTAGCTGAACAGTAAAGAAGGTGACAAGACTTTCTATAGATACATTAGTGAAAGGAGAAAGTCCAGAGGGGTATTACTAAGCTTAATGGAGAAGGAGCATGTGAGGAGGAGGACCCTGTAAAGGCATCTATCCTAAATAGATACTTTTGCTCAGTATTTACTGAAGAGAAGGTAGGGAAGGGCCCACAGCTCAGCATCATGGACACAGAGGGGAGGAGGTAAGCACTACTCCCTTCACAAAGAAAAGGTCCTACAGAGCTTGCTAAGCTCCAGGGTGGATAAGGCAATGGGACCTGATGGCATACATCCCAGGGTACTTAGGAGCTAAAGGAGGAACTAGCAGAGCCATTAGCAGAATTGTTTAGTGAGTCTCTGAGCACAGGAGAGGTCCCAGAAGACTGGAGAAGGGCTCATGTGATCCCGCTCCACAAGAGTGGTAGCAGGGAGGAGGCGGGAACTACAGACCGGTCAGTCTTACCTCAGTAGTGGGCAGATTGTGGGAGGCACTCTTAAGGAAAGGATAGTGCAACACCTGGAATCCATAGGGCACAGGATCCAAGACAGCATGGGTTTACAAAAGGAAGGTCCTGTCAAACTAATCTCATAGATTTCTTTGACTGGGTAACCAGAGTGGTGGACCAAGGGGGAGCAGTTGATGTCGCCTACCTTGACTTCAGCAAAGCTTTTGACACTGTTCCACATAGAAGATTGATAAATAAGCTGGGTAGGCTCGGGGTGGGGTCAGAAGTTGGTCAACTGGGTGGCAAACTGGTTGACTGGCAGAAAACAGAGAGTGGTGGTAAATGGTATACAGTCAGAAGAGATGCAAGTCACAAGTGGGGTACCTCAGGGATCAGTCCTGGGGCCAGTCCTCTTCAACATCTTCATTAGTGACCTTGCAGATGGACTAGAGGGTAAGGCTTGTCTGTTTGCAGATGACACCAAGATCTGCAACAGAGTAGATGATCCAGATGGGGTGGGCAGAATGAGAAGAGATCTGGATAAACTAGCAGAATGGTCAGAAGAGTGGCAACTGGGATTTAATGCAAAGAAGTGCAAAATCATGCACATAGGGAAGAGAAACCCTGAAGCCACCTATAGGCTGGGAGGAGTTGCTAGCAGTCACAAAGGAAGAAAGAGACTTGGGCATCATCATCACTGATGACCTAAAATCATCAAGCAGACCTCTAAAGCAGTAGGTAAGGCTAGGGGGTGTTAGGGTGTATTAGTAGGGTATCTACAAGTCGTAAGAGGAGAAGTAATAATCCCTCTGTACAAGACACTGGATTAGGCCCCATCTACAGGTACTGCGGTAGCATTGAGCCACACTTCACAAGGACATTAACCAAATTGAGGCAGTCCAGAGAAGGGGCAACCAAAATGGTGCAGGGACTGCATCAGAAGACATATGAGGACAGATTAACGGAGCTCAATATGTATACCCTTGAGCAAAGGAGGAGAGAGGTGATATGATCGAGGCATTCAAACACCTTAGGGCATAAACAAGGTGAAAGAGTCTAACATGTTTAAATATAAGAAAAATAGCAGGACAAGAGGACACAGCATGAGATTAGAGGAGGCGATTAAGGGGAATGTGAGAAATTCTTTTTCACAGAAAGGGTGGTGGATGCATGGAATGGCTTACCACAGAAGTGGTGGCTATGAATACAGTGCAGGGCTTCAAACAGGCATGGGATAGGCATAAGGGAGCAATACAAATGACTATGAATAGATAGGCCACTGACAGAGCAAAGGCCGATGGCACATTTATAAGGTAGAAAAAGAAATGGGCAGACTGGATGGGCCTTGCGGTCCTTATCTGCCGTCAACTTCTATGTTTCTATGTTTCTATGTTTCTATGTTTCCTGAGGGGATGGAGGGGAATGATCCTGAAAGGATGCTGCATGCTTGGTTATTTGAACATTTGGAACTCCCAGCTGCACTACAGAACTGTGAAGTTGAACAAGCTCATCGTGTAGGCCCTAAGCTCTCAGATACACGCCCGAGACATTGCTTAATAAAATATCTACGTTATACAGACAAGGAGGCTATTCTGCAGAAAGCTAAAGAAGGGCCAGTTACAGTGGGTAATCATAAAGTTCACATTTTCCAGGACTTCATTAAGCAATTACAGTTGAGAAGGCAAAAGTTTAATGAGTTCAAGGTCATCTCTCATGAAATGGGCTGGTCATTTGCACTTATATATCCTGCCAAGTTGAAGTTGATTGCCTGGGAGGTACACCACAGTTCTTCTCTTGCTCTAAGGCGGTGATGAGGTGGCCTGATTCTGTACTTAAGAAGGGAGAGAGTGGTCACTCACCACAAAGGCAGGAGGTCGAGGATCACTGAAAAAGCTGTGGCTGTGTGACATGGCTAGAGATCTTATTTTTGAGTGTGGCTGGTTCTTTGGGAGTGCTTGGAGCACAGGTCCTCTCATTTTCTTAATTTTATATGTTCCTGGGTCTGTGCAAACTTTCAAACATTCATGAGGGCCCTGGCACCTATGCAGCAAGAAGGAGAAGGGACCACCATTTCATACATTAAATCTGACTGCAACTGCTAAGTCTTCTTCGTTTGTATTAGTTAATTTGTTTTAATAGACCTTTCAGACTAATAACTTTGCAGAGGAGACTTGCAGTGGCCATGCTCTGGATAAAGAGCTGGCCGTTCTTGAGTTTGCTTATTTTATAAAATGACTTTGCTCAGTTATGAGGACACATGAACTGTACCATGGACTTCAAACTTTATATTTTGCTATTTTTATGCAATGTTTTTAGATATCCATTTATGCAGTTTCTTAATAATTTTGATGCCCGATTGTATATGGCATTGTTTAATGAGTGCAGGTTAACTCCTAAATTGGAACATCAATGTTCACCAGATGTTTGCAGGGGTTACTACTGTGGGCTTTTCTGTGCCCATGGGAGGGGTTAACTGTCATACTTTTGGGAATTTTTGGTGGGATTAAATGGGGAGGGGGACTTAGGTGTGGCATGGAAGGGGGTTTCACACTGCGACCAGCAACTCTTGCTGTACAGGTTGGTTGTCTTTTGGGGACCCTTTGGTGCCACCCTGAGCAGGTAGTATTGGGTTGAAGAGTACTTAATTTTGAAATGAGAAGAGGGAAGATCTATGTCAATGTTATTTTATATGTACAGGAGGTGGGTACAGTTGCTTTTACATTAGAGGATTATGGCTGATCAGGTTTCTATAGCATCCTGGAACATTAATGGATTGAAGTTGCTTCCCAAGAAGGAGGAGGAGGGTCATGACCGAGGCTAGCCATGCTAAATGGCAGGCTGTGTTACTGCAAGAAACATATATCCAGAATGGAGGCATCTAAAATTGATGCCTTTATGGGGGATTATGGATCTCAGCTAATTTTTCTTCTAAGGCCCCGAGAAGCATCTATATGGCTACCTAAGGGCTCTCACTTTAAGATGTTGGATACTAAGTTAGATCCTCATGGTAGATACGCCCCTGCTAGAGTTTTGCTACCGGGTGGGGGGGTGGTGAGTATGTATAATTTGGGATCAATCTATGCCCCCAGTATGGATGACCCCAAATTTTGTCAGAGACTTTTCTTAGATCTGGTTAGCTGGTAGGGCCTTGGGTTTTGGGAGGCGACTTCAACTGCGTGTTGGACACTGTGTTAGACAGGTCCAATCCTACTCCTGTGTCTTTGACAAAAAATGCTCATGCACTAGCAGTCTAGATGCTGGAGGTTGGCCTAACTGATGCCTGGAGGCACATGTTTCCATCCGGCAGTGACTATAGCTTCTGTTCTAATGCCCACCAGTCCTATGACCATCTAGACAAGGTGCTGGTCAGTTCTGATCTCTTGTTAGTAGTGATGGGAGCTGATTACTCCCCAGTACTGATATCGGATCATGCGGTGGTATCCGTGGTATTTATGCTGGGGAGCCTAAACTCAGGGTGCAAAGCCTGGAGGCTGGATCCACTTTTATTGAAGGATAAGACTTGCATAGAATATATTAAAGCACACATGACTGAGTTCCTCTCCTTTAACAGGAAGGGGATACCTCCAATTCAACTAGATGGGAAGCTTTGAAGACCTTTATTAGAGGGCATACTATTTCTTATGCAAAACACGAGGCCCAAACTAGATTTAAGGCCCTCGAAGAACTGAGATCCCAGATTGAACAGGTGGAGCAAGCCCATAGATTAAAACCTGATCAAATAACTCTCCAGCATTTGCAGAAATTCAAATGGCGATACAACTCAATTTGTGAGGCTAGAATGGAGAGGGTTATTCTACTTTACCTGGCTGGCCAGTATTTTGATGGGGACTGAGCAGGGAAACTGCTGTCCTGGCAGTTGTGTAGGAAGGAGGGGGAGAGCGCAGTGACTCAAGTACATTCTTCCAAGGGGGACCTGGTGGATAGTCCATGGGAGGTAACTCAGGCCTTTGAAGATTTTTAGAAACAACTATACATATCTGAGATTTCACCATCTCCTGTACAGATAGAAATCATTCTGAACAAAGGGGCCCTGGATTCTATCTAGGAGACACAGTCCAAGTCGCTTGAGGTCCCAATTTAGGGGGAGGAGATCAGGATAGCTATTAGAAAGCTCAAAGGTAGTAAGGCTCCAGGGCCTGATGGCCTTCCTATTGACTTTTACAAGTGCTTCCAACATATACTTTTGGAACCTTTGGTGGATATGCTGGAGGGAGTTGTACAGTGGGGATGCTGCCCCCCTCCACTTGGTCAGCAGTCATTACGGTGCTCCCAAAGGGGAAGGACCTCAGCTGGTGCTCTTCCTATAGGCCAATCTCGCTCTTAAATGCTGATTATAACATTTTGGTGAAGGTTCTGGCCTCCAGATTGGAGCCTTTATTGCCGGGTTTGGTACACCCTGACCAAGCTGGTTTTGTGAGGGGAAGTTATGGGAAATATAATGTTAGGAAATCTCTGAACATCGCCACCAGTGGGAGAAAGCTAAACTTAAACATGGGGTGGCCATTTTGGCATTGGATGCAGAGAAGGCCTTTGACCGAGTGGAGTGGGGGTACCTGTTTGCCACTTTAACTAAATTGGGGTTCGGGCAATATTTCATGACCTGGATTAAGACTCTGTATAAGTGCCCTATGGCCCAAGTACTAGTAAATGGGAGTCTGACTTCAAGTTTCCTTCTGGGCAGAGGAACCAGACAGGGGAACCAGACAGGGTTTTACTGTATGTTTTACTGTATGTTTTATCTCTGGAACCTTTAGCGGGGTGCATACGGTCTGATCGGAAGATTCGGGGATTTAGACATAAGGACACTGAATATAAATTGGCCATGTATGCTGATGATCTCCTTTTGTATTTGCAGTCCCCTCATGAAGATCTTAATAAGGTCCACTGGGTCCTAACAGAATACAGCCTAATATCAGGCCATAAAATTAATTGGACCAAGATTGAGGTCCTCCCCATTGGTAAATTACATAGGAACACCTTACTTCAACACTTGAATGGACTGCAGATGGTTCCTCACCTTAAGTACCTAGGGATTTTAATTTCTGGAAAAGCTCGTACTTTATATTGGTTAAATTACAGGCCTTTCATGAAAACACTCACTTCGGATTGTGAGAGATGGATGGCACTTCCAATCTCCCTTATGGGTAGAGTCAGAGTGATCACCATGATGATTATGCCCAGGCTGTTATACATATATCAGTCTCTCCTGATCAGACTTCCAAAATGCCACTTTTAGAGATTGGATGCAGTTATACATAGGTTTCTTTGGAGGGGCAAAACATCCAGAGTAAAGAGAACAATACTACACCTGCCACCCCTCTTGGGGGGACTTGGCCTGCCTAATTTTAGAATTTACCATCAGGTCACTCAGCTTGCTGCTATCCCGGTGGGATGGGAGAATTTGAATAATAGCTGGTTAGAACTTGAGGGGCTGGGTTCAGGGGCCCATCTCAAAGGGGAAGGGGTCTTGGCAGAGGTGCTGTGGTCTGGAGTGATGCCTGAACACCCCAATCCTTTCACTTCAACAGCCATTGAGGCTTGGTCAGGTGCACACCACCAGATAGGTAGGGCAATAGCTCCTACTAAAATTACCCTTATTGCAGAAGTGGTTCAACTTAAATTTGCATCCACTGAGGCAATGACTGACAGACTGAGTGATTGGGTAGTAGGGGATTGAGATGGGTCCATCAGCTCTATGTGGGGGACAGTATGGTTCCCTTTATCTATCTGAGGGACCAGTGGAATATACAGGGAGGGGATTTCTTTATTTCTAACTACGGCATATCGTGGGTGCTGAATTGACCCCGGGTACTGGTTGGGTCCCTCTTTCCCCTTTGGAGGAAGAACTGCACTACCCTCAGCCAGGGGCTGGTTTGTTAGCCACCTGTTACCATTGCATCAATGGAGGTGACCTTAAGGCAGTAGACAATATAATTAGGAAATGGGAGACTGACTTGCGGATTCCGTTCGGTGAGCAGTTATAGAAAAGGGCATCTAAACATATGGTAACTTGTTTAAGGAGTAATAAACTTCGGCAGGTGCAATATTACTTTCTTCATCAGGCCTACTATTCTCCTGTGAAACGTAAGCTCTTTGATCCAAACAAATTGGATGTATGTCCCAAATGTTAGTCAGCTGCAGTGGATTTTCTGCATATGGCTTTAGTCTGCCCAAAACCCATGCCCTTTTGGGTGGGTATGCATGATATCATGGCAAAGGTGTTGGGTTTCTCCCCACCGAATATTACTGTTGAGTTTATGCTGGGTGCTGAGCCCAAGCACCTGGGTATGCCCAATCATGAAACTTTGTGGTCACTGGCCCTACTGAATGCTCGTAAGACAATGGCACAAAATTGGCTGGCCCCTAACCCTCCTAGTGTACCGAAGTAGTCTAATAACTTGAAGCAGTGTATGTCCATAGAAAGGGCCCAGTTAACTGCATTAGGCCAAGTAGAAGTGTTTCGTCAGCTATGGGGTCCTCTGTTGGTAGCAGCCGAGGCTGATATTTTCCTTTATGAAATGTAAAGCACTCTATAGCACTTTACTAATCAGGGGGTGATTTAAGTAGGTTTGAGAAGTATTTCTACTTGGCTGCTGTGTAAGTAAAACAATTCAATATGTATACCTCTTGTGCTATGTGTGAAGGCAATATTGATGATGTAGCCTTCACTTCTGTCTCAATAAAAAATATGTTCACAAAAAAAAAGAAGGGAGATATCATTCCTCTGTAAATGGGTCTCCTGCAGGCAGACAATCCCAGCCTGTAAATGTGCAAGATGTTTGAGAATCATGAGACCTTATTTTTTGTGCCCTTTTTATATTCAGTTCACACATTGTAGGTCCCACCCATTTGCGGCATCCAGCAGAGAGGCATAATAGTAAAGCTTGGATCCCATTACAATACACCAAGCAGTACCCACAAAACAAGTATGTGCAGATCCACCCAACCCCCAGACAGATCTGAGCATCTTCATACCTACTAATAAGCTAGCGTGACAGTACATCCCTGGCCCCTCAATGTCCCACCCCAACCCCCAAAAACATAAAGCAAAACATGTAGCATAAACTATTTACAACTGTTACTACCCGGGTTCTAGCAACCGTACTCCTACTATATAATGTAGGCACGTAATTTAAACCTTCACCGCCTGATAAGGGCCAAAATCCCCCTTCCCACCCCACCAACCCACTAGTAATGGAGATATGGTACTTAAATTGGAAACAGTCATTTACCCCATCTATATGCTCCCCTAAACATTAATTAGTGGGTCTACCAGGTTCAAAAGTAAAAGTGGAGAGATGAAGCCCTCTTATGGGTAACATGAGGAGCAAAATTCATCTGAGCAGAGGAATAATAAAAACGCACCCAAGGCAGCACCACCAGCTACTTTAAAAAAAATAAGTGAGCCATGTCTGGCAGTTTATAAGTGCCCTCTCATCTTTCCCACCTACACCCCAAGTGGTAAATGTCAGTAAAACAAAGGGGGTGAGGCTAAAGTGATGACAAAAACAAAAAAGCTAAAAGGAAAAGAAGCATAAACACACAAAAAAAACTTCAAATACTGTAACCAATAAATGTCCAAATTATCTGTACAGTAAAAACAAAGAAATTTTTAGCCCCTTGTACAAGTCCTCTTCAAACTCCAGAGGTGGTTTTTAGGGTGAAGAAATGAAACAAGAAGGGGACAAAGCCTCAAGTCTGAGGCAGTGTTCATCGAGAAGGGCGCAAATTCCAAACCAAATGCAAACAGGAATAGGTCCCCAATGCAGGTCATACTGCCAGTCTAAGGTCTCTTATCCAGGAGCTAAAGTAGAGAGAAGGCCAACCTTCACATTATGAAGAGGGTTGTAAATATTCAATTCGGAGAGAATTCGGCAGAGACAATGTCCACAAACTGAGAACTCACAGCTACCTTCAAGTTATTTCACCTCAATAAGACTGGCATAGTCTCCTCACTTGAAGAAGTCTGGGAAGAGGGTGCGGAGCTCTGCCATGGCTTGCTTAGGTGACTCCAGAGTGATCCATTTCTCATTATTCTTAACTGGTAGAACAGCAGGATACCTCATACAGAAGGCCTTCCCCGCGGCTATCAGCCGAGACACAACAGGATGAAACTCTTGCCGTTTGAGCCTGACTGATTGGGGGAGATCCTGGGATAGCCTGAGTTTGTACCCTTCCCATTGAATTTCTTGCACTCTTTGGCTTTTAAAGAATATGCTGTTTGTCAAGAAAATTTAGAAGCTTGAACATCAAGGGTCGGGGGTGAGCCAGGCTGAGGAGGGGGGCGAGACATCGGTGAGCTCTTTCCACCACATAGATGGTATTATTGGGCGAGGTCAGCTATTTTTTCAGAGTTTTGGATAAATAGAACCAGATTGTTGCCTTCCTCTTTTCAGGCAGGCCAAAGAGAGTTAGATTGTTGTGCCGACTGTGCCCTTCTAAGTCCTCCAAATTGTCTTCTATTTTCCTAAGTCTCTGACGCAACATGAAGGAGTCTAAATCTACTTTCTCCCTCCATTTCTCCACCAAGGTAAGTCAGGCTTCAGTATCCCCTACCCGGGAAGTCAGAGAGTCAAGGTTCGACTGGATTCACTGCACATCTCCTGATATGGCAGAATGGAATCCTGGAGAGGCTGCATGATTTCTAAAAGCATTCCTCCGAGAGTACTGTGGTGGCTACGGGAGGCTTAGAGGCGGTAGCTGTTGCAATTGCTGCCATTTTGTGGCCTTGTCCTTCTCGGGTGATGGAGGTGGGGTATGGCATGGAGGAGCCTTCTACATGTCTATCTTCATACCAATCAGCCTGCAGCTGTAACTAGATTGTTTCCCGAAGAGGAAGAGGAAGAGGATGAGGTGCTGCTTGGAAAGTAAATAAGTGTGGCAAAATAGGGGCTTTAGATTGGAGTTGTCGAGGAGCAAGGGGAAGTTGTGGCTCTCGAGCAGGCAGTCATCACATGCCCCCCCCCATGTCAGACAAATCTAATTGATTTCTTTGACTGGGTGATGAAAGTAGTAGACCAGGGAGGGGCTGTGGACATGGCCTACCTAGACTTTAGCAAGGCATTTGACACAGTCCCACACAAAAGATTAATAAACAAATTAGCCATCCTGGGAGTGGGTCCTAGGGTGGTAGCCTGGGTAAAACACTGGCTGGACAACAAGACACAGTGGGTAATAGTAAATAGAGTCCACAGTTAAGAAAGGGGGTTGCTAGAGGGGTACCGCAGGGTTCAGTACTGCCAGTCCTTTTTAATGACTTTATAAGTGACACTGCCGAGGGACTGGAAGGGAAAGTATGTCTCTTTGCAGAAGACACAAAGATCTGCAACAGGGTTGATATGCAAGGTAGGGTGGAAAGGATGAAAAGGGAGTTGGCAAGATTGGATGAATGATCAAATGTATGGCAACTTAGATTCAATGTAAAGAAATGCAAAGTAATGCACCTGGGAAACAAAAACCCAAGAGAAGAGTACACAGTGGGGGGTGAGATACTGACAACAACAAAAATGGAAAGGAACCTGATGGGAATAATACCAGATGACCTAAAGGTGGGCAAGCAATGTGAGAAGGCAGTAAGGAGGGCTGGGAGGATACTGGGATGCATAGGGACAGGCATCACTAGTAGAAAACAGGAAGTTGTTGTCCCTCTGTACAGATAATTGGTAAGACCACATCTGGAGTACTGTTTGCAGTTTTGGAGACCCCATCTCTACAAAGACATAGACAGGGTGGAGGCTGTCCATAAGAGAGCAACCAAAATGGTGCAGGGTCTGCACCAGAAGACATATGAAGAAAGACTAAAGGAGCTTAAGATGTATAGCCTCGAGGAAAGGAGGGAAAGGAGGGACATGATAGAAACTTTCAAATACCTCAAAGGAATCAACAAAGTCCAAGATGGTAGCATCTTTCAGAAAAAGAGATATGCAAGAACATGGGGGCACAATTTGAAGATACAGGGGGAATGACTCAGAGGTAATGTGTGGAAGTATTTCTTCACAGAGAGGGTTGTAGATGCATGAAACAGCCTTCCTGAGGAGGTCATAGAGTCAAAAACAGTGGGGGAATTCAAGAATGCATGGGACAGACATAAGGCAATTCTAGTGAGGGGTTGGGTTATAGGCTGTTGGCTAACTAGGATCTGCAGCTTATCCATTAGGTAGGGAAAAGGGGCAGACTAGGTGGGCCAAGCGGTCCTTATCTGCCATCAATTTCTTTGTTTTTATGTCTAGCTCAATATGTATACATTAGAGCAAAGGAAGGAGAAAGGTGATATGATTGAAACATTCAAACACCTTCAGGGCATTAACAAGGTGAAAGAGTCTAACATGTTTCAATATAAGAAAAACAGCAGGACAAGAGGACACAGCATGAGATTAGATGGAGGACAATTAAGGGGTAATGTTAGGAAGTTCTTTTTCACAGAAAGGGTGGTGGATGCAGGGAACAGCCTACCTCAGGAACTGGTGGATATGAATACAGTGCAGGACTTCAAGCAGGCATGGGATATGCACAAGGGAGCAATACAGATGAGTATGAATAGATGGGCCATTGACAGAGTAAAGGCCTCCGGCACATTCATAAGGTAAGAAAATATGGGCAGACTAGATGGGTCTTTCGGTCCTTATCTGCCATCAGCTGTATGTTTCTATGTTTCTAACCATCTGATGACAATACTGGCAAGTCCACAAAACTCACAGAGCCGATTAAGAAGCACAACATGGTCCATGGTGTCAAATGCCGATGAGAGATCAAGGAGCACAAGAACTGACCTGTCTCCTCTGTCACTAGCCCTGAGTAGGTCATTATGTACCCTAACTAGAGCTATTTCTGTGCTGTGTCTAGACTGAAAACCCAACTGAAATGGCTCATAGATGTTGAAGGACACAAAGCGATCCTCAAGCTGCTGTGCTACCAATTTCTCAACAACCTTGCTCAAAAATGGCAGGTTGAAGATTGGACGGTAATTTGCCAGGACATCTGGGCCTGTCAAGAGGAAAGAAGGGGAAAGGGGTGGATATGATAGAAATATTCAAATACCTCACAGATAGTAATAAGGTACAGAAAGATAACATTCTCCACAGAAAAAGATGTTCCAGGACACGGGGTTACACTATGAAGCTGACGGGGAGACTCAGAGGGATGTGAAGAAACACTTCTTCACAGAGAAGGTGGTGGATGCCTAGAACAGTTTCCCAGCAGAGGTGCTGGGTACTAAAATGGTAACAGGATTTAAGCATGCATGGGATAGACACAAGCAAACCTTAGAAGGAAGGCAAGGGGGAGAAGACCAGAGATAGAGTAGTGTCTAGACTGGAGATCGCGTAGGTAGAGAATATAGGGCAGACTAGGTGGTCCAAGAGGTTCTTATTGAAGGTCTAAGAAAAAAAAAACACTGGTGGAATTTAAGCAAAAGTCAGACTTTCACTTCCATAAAATTTAGAAAAAATCAATTTCCAAATTTTTGTAAAAATTCTGCCTGCCCTGCCCTGCACCCTACAGTAACATTTACTTCCCTGGTGTCCAGTGGCACCCCCCATGTCAGTATCCAACTTCTACCCAAATAAAAAATAATAACTCCCTAGTGGCTAGTGGTTCCTCCCCCAACCCAATCACCCACTGCACATCTGAATAGAAATCCCTAGTGAGCAGTTCTTCCTCCCACCTGATCACCCACCCAGTGAGAAATCAAGTTTAACCCCCTCCCCCATTCTGATCCCTATATAGTCAAAAATAAACATTTTATCCCTGGTGGTCCCCAATCCTCAGTCCATGATTTCCAATAATATTCCTGGAGGTTTAGTGCCCCCTTCCCCCCATTTTGGCACACAGTGTCCCATCATCCCATTCCCTCCATCATGAACCTAAGCTGGTGACAGGACAGCCCTCCTTTCTTCCTCTCTGCATCATGAATGGCTGCCCACTGAGTTGTCAATGAATGAGTGCAGGCTTGTACAAGCACGTGATCATTCACTGATAACTCAGTGGGCAGCTGGCTGTGGCACAGAGTGGAGGACTGTGCTGGTTGCCTGCTCAGGTACAGAATGGGGGTCAGCAGAGTGGTGTGACACTGCCGGACAGGGTGGGAGGGCAGGAGACGCACTAGACCACCAAGGATTAAATGTTTATTTTTGGAATATATGGGGAATCAGACTGTGGGGGTTACACATGATGTCCTCTTTGGGAGGTTGATCGGGTAGGGAGAGGGACAGCTAGCCACAGGATTTAGTATTTAGATATGCAGTGGGTGGTTGGGTGAGAGGGTACCACTAGCCATCAGAGATTTTCTATTCATAAATCACATATGCAGCACAGGTGGTCAGATAGGGGGTGGCAGGGACTGCTAGTCACCAGAGATTTTTACTCACATATTCAGCAGGTGATCGGGTTGGGTACAGGGACTGCTAGCCAGCAGGGATTTTTGTTTTAATTTCGGCAGGGTTGGAGGGTCACTGGACATCAGGTTAAGTTTGGTTTTTGTTTTTCTTTTTTTCCTTCCAGCTATATCTAAATGGAACAGAGCAAAATTTTGCCCAAAACTTTCAGAAGTTTTCAGATTCACCATAGGTGGAAATTTGGAAACTTCTGCGAAAGTTGTAAAATTTCATGGAATTTCCACTAAGGAGGAAATAACAACTTTCGCCCACCTCTAGTTCTTATTTGCTGACAACTTCTAAGTTTCTATGTGAAGATGGTGTGGCACCTCATTCTCTAGAATGACAACTTCTATGTTTCTATGTTTCTATGTGAATGTTTTCTTTGTTGTTAGATGTTCAAATAATAACAACGTTACAGCAAAACTAAAGAGGCAAACTAGGTAATCAACATAGGAACATACAGCATGAACATAAAAATCTGCCAGCAGAAACAGACCTCTTGGTCTATCAATGTCTACTCAAGTATGCAGCTAGCTCTGCTAAGTTGAAGCTGCCCCAACCCCTATACCTTTTGTCCATCATCGGCCGTTCTGACCCTCACCTGCATGTACTGTTCCCTGTTCTTTGTCCCATGCCCTTCTAAAGTTACCCACAGTTTTGCATGATATCACCCTTTCTGGCAGGCATTCCACTTTGACACCACTCTCTCTGTGAAGTAATGCCTCCTCATCTCTCTCCTAAATCTTCCCCCTTTATTCTTAGACCATGCCGTCTAGTGTCCCTTCCCTTCCTCAGTTTTTTTTTGCAAATAACTTTATTTTATTATAGTGATAAAGTACAAAATACAACATAGACAAAAACATAACAATATAATAGAAAACCAAAATAAAATACTCCGAAATCCCTTACCCACCACCCCCTGGCAGCCATCAAAATACTTAATATACAAAACTATAACTACATTACATCAAATACAATTATAACATTAGCTAGCGTCTTGAAATATATGGGAGAAGAGAAATTCTGGAATCTTTATGTCACTGAGGTAAATTAGAGAGGAAAAGGGAATATAGATACGATACACTAGGTTAAAGAGATGAGAGGATGAAAGGTTAAAGGAATAAAAAGAAGAGAAAATATAAAAGAAGGCGGGTAATAGTAAGGGAGATAAGAGGAAGAATGCAAAGAGGGGTATTTCCCTAACTAGTAACCATACCTGTCTTTCAGGGACTGGAAAAAACTACCCCAACACTTTTGAAATTTACCCGATGCCTTAAGGAAAATTAACACTGACCTCTCTGCATTTAGTGCTTTCAGAAATTCATCCCACCATTCTTTAAACAATGGGATCCAATCATCCCACCAATGACGAAGAATTAATAGCTTGGTAACTGAGGCTACCATAGCCATTTGGCATTTCTGAGTTCTAGAAGCAATTTGGGCGTACATACCAAATATACAAACATCCACATTAAAAAAGGCTGGTAAATCACAGTACGGGTCCAACCAACGTTTGACTGACTGCCACAGCTTAGCTATTTTGGGGCAGGACCAAATTTTATGAAAGGTGGTAGCTAAGGGGTCACCACAATCCTTACAAACCGGGGAAGACAGTTTATTTAGCCGGGAGAGTTTGGCAGGAGAAAAGTAAAGATTATGCAATAAATTAAACTAAATATCTCTCAATCTGTCCTGCTTAATACATGAATAAATATCTACCCAAACACTCTCCCAAGTCGCCTCTGGCCACCCCATAGACAAATTAGTTTCCCAGTAAGGGGGAAAAGGGGATATCCTAAGTTCCAATCTTGATAAAATATACTTACATATTTTAGAGACTGTGTTTCCAGATATTGCGAACTCGCTCAACTTCCTCAATAATTTCCCCGCCTCTTCAGAGACTTTACCTTTCCGCAGGAAAAAACGGATCCTTCTTCACATTTGAAAAGTCGCAAAAGGTATCGAGGTTCCACCCCAAATTTTTCGATCAAAGCAGGGAAAGAAGAAATTGTATTATTTGAAATGAAGTCCGAAATACGAGGTTTGGGGGGAGAGTCAATCACAAACCTTTTAATGGGCTGGTTACCAACTAGGAGGTTAGGATTTCTCAAAAGGGGTTGGGATGAGTCGTTTAAATAGGAAATATTTAATCTTAGATAAAGTTGGTGTAAAGCCTTAATATCCCAACCTAATGGGGTATTTCTAACAAGAGTAGGGACCTTGGACCATGGAATATATAAAAAGGATTCCAAATCGAGATTAACCCCTTGAGAAATCGCGTGGTCAATAGCAAGTCCATGGGAGGAGACTTCTGCTTCTCGGACCCATAGAGCTGATCTCGCTGCATGAATAGCTAAATAATAGGTATAAAAATCCGGGATCTGGAAGCCCCCTAATTTCCATTGGAAAATTAGTTTAGAATAAGCCCTACGAGGGGGTTTACCTTTCCACAAGAAGTCTAAACAGTATTTGTAAAGCGGGCCAAAGAAAGATCTGGAGAGGTAGACATTTAGGTTAGGGAGAGGGTAGAAAATCTTGGGTAAAACCATCATTTTAATTGTATTAACCCTACCTGAAAAGGTCAAAGGAAGCTGACCACCTCTCCAAGTCTTCTTAATAGATTTAAATAAAGGCTTAAAATTTAGGTTAGCCATTCTCTAAGAGATCCCTGAGATCTGAATACCAAATAGGCTAAAGATTTTGTCTGCCACTGCAAACCTAAAGAAAGACACCAACTTTTCTGAAGGTAGGGGATAGTGAGTAAACCATTGTTTTGTTCTTATTAAGTTTATACCTGGAGAATTCACTAAAGCGGAAATTAAATTAAGTAAATAAGGGGCGATGTTGTAGTATTTGGACATGCAACAATAAATCATCAGCAAATGCTGATACTTTAAACTCAAATCTCCTATCACGAATCCTTGGATTAAGTGGTTCATTTAATGGCCCTTATTAAAGGTTCGATGTACAAATTGAATAGATATGGTGATAGGGGCAGCCCTGACCCGTACCCATGATAAGGGAAAAGCAGCTGAGATTAAATTGTTGCATTGAATTCTAGCGGTCAGAGCACAAGTACAGGATCGAATATAGTGAATAAATTTTCCGAATACAAATTTGTAATATTGTAAACATAAGGCCCATTCTACCCAATCGAATGTTTTTCTGCGTCTATCGATACCAAGGATGCTTCCATATCCAGGTTCCCAGACGCAGAAATTAAATAAAACAATTTCCTGAAGTGGTCAGCCGAAGAACGGCCTGCCACAAATCCAGCCTGTTCAGGACTCAGCAACCCGATCCACGAGGATTTTAACCTATTAGCTAGGATTTTGGCATAAATCTTTACATCTATATTTAATAAGGAAATTGGCCTGTAGTTGCCCACCAAATATGCAGATTTACCAGGTTTAGGTAACAAAATTATCCTAGCTTCAAAAAGAGTCCTGTCTCTTACCCCTTGTTCATGCCAAAATGCGTAAAGCTGATATAAAAGTGGTATCAAACTCTCCTTAAACGTTTTAAAGAAAAGGGGTGTGAATCCGTCTGGGCCGGGTGCTTTATCCAACTTTAGTGAGTCGATAGCTTTTGCTATCTCCTCGTTTGAAATAAGGGCTACCAGCATCTGCTTAAATTCCTCGGACATCTGAGGAAAGGAGATTTTAGTTAAAAATTCTCGCATTTTAGTTTCACTCTGTAGAGAAAGTGGTTGACTCGAGTATAAATTTTTGTAAAAGTTGGAAAAAATATCCAATATGTTCTCAGAGTCTGTAATCAACTTGTCTGTATCCAGATGCTTTAAGGCTGCCACCCATTTGGCCGCGCTCTCTGTTTAACTGCCATGCCAATAAGTTTCCAGCTTTGCTACCTTGACCTATATATGCAGCTTTTAGTTTAGAAGCCGAATTCTCCACTCTTTCACTTAAAGTGTTCACATACCATACCCTTAGACTGGTCAGCTCTTGCTCTTGTTCCTTGAGCTAGAATTTTCTCAATCGCTTCTAGAGTACTGATTTTCTTTAAACAATTAGTTAATAACTGTTTGTTTTCACTACGCTTTGATGCAATCCGTATCAGTTCTCCCCTCAAGTAATTTTCAAGGCAGCCCAGGCTTGGTCTATTGCATTGATAGACCCCCAGTTATCCGTAATTGAATTGGTCATAAACTCTTGAAAATGAGCTAGTATCTGGGTGTCTTTTAATAAAGCGTTGTTTAAAGACCATGAATAGGACCTAGGTGGGATGAAGAAGGGGGAACATCGGAGTTTAATGGGAGAGTGATCCGAAATTACCCGAGTCAAAATTAAGACCTCCTCAACAAAAGACAAACATTGCTGGCTAACCAAGAAATAATCAATTCGTGAGTAAGATTTATGGACCGGGGAAAAAAAGGTAAAATCTCTAATGGTGAGGTTATACAATCTCCAAGGATCTATTAGGCCCGATGATGATGTGAACTCTAACAAGGCCCTCTGAGCCGGGGAGGGATATAATGCTCTGTGCCAAGACCGATCCAAGCAATTAGACTGGACCAGATTCCAATCCCCCCCAGAATGACAGGAATATCTTTAAAGGGGGCTAAAATTATGGCCAGTTGCATAAAAAAGGAGGGAGTATCCCCATTGGGGCCATATACTGATCCCAGGACTAAACTAGCCTCTCCTAATTTACCTAGAACTATAATGTATCTGCCTTTCGGGTCAGAGATTATCTCAGGCGAGATAAAGGAAGCCTCGCTATCACCAAATAGCTACCCCGACTGCACCAAGAAAACCGCTACCAAATACCTGACTCACCCATTTTTTCCTGAAGTGGTGAAGCGATCGGGAGTACATGGGTTTCTTGAAGAAATACTATAGATGGATCAAATTGAGCCAAATGGTTTAATATAATATATTTTTCCGATTGTCTCTTCCCTTTGATGTTCCAAGAAAAAATGTTCAAATTACTAGCCAGGCGGAAACCTTAACCTATTCATCAGAAAGGTATGGATAGCTGCCCCCTCCCAATGATAAACTACTAAAACTATTAAACCAACATCCTAATCCCCACACCCCGTGAGGTTTTCCCCTTCTTAGAACCCTAAGGCAGCCCCCTGGCCGAAGCCAACTCCAACTACTGTGGTCCATAGTACGCCATAGAGTGGGAGGCACCCCAAAACAAAATGCCACCGAATCCGTGAGTACTAACCTGCAAACCCTTTCATCCCGATTGGGGGGAACCCCCTAACCATATAGTAAACTAAATCTATTATTATAGATCCTTTACTAAAAGGAAAGAACTCTAACACTTGATTTAGTGCTTAAAATATCAAATATCAAATATAGGACTAGCTCAATAATTAAACATAGCCCCACGATAAACCTAAAACCAATAAGTAAAGGGAACAAGGAGGCGAAATCGAGAGAGAGCTGAACGTATAGCCCTATCTACATTATAACCTCTCTTGTCCCTAATAACATCGAGGGCCGGATAACATGAGGAATATAATTAAATTGAGGCTGGTCCTAGAAAAAAGACTCTCTAGTTAGCAGTCCTGGGATGGTAATCAAAGGCTAAATAAAGAAAGTAACCATGCCCTGTATTCACTTATTAGTTCTCCCAGCCCATTAAGTTTCTAAGACATCCTAATTACTTCCTGTTCACCTAACCAAAAGCTTGAACTAAATCGTAAATGCAGTGAAAATCTTGCTAACCTAAAAATCCCAACACTATTTGGCACCTCTTGCCTTTCAAACAATACAGAACTCGTGAAGTCAAAACACAGATAAATGATCTGGGAGCTGCAGGCAAAGGACTTAGTGAAATAAAATAGTCTAAGAGCTCCCTCTTGTGGCTCTTATTAATACATTACGCAGCAATGAGAACTTTGAAGGCTTTGAAAAGAAATGCAATAAACTGAAAATTGTTCCTTTACATCCCCAAACTACCAAATAGAGACTATTACAACAACAGAACAAGGAGAAAGAAATTAGTTCTTGGAGAGAAACGCTAGAGAATCATAAATGTTGATGTAGTAAGTCTTTAGTATGATGAGCTACAAATTTGTCGATTCAAACTCTTGAGTCTCGAGTAGACAGTAAGGTCAGAGTCCTCATCCTTTAGGAACAGATCTGGCAGAGAAATCGAAAGCACTTTTAAGGTCTCTTCAACAGAATAGAAACACTTAATCCGTCCTTCAGGGTAATCTCTAATTTGGCTGGATAAAGCATATGATACCGAATACCCATGTTAGGCTTTAAAATGAGAGCCAAGCTTGCTCGAGCCTGCAGCACCTTCCAGGTCAAATCAGAACTAACCCGAAGTCTTTTGCCTTCCCACAGAATAACCGAAAAGTTTTCTTGTCTCTTTTAAAATAAACTCTCGGTCCAAATAATTTAACAGTTTGAAGATCACGGGTCTTGGAGGTTCCGACGGAGGAGGTTTAGCCCTGAGGGCTCGATGGCCCCTCTCAATAACATATTCAGACCCGTTAGGCGAAGGCCCCACTGATTTCTTTAAAAACTTCTGTAGGAAGAGGACAGTGTTGGGGCCCTCCTCACCCTCAGGGAGCCCCAGCAGGATCAAATCATTGCGCCTGCTTCTCCCCTCAAGGTCATCTAGGCGGTCTTCAAATTTGGCTATCGTCCTCTTGCAATCGACAATAGCAGAGCCAGTTTTTTCCTGTTTTCTTTCCAAGGAAGAGATCCTGGCTTCAGCGTCCGTCACCCTACGGGCTAACTGTGTCAGTGCCGGTTTAAAGTCTGCCACCTCATCTATCAATTTAAAACAGCCTCCTTTATAGTAGAAAAGATCGCTGTAGATTTTTAGCCGGGTTAGTTCTTCCTGGGTAGTTGTCGGCTGATGAGCTCCAGCAAGGCAGCAGCTTAATTCTTGATCGGAGCCCTCCATCTTTCGTCGGAAGCTGGGAACCGAAATAAACTAGCGGCTGCAGTCTCGGTCCTTTCAGTAAGGGCGCTGGCTGAATAAAACTTTAAAAGTTTTAATTTATTTGCAGATTCTCTTGCGGGGAGGGGAGACCCAAAAATCTACCGCTACTCCTCCTGGCGCATCACGTGATGTCCCCCTTCCTCAGTTTAAAAACCATGTTGGCTCCATCCTTGTTGATTCAGCTCAGAGACTTGAAAGGTTCCAATCATGTCCACCCTATCCCTCCTCTCCTCCAGGGTGTACATGCAAAGCAGTAGGTAGCAATGCATAAAGTTAGTTATGGGAGTGGTGCAGTGCAATGGATGTGGAGCTGCAGTTTTCTGAGACATTCTAGAAAATGAGGTGCCACACCATCTTCATGCACCTCTGGGTCAATAGAGGAGGTTAGTGCTCTCCTGGCCAGGCTGGATAGGATCCAGAAGACCTCTAATCCCACAGAAACTTTGAGTCTACCACTGTTGCTCCAAAGATTTCCTACCAAAAGTAGGGCAACCTGGATCATGGTGGGCTCCAGGAGTGTGACATGGCAGGTCTGGGACACATTCCTTGACAGAAGACAGAGTAGTGGGACTGAGAATTCACAGCAACAACTAGGAGGTGTCTCCCCGGCCCGGCATTACTGAAGCCACACATCAAGTCACAGAAAGAGCACTCCATAGAATGGAGCTGAGCTTGGAAGATCCTGAAAGGGCTATCTGAAACAGTCACATCAGGAGGTAAGCTATGCTCCCTACCCTTGCAGGGGACCAACAAGAACATGACCCTGAGAACCCACTTCCTGTGTTCTCCTATTTAACAGCACATTGTATTGTAATTTACCCAATGTTCCACTGCTGTTTATTGTACAATACTGTGTGTTCCAGCTGTTGTATAATCTTGCATTGTTGCATTGTTTGTACTACCCACATGCTGTACTACTGTAACTGATCATCCTTCATAACCCTATGTAACCCCTTCCCTATAGGTCGCACCGTGAGATGATCAACTTGTCGTGCAGTGTGCCCTCCTGGTGAAACATTTCAATAAATAAATAAAATAAAAGCACATACCCCAAGCAGCACTCCATATGAAGGATCAGCATGCTAAAGGACCTTGGAGTCTACTCACTAGAGGCAGCACAATAAGGCAGCCGGCAGCCAGGAACTCTGCACCCCAGAAGAGAGGCCAAGGAACACTAAGGGAGGAAATTAAGTAGCAGGAGGAAGTAGGGAATCACAGCAACTGGTAGGAATTTCCACACACACCCAGCATTATTGAAGCCCCAGATCCAGCCACAGAAAGAGCACTCTGTAGAATAGAGCTAAGCTTGGGAGCTCCTGAAGGGGCTATCTGAAACAGCCAATCAGGAACGAAGCCACACTTCCAGTCCTTGAAGGGGATCAATCAGAACATGGCCCTGAAAGCCCTTTTGTTCTGCAGGGCTTCAAAGATAGGCAACTCATCCCAAAAGCAGGACTCTATGTGAGACAGAGCAAGGGAAGTGAGGATTCACAGCAACAGCTAAGAATCCACATCCCCCAGCACTGCAGAAGCCCCAGACTGAGCCACAGAAAGAGCACTCCATATAAGGTTACCACCTTTTCAGAAGCCCAAAGTGGGACATTTCTTACTGAAACATGATTTTTTGTAGGACAATATGTAACCTCGACAAATGCAACAGACTTGTTTTCAACAAATAATCAGAATTCAGACTAAATGCTGTAGTAGTTTAGTTGTTTCTAGTGTTTCTTGTCATTTTAAGGTATTTTAGTGAAAGTATTATAGTTTTTTCAACATTTAGAGGAAGTCAGAAAATTTTTTTTTACACTAAAATGTCAGGACATATAGTATTTTTCATGTTTTTTTGCAGGACACAGCTGCCCAAATCAGGACTGTCCTGCGAACATCAGGACAGGTGGTAACCCTAACTCCATATAATAGAACTAAGCTTGGGAGCTCCTTAAAGGGTTAGCTGAAACAGCTAATCAGGAGTGAAGAAGTGCTCCAGTCTTCGAAGGGGAACAACCACAACCTCGCCCTGCATGCTCTCCTTCCTGTATTCTCCTACTTAACAGCACATACCCCAAGCAGCACCCTGTGTAAAGGAACAATTTGGTAAAGAACATTAGAGTCTACTCACTACAGCACAATAAGGCAGCCAGCAGCCATGAACTCTATACCCCAGAAGGGCGGGCAGGGAACACTAAGGGAGGAAATTAAGTAGCTGGAAGAAGCAAGGAATCTGGAAGCTATACTTGACAAATGAACTAAAATTCTTGTCATAACTTATTCACCACATGGAGTGAGGAGTGTTAAGGGGTACAAAGGGGTTTAAAAGTAAGCAAAAAGTCATGACTAGGCTAAACACCTTATCTAGGGTAGGGATTCAAAGGGGTTTAAAAGTAAGCAAAAGACTGAGATTAGGCCAAACACCCAATCTACGGCATGGGTAAGAAAAAATTGTAAGTAAAAAAACACAGGCACATGCTGGGAGTGACACAGTGCAGTGGCTGTAGGGAGGTAGTTTTTTAAGGGAGGCTTTCTGGAGACTGCAAACCTGCCCCATCTCTGTGTACCTCTCTTGGCTGAGGGAGGAGGTTGCTTGACTCCAGGGCCCAGGTTGGCTGGAATTTAGGGGCCTCCTCCTCTGCACAGGGACCACCTGGTCTGCAACCACTGCATCAAAGTTAGCCAAGGAGGATAGTGGCTGGACCATGGTGGTCTCAGAAAGGAAGAGGGTGGTGGATCAGAGACACAACCCCCAGATGATACCACTACACAACACTTACACCACTCTGGTGGAGTGAGACTGTCCCATGGAGGCACTTGCAGTATTGGTAATGGTGGATGTGGTGGCCTTCAAGGTGGAGGCCCCCAAAGAGGGTGGTAGAGGACCCCAGATGAGGAGGAAACAACATATGGTGGGGAAGTCCTTCATTGAAAGGTAGATTTGGTGACAGGAAGGGAAGGATAGCATTTAGGTATGTACCCAGTGCCAGGGCTTGAAGGGATGGAAAGTGGATTCTGGAGATTGCAAGGGTGGCAGGACAGAAAGGATAGCCAGATGTAATTGTACACTTATGGACTAATATCTAGCTAGGGACAAGGTTAGGGTAGTGCAGGAGGACTTCAGGGAGTTGGGGTAGGGTCTTATGCCGGTAGAATACTCAATTACCTTTTCTGAGGGGTTATCTGCCTATGATGGGGGGAGGACAGAGTGTTCCACACCAGGAACTTCAATGCTTGGTTGAAGGAGTGATGCACAGAGGATGGATTCAGTTTTGTTGTGGACCGAGGTCCCACCTGGAGGGATATAGGCCCATACAGGGAAGATGGCCTGCCTTCATCAGGTAGGGGAACCCAGGTCCTCAGAGAATGATTTAAGTGCTGGCAGAAGTACCACGGGAGAGTAACAGTAAGTCTACCAGCCTCCTGCACAGCAATGGCACAATACCGACACTGGTATTGTGTTGTCTGAAAAGGCAGTGTTTTTTTGTGAGGGACAATGCCCCCCCACACACCCATGAGGGGCTCTCCCCCACACCTCCAGATCTTTATATAATCAACTTCAGGTTTGATTGGTTCCAGGAGGGGCAGAACACTCACAAAAGCATCACCTGAAAGCAGACCATTACAGTGACTGTCACTGTAATGGTTTGTTTTTGGGTTTTACTGTTGGGGTGTCATGCTGGAGGGCCACCATTCATTGTCAAGCATATAAACTAGCTGAGGTAGTGGTGGAAGGACAGGGAATTAAACTTCCCCCCAAGTTGAAATGGCCCTAAGATGAATCCTAAGGGAGGGAATTTCCCAAAGGTCCCTAAAACTGGTGAAAGCAGAATGGCAGAAAAAAGAGGGATAAGAAAGGAAGCAGAGGGAATGGGGAGAGTAGGCAAGAGGGAAAAAGGGGGGCTGTCAGAAAGGGTGGTAACAGAATTTGGAAAGCCATGTGCGAAAATGCTTTTAGTCTGGAAAATACAATCACAAACTTAGTGGCTATAATGGTAGAGGCTGACCTGACAGTGTTCTACTACTGAGTCACAGGGTGCAGTGAGAACCATGGCTAGGATATAGCCATAAGAGGCTATACTCTGTTTAGAAAGTACAGGATGAGCAAGAAGAGGAGGTGGGAAATGATGCCATTATTTACACTGGCATGATTTACAGGCATCCAGCACAGGAGGAGGAAATGGATAGGATTTTAGTGGAAGCCAACCATAAGATGGATACTAAGGGGGAGGTGCTGTTGGTGGGGGACTTTAATATGCCAGATGTTGACTGGAGCATCTCATTTGCAGCTTCTGCTAAAAGCAGGGACATCCTGGGATCCCTGCAGGGGGTGTTCCTCAGATAATTAATAGAAGAGATCGCTCATGAGGGAGCAATATTGGATTTAGTACTCACTAGTGGGGAAGATGTTGCAGAAATTATGGTGAGTGACCACCTGGGGACCAGTTATTACTGAATGGCGTGTTTCAATATAAGAACAGTGGCAGCCATATCACATGAAGGCAAGGGTCCTAGACTTCAGGAGGGCCAACACTGCAAAAATGTGGGAATGCCTTAGAGATGCCCTCATTGGGGCACTTTGTTAGTGTAGAACAGAGAGCAAAACTAAAAGGAGCCACAGTGAAGGCAACAAACCTCTGCACCAAGCAAGTAATCAAAAGCAGGAAAGAAAAAAGACCACTATGATTCTTAAAAAAGGTGGCTGGGAAAGTAAGAGCAAAAAACCTAGCATTCAGGAGGTGTAAAGAGACACAAAGGGAGGAGGACAGGAAAGTGTGTCAGAAAAAGCAGACGGAGCTAGGCAAAGTAGACAGAAGTGCAAACAGAGCAGAGAATAGCCCAGGCAGTATAGAGAGGGGAAAGTAACATAGAAACATAGAAACATAGACTTTGATGGCAGATAAGGACCGCTAGGCCCATCTAGTCTGCCCATTTCCCTACCTACAGGATAGGCCGTAGATCCTAGTTAACCAACAGCCTATATCTTCCTGCCCCCCACAAAAATTGCCTTATGTCTGTCCCATGCATTCTTGAATTCTCCCACAGTTTTAGACCCCACAACTTCCTCAGGAAGGCTGTTCCATGCATCCACTACCCTCTCTGTGAAATAATACTTCCTCACATTGCCCCTGAACGCCCTCCTTCTATCTTTAAATTGTGTCCCCTTGTTCTTGCAAGTCTCTTTTTCTGAAAGATGCTACTCTTGAACTTTGTTGATTTCCTTGAGGTACTTGAAGTTTCTATCATGTCCCCCTCTCCTTCTTCCTCAAGGGTATACATATTAAGCTCCTTTAGTGTCTCCTCATACGGCTTCTCTTGCAGACCCTGCACCATTTTAGCTGCCTCCTCTGACTGCCTCTATCCTGTCTATGTCCTTGCGGAGATGGGGTCTCCAGAACGGGACAGTATTCCAGATGGGGTCTCACCAACTGTCTGTACAGAGGGATAACAACTTCCTGTTTTCTGCTGCGATGCCTCTCCCTATACATCCCAGTATACCCCGCCCTCCCTACTGCCTTCTCACATTGCTTGCTAACCTAAGGTCATCTGATATAATTACCCCAGGTACCTTTCCTGTTTTGTTGTTGTTACTACCTCCCCACCCATTGTGTATTCTTCCCCTGGGTTCTTGTTTCCCAGGTGCATTATTTTGCACTTTTTTGCATTGAATCCTAGCTGCCATATGTCTGACCATTCCTCCAACCTTGCCAAGTCCCTTTTCATCCTTTCACGCCTCCTTGTGTATCAACCCTGTTGCAGATCTTTGTGTCATCTGCAAAAGGCATACTTTTTCCTCATTCCTCTGCAATGCTGCACTGATGAAGATATTAAAAAGGACTGGACCCAATACTGAACCTGCGGTACCCACTAGTAACCGCCTTTCTTCAAGTGGACTCCATTTACAATTACCTTCTGTGTCCTGTTGTCCAGCCAATGTTTTATTTGCCTACCACCCTGGGACCCACTCCCAGGCTGGTTAATTGACTAATAATCTTTTGTGGGACTGTGTCAAATGCCTTGCTAAAGTCTAGGTAGGCCATGTCCACAGCCCTCCTGGTCTACTACTTTGGTCACCCAGTCAAAGAAATCTATTAGATTCATCTGACATGACCATCCCAATGTGAACCCGTGCTGCCTTGGATCCTGTGCTACACTGACCTCTAGGTACTCAACTATTCTTTCCTTCAGAAGTGACTCCATCACTTTCCCTACCACAGAGGTCAGACTGACAGGTCTTGTAGTTTCCTGCCCTGTCTTGGCCCACTTTTGTGAAGGGAATCACATCTGTCTTCCTCCAGTCCTCGGGTACCACAACATCCTCCATGATTTATTAAAAGAGTAGCCAGTGGTTTCACTAGTTCCTTCCTTAATTTTTAGAATTTGGGTGAATTCCATCAGGACTCATTGTTTTGTCCATCTTCAGTTTTAGGAGTTCTTGTAGAACCCTTTCTTCTGTGAAAGGACTGGATCGACCCCCTATCAAGAGTGCTTCTGTTAATTGGATTAGCACTTCCCTCCTCTTTTGGAATACTGAGCAGAAATATGCGTTCAGTATTCCTGCTTTTCACTGTCCCCTCTGCCCCCACCGTTCATTCTATTCAGCCTCACTATCCCTCCTTTGTCTTTCTACGCTCACTGATGTACCTGTAAAGGTTTTATCCCTTCTTAACTGAGTTGGCTATCTTTTCCTCAGTTTGGGCCTTTGCTATTCTGACTTCCTCCTGCTTCTTTCTGCCTTAACTGGTACAGCTCTCTGTCCTGCTCCTTCTGTGTTTCCTTATACTTCTGGAATGCTATCTTTTCTTCCTGACTTTCACAGCGCCACTCTTGAGAACCATAGTGGCTTTTTCTTTCATTTTGATTTGTTTATTTGCTTCACACAAAGGCTTGTTGCCTCTGTGATGGCAGTTTTGATAATTCCCCATTGTTGCTCCACACCTCCTTCTAGCCTGTTTGCTAGTGCTTTTCTGAGGCACTCTCCCATCTTGCCAAAGTCAGCCCTCCTAAAGTCCAGTACCCTCACTTTTGTATGGCTTGACTCTGTAGCTGAGTTTAACATGAACCACACTGTTTGATGGTCACTTGTCCCCAGATGGCAGAGTACGAGGTCTAAGATTGCTCCCTCACGAGTGGGTTCTGAAACTAGCTGTCTAATGCCTGCCACCTGTAGGGCGTCAAGAATGGCCCTGCTCTTGGATGTGGCTGCAGCAAGTGCTCCAGTTAACATCTGGCATATTCAGGTCTCCATCAACAGTATCTCCCTTTCTCTACCATTCTAAGAATGCCTTCCATCATATCCTTGTCCATTCCTTCCCCTGACATGGGGGTCTGTACTAACCCCTGTGTGGATTGTGGTGCCCTTCCAGTCTCAAGGTGACCCACAGGCCTCCTCTTCTCCCTGTTTATCTTTGTTCAGTTGCTTTTATCCCTTCCTTTACATAGAGAGCTCTCCCCCCTCTTTTCCCCTGCCTGTCTCTCCTGTAGGTTATATACCTGGTATGTTAACATCCAGTATGGTTCTCTGTGTCCATGTTTCTGTGATCTGCATATATCCAGGCATCCTCTTCCATTAGGCCACCAGCTCAGGGAGCTTGTTGCCCAGACTACTGGCATTGGTACTCATTACCCTCCATTTCCTGATGGCCTACCCCTTTTCCCATCCCTGTCCTTCTTGCCTTGTCACTTTCTCCATTTACCCCTGCCCTCTCCCTATAGACACCTCCATGTTGGTGTTTGCCACACTTACTACCGTGATTGTTTGGGGGCTAGGATTTTCCTGCTCCTTTCCAGTGCCTCCCCTTGGCTAGTTTAAAGCTTGCCAATGAGCATTTAAACCTATCACCTAGGATCCTGGTTCCTCTCCCAGACAGATGCAGCCCATCATGCCAGTATAGGCTTCATCACTCCAGGTGGACCCCAGTCCCCAATGAAGCCAAATCCTGAGCTCCACAGTTTTTCAACCACTGATTGAATCCCATGGTATGGAACACCCTAGCCTCTCCTATGCCATAGGATGGGTAGCACCTCCAGAAGGCTACCGTGGTGTGCTACTTGGATCAAGGCCCTCCCAATTCCACAAACTCTTCCTGCACTTCTCTAATCCCTTTCTAGCCAGGTCATTTGTCCTTAAGTGGACAATGACATCCAGCTCCCCTCTGTGCAGCTGCCCGCAATCCTGAGTGATCGCTTCCTGTCCCTCTGGCCATGGCGCCAGGCAGGCACCTTACCTCCTCTCCCCTTCCTTGCCAAGTTCTACCTTCCTAACAATGAGTCCCCACCAGAGTTGTTCCTTCCCTGCAGGGTCCACTGCCACCCTTCTGTGGGTCTCCTTTGTGGAGGTTCCCTGCATCCTCCTTGGTCTCCACTGTGGTGCCTCCATAGAGGAACCACACTTTGCCAGAATGGCATAGAAATTGTGGAGAGGTACAACTGAGGAGATGCTCCTGTTCCATCACCCCCTCACCCTCCTGAGCCCACTGTGGTCCAACCGCCCTCTTCTTGGCAACCTCTGAGGCAACGGCAGTGGCACTGGTGGTCCCTGATGGAAGAGGAGGTCCCACAAATCCTGGCCAACTCAGCCTGGAGATGAGCAACCTCCTCCTCAGCCCAGAGAGGTGCCTGCAGATGGGACAACACCGCATCCTCCAGAACATCTCCTGGAAGACTGCTGCTCCACAGCCAATGCACTGCACCACCCAATCATGTCTTATTTCTGCCCCTTAACTGTTTGCAATCCTTACTCTTTCCTCTGTTTTTTTTTTCTCTCTCTCTCCTTACTTTCTGCCCATGTGCCCTTTAAGCCCTGATTGTCCTGTTCTGAGACAAGAATATCCTATATTTCTCAGTAGACCACTTACTTGTTCAGAGGCAGACCTCCAGCAGCTAGAGGGGACCGGGAGCTACTCTTGCTCTTCTAGGATGGTGGGTCCTGGTGGTTCTGTGATCATCACTTCCTGCCCCTAAACAGGAAGTTCCTGTCAGTCAAATCCTGTGCCTATAAAAATAGAACTAGTTTTGGGTGGAGGGAGAGAAGGAGGGCAATATAGTCCCAATGAGAGTTCAGTCCACACAGCAGTCCTTTCTCCTGGTGTCTTCTGCCAAGCTAAACAGAACAAAGCCAGCACAGCGAACACTGACCAGGGCCAAGCAAAAGATAAAGCAAGCAGCAGTCAAACTCAGCCATCTCGAACTGTCATGAGACGCAAGTTCACTCATTTGGACACTATACAAACTGTTTTTATTTAGTACAATAAACTTAGTAAAAAGACACAGATGTTTTAAATACACTACATGATATCACCCCCCCCCACACAAGCAGTTGTCAACATTTCATGTCTAATTTGATGCTTTTTCAATCAAGGGATTGTAAGACTGAGAAGAGAAGGAGGGGAGGGGGTGGAGGGGGGATAAGGAAAAAGTAAAACTCATGAACAAACTTTTGTTCAATATTCACAGAAGAAGAGGAGGGTGAGGGACCACAAATAGGCAACAGGAGCATCAATGGAAGGAAGGTGGACACCATTCCATTTAAAAAAGAAATGCACTGAACATGTAAATAATTTTCCCAGGAGAAGCTGTTTATTAAGTACTAGGTAACTTTCAGTTATTGTTCCATCTATACAGGCCTTTTAGTTACCTCAGTGGGTGTTTCTGCTTTGCAGTCTAGTGTAAAGTGCCATTATAGAACTGTATGATTGGTTTATGTCCCTCTCAACAGTGCGTAGGGAGGGTGGGGCGGGTGGTGCTCCCGCCTGGGTGCAAGCCTCTGAGGCGCAGTTTTCAAGTCTAAAGCTCACTTTTTTAATTCACTTGGCGCTGTTGTTTTAAGGTTTTTTATATATATTTTGGTTTTTGTAATTAAAAATGGCTGTCAGCATGAGCACATCTGTGGACCAAAGATCAGAAAATCTGGGGGGGTGTCACATGGTTGTGCCATCTGCTGCAGACAATATAATCATGTGGTGGTGGTACAGAGAAAAAGAAGCTGTGGGTGGGCCACCGCCGCCCAACCCATTAGTATGAAAGGTACTGGGTGGAGCGCCGCGAGCACGTGGCACTTAGAGGCAGTTAAATAGAGGCTGGAGATACAGTAGTTTGTTGAGATGAGACAGAAAGAGACTAGCAGCAAAAAAACAGCAATAAACTCTAGAATGTGGAGAGGATAGACAAGACCAAGAGACAGAGAGATATTAGATTTGTGTAAGCAATGCACTACTGTCTTCTGTGATGTCTATAATATAGTAGTCTGACTGGACTGCATTAAGTAAAAGCAACAGCAAGCATTTTTCATTTCCATCCAAGTACGTTCTGTGTGTGACTCAAAATGATTTTTTTTTAAATGAGAACTTGTGTCATATTGTGTGTCAGTGAGATGAATTATGGTGTATGTGGCAGCAGTGGTGCCAGGTGGGGGGTACTAGATTGGAAAAAATGCAAACTCAGGAAATCTGCTTTGAATTTGATTACTGGGCTGGCTCAGCTGACTGACTTGTGGCTGCTGTGTATTAGTTCATGACCGAGGAGTGCATTCAGTTCACTTTTGTGACCGTCCATGTAAAAGAAGTTTTAACTTGTACTGCCCACAGTGAATTTTTTTGCTCAGCATGTTGTTAAGCTAAGTTTTATAATCACACTCTCATACAGTGCTTACTCGTGAGTTTCTTTTGGGAGTGACTGGGAATGAAGAACAAAAGTCACTGCCTTCCTAAATTGGGCTGACTTCTGTGGCACGGGCCATGGGGCACCATCCTCCCAACCACATGTTATACATTTTAATTTTTCTTCTCCTCTTGACCCATCCCTTGCACTCCCATTCCATTGCCATTTTTTTTTTCCATGTCTTCCATAATTCCCACCCCAGCCACACCAGTCTTGCTGTAGAAAATGAAGCATTGCCTTGCCTTGTTTGGAAGTTGTTAGTTGGCCTGCTGGCATGCCTGGCTCTGGCTGCTCCAGTTACAGGGCAGGCAGGCTCCCACACTGCTTTCCTAATACTCCAGGTGGGTGGCTGTTGGCAGTGAGCCTTCTCATCCCAGTCCCAGGGCAAACAGATCCTCCAGACCTGAGACAGTTCTTCATTCTGACTCCACTGCCCTGACTCCCCCACAACCAGGGACCCCTTCTACTACCCTAGTACTCAGTACCTGCTAGGCTGCTACTGAATGAAGAATCAGCTGCAGCAGGCCAGGCAGCCAGCACTGGGAAGTAACACTTATAGGTACTGCAGTCTGTTGTATTTAAGATGAGCATAGATATACAATACCCACTACATACAATACAATTAAATCAATCAAGATTTGTTTCTTCTTATTCACTTAGCCTCCCTCTGCCACCTTAGCTGGCATCAGGCAAGTGTAGACTAGTACGTTTTATTTGTTGGTTGATCAGCAAAAGGGAACTTCATTTTGCAGCTCACACTCTGATGCCAGCCAGCCAGAGTCTCACACACCTCCGATTCTATGGGAGCAACATTTTTCCTGCAATAAGGGGTAGGAAACGTATCCCAAAACTATGTTTTTACCTCATGAAATGCCACAAAACTCACCACAGAGCATGTAAACCCCACAGGATTTCTGGGGGTCTTGAGGCCCCCAGACCCCCAGCTGTTTTCTGGATGGGGGGCACTAAATTAGTCTCTTGCCCAGGGCATCAAAATGCCTTCCTACGGCTCTTCCTCTCAGTCATAAAGTTCTGTAATAGAACATGAATGCACTCTGCCATCAAAGGATGATTAGAACAAGGACATACTGTAAGCTGCATCACACTGTGCTAAAATGGTTCTTACCAGCAGCATGTAAATCAGAAACGCCTACTAAGTTAGTTAAAAAGCCCAGCTGGCTAGAGCAATAATAATTTGGACCAGTATTTGGAAAACAGCATCTATTGTGGAAAAATTACTTACAGATTCACTGCAGTTCTCCTTTAAATAGGAAAGAGTCCTGAAGGAACTCGCAAAACTGTAAGTGGACAAGGCAATGGGGCCAGCCGGGATGCATCCAAGGATATTGAAGGAACTTAGAGAGGTGCTGGCAGCACCACTAACAGTCCTGTTCAACCACTCACTGGAGACTGGAGTGGTTCCAGAGAACTGGAAGAGGCAGATATAGTCCCACTTCAGCATGCTAAGAAAGAGCACCACAAACTCACCAAACTCAAACAAATCCAAAATGGCATGCTCAAACCTTTTATGTTACTCCACACCGGAATTCACATTTCTTCTAAGGGGTGCTGCAAGGTTGTGGCAAACAACATACAATCCAAAGATACTAGCACTAGCATGCTCCCTTTAAAACACCTGTGTAATCTCCTTGTTGGGAGCACAGTATAAAGTGAGTCAATTAGTAGCCACTGAGACACTAGAAAGTTTAATACCTGAGTAAAATCCTTACTGGGAGCACAGTATAAAAGGCACTGGAAAGTTAGGAACTAAATCAAAGGGTCCCACTCCCACCTTGACGTTGGTGATTTAACTTACTCAAATTGGAATTCCAGTCTGATACTAAGAGAACCCTCTCCTCACATGGAGCTTGAAGTAAATATAGCCAGCTTTGGCAAAGGAAAGTTTAAATATGTTATGCTATGTTATGCTATGTTGGGGAAGGGGTGTGCGCTAGTATCTTTGGATTATACATTCAAAAATGCATGGGACAGGCATAAAGGAGGCCTAGTGGTTAGAAAGAGGAGGATACATTTGGATTCAAGTAGGGTCTGCAGTATAACAGTAGGTAGGGAAGATGGGTACACTAGGTGGGCCACATGGTACTTATCTGATGATAATTTCTATGTTTCTGTGTTTCCTCAGCTGTGATGCTACAGAATGCCTTTGCCATTCTGGTGGTATTGATGGGAGGAGCCACTCAAAGTAGCAGCAAGGAAGGATGTGAGGGTCCTCCATAGTGGAGACCCCAAGGTCAGAGGTAGAGGACCCATCAAAGAAGGAAACATCTTCTGATAGGGGACTCAGTTGTTAGGGGGGCAGATATAAGAATAGAAAAGAGGGTGAGAGGGAGGTAAGGTGCCTACCAGGCACCATGGCTTGGAGGGATGGGCAGTGGATCTTATGGATCGCTAGGGTGGCAGGGTAGAGGGGGCCGGATGTCATTATCCACCTGGAAACTAATATCCTAACAAAGGACTGGGCTGGGGTTTTGCAGTGAGAGTTCAGGGAAGTTGGTAAAGGACTGCAGTCAAATAACATGCACGTTGGCTTTTGCCAAAGTGCTGCCTGACTATGGCCAATGGAAGGATAGGGTACTCCACACCAGGAGCTTCAACTCATGGTTTAAGAAATGGTGTGGAGAAAAGGAGTTCAGCTACCTTGTGGACTGGGGACCAACTTGATGGGATGAGAGCCTGTACAGAGGTGATAGCCTGCATCCATCTGGAAGGAAATCACAGCCCAGAATGAAAGGTTTAAGTGTTACTTCAATAAATAGTTAAACTAGCTGAATGGGTTGCTAACAGAAAGATAAAGGGTGGCAAAAACTATCCCCCCAACTGAAGCAGTAGGAAGGGAGGACTGGAGGGGAGGAAAATTTCCCAAAGAGCAGGTCAGCAGAACAGCAGAGTTAGAGGACAAGGTGGGTGAGAACAAAACTCACAGAAAGAGAGGTGAAAATAAGGGTGGAGCCCAAGGGATGGACGTGGGTTCCAGGTAGAATGGGAGCAAGGGATGGAATGCCATATTTGTAAATTCAATAAATATTGACACAAAATTCCAGCTCTAGAGGCCACCATGGCAGAGACAGATCTGGATATTGTGGCCATTACTGAGTCATAGTGCACAGGTAACTACAACAGGGACATGGCTATAGCAGGCTGTATAATCAGTTCAGGAAGGCTAGGCAGGGAAGAGTGGTTGTGCTGTATGTAAGGGAGGTTATCAAGGCAATGGTAGAGCAAGGGAACTGGGGGGGATGAGGGGATGGAGGTACTGTGGATCACCATGGAGACAGGCACAAGAGCCACTATTCTCATTGGTGTGATATACAGACCTTCAGTACTTACGGAGGAACTAGATAAGGCAGTGGCAAAGGCGTAATCATAGTGGCAGGAAGGGGAGGTACTGATTGTGGGAGACTTCAATCTGCTGGAAATAAACTGGATCCCCCAGTCGCAGCCTTGGCTAGAAGAAGGGATATCCTAGACACAATGCAGGGGGCATTTCTCAGGAAACTAGTTAAGGAGTCCACTCAAGGAGGAACAAAAGAGAACACTGTGATTGTCAAGGGAAATGACTGCAAAAATAAAGGCTAAAAGGTTAGCATTCATGAGGTGCAATGAGACGCAGAAGGAGGGAAACTGAGAGGTGTTCAGTACCAGGAAAAGCAGGGAGAGGTAGGGAAGGTAATAATGGGCTAAAAGGCACAAATTGAGGAAAGGATAGCCAGAGGATTAACTTAGGGGAGCAAGACATTTTTGGTACATACATGATAAGAAAAACAACGAAGGATTTTGTGGTTAAGAAGGCCAGTGGGAGACTGTGCAGAGAAGGATAAGTAAAAAGCTGATGTCTTTTAAAATATACTTCTGTTCAGCCTTCACAGTGGAAGGGGAAGGGGATGAACCACAAAAAAAAAGCAGCAAGAACACTAAGGGTTGGAAAGTAGACATAAATCCATTCATTCTTTGCAACTGCTGACAGGTTTGTTTGAGACCAATCTGCAGGTACTTGACCTCAGCCAACACAATGGCCAGGTCCATCTGTGTGATTGCTTTTTGTTCTGGGTTGGCTGCTGCTGAGGGAGCCACCACTTGCTCAGTCCTCTCATATCTGCTGCGTTCTGTACGATGCACAGACTGTCACCATACTGCCCCCTCTTCATCTGCATCCTCCCCTGCAGGAGAGGTTCTTAATTCATGTAGCTTGGCTTCACACTGGGCACAGTGGTGCACTGACAGGTGCACTTTTTGGACACCCATGCCCAAGTGGCTGCGCTTTCTACCACGACACACCAGCATGCCACAGATGTTGCATTTGGCCACATTTGGGTCACCTGGCAGTGCACTGAAAAACAGTTACATTGGCGAGCTAAGGGGAGGACCAAGCACAGGTAGTGGGATGGCCCCAGATGTGGTAGGTTGCTCTTTAATTGGGGAAGGGGTAAAAAGCTGCTGTTGCTGTTCTTGTTCCTATTGCTTATTGGGCTGCTGCAGGGGTTGTTAGCTACCGGTGCTGCAGGGGTGGCAGCACTAACCTCAGAAGAAGCAGCTGCTGTTTCTGGCAGTATGCTTTTACTGGCAGTAGCAACAACATTTTGGTGGGGCACTGGAGGAAGAAGCATTACCCTGGTTCTGTTGAATGGCTTACCCAAAACCCCCATGCATCCTTGGGTCCTGAGGAATGCCACTTACTCCACCTCTCTCCATTTTGGGAAAAAAAGTTATTAAAATTATTAGTAACTGAAAAAGAAAAGGAAAAACAGAGGAACTGCATAAGATAACAAAAAAAGGTGGACTAAGGGGATGAAGGTGGCTGAAAATAAACTCAGGAATTTGAAAAAAAGGATGAAAAGCAGAAAAGGATTTGTTTAAAAGTTTTCACTATCCCACTCAGCTACAGCTCCTGTTCTAGTAAAGCTTGAGACAAAGTGAAACTAGTTCACTGAGGTCCTGCTTGATTCCCTGCCTGCCTGTCCATCATGTGACCTGCAGAAAGTCGGTCATGTGATCTGTGGTCTGTTTCTTGCAAACTTCACCTTTTCACAATATAACCATAAGTTAAAGCGAAGTTTGGAATGAGAAGTTCATTAAGGCAAATTTCAGCCTTTATATAGAAACTTTGGAAAATGCTACATGGATGCAAAGTTGCCCACTTTGCATTATATTTGTAGTCGTAGTAAAACGTTACTGCATCTCTACTCAGAATTGAACCACTGGCCCAGAAAATTAGAGATTCTCCATACATTGAGGGTGTGTAAGTGTGTTCCCAAACTTATAAGACAATGTTGTTTGCAGATGATGTTTTGCTAACATTGAGAAACATTGAGACCTCCCTTCCTAGTTTGATCCAATTACTTGATTATATCCCTTCCCTCTCAGGGTTGCGAAATAACTGGAGTAAAACTGAGGTTCTCCCAATGGGTTCAAGAGGGGTGACTACACTTTTAACTGTGCCTGGCTTACACTGGGCTGAAGGCTCTATAAAATGCTTAGGAACATTCATCTCTGCACACTTGTCAGAATGGCCAACCCTGAATCTCCACCCTATATTAAGCAAGGTGAAAGAAGATGTACTTAGATGGAAACACCTTCATTTATCTCAGTGGGGTAAGATACAAGCGATTTAAATGATTTTCTTACGTAAGATTTTGTATGTCATAAGATACCTCTCTGTTAAGGTCCCATAGGACTAGTGTCAATTATTTCATTCGGTAGTTTCTTCCTTTTATTGGGGCAGACAGAAGTCTAAACTCTTCATGGCAAGATGGTACTGGGGAATACTGTAAAACTTCACACTAATTCTTAGCAACATGCCTGGATTATGAAGGCAATCACAGACCAAGTGTCTTTTGTTACATTGTTAGCACTCGATAGAGGTTCCCTCTCGTAAATAGATAGACAGCAAGCTTAAAGTGGCAGAGTTTGAATGAATGTCATAAGTTGCCATTGGCAAATATGAAAAATTTGCTCATACCTGGCAGCCTTTTTGGGCTATCTTGGAATCCCTATGCCAATGGCGCAGTTATAGCTTACTCCCCATACAATACCAGGACCAGTCCACATTCATTGAGGGGTATTTCTTGAGACCCTGGTTAAGGCCTAGGATGACTAGTAGGTTCTCACACCTCCCTCCTCTACTCTTGGGATCCCCACTGATTTACTTTTGAAATTATGTTACAATTTTCTTTACCTCAGCAGCAGCAGGGCCTCTTTTTGACTGTTTTCTGTCTATGATTATATAATGGCAAGAAAGAATGCTGGCCTCCGACTGGTCAGTGTGGGACAAGACAAGGGATGTTATCCCAGCATAACATCCCAGATCTAGTCCCTGCACATAGAAGACCATATCAAATTTAAACAGTCTGAACTGCCACAGAAAGTGGCTTCTACATTGCACCTACACATCCTGTGCTACCCAGGTACTTTAAGTCACCCGCATAGCCATGCTGCCAAAACCTTCGCAGCACTCCCCCTCCAATCCTCCCGGAGCTTGGATACTGATGCATGTAAAAAATAGTTTCCAAACTAAAGAATAAATTTAATTTTCAAACTCAACAGCTACAGAGTATCCAGTGACAACAGTGACTGAATATGGGCAACTGTCAAAACGGTGACTCCATATTTGGCACTATTGCGATGGACGACCCACAAGGGTAGAGAGTGGTTCTACCATGAGGGTAGGGAAAAGTGACCGGAAAGAGGGAATGGCAAGCAGAAGGAGAGGGATAGGGAAGAGGGTTATGTAAAGGAATTGTCCCTGCTGCCGCCATGCCAGTCACATGGTGTGGTGGTAAGGGAGGCTGGCTCCATCACAGCAGGTACTGGGTTTGGGGCTGGGGACAGGAGGGACTAAATCTTGCAGCTGCCTGTGGCACCTGGACTTAATTGTTTTTTGTGGCTGAATTTGTGCCCCCTCTCCGACATGCATCCCCCTGGAGTTTGGAATCCTAATTCGGGTGGGAGGGCAAAAACACTTTAGGTTGCCGGGTTTCAGTTCACCAGTAGGTGTATAGCACTAATTTTCTTTCTGGCGATAAAAACTCGCCATAATAGTGATCACCATTTTGCATTTGCTATTATGACATAGAACCTGACTACAGCAAACCACGGAAATCCTAACTGCTGGAAACATGGTTCAGTGTTACTGCTCGGTTCATGGGGACAAAGGTGCCATTAAAATGTAATTCATTTTCTCTCCTGCTACAGCTATCGGATATCCTCCATCCCTGTCATGCAAAAAAAAGTAGAGTAAAGCCCTACTAGAGGAGACACATTTCTCCAAAGCTTCAGGTAAACAAAGAAGGACTTGCAGTTGTCAGAATGGCATGGTGGGGAGGAGTGGGATTACTTCCACAGGGCACAGCGGCAGCATGAAGACTGAAGGAGGGGAGCATGACAGAGAGAGAGAGAGAGAGACAGAGTGAGAACAATTAAAAATCAGAAAAAATAGGCTTATCAGTACTTGAAGGCAACAACACAGACAAACTTTAATGTGGAGTGTGCACAGACACAGTAGCAACAGCAGCTCCACCTACTGGGTAAAGCAAATCCACACTATTTATTTTAAAAGTAAAACTACCTGTTATAGGGTGGGTCTACAGGTAGACAAATAATGCAGATGGAAGCAGCTTGTAAGGTGCAACCCCCTGTTTGCTTGGCGGAATGTTTATTAAATTCATAAACAGTCTTCAGCACCAAAAAGTGAAAATAAATACAGTAAACAAAATAAATATTCAGGATGTTTCCAAAGCCTCTTTCCACTCACAAACTGGAGCTTTCTTCTAGCTTGGTCAGAAGGAACTGACCTTCTCATCTCCATCCACACTCTCTATCTGACTAACACTGGGAGAGATCAGGCTTGCTTACATGCCTCTTGATCAGGTGACTCAGTATTCTTTTGGAACAAGGTAAAATCAATGAAAAACCTTTCAAAATAGTGTTCACTAGCATAACCTTGTTTTATACATTAATATAAACTTCCTTTTGAGCTTTTTATACAATAAAACACTGTATAAAGGATTTGATACAAACAACAGTCACCTATCATTTGATTGACAGTTTGCTCTCTTTAAATATAGACCATTAGGGGCTGCTCACTCCCTATAGTGGTTCTCATTCTGCTGCAGAGCAGCTAGCAAGCAGACCTCCTCTTAGCTTCCAAGAAGCAGCTCAGCAACAGCATTCTGGTAACTTCCTTGTTTGTTTAAATGTTTCAGTTCTTTCTAGGTTTACAGTAACAAAACATTCTTTGGTCTACTAAGAAACAGGAGTGTTTAAAAGACAGAAAAACTGCAACTGTTTCCTCCTTTTTCAGGTGTTTGCAGCACAGGAGTCAGTTTGGCTTTAATTGTGGTTTGAAATCTCCAAACATATTTTTAGGGGCAAAACAACTGGTTGCAGCTCTGCTCTGTGTTTACTTAAACAGAAACAGCGTTTTAACAACAGAAGCTAAGCAAACTAACTTAGCTATTCCTTTTGCTTCCCAAATAGGAGCACCAAATGGTGTTTTAAAACACAGAGTCCAGCCAGCAGCTAACAGCTTAGTCTCTCTAGCAGAGACATTTTTCCAACAAAAAGATGAGTTTTCCATGCAAGTGCTAGCTTGGCATTTCTGAGCAGAAATACTGTTTTAGGGGGATTTATTTACACAATATAGGCTTTTCTATCTTTACAGTACAGCGACATGCAGTTTACAAATGCTTCTATTCATAATGTGCTGCTTGTATAGCAGAGTTTCTTTTACTTAGGAACTCAGTGCAACATGAATAGACAAGGGACCAGGAAATGAAGAGAAAATTAAACAGCAGGGATAAGAAAGGGAAGAGGGGAGTTTTGTAAGGAGGTGGCCTGCCTCCATACAGAAAAATAGGGAAAGCATAAAGAGAAACAGGAAAGTGGTTGCAAGCAGAGGTTTAAGAAAAGGAAAAGGTCCCAAGTCTCAGTGGCAGGGACAGACCCTGTCACACTTACCCCCCTTTTTAAGTGGTAAGGTGTCTTATCATGACCCCCCCTCCAGAAACCCGGGAGGGGGTGGAACTTCCGCCCTCCCATTCTCAGGAGTTCCATCCCAGGGTCCCTTTACGAACAGAAAACAACAATTTCTGTTCTGGTTCATACCAGAACCTTACGCACCCTGGGACTATGACATTCAATAACATCGTTCCTATTGTTATAATAACCCGTACAGTTTAACCATAACCTGATCAGTCCAACCTCTTACTTTCCTAATGGGTTGGAGGAGCTCCGGTCCACCCACTCCGTGAAGCTCCATCCCCGGGTCCCATTACACATTTTCTATCTAAGAAAACTTTTACACAGTAAACATTACTAACTTTACCCTGGGATCTGTATTAACATTAGTTCGAACCTGCTAGGTATCTGTTATTATTTACACTGATACTTTTTTGTCTGCATCTGGTATCTCAAGGTCTGTACCAAAACGAGACAGAAAATCTGCATTCACATTTTCACTCCCTTTGCGGTGTATCACTGTAAATTGGTAGGGCTGTAAAAGCCAAATACCACCTCATTATTCAAGGGTTCTTTTCTCATTTGTTGAATCCAACATAAGGGTTGTGATCTGTCATTACTTTAAATTCAGCTCCCTACAAGTAATATTTAAAAGATTCAATGGCCCACTTGAGGGTGAGACACTCTTTCTCTACTGTAGACTATCTACATTCCCTCTCATGCAATTTTCTGCTTATGTACATTACAGGGTGTTCTTCCCCTTGTATGAACTGTGCTAACACTGCTCCTATCCCTACCCCTGAGGCATCAGTTTGTACCAATAATGGTTCATCAAAATTGGGGCTTCTTAGGACAGGGTATGCACACAGTGCTGCTTTGATTTTTTTTAAGGTAAGGTCACATTTTGGGGTCCATTCTACCTTGTTTGCATATCTCTTCTTTGTTAAATCAGTGAGGGGACTTGCTGTCTCAGAAAAATTCAGAATAAAGCAGTGATAGTATCCGGCCAGTCCCAAAAATGCACGTACCTGCTTTTTTTGTTTTGGGTATGGCACAATCAGATACTGTGGATACTTTATTTACGTCTGGCTTTATTGTTCCATTTCCTATTATGATTCCGAGATACCTAGTTTCTGTCTGTCCTAGACAACATTTCTGGGGATTAATGGCTACCCTTGCCTTTTTGATCACTGAAAATACCTGCTCTAGATGTTTCAGATGGGTATCCCAGTCAGGGCTGAATATCGCCACATTGTCCAGGTATGCGGCACAGAAATCAGAATAGGGACCCAACATCTGGTCCATAAAGCGCTGGAAGGTTGTAGGCACTCTGTGGAGACCAAATGGCATGGTAGTAAATTCAAACAGTCCAATTGGTGTAATAAATCCAGTTTTCTCCTGTGAATGAGGGGTAAGTGGAATCTGCCAATAACCCTTGGTCAGGTCTAGTGTAGAAATGTATGCTGCACTTCTGAATCAATCTATAATGTCATCAATTCTGGGCATGGAGTATCTGTCCAAAACAGAGGCAGAATTCACCTTGCAAAAGTCCAAGCAGAGGCAAATACCGCCCTCTTTCTTGATCACTACTACTACTACAGGTGAGGCCCATGCACTACATGAGGGTGTAATTATGCCTATCTGTTCCATCTTTCGTACCTCTTATTACTTCCTCTCTGATGTGAATAGGGAGTCTATAAGGCTTTTGATATATGGGGGTGGCTTGTGTAATTCTAATGTCATGTTCTGCCCCAATTGCTCTGCCTGGGACACTAGTAAATATTTCCCCATATCTACACAACAGATAATGTCCTGTTTTTGCACTGACAATGCTGGGTTGATACTAACCTCCTGGATTTGTCCTTTCTGTTCCAACCTGCTATAGGCTATATCCAGTTCTGAGGTCGTTGTCTCAGTTTGAATATAACAGCTTAGTTTGGGTGTCTCCTGTTGCTCATGCCACAACTTTAACAAGTTAACATGGTAAATCTGTTTATTACTTCTTCTCATGGGCATCTGTATCTTGTAGGTGGCTGGTCCTACCTGTCTGATTACAGTATATGGCCCCTGCCATTTCATCAGCAGCTTGTTATCTGTGGCTGGTAAAAGTAGTAATACTTTGTCTCCTGTAAAAAATTGTTTTTGTCTTACCCTGTTATCATAGTCTACCTTCTGCTGTACCTGTTTCTCTAACATTGATTGATGGGCTAGGTTTACATATTTCAAGAGACATTTTCTTAAAGTAGATATATACTCCAGTATCCCTTGTTTCCCTACCTGGAGGTTTTCTTCCCAATGTTCCTTAATTACATTCAGTGGTCCTCTAGGATTTCTCACATAGAGAAGGTAAAAATGGGGAAAAAACAGTAGAGGCCTGGGGTACTTCACGGTATGAGAATAGAAGGTATGGTAGAAAGGTGCCCCAGTTATGTCCTTCTTCATTCACACATTTTTGCAACATCCATTTCAATGTTTGATTAAATCTTTCTACCAAACCATCTGTTTGTGGATGATAGGGTGAAGTTCTCACTGCATGAATCCTCAGTAACCTATACAATTCAGTAAGCATTACTAATGTGAAATTGGTACCTCTGTCTGTCAATATCTCTTTTGGAATACCCATCCTGCTAAAGATTTCTGCCAACTCTTCTGCCACTTTGGGTGCTGTTACTATACGCATGGGTATGGCTTCGGAGTACCTGGTGGCATAGCCACAGACCACCAGTATGAATCTATTCCCCTTGGATCTAGTTTGCAAGGGCCCTACTACATCCATGGTGATGCGTTCAAATGGTTGGCTAACCAATGGTATGTTCTGTAGGGGTAGCCACTCTTTCCTTCCTGTCCGAGCAACCCTTTGGCATGTGGGACAACTCTGAATGTACTCTGCTATCTGCTCATTTATACCAGGCCTGAAAAATCTATGCAACAGTCTATTCATAGTAGTATCCCCCCCGAATGACCTGCTAGGGGTATATCATGGGCTACCTGCATCAATCATTTTCTGATTTCAGAGAACAACAATTGAGTGTCCAGATTTCTAGTTCTGGGATTCACCCCTTCCCTATACAATATGTCATTTATCATCACATATTTTGTACATCCTTCCCCTTGTCGGTCGAGCAGCTAGGAAGTCCTCAGCCAATGCAATGGTTTTCTCCACACCTTCCAGTTTATGCTCATGCACCCATAGTTGTACATCCTGCGGTAGAACTTTTATGAATTGTTCTATGGTTATTGTCTCTATTATCTGATGTATAGTCTTGCTACCAGGTTGTAGGCATTTATCACTCAGATCTTTGAGTCAGGTGTAAGCATCTCTAGGGGCATCCGAGGCTTGCATTCTTAGGTACCGAAATCATTGTTGGTAAGTTTCAGGACTGATATCATATCTCCTCAGGATCTCCTGTCTCACATGGTCATAATCATTGACTAGCTGGATGTCCAGTCTGCTGTACACAACTTGAGCTCATCCAGTTAGTTGGAGGGCATGTCGTACCACCCATTGATCCTTTGGCCAACCACATGTCTGTACTACCCTTTCGAAAGTGGTGAGGTAGGACTCTATACAATACGAGTCTTGCAGTCTAGCCAACTTAATGTCTCTTGGGGTTTGTATACACTCTGCATGCTCTGTTCATATAGCTTGGAGCACTTGCATTGTGTCTGCCCATTTAGCATCTTGATGTCTGCAGTCAGTTTCCCTTTCATGATCTAGCTGCACCTGGCATACACACAACCACTTCAACAGCTCTCCCACATCCTCCAGTGGTGCTTGTTCCAGGTAAGAGGCATCCATTCCATGCTGTGGACCCTCTGTCTCCAGGAGCAGTTCCAGGGGTATTTCTTTGCCATACTGACTAGGACTCCTTTCCAAAGATCTTTCTGAGGGTGTCTGTTTCATCTTTGTACATGTATCCAGTAGACCAGATGGTAACTGAGCCCCTAATTATGCTGCCATGTTTCTGGTGAGGATGCCTTGTGCCAGGCCACCCTCCACCATGTCTACCTCGGGCACCAGGAAGTACCCGCCGTAACACCTCTCTTCCCTGGCAAGGCATTACAGGCAGTAGAATCCCACTTCTGACACCAAATGTTATAGGGTGGGTCTACAGGTAGACAAATACTGTACACAAAAGCAGCTTGTAAGGTGCAATTCACTGTTTGCTTGGTGGAATGGTTATTAAATTCATAAACAGTCTTCAGTACCAAAAAGTAAAAATAAATACACAAAACAAAATAAACAAAATAACAAACATTCAGGATGTTTCCAAAGCTTCTTTTCACTCACAAACTAGAACTTTCCTCTAGCTTGGTCAGCAGGAACGGACCTCATCTCCATCCACACTCTCTATCTGACTAACCCTGGGAGAGGTCAGGCTTGTATACACACCTCCTGATCAGGTGACTCAGTATTCTTTTGGAACAAGGTAAAATCAATAAAAAACCTTTCAAAATAGTGTTGTTAAGCATAGCCTTGTTTTATACTTCAATATAAACTTCCTTTTGAGCATTTTATACAATAAAAACACTATATAAAGGATTTGATACAAACAACAGTCACCTATCATTTGATTGACAGTTTGCTCTCTTTAAATATAGACCACTAGGGGCCACTCACTCCCTATAGTGGCTCTCATTCTGCTGCAGAGCAGCTAGCAAGCAACCTCCTCTTAGCTTCCAAGGAGCAGCTCAGCAACAGTATTCTGGTAACTTCCTTGTTTTTTTAAATGTTTCAGTTCTTTCTAGGTTTGCAGTAACAAAACCTTCTTTGGTCTACTAAGACACAGGAGTGTTTAAAAGACAGAAACATTGTAATTGTTTCCTCCTTGTTAAGGTGTTTGCAGTACAGGAGTTAGTTTGGCTTTAACTGTGGTTTGAAATCTCCAAACATATTTTTAGGGGCAAAACAACTGGCTGCCGCTCTGCTCTGTTTTTCTTTAAACAGAAACAGCTTTTTAACAACAGAAGCTAAGCAAACTAACTTGGCTATTCTTTTTGCTTCCCGAATAGGAGCACCAAATGGTGTTTTAAAACACAGAGTCCAGCCAGCAGCTAACAGCTTAGTCTCTCTAGCAGAGACACTTTTCTAACAAAAAGAGGAGTTTTCCATAGAAGTGCTAGCTTGGCATTTCTGAGTGGGAATACTGTTTTAGGGGGATTTATTTACACAATAGAGGCTTTTCTATCTTTACAGTACAGCTACCTGCAGTTTAGAAATGCTTTTATTCATGATGTGCTGCTTGTGTAACAGAGTTTCTTTTACTTAGGAACTCAGGGCAACATGACTAGATAAGGGACCAGGAAATGAAGAGAAAATTAAACAGCAGTGATAAGAAAAGGAAGAGGGGAGTTTTGTAAGGAGGTGGCCTGCCTCCATAAAGAACAAACTCTGGCAGAGCCTCTATGACTGTGAATGCATTAACTAGATAAGGGTGTTTCATGGGCTTAAACATAAACTTTTATTTATTTATTTAAAACATAACAGATTTACAAACAAGGGTGCCGGAAGATGGTGAAAGGTGAGGGGGCTGAGAATCAAAGGGCACTTATGAGGATACAAGGGCAATTTTTCTATATTAGTTTTACCATGCAGAAATAAAGTGAGGGCTACCGCCCTTCCGCCTCGCCTCCGGTTCGCACCTATGTTTACAAACCTTTGAGTCAGAGACTCATTTACAAAAGGCATCTCACTGAAACTAATACAAAGACAGCACAGTTAACAAGTGCAAAAACAATGGCTCAGAGAGCAGACAGTTATAACAATCATTCACTGGGGATACATGGGTAGCAGTAGATAAACAGATTACATAGTTTAGGCACACAGGCACCACAGCAAGAAGACCAAAGCAGTTCAAACAATATACAATAGCTAAAGCAAATAGACATCAGGAGTCAAAGAGAAGTCCAGGGTGTTCACATGAAGGCTGTTGCATACACTAACTGAATCAAAGTATAGTACATTGAGAAAGGGCATATTTAAGCAATAAGGCATGACAGCGTGTGTGTTATCATGTAATAATGTCACTCCTGGGGTGGGTTGAAGCATGAGCTGAAGCTGAGTATTTATTTATTTGCACATATTTATTTGATCCACTGGATCAGCAATATTTGCACAAGCTGTGCCCAGTACAGATTTTATAGCACTGGTCCTGGTCTGGTGATCTGGGTTTTACCCATACCACACTGCATATGGCTTAGTGGTATACTGTACAGATGGGCGCAGAGTCTAACCCATTGAAGGTTGAAGTTTCAAAAAAACATTATGCTACAAATATCAAGACTCACTCCCTCTCCCCCCAGTCACAATTAATCCTCTACCAAAATCATGCTTAAATACTGGTGCCTCTAAATTCACGCCACTAAGCTTTTAATGCCAACATGCTTCTTCTGCTGCTGTGAGTTAAACTCTTTATTTAAAAACATTTTGTTAAGAGCTTTTTGTTTTAGTATATCCATGGGCAGGAAAAATGAATTTGTAAATGAAACCAAAATCCCCATTTATCAAATAAATAAAAATACTTGTCATAGACCCCCAAAAAACTGAGACCATGAGCCTGATAAGTGCAGATTTCAACACAGAGTTGGTGTATAACAAAAATGTACAGAATCAGTCTAAGTAGGAATGAAATATACTGTATGTACAAGAGTGGTTGGATTACACACCATCACATTTTTAAATCTGCTCCTATTAAGATGCATATCTGATTTACTTAGGGGTTCATAAAAGGTGCAATTCCTTTGGGTAAATATTAAGATTGGTGTGAATGGTGCTGAATTATGACTGTTGTACATACAGTATATCTCATTCCTACTAGTTATCTTTCCCAAGGAGAGAGAGACAGAAGGGGGAGGAAGGGGGTGTATGATTTCATCCTATGATGTTTTCATTTAGATTCCTTAGACTGATTATGTGCATTTTTGTTATACACTGACTCTGTGTTGAAATCTGCACTTATCAGGCTCATGGTCTCGTTTTCTTGGGGGTCCCTGACATGTATTTTTATTTGGCACTTATACTTACGAGTGATACTATCATGCATCATGTACATGTGTGTATGTTTAATTTGGGGCTTGTTTTCAACTTGCAGATATACCTCATTTCAAGATTTTGTCTCTCATTGTCTGTTCTTTAAAATACAAACACACTTGTAATGTAAGTTGTAAGCTCATCTTACAAGAGAGAATGCTATCCCAATGTTTTTTATCACTAGAATGCTGTCTTGAAGCATCCTGAGACATTTTAAAATTGATGTGAGAAGAACTCTCTGGTTGTTGATAATTCTTAATAACCTTTTTCCTTCTGAGGCTTCTCAGTTAAAAGCATACTAGTGTTAATTAGCTTCTCTGATGTAATCTTCTGTTATGTTTTAAATGTATATGTAAAACCAATGAGAATTATTTCTGTTTTTTCAACATTATCTGGTGTTACTAGTATGGGAGTTTCAAAGTAACTGCCACAAAGCTTCTGAAGAAGGACCTGGTTGGTCTGAAAACTAGAGCACTTTGTTCTTTCATGTAACATCCATGTTGGTACAATAAAAGGTATCAAATCATTTGTTTCTGGATCTGTTCGTAGAAGGACCAATACAGCATATACAACATTTTTTAGTAACACCAATGTTTTCAAGGATCTGAAACTACTAAAAAGACAAACTATATATACATAGATAGAATATGCTAAACAAATACTGTTAATCCCAAAAGCCGAACTTTGTTTTTAGTATATAAATGTTTAAGAAATACTTGAAAGCTGTCTATTTTCCTTAGTTTTTAGTCACTTCTTAGTCTTTCCTTTTGAGACACCAGGTGACTCTGATAATCATTTGTTCCAAGGGTTTGTAAATCAGTTTGAAACATTTTAACAGACAATGAGACAAAATCAAGGCGGAGGTCTAACAGGGTTAACAAACCCCAAATTAAACATACACATATATATGATGCATGATAGTATAGCTCATAGGCTACAAGTGCCAAATAAAATACCTGTCAAGGACCCCCAAAAAAATGAGACCATGTTCTTGATAAGTGCAGATTTCAACACAGAGTCAGTGTATAACAAAAATGCACAGAATCAGTTTAAGTAGGAATGAGATATACTGTATGTACAAGAGTGGTTGGATTACACACTGTCACATTTTTAAATCTGCTCATATTAAGATGCATATCTCATTCACTTGGGGGTTCATAAAAGGTGCAATTCCTTTGGGTAAATATTAAGATTGTTGTGAATGATGCTGTATTATGACTCTTGCACATACGGTATATCTCATTCCTACTAGTTATCTTTCCCAAGGAGAGAAAGTGTGGGGGGGGGGGAGGCGGGGCTGGAGGATTTCATCCTTACAAGTTTTCATTTAGATTCCTTAGACTGATTATGTGCATTTTTGTTATACACTGACTCTGTGTTGAAATCTGCACTTATCAGGCTCATGGTCTCATTTTCTTGGTGGTCCTTGACAAGTATTTTTATTTGGCACTTATGCTTATGAGTGATACTATCATGCATCATGTATATGTGTGTTTGTTTAAATTGGGGCTTGTTTTCAACTTGCAGTTAGACCTCATTTCAGGATTTTGTCTCTCATTGTTTGTTCTTTAAAACATGAGGACACTTGTAATGTAAGTTTTAAGCTAATCTTACATGTATTAGAGAGAATGCTATCCCAAGGTTTTTTATCACTAGAATGCTGTCTTGAAGCATACTGAGACATTTTAAAATTGGTGTGAGAAGAACTCTCTGGTTGTTGATAATTCTTGATAACCTTTGCCCTTCTGAGGCTTCTCAGTTAAAAGCATACTGGTGTTAATTAGCTTCTCTAATGTAATCTTCAGTTATGTTTTAAATGTATATGTTAAACCAATGAGAATTATTTCTTTTTTTTTCAACATTATCTGGTGTTAATAGTATGGGAGTTTCAAAGTAACTTCCATAAAGCTTCTGAAGAAGGACCTGGTTGGTCCGAAAGCTAGAGCACTTTATTCTTTTGTGTAACATCCAGGTTGGTCCAATAAAAGATATCAAATCATTTGTTTCTGGATCTGTTCTTAAAAGGACCAATACGTCATATACAAAATTTTTTAGTAACACCAATGCTTTCAAGGATTTAAAATTACTAAAAGACAAACTACTAATATATATATATATATATATATATAGATACAGTATATAGATAGAATATGGTAAACAAATATTGTTAATCTCAAAAGCTGAACTTTGTTTTTAGTATATATAAATGTTTAAGAAATACCTGAAAGCTATCTGTTTCCTTCTTAGTTTTAGACACTTCTTAGTCTTTCCTTTTAAGACACCAGGTGACTCTGATAATCATTTGTTCCAAGAGTTTTTAAGTCAGTTTGAAGACATTTTAAGTATCTTCTGTTCTAGTCCTTAATAAAATGCAGGTACTCCACAGACCTGTTCTTGGTCCACATCCCAAACAACTGACTCTTCTTTCAGCATAATAGATCCACCTCATGCCCCTCCCACATGAATAAAATAAAAAAAAGGTGGGATGGTCCTTTTGGAGCTTCCTGGGTGGAGGTGGGGTGGACCTTACTTCCCCCCAAAAAACAATGTTGCCTCCTACTACTCAGATTCCAGTTTTTGTACTAGCCATTTAAGAAAGAAAATAGTACCCTGCAACCATTGACTAACATGAAAGTGTATTTATTTGAGGGCAGAAAATATTTCTTGGAGGAGATTATTTACACCTTCAGACAATTCCACGGACAGAAACCATGACATCGCTCCTTTTGTACATGCAATACTCCTGTTGGCTCCGCCACAGTCATAAAAATAGGGACAGCATAAAGAGAAACAGGAAAGTGGTTGCAACCAGAGATTTAAGAAAAAGGAAAGATCCCAAGTCTCAGTGGCAGGGAGAGACCCTGTCACACTACCCATTAAAAAAGACAGCCAAAAATACTTTCAAATGAACTTTTTTCATCTTTCTTATTTTTTTAAGTCTCAGGAGCCATTGTATAATAGGAATAATGCACACCAGGGTGGAGGCTATGCATTGATAACATCCCTCCTCAAGTACTGGATGCACTTGGCCCATGGCCTCATGCCCAACCACTCGAGGCGAGATGTCATTCAGTCATAACACCCACTCTGTCATGCATTATTCCTTTATTAGTATAAGCCTACTTGACTGGCTCTGAGAATAGTGCAGCAGACTTAAAGTTAATAGTTGCATTTCTTTATTTTTCTTGTTGTTGTTAATCTTGATTTCATGTTCATTGGTATTCCTAGATTGTACCTCCAAGGAGTGGTACACACTCTGGCCAGGTGATGATGTTGGTACTGGCATTGCTTTGTTTGTGTATTGTTGTTTTAAAAATTCAGTTAACTATTAATAGAAAAAATCTGAAAAAAAAGAATTCTGGCAGATTCTTCTATATGCTGCCATAAATATTTGAGACAAATGTTATCAATATTTATTTTCACTGTAGATCTAAAAATGCTAAGCCAGTTTATACAGTTGTATTGAACACCAGGCTACACATTGGATATGCATGCCAAATTTTAAGTCTCTGCCTGCAAGAGCAGATATATTACACTCATCAACTTTTTGAGAGTTTTCATGAAATGTTGCAAATATTTACTTACATAGTACATTTCAGAATCTCTGTAACTTAAACATATCTTAATCCAATTCAGTTTGATTTTAAATGATCCTATAACACTTACAACAAGGTTATTTGTACTCAGTTACACATGTCTAGCTCGAAAGATGTATGAGTTATATGCAGATAACATGTTTCATTAAATGTCCCGCAAAAAATAAAATGGCAGAATTTAAACACACATAAATTTGAGACGATTAATCCTAATGTCATGAAGTCTGGCACATTTTTAGAACACCTACCATCAAGCAATCAGGCGAAATTAGACATCGCTGGATCAATAGTTGGCTAGGGTATATGAAGATACAAATATTCATGAAATTACTCACGGAAAATAGAAAGAAAGATTTTGAGCACCTATAAACTTAAAAGACTCCATTCTAATGTTGTGAAATTTGGCACATTGATAGAACACCTATCACCAAGGAATTATGACAAATTTAAGATTTCTGGCCCAATAGATGTCTAAGGATATATATCAGTTAGTGAAGGGGAATCTTTTGTCCCAAACAAGGAATGAGTGTGTGGGGGAGGATAGGGTAACATGCACTGATATCTTAATTAATGACATTAAACAGACATCTAAAATCAGATTAATACACTATGCAAACTAGCAAGCTAACACAGTCAAAAGGCAGAGTAAAAGGCATAAAATACAATGTGAGCAGTCCACTAGAGGACAGACATGCTGTGGTTATTACAAAAAAAGTTGCCTCTTGCTACAGTATGCCATACAATGGAACAGTCAGCACTAAGAGCTCCATACACAAGCATGGGCTGATTCCAGTTTGCACTTGGTATGCAAAAACACTTTTTTTCTTACTGTTTACAGTAGTATAGTGGATTGTATCAGATTAATGTTGCTTACTTCCATGCCCACACTTAGGTATAATACTCTTGGTGTTGACTGTTCCCTTTTATGGTAATAATAATAATGAAAATTATCACACCCATCTAATGGTGGTCAATGGGATAGCTAGCGAAAAAGAAAACCAAAATCTGCATATCTCTCCAGCCTAGGGTAATTTCCCTTTAACTGAATAGTTAAACATGCTGCTTTTGGAATTCTTGCATAGATATGCTTCTGCCCAAGTAGAGTGGACAAAGATACAGTGGTAGTCATAACAAACTCTGGCCAGAGCCGATATGGCTATGGAGAGCATTTGAGATGTGTTTACCCATTATTTCTAATGAATTTGCACAATGCAGATCTGCTGAGAGGCAGTTTCAATGTGCTCTTCCTTTTACACATTTTTACAATGTATTTTCCTAGAATATGCCTGCTGATTAATATATATTTAGCCTGGGTGGTTCACAGAAGAAATGGCATCTTATTTGCAGGTGGCAGAACACTGGCAGTAGGACGCTGGAATGTGTCATACGTAGGCCCGAGCTATGTCTGGGCAATAACGACCAGTGGCCATACACCTCAGGCACTTGGATACAGATCCATTGTCCTGGTCCATTACACTGCTTAGTGCAGGTGATAGCTGATACTGAACCCACTCACATAGGTCCAAGAACAGGCAGGTTACAGCCAACCTTCCATTCATTTGTACAATCGGGGAACCGCTGATGCACTATCCATAGCCTGTAGCATACACTGCAAATGGCATTGCAGAATACCGCACCCCATGGCACCCAGAACACTTCAGCAGTCCAGAGGGTGCCATGTTACACAGAGGAAAGGGGAGAGTGTGGGCCTGCAGCAGTGTATGACAGCAGGAAGATACAGCATCAGCAAGGCATGCATCGGAGGTATGTCATTTCCCTTTTACAGATTACCAGGGACATACACATGACTGCATATTCTGATGGGTCCACAGCTTGCATAGTGCCCCATTGCATGTTACAGCCACTTGGGTCTTTCTGAAGTGTAGGTCCCCTGTGCAGTCAGTGACTGGCAATGCCAGGGTGTGGAGGGCAGTGCCCATCTCCACAACAGGTCGGGTATAGGGAGAGCGGGGGTGTCTCTATACCAAGGTGGTGGGTGGGGGTTCTCTATGCTATGGATATGGACCGTGGTTTCCTCTGGTGTGACTGGGTCCAGGGGGGCCCTACAGTATGGAGCTCTTCGGGGATGGAGTTTGATCGATCGGGGATGGGAGGGAATACCTCTAGTCCACCAGGGCTGCCAGGCTGTTGTGCAACTGGGTGCACTTCTGCAACCCACCTGAGGGTGACTGGCAGGGTTAGGCCAGCTATTCATGACCTAACTGTGGGCTGCGCTGCTCTGGACTATGAGGGGTGCATTCCCACTGAGTATGCCACAGCATGGTATATGCATGGGAATGCACCCTCAACTTGCATGGCATACTATCTGTGTGCACCCTGGCCCATTCCCTTGTGGCCAGTGCATCCCACATGTTTGAATATTATGCTGTGGTGTATTGTTGGAGTTGTGTGGCACATCTCCCTTTTCTGCTGGGATGCACCACGCATCTTCTTTGAATGTGGGGCTCCTGGACCAGTCTACCCTGAAGAAATACATTGTCAAAATGGTAAAATCATGATCCCACTGAAAACAAGATATTGCATCTAATCTGGGACAGCCTGAGTAAATACAATGCAAATATGTGTAAATGAAGATCCCTGTGACAATAAGATGTAGCATCTCCCCTGCACTATCCAGGATACAAAATATAGGAAAATAAATATTTGAAGGGAATCTGATCTAAGCTGAACTTCACTGTGTTCACTGACATAAACAGTTTCTTTATTGGTTTATAACATATTAGAATGCAGTATTTATTTAGAATGTTGTGGCCATGAAGATGGTGTATACAGTGTGTGTGTGTGTATGTGTGTATGTGTGTGTTTGCTGCAGCTCAATCTATTTTTTTCCAAAAAAACATAGTAGAAAATGTCTGCAGATTGCTGATTATTCAGTCTTGGTAGTTCGCTGAAGACCCAGCATATTTTTGTGACAGTACTTATTAGGCAGTGTCTTTAGAGATTTAAAAAAAACAGTGTAAATTATAAATTTTCTGGGAAATGGATGACATTTATGAGGTATGATTCTTTTTTGAAAGACAATACATTCCCAAGTGAAACTAGTAGTAAGAAGCTGTTTAAATGCTAAGTATTTAAATGTGCAAGTTGTTGCATTCTGAAGGGAGTAAACTAATCTCCAGTTTAATAGGCAACCAATATTTATCAAATATTTAACAAGCTGTTTCATTTTCCTAATGGCATCTGATAAGCAGCTTGGAGTCATGTCTCCAACATTCTTAACAGAAGAAAGGGAGTATTTTATTTCAATTGGCATGAAAGGATACATTGAAAAGTCCAAAACATGTGTTCTACGATACTCCATTTTCCAGCTACAGATAGCAAGATGGCTGTAGACTCCACTCACAGACATAAAAAACTGCCTTTTGTAAAAATATGCCTTGTCGTGCCTCATGCTCATTGAATTAGATACCCATTGTAACAATGGAGTTGCTGCAGCATGTATACCCCACTTGCTGCTGCATTCAACAGAAGTGGGAAACCTTTGTTGTGATCACCACTGTAAAATGTAATAGTTGGTATTCCCCATGGTCAGTAGGGCCACCACTTTTTCCCATGTTCTCCATTTTCATAAGTAAGTGATAGTCTTAAGAAATCACCTAAAAAGTTCCACAGAGTTAAGGGTATGTCAACAAGGCTCAAATGCTCATGTGGGTGTTACTGGTTTTGAGAGATCTGTCACACGATGTACAGTATTAATCCAACATGACAGTTGTTGAGTCTGACATGATGTGCTGTTGCAGTATGAATAGATTATAGATTGACAGGACATTCCAGATCATTCAGAACACTTCTTTCCTCTAGAAATTGGCATTTTTGTAATGTTTTCTAAAATGTTAATATACTAAAGGGGAACAGTCAACACAAAGGGGCCCACACTAAAGTATGGGGGTGTTTAATGCAGTATAGCAGATTGTAACAGGCACATTTTTTTACTTCTAGGGTCACATCTTCTTTTACTACAAATCACAGAATGCCCTGCAACTAACATCAGAGCAGTAGGTAGCAATGGGAGATTCAACAGCATACAATGCATGTTAAAGCTGTTATAATCTCTGATCAGATATTTTCTCCAGGGGTTAAATTCAATCCTTAGTGACTATACATAAGCCAAGGAAGACAACAGGACCAGAAAACAAAAGATTAGGACCAGGATTCACAAACATATTGTACACAAAGTGCTGTGCAAAGGTTGGCATGGCATTTTGTGGTTGCACTGAAGGGTAATTGTGCTATTCAAGGTCACATAGCATGATGCACTATCTGACTGTAAATAGGGGATGGCAGGGGCAGTGCTAACTCAGGAAATGCTGTGGGATATCCAGTAATGCTGCTCCCACAGCCAGCCAGGAAGATTGCCCTGCAGTCAAAAGCGCTCAAGCACTAAAGTGCTGTTCACAAAAGAAGCCATGCAAATGAGTCAATTGAGTATGCAAGGAGCTAGTGGCCATTAGTGTGCCCATCATGGGCTCTTTTACATAGCATTAGTGTGGCATTGCATGCCCCCCTACTGCCCAAGGTTTACCTATGCCAGTGTGACAACATCATTGTCGACATTCAGCATAGCGAGACCCCCAATGTCTACAGGTGAAATTTTGCCTGTCCGACATTGGTGTGTTTTTCTCAGAAAGCTGTTCCCCCTGAATCCCCCAACCTTCTAAATGATTATCAACTCCAAGTCAGAGTTGATTTGAAGGGGGCACACACAGTGAAATGGGTGAAATTTTCCTACAGGTCTCCCACAGTGACAATTTTGAAACCTGTCGAAATTGTCTTTGTGGGGAATTTCACTGAACGGATTTCAATGTTCATTTGGTACACCCCTGCCCAAGCCCCATGCAGTTGCAGTCCCCAAGTGTAGTTCCCCCTTTTCTGCTCCACATCAGCAAGGACAGTTATTAACCTCGATAGTCCAGGGTCCCCTCGCTCCATCCCGATCGCCCACTCAAAATAAATATACATATTTTCCTTTGAGTCATGTTCATTACCAGTCCCTGATTGCCCACCTGGCAAGCTTATAATTATTTTCCATAGTGTTGTGTCCCACCCCAGCCCCTGATCACCAACCTGACATGTTTATAATTATTTTCCATAGTGTAGTGTCCCACCCCAGCCCTTGATCACCAACCTGACATGTTTATAATTATTTTCTATAGTGTAGTGTCCCACCCCAGTCCCCAATCACTCACCCAAAATGCTAATACATTTTTTCCATAGTGTAGTGTACTTCCTTCCTTCCTGGTCACAGATCGCCATCACTAATGGATTGAACTCCATGCCCCGGTAATCTAGTGTTCCACCACCATGCCCCCACCCCATCCAATGTGATCCACCACCACAGTCTCCCCCAACCTGACCAACAATCGGTGACCAGAACAGTCCTCCTCATAGCACTGCAGCTGCCCGCTGACTGAGCTCTCAAGGAGCATGTACTGTGTATAATATGATTCTTTGACTGTGATTGACCAATCACAGTCAAGAAGGTGTACTGCATACAGTATGCACTCACTGAGGGTTCAGTCAGTGGCCAGCCATGGTGGTGTAAGGGGGGCTGTGCTGGTCACTGATTACCAGTTCTGATGGGAGGAGAGGGGTGGTGAGTCATGCTGGATGGGGAGGGGTGGAACCCTAGACTACCAGGGGATGACGTTTTCTCTGTTGGGGGTGGTGATTTGTGACTAGGGAGGAGGGATGGACAACAGACTATGGAAAAAATGAAGCAGCATTTAGAGTGGATAATCAGGAACTGGGGTGGGATCACTACACTTTGGATATTTTATTTCAGATCTCCGGTGTGAGATCAGGACTGGGGGGGCTGCAGTACCTCCACCAACCAGTAGGGTTGCATGGATTACTGCCAGGTTTTTGTCAGCGGTAATTTCTCCACACAAGGCCCTTTAGATATGGCCCTTACATAGAGCAAAACCTAAGTTGTGGGGATATGTAGGTCCCCTTCCCCCTAATTTGCATTGCAGCTCCCCTCACTACTTTAACCAGGCATAAACCCAGTTTGCAAGGGCAAACTGGGCTTTGTGAATACCACCTCCAGTGGAAACCCAGTTTACCCTGGGAAAACTGGGTTTGCACCTGGGCAAAGCTTTGTGAGTCCTGTCCCAATGCTTATATAATCTTTCACATGCACTGCATACTATTGCATCTCTCACTGTTGCCTACTGCTTTGATGTCAGATGCAGGGGATTCTGGGATTTGTAGTAATGGAAAATGCCATCCCAGAACTAGGCATAATTAGTTTGATATATCTTGATAACCTACGGTAAACAGTAAATAAACCAAAGTTTTTGTTTTTGTTTTATTGTGATCTAGGATTAACACCTTTTGAAAACAGCTCATTATATACTGTAGGTTCCATTTCAGAGTTAGACAAACAGTGTAAACATAATTGATTGCTGTTAAGCAGGAAGAATTAAATATGAAGTAAACTACACATACAATGTTAAACTTAGGCAAGTAAGGTACATCAAGTTAGCATTGTACATTGCATGTCAAAAATACAATTAGAAGCAAGAGAGTGTGGGGTAGTAAAGGTTAACAGTTAGGTAAAACAGACTAAGACATACATAATAGATAGGAGACTTTGGGGGAAGGAGAATACATCAGCCAGAGAGGCTTTGTCATAAGGGTAGGGGAAGAGGATATATTTATAAGTTGTGGAATGGGTCCAGATGGCAGACAACTTTAGGAATGAACATTGAGGGGAAGGTATAGGGAGGATTGAAGGGAGAAGTGGGTAACTGGGGAAAATTGCTTTGGAAGGCCAAGGAAATTAGTAACCAAGTGTAGAAAAACTGTGGGCCATTTAAAGGTTGCCCTGGTAGGAGAGTATACAGTACCAAGCCCCTGTAAGAGTGAAGGGATTAGTAAAAGCAATCACAACTGTAATTTGCAACAAGATGGTTCTTTAGCTTTTGTTTGAAGGGGCCTAACCTGGCTATGGAAGAAATCCAGGGAAAGGAGTTAAGCCAGTATAGAGCCAGTTGGGAGAAAGCCCTCTGTCCTTGGGAGGTATGATAGCACTGGATTTTGATAACCATACTATCAGTTCTTCTGGTGTAGCACGTATTATCATGTGGTGTGAGGAGCTTCTATACCCAGGAGGCACCAGACCTAGACTTGTTTTTTAGCCATCAGACAGGTTTGAAATTTGAGCCTTCATTCAGATTGGAGCCAGAGTGTCTTAACATACAAGTCACATGTGTGAATCCTACAGAACCAGTTGCAAGGCGGCAGACTTTGTTTGAGTGCCACTATAATCCTGCGGAGTGCGTATTCAGCTGTTGCAGAGCCATAGATTATTAAACCGTGAGTCTGTTAGCAAGATCACGAACGACTAGGCTAGCTAGGTAAAAGCATCCATGGTCAGACTATTTTATGCCTGTATAGACCTACGCGTCTACTAACTGCCTTATTTATATTGTCTATGGGTAAACATAAGTCAAAGCACTGTCAACTGTTACCCCTAAGTATTTAAAGTGCAAAACTAGTTCCAAAGGTGTCCCAACCTTATTTATGATGTCAAGAGGGTAAGTGATGTCTGTTGTGGGAGCTAGAGAACAACATTGTTTTTGTTTTCTTATAGTAGGAGATGAGTTTTTGCTCATTGAACCAACTTTCTACCTTTGAAAAACCCATCTGGAGATTTATTTTCAGTTGCTTTGTGTCAGGATCACTCACAAACAGTACTGCATCATCTGTATAAAGCAGAATTTGGCACTGACAGCAGTACAGGAACTGATTTAGGAAAAGATTGAATAATGATGGACCCAATATAGATCCTTGGGGAACACCAGATTGGATATTGGCAATCTTCACACGCTGGGAGCGGTTTGAAAGGTAGCTCTCGAACCAAGCAACAGTGTCACATGCAAGCCCAGTGGACTATAAGTGTTCAAGCAGATGGACATGGTTAACTGTATTAAATGCTTTCGTTAGATTGATAAAAAATGCACCCTGATTCAGGAAGCTGTGGATATGACCTGTAACCTCAAGCAAAGCAGTAGTAGTGCTGTGTCCATTGCAAAAGTTGTGTTGTTGCGGACATTGCATTTGATATTTTTCTAGGTAGTCAACCAGTTGATCTGCTACCATTCTTTTAAATGCTTTTAATACTGGTGGAAGGATCAAAATGGATCTATAGTTACTATGGGATGTGCGGTTCCTACTCTTGTGTACAGGTGTCACTAAGGTGGATTTCCATATCTGTGGGAATTGAGAGTATTTCAGTGAGGTGTTGACTATATGTGTCAAAGGAGCGATTATTTAATCCTGAGTTAGTGCCACAAATTAAAGGTCCAGGGAGTCACCACTGAATCTAGCCTTCCCTAGAACCCTAAGCAATTATTTTCTAACTTCTCCAAGGGAGATGACTTTAAAGTGGAAAGGAGGGTGGGCAGGTAGCTGGTCTTCAGAACTAGCATTTTACCTCGAGTTGGAGTGATGAAAGAAATCAGGGGGAAATATACCTTTCAGATCAGGAAAAGCATCATTGAGCCAGCCCGGTGGTTCTGAGGGTTGAGGCACTGGACACCACACCTCACACCATACTGACGACCTAAGTTCAGGGAATGGACTCAGGCTGCCGGGACTTGGCAGGGAGAGGAAGGATTGAGCATTCCCAACTGCTCCTTCCTCCTGGGGGAGGCATGAGCCACTGGTAGCGCACTGTAGCGGCTACTGGCAGAGGCCATTAGCACTACAAGCAGCAAGCAAGAGAGCGGGGGGAGAGCACGGCAGTCGTCAACACATATGTGCTTGCACGCCAATGCACGTCTGGCTCTCTGGGGCAAAGAAAACCAGACAGAAAATGGTGGGCACGATCTCGGCAGCTGATGGTCTTGCCCAGTGCTCCCCCAGTACCTGAGAGGATCCTGCATTCAGAGCGAAGTGAGCGATTAATGGCCAGCTCTGAAGGGGTGCCAGACCAGGCCTGGGGGGTGTGGGTGTCGCCGGCTGGGGGATCACAGGGATCTACTCCACATGAGGAGAAGAAATAGAGATGTGATTAAAAAATAAAAAAAGCATTGTTAAACATATTAGCGATGATACAAGGATCCAGAGTGGGTACCCCATCAATGTTAAGCACGGTAGGGGGTATCTTGTTATCTTTCCTAATTACTTCCTTAATGTTTGACCAGAATTTTTTGCCATTGCTCCAACAGTGTGTGAGGGTGTCCTTAAAGTACTGTTTTTTTTGCAGTCTGTATGGTCCTTGTGCAGTCATTTTGAACTTTTTTGTAGTTCTGGATGTCAGACTGTTTACCAGTGGCTTGAGATCTATGCCACACGTGATCTCTTGCCTTCACGCAGTTGAGGAGTTCTGAGGAATCCACAGGTTGTTGTATCCATTGATTTTATGCTTTTTTTAGTGGGGCATGCCGGTCACACACAACATTAAATTGGCATATTTATTGCTCAAGTGCGGAGTCAACTGAGCAGGAGGAATAGAATAATGACCAGTCCTGATGATAGAGGTCAGCTTTTAGCAATTCAAAGTGCCCCCTCATAAGGACCCTGTTTATGACTATTCTGGCTGGGGGTTTGGAGTAGTTATTAGACCAGTGAAAAGGACAGAGGAGTGGTCACTGCAAACATCTGGGAGTACTGTTGTGTGAGAGATGTGTTTTTTGGATGGTTTGATAGTGCCCAGTTCGGTAGGATGGATGTTCTGATCTTATAGTACACCCTGGTTGGGTCATCAACTAGCTTGGAAAGGTTAATTGATGAGACTGCATCCTTGTACGGGGTAGCTGCAGGGAGGAGCCAATTAACATTGAAATCCTTGAGCAGGATGATTTCAGAGTTAAGGTTGAGCATGTCTAGACACTCCATGAGTGAATCCAGTCCTGGGGTCTTCTGACCTTTAGGGATGTAAATTGTCAGGACAGTGAGAGTTTTATTGTGTGCCCCTAGGAGAATCTTTTATGCAACAGCTTGTGTGTTGGCTCAGTATTAGGCATTGGAAGAACTAGACCCTGTATATTTTTGCAGAAGTAGATTGCACATCTGCCTCCATGCTTAGTTAGATGATCTTGTCTGCACACGGAATAGCCAAGAATAGAAACTGCACTGTCAGTTGTATTGGGGTAGAGACAGGTTTTGACTATTGATAGGATGTCTGGGTTGTGTTGTAGAACCCATGCATTCAAACTGTCCATTTGGGGAGGAGGCTGCAGATGTTCAGCAAAGCAATTGTAAGATGTCCAGTAGTTTGTTGTGGAACAGTGGTAGACTTGAGGAGGGCCAGGGTTGGGGTGGATATTTCCTGAGAGCAGCAACAGCAACAGTGTAGTCCAAAAGAGGTGTTCTTTCAGCTGTTTGTTATTATATTTGGATTGCCTACACTGTTTATTTATTTATTAAAGTCATTTTGGAGAGTGGGGAGGAAACTGTCGAAGGAGGGGCCCAAGGCAAAGATGACAGTGTCATCTGTGTACGGAGTGTGGAAGCTTTTACGAGAGAGCTAAACAACCCAGGAAACAGTGCCATTGGAAGCAGCCATGCAAGCTGTTTGGATAATAGCCCTGTGTGGGCAGAAGACACATATTCCCTGAAAGTGGAAGTTATTACTACTGTATGTAATAGCATGACAGCACTCTATACATAATAGGCATTTCCCTGAAGTACTGTCAGTGCAGATGCTGGAGAACGTGAGTCTAGAGGTCCGGCAAATATTAAGAGAGTGAGCAATATTGCTACCCTCCGAAGAAATGTACCCTTACATGCAAACATACAAAACTGCCAGCAGAAACAGGTCTCATGATCTATCGAGTCTGCTTGAGTGTGCAGCTAGCACCTCATCTTGCAGCTGCCCCTCCTGCCCCCCTCTTCCCAGTATCCCTTACCCTTATCCTGTCCCAACCCCTCTTGAAACTGACCACCATCATATAGGATATTATCTTATCTGGTAAGGTGTTCCATTTTCCCATCACTCATTCAGTGAAAAAATGTGTTCTCATCTCCCTCCTAAATCCCCCATGTCAGTCCATGCCCTCTTGGGTCCTCCCCCTCTTATCTGGAAAATCCCTTCTGTGTTGGTCTTGTTTATCCTTCAGATACTTAAAGGTCTCGATTATATGCCCCACCCTCCTCTCTTCCAGTGAAATATATATATTCAACTCTCCCAGACAGTCTTTATAGGGGCTTGCTATCTAATCCCTGGATCATCTTTGGCTCTTTGCTGCACCTCAACAGTCTGGTGCCCTTCTTCTGGACTGGGCACCAGTACTGCATACAGTACTCCAGGTGGGCCCTGAACAATGACCTACACAGGGGCAGGATAACCTTCCTTCTAGAGAAGATCCCTCTTGCAGTACACTCCAGCAGTTTCTTGGCTTTTGCTGCCACCTTCCTACACTGAGCAGAGTTGTTCATGCTACCTGTAATGATCACTCCTAAGTTCTTCTCCTCTGTGGAGCTCACCAACTTTACCCCATTCAAGAGCTCACCTTTAAGAGGTTGGAGTCAATTCTGAGGACTGGAAAGTGACTCTTTAGCTGTTGCAAAGGTCTGTTTTATCAACCAGAACCTATGGATCTTGTCTGAGTACTACCCAGGTCAGATTGTTCCTTTTTCTTTTCCTCCTGTATATCTCAGTGAAGCAATGAGATTGCTTCATTTTTGTATCAAGATCAAATTGTGCAACTGTTTACTTTGCCTATGTGAAAGATAGGCTTGGGACTAATTCCTCAGGGGTGAGAGCTCTGAGGATTTTTCATTATTCTTAGTTTTCAGTGGTGTACAGGTGGAAAGAAACTGATACTTTGTGTCCACACTGCTATTAACTCTTCCTGAGGAGCTTAAATCAGCCCAGACTGCTTAAGACTTTCTCTGAGGTGTTTGCCTGAAGGGGAATGGACAATTGCTTTATTTGTGTTAGAAATAAAAAAAGATCACCAAAATGGCTTAATTTGTCAATAAAAAAATTAATAAAAATTAAAAAGAAAACCTATAATGATTATTTGAGGAATAAATCTAACACTACTTGGGAGGCATATAGAAAGATACTGACTAAATGCAAATTATCTATAAAGAGGGCAAAGTCAACTTAGGAATTTAGGTTGGCAAATTCTGCTAATAAGAATAATACTAAAGATTTTTATTCCTATATTAATTCTTTAAAGAAATCAGGTTGGTCCTATTGTACATCATGGTGATATCGTGCACGATCCTAATATGATGGCCGATATATTTAATACAGAGTTCTGTAAAATCTTTACAGATTCGGATACCTTCCCTGTATAAATATTGTTAGCGGGATTGATTCTGCTATAACCTTTGATGTAAAACATATTTATGATAAACTGATTTCCTTGAAGAGTAAATATTGCTCAGGTTCTGATAGATTGGTTGGGCATTTATTATTCTTAATAGCCAAACATATTGCATGGCCTTTAAAAAATTATATTTGAAAATTTTTTATTGAAAAATTATGTTCCAAATGATTGGAAAAGAGCAAATGTCATACCAATTCATAAGAAGGGTCTAAAAGATAATTGTGAGAACTATCAACCTATTAGTTTGACCTCCACAATCTGTAAGGTATTGGAGAGTCTTATTAAAGATATTATTGCACCAATCTTAAACAATCATGATACTGAACAGCACGGTTTTAAGAAGGGTAGAAGTTGCCTTACCAATCTGCTTTCTTTTTATGAGAACATCAGTGTGTATCTGGATCATAATATTTCATGTGATGTTATTTATATTGATTTCAGTAGAGCATTTGACATTATGCCTCATATGGTGCTTATTTCTAAATTATGTGATATTAATGTCAATCATCAATAGTAATTAGATTGGCAATTGGTTGAGAGATAGAACACAGTGTGTTCTCATTGACAGATTTAGCTCAGGGGTAGGATATGTTTCTAGCGGTGTCCCACAGGGTTCTGTGTTGGGCCCTTGTCTTTTTCAGTCATTTATTGCCGATTTGACCGATGAATGCCAGTCTATTTCTATTAAATATGCTGATGATGTAAAAATTGGCAGTCCATGTTTAGATATTATGCACTCTACCATTATACAGAATGACCTAGATAATATTACTTTCTGGGTAGACAAGTGGGGTATGAAGCTGAATCTGAACAAATGTAAAGTTATGCATTTGGGATCTAATAACCCAGATTATACGTATCAATTATATAGAACAGATTTAGTAAGCTCCTTTGATGAAAAAGATCTGGGTATTAGTATTTCCAATGACATGTCTTATAACAAGCATATTCAAGATACTATTAATAAGTCTAATAGAGTAATGTGGTCTATTTTATGTAATATTAGATAATGTAAACCTGAGGTCCTTGTACCTCTGTTTAGATCCTATATTAGGTCCCACTTGGAATATGCTGCTCAGTTGTGGTCTCCTTATAAAAAAATTGTTAGTAATTCTTTGGAGAATGTTCAAAGACGGTTTACAAAGAAAATCTTAGGATTAAAAAATAACATATAATGATAGGCTTCAGATATTAAAGTTAATGTCTTTATCTGCCCGTCGACATCAGAGGTGATTTGCTTCTTCTTTTCGATATAATTAAAGACACTGCCCTTATGACTGATTTAAATATACAGTTTAAAGACTATTTTCATAATGTTAGAGGTCATCTCTTACAACTAATTAGGACTAAATTTAGGCACAAAAGCTGACAATATTTTTTTACATTAAGAGTTGTCGGTCCTTGGAACAACTTACCTATTAATGTTGTTATTAGTGAAAATAAGAAAATGTTCAAGTATAGGCTTGATCAAATAATTTGTAATGGTTTTGCTTTATCATACTATCCTTTGGCTTAGTATAAGAGTGTTATGGCTAACGACACCTTGCTCTTTTCATAACCTTAGTATGAACCTTAGTAAATGAGAAGTGGGGCTGCTGTTTAAGATATTTAAATAAGTTAGTGGCTTTGGTAGCATTAATTAAATTGGTTGATTAATAGTTGTTAAATATTTGGCAGCATGTGTTGGGACCGGGTTTCCATGGGCAAGTGCTATTCCCCCTCTAGGCTGAGGGACCTGTGCCCTTTCGATAGCCCCCCATTGCTACCTGAGGTATACAGGCGTTGTTGTGCCTTGGGGATTGCATGGATGAGGCAGAGGGGGAAGGGGGTTCCTCAGCTAATGGGGGGAGCAGAGTGGGCAAATAAGGGTGGTAGGGTCAGGGAGATGCCCTGGGGCAAACTGGGTCCAGGATAGGGGAGTGCAATGTCTGGTTCCCATACCCAAGGGCTCCACTGAGAGTAGGCAAGTGGCCAGCTCCTCCAAGGCCTCTCATCCAACCCAGATGGTGTTATGCAATGCCAGGTCTATAAAAAACAAGACAGCAATTATTGCTGATCTTGTTGAGCCATCTGACCTGATTTGCATTACTGAGACCTGGCTGGACAAGAATGCTGGTCCCATATTGGAGTCAGCTGTTCCAGCCAGGTACTCAGTAATACATTGCCCGAGGTTGGATCAAAGGGGTGTGGGAGGTCGTTATTTGTTTTAAATAGGAATTGGGCCTTGTGGAGGTTGCAGTGGTGTCCCCTAGATCCTTTGAAAGTTTAATGGGAGCAGGTGTGGGCAGCAGAATTTTACTCATCTACCGTCCACCTGGTGATGAGAAAGTTTTTCTGCAGGAAGTTGCAGACTTCATTGTCACCTGGTGTTGGAGCCCTCCAGGTGGTTGGTTCTGGGGGACTTCAATGCCTGGGTCCATGATGAACTCTCGCATTTTGGTCAAAACTTCCTTCAGTGGATGATTCCATTGGGCTTCACACAGGTTGTTACCCCTGTTACCAATATTCAGGGTCACTCTTTGGATCTGATGTTCATCCTGGGGATGGAGATCATAGAACTGGTGGTGGAACCAGTTGGGTGGTCTGACCATCACTCCATAAGGTTCAATTTCACGGCCCCCCTTGTGAGACCTACCCCTTTGGGGATGGTCCAGTACTGCCCTTTGATGGGAGTTACCCCTTGGGATCTAATGGCGGTGCTGGACCTATTGAGTTGGCCTATGGAGTGCATGTAACCAGATGCCTTAGTGGTGCACTATAATATTATGGTGCTGAGGGCACTGGATTCCATAGCACCTGTCCGTGTTCACCCCCTCTCCCTTCGCTCTCTGTCCCCTTGGTTTGATGGGACACTGAGGGAGTTGAGGAGAGTGGGGCAAAGATTGGAATGCTGTTGGTGGAAATCCAGCCTGGAAGGTGACAGACTTAGATTGATGGCCCATTATGTGGACTATAAATCAGAAATCTCCCATAAGAAGGTAGAGTTCCTGTCTAGGGAGATAGCTGCATCAAGAAATTGACCAGCTCAGCTTTTCTGGATGGTGGACAGACAGTGCAATCCAGCCTATCTACGGGGTCAGAGAGCTCTTTCACAAATACAGTGTGATGAGTTTGCTCGGTTCTTTGAGGATAAGGTGTCATCGATCAGGTCGGAGATCTGCAGTACACATTCTAATGAGTGTAGCAGTGATCAATGTGGGGTTACAGGCCCTCGGTCTACCTAGACAGATTTTGACCAACCAGCGATCATGAATATCATGACGATTGTCCAGGGCTTGTGACCGACTTGCTGTAGTTTGGATCCTGGTCCCACGTGCCTCCTTGTGGGGTGCATAGATGTGATCAGACCAGTCCTTGCTGAGATAGTCTGGTGGTCTTTGGACCAAGGGGTATTTCCAGAGTCCTTAAAAGAGGCTGTTGTAACACCCCTTTTAAAGATACCTTCCCTTGACCCAGACTGTCTCGCTAACTACAGAACGATCTCTAACCTGCCCTTTTTGGGCAAGGGTATTGAGAAAATAGTAGCATTGCAGCTCAATGACTTTCTTACCACCCATGAGGTCTATGATCCTCTCCAGTCAGGTTTCAGAAAGAGGCATTGTAGCGAGACAATGTTGGTCTGGGTATTTAATGATCTCCTAATAGCGAGAGATCAGAGGAGCCGTTCGATCTTGGTCCTCCTTGATCTCTTTGCAGCATTTGGTACCGTGGACCATGGGATGTTGCTAGATCACCTGCGACTACTCTGTGGACTGTCAGGGACAGTCCCCAGATGGTTCCACTCTTTCCTCACAGGCAGAAGTCAGAGGGTTGTCTCAGGAATTTTTTTCTCTGCTCCCTTTGTTCTGTCCTCTGGGGTGCCGCAGGGCTCTGTGCTTTCCCCCATGTTGTTCACAGTGTATATGCTGCCATAGGGAGACATTATAAGGTGTTATGGGCTGAGTTTTCACTGCTATGCAGATGATACTGACTCTTCTCTATATGTCCTTTGTACCAGAACAGAATGACGCATTATCAGTCTTTAATAACTGCCTCGCTGAGATCCAGGACTGGATGAGCGCTAACTGGTTGAAACTGAATCTGGATAAGACTGAGGAGTTGGTTGTGGACCCGGGTCATCGTGCAGAGAAGCTGACTCCTGGGTTTCCCTCTGGCCTTGTACTAGAGGGCAACCAGTTGAAACCTTCTGAACAGGAGCGTAATCTGGGCATAATTCTTGACAGCGAGCTGACACTGAAGGCACAGGTATCGGCCGCTGTCAAGTCTTCCTTTTACCATATGAGGAATATCACTCAGATAAAACACCTTGTTCCACATGATGACTTTCCTGTGTTGGTCTACGCTTTTGTTTCCTCACATCTTGATCACTGTAATGCTCTATATCTAGGGTTGCCAGAGGTGGATCTCCATCGCCAGCAGCTGGTGCAGAATGCTGCAGCCAGGCTGTTGACTGGGTTACCAAGAACTTGTCGTATCACACCTGTGCTGCACAAACTGCACTGGCTGCCAGTGTGGTGGAGAATCACTTTCAAAGTCGTGTTGCTGACCTATAAGACCCTACACGGTCAGGGACCAGGCTACTTGCAAGATCTCCTTCAACCTTAGCGCCTTCTTTGCCTACTCCGCTCCGCTCACGAGGGATTGCTAGAGATTCTCAGGGTTTGTCTTCAGTCATCTGGGGCCAGAGCTTTTCCTTCCATGCCCCAAACCTGTGGAATTCTCTACCTCATCAGATCAGAGAGTGCCTGTCCACAGAATCATGTAAGGCGTTTCTGAAAAGTTATCTATTTGAATTAACGTTTGAATAGGTCTATTGCTGCTTTTCTTGTTTTTATGTTATTTATTACATTAGATATTATTTTGATATGTATTTGTGCTTTGATATGCAGAAAAGTGCATTATAAATAAATTTTGATTTGAAGTGATAATCCCTCTCCTGGTTCCTGGCTCCGAAGTGCAGAACCTTTCACTTCTTGGCATTGAAAACCAACTGCCATGTTACTGTCCACTCCTGCAGCTTCACCAGGTCCTCCAGCAACCCCTTCCACCCCTCTGCATCATCAACCACAGCTCACATCTTTGTATTGTCTGTGAATAGACTGATCCTGCTCTGGATCCCATGTTATATCTGCAATAAAAATCCCAAACAGCACCGGTCCCAGTACCTATCCCTGTGGTTCCCCGCTTGTCACCGTCACCCTTATGTGACATAGTGAGCAGAGTTAGTTGTTAACAGGACAGAGAATAGAAAGAGGATGGTTACCAGTTTGGTGCCTAAGTGCCAGATACAGTGCAATAGATTAGGACACTGAGAAATAAATCAGTCAGATATAGAGCAGCCTAAAGTATCTACAAGTGCTGGCTAGAGAGTAAATGAGGGGGGCCTATACTTGACAGTGAAAAATCCTTTTACTTCCAACATGCTATTTTTGCACACAAAGTACACATTGGGAGCTGCCCCACACTTCCCAGTGCAGCCCTTGGTGGTAAAGTATAGTAATACTGCCACCGAGACCACGCTTAAGTGTTTAAGTGTGGTCTCACTTACATTCTTAGGGTATCAGAACTACTCACCATCAGTTTACAGTTCTCATACCCTAACTATGTGTGTGAAACTTTCCTACAACAATAAAAGTGGTCTCAGCAGCAGTATTAGCATACAAATTATCTCTGAGTCCAAGCCACGTGATGTGTTATAGGCTTCCATTCTACATGGGCAAGTCCAAGCTCCTGGTAATACCCCTGGTTCCCCATTATTAAATTAAACTGCCAAGGGCTCATTTTAGCCTAGCACTTTAATACAACTGAGCATCACCTTACAACTACAGTGAGGTTACACAATTAGGCAGTAAAGTTATTAAAGGTCAGTTGCATCATCTACAGTGCTATACATTATTGGTAAATAGAGCTTTGGTTACTTGCTTAGATAAATATTTATCACAGGTCTGAATAAAATAAAAAATAACATAATAAACTGTTTAGTTACCTGTGGCCATAGAAAGAGCATCAGCAGAGTCAAAAAGACCATTTCATTTTCTGAAACTTTCCTCATATTTTTCCAGGTCAGGAGTCTGGTAGAAGCTTGGGGTAAATATACAGAAGTTTAAATGTTAATCTGAACATAACAGTCTCTTCAATCACAAAATGTTAAGTACTAAAGAGGATTTAAAAAAAAATGCTTTGAGTGGTGTTCCCAGTTTTGTTTTAAGAGCAACTTTGCACAGAGCATGTACTTTTATTACCAAAAGAGTGGTCACAATGGAGCAATTTGTTAACTAATGTTTTATTAATATGCCACCACAGTCCTCTTACCAGTGCAGCATTTAAATCCCTGCCTATCATAATTCTGCTTTTGTAACTAACAGCTGCCATTACAGCTACTGATAAGGGCCTTCAAGACTTGTCAAATGGAAATCTTTAGAACCTAATTAAAAAAAGTCACTGAAATGTTCCAGGATAGACCACCTCTGATCGCTGATACTCAAATGCACTTTATCAGCTGGTAGGTCAGTGCAAGCGTGGTCCAATCCTTAGCCTTGTTTTTGGCCCAGATGGTGACAGGGCAGGTTTTGCTTTTGGCCGAGGAGCCTGCAGCTACAGTGGCCGAGTGAAAGGCTGAGGGGGATGAAGCAGCATAGATATGGTTTGGTAAAGTATTACATAGAGAATAATGGATGGGTACATGGTTATAACAAGGATTTTACACCCCCCAAGGGGTTTATTAAGGCATCCTACCCCAAGGGGGATTGTAAAATCCAAGTTGTACACACCTACCCATCCTTTATTTTGCATAATTGCTGGGGGTCATTTTTTCACCACAGCAATCATACAGAATAAGTGGATTTCTCTATGGAGTGGAGCCGTGGACCATTTGCGGTTTTAGCGTAGCGGCTGGCTCAATCATAAACTGAAACAGCTTTTTTTTGTTGTTGTTGTTATAGAGTCCATATAGGTAGTTTCTTTTGTGCCCAGTAATTTTGTTTAAAAAAAAAAAGAACTTACTGCTGACTTCTGTCAGGGAAGCTTGCAGCACTGAAAAGTGAGGACAGATGGAGTAGACAGTAGGACGTTCATGGTAGGTACATGTGCTGAAGTAGGGAAGCCAGGCCCATGTTAATCATTATAACCAGCTAGTTATAATGAAAGAATTATGGCCCAGTTTCCCTATGGGAATAAATAGTCACCAGTTATTGTATTTAAATTATTCACAGCCTCACTGTGTCCATTATATGTCTCCCAGGAAAATAGATCCTGAGGCAAAAACAAGGAAGTAATCTCAGCAACACAAGGTAGACTGTATTCCATTTTCATGCCACCAATCTGTTTCCTGCCCTTGGCTTAGGTTTCTCCCTTCCCTCCAGGCAGTTGCACTTTTTGGTGGCTAGCAGTATGACTAGTGGGACTCCAGTTACTGTTGCTTCGTTCATAAGGGCGTCCCTTGATTTAACTTGGAGAACTTTCCACAAGCACCATCACCACAGAGTCAATGTTTTTTTCCCTCACAGTACCCTCACAGCCTTGCTCGAATTCACAGGGTATGTCCACCATCCATTAAACTGTGGCCACCTGGTTGGGGCAGCTTTCATTGACCTATCAAAGGCATTTGATATGGTGCACAATGTTCTCCTCTTAAACCAGCTATCTGACATTGGTCTCTCATCTAACACCCAGGCATGGTACAATAGCTACCTAATCAACCACCACCAAAGGATAAGGATTGGCAAAGTCCTCTCCTGCAGCAGACCCATTCAATCTGGTGTCCCACAAGGATCCATTTTAGGGCTGCTACTGTTCAGCCTATTATGAAATAATCTCCCAGCCTTCAGCCCATGTCGAATGCTTCTGTACACAGATGATGCGGTCCAGTTTACCAACAAGCAATACCCTGAACTACTAGAGGCAGATCTACAAAAAGGCTTTGCATCCATGGAGTAGCAGTTTAAGGAACATAGACTGGTCCTGAATTACAAAAATACTAAGACTATATTGTTCTCTTCCCCACAAAGCAAACTCAAAACCTTCCCTCTTACAATCACAAATGACTGCAGTTCCACTCTTGAGCTTGTTCGGCATTTTAAGTACTTGGGCATCACCATTGATTCTACCCTATCATATGCCCAGCACATTGATAATACCACAAAGGCAATCAATACAAGAATTGGGATCTTATACAGATATAAGCACTGTCTTATTCATGAAGCCCTGAACATGGCAATTCATAACTCCATTGTATCTCTCATCGACTATCAGCTAGCGGTGTATGGACCTGCAATAGATACAGCCCTCCACCACATCTTTATTGTCCTGAATAATAATAATAATAATAATAATAATTTTATTTATATAGCACCTTTCAACATATCAAGGTGCTGAACAATTTAACAATTCAATCATTACATACACAAACATATATATAAAATCAGCATACCACAAAATAAAATATGTAACAATAAAATGCAGAGCATGAATAAATAATTAATTATCTAGAAAGCCATGCTCCACAGATAAGTTTTCAGCTCTTTTTAAAGAGTTCCACAGAGGTGCACTGCCGTGCTGACATGGTAGAGAGTTCCAAAGAGTGGGTGCAGCAAATGAAAATGCTCTGCTGCCAGAGGATTTCAAACTCACTCTCGGATCTCTAACAACCCCATGTCGGCCGAGCGGAGTGATCGGGTCAGGCAGTAAGGTACAAGGAGGTCTTTCAGGTAAGCTGGACCTGGTCGCGGAAGGCCTTAAAAGTCAACAAAATGACTTTAAAGGTGATCCGCCACTGCACAGGCAGCCAGTGCAGTTCGCGCAGCACGGGAGTGATGTGACAAAAACGACTTGTCCCAGTCAAAACCCGGGCTGCAGCGTTCTGCACCAGCTGCAGGCGATGGATTTCAACCCCAGAAAGCCCAAAGTACAGTGCATTGCAATAGTCTAAGCGTGAGGATACAAAGGCATGAACCAAAGTAGGCAGGAAGTCAGACGGAACAAGATGCTTCACCCTGGCAATGTTCCTAAGATGATAAAAGGAAGTCTTGACAACAGCAGACACCTGAACTTTAAGAGTCAGCTTATCGTCAAGAACAAATCCAAGGCTACGCACCTGTTCTGAGGACGGCAAAGGTACTCCACCAAGAATAATTCCAGATGGAGCACCGATATCCGGCCTCACCACCCGACCACCAGGGTCCACCACCAGCACCTCTGTTTTCTCCGAGTTCAACTTTAGCCAACTAGAATCCATCCAGTCTTGGATCTCCCTCAGACAGCCGTTAAATACCGAGAGAGCTCCATCCTGGTCGGGTGCAAAGGACAGATAGAGCTGGGTGTCATCCGCATAGCAGTGAAACCTCAGCCCATACCATCTAATGATACCTCCGAGGGGCAGCATGTACACTGCAAACAACATGGGCGACAGCACGGATCCCTGGGGGCACTCCACACAACAGAGAGATTGGATCAGAGAAAAAATCCCGATACAACTCTCTGTGATCTCCAGTAAGAATAGGCGTGAACCATTGCAAAATGGTTCCAGACATTCCACAAATATACCCCAGACGAGCTAACGGCACCATGTGGTCCACTGTGTCAAAGGCTGCAGAAAGATCAAGAAGAACGAGAATGGGCGTCTCTTCTGATCCTGCCATCAGAAGATCATTTAACACCGAACCAAGCGCAGTCTCAGTGCTATGTCTTTTACGGAAACCCGACTAGAAGGATTCAGTAGACATTATGGATGGTTAAATGGTCATCCAATTGATTTCGCCATTCACCTTCTGATAACCTTCCAATAAAGGGAAGGTTAGAGATAGGTCGATAGCTAGAATAAGAGTCCAGGTCCAAGGAAGCTTTTTCAAAAAGAGGAGTTACCACAGCCTCTTTCAAGGAGCAGGGAAACTCACCCGATTCCAAGGAGCACCAGACTACTTGCACCAGGACTGGACCAATGGTATCCAAACAACCCAAAATAAGGGGAGTCGGACCAGGATCCAAACCACAACTTGTGGGGCACATAGAATGGATGATCCTCATAATGTCCACGAGCTCAGGTCGTCGAAAGGAACTCCAGGAAAAATGAGGCACTGTCATCTCATGCTGACCAGAGGCTTCACCTGCTTGCCAGACCCAGGTTCTTCCTGATGTCGGCCACTTTAGCTGCAAAGAATTGAGCGAGCTCATCGCACTCTACTTGCGAAAAAGCTTTCCGAACATGCAGGCAGGCTGGGTTGCACAGTCTGTCAACAGTTCGGAACAGCTGAGCCGGTCAATTCTGAGCAACTGCAATCTCCCTGGACAGGAATTCTGCCTTCTTGTGGGTGATTGCAGATTGATAGTTAACATAATGTTCTATGGAGAGTCACGTGATGCGGGACGTGGAGTAGCTGTGCCTCTGCGAGCTCCGTTCTTCACCCGCCCGATTACCGAGAAATAATATCTCTTCAGAGCTCTAAACCTGTAATACCTGGTTGTGTAGTGTCGAAGAACCCAGAGGCAGCGTGCCATATGGAGGTAGAGATGAAAGCCCTATCCAAGCACACCCGCCGGCTGACCCGGAAAACGTGAAAAATCAAGGCCTCGACCTCGGCGTTATCGCAGGGGGCAAGCAAGCATAGCATGCCGGAAGAACCGCTTACACTGTCTCACTTTTTGGAAGAGGTGAGTCCCCTCAAAGAAGCAATGCTGGGAATGACAGGGGAGCTCAAGGAAATAAAAGCGACGATCACAGATGTATCTCGCAAGACTTCTGATAATGAAGCATGAATTAAATCCCTAGAAGGCACTAGGGAAAAGATTGATACAGCTGTTGTCAAGCTATCTCAATGGATTCACAAATTAGAGCTCAAAGTCCAAGATTTGGAGGGTCGGAGCCGACGCAACAATGTTGTGTTCATTGGCTTACCAGAGAAAGCGGAGGGGCAAAAGCCGATTAAATTTGCACAGAAGATTACAGAAAAAATCGTGGGGCCTTCGCCTTTTGGGCCTATGCACAGTAGAGAGCGCGACAGGGCATTACAAGGGTCTGGCTTACCACAACCAGATCACCCTCCTAGGCCCTTCATTATAAAGTTCCTTAACTATCAGGAGAGGCAGTTGCTTATCGACAAAGCCAGAGAAGAGAAGGAGGTTTATTGGGAAGGTGTTCGGGTCAGAATAGCACAAGACCTCCCACTATCGGTCCGGCAGAAAAGGGCTGAGTTTCATCCTTTGGTTAAGAGACTGATAGCTGCTGAAATAAAGTTCAGAATGGGATACCCTGCGCGATTACAGGTCCCGATAGGCAAAGAATGGAAGACTTTTGAATCACTGGACCTGGCATCTGCAGCTCTACGGGAGGCCTTCCCAGCGTTGTTTAAAGAGCCATGAACCTGGCTACGTGGAATGTAGCCTCCCATTCTGGTTGCTCGTAACATAAAAGTGTATCCAGTGATGAGCTGATGATCAGTGTTTTGTCAAAGACTGATTTGCGTCTCCCACCAGATTCTGGTCAATGTTTTCATGAGGGACAGTCAAACTTTATTTGTTACAGAAAATTTTCTGTGGAAAAGCGAAGTTAGGTCTCTAGTTGGTTGTAGGCTTATTGGAATCCTGTTAATTAGTTCTACGTTGCAATTTGGGTTATGTAAAGGGAGTGCTTTGCCCTTTTGCTCCCTTGCTATTTAACGGAAGCAGGAAAGACATCTGTTGGTGAAGGGGGATTCTTGAATTTTGACTCCGATTGGTGAAGCCAAATTCCGATCAGCCGGGTGTTTAACCTGAGGACCTAGGTAGCTATATAAGGGCTTTATTTACTTGTAGGGTGGGGGATAGGGCGGAGAGTGGAGGAATGGGCTGAGCATCCTGATATCATGGGCCGTGGCGAGAGTGCTTGGGTTGGAGGGAAGGGATGGGAGGGTAGCAGGGAGGCAGGTGGGGGGTCTTAAGGGAAAGGGGTAGGTTGGTAAGAGGAGGGGCGATCTTAGGTCTTGGGGGAGGCACAAGGCTACTACAAAGTTTTTGTCAATTTGACATAGAGGAACAATTTACACACTGCCTTTTAAACTGTTTCCATGGGGGCCGATACGTTTATTAAGTTTTGTACTTGGAATGTTAAAGGGGCACGTCTTAAAGCAAAGCAATATAAAATACTGAAATATCTTGAGGCGATGAAGACAAAGGTGGCTTTTTTGCAGGAAACGCATTTGTTACAGGACAAAACGAGCTGCATGAGGAGAATGCAATTTGGGGAAGCGTACTCTTCTCAGGGTAACACAAAGAGCAGAGAGGTAATGATTTTAATTCATAGATAGGTACCCTTTTGCCCTATTAAAATTATTCAGGATAAAGAGGGTAGATTTGTGCTAGTTAAGGGCAAGCTCTACAATATGGAAGTCTTGTTAGGGGCAATATACGGACCTAACTCAGACAGCCAGGACTTCCTGGCAGTATTACTAAAGACACTGTTGCCATTTACGCACCTACCTATGATAATAGGGGGCGATTTTAACTTGGCCCTCGACCCTATGTTAGATAGATCCACTAAAAGTCAAATGCCTTTCACACCGCCAGTTTGGCTTTAACGATCTATTGGTTCGTTTGGGCCTGGCAGATGTCTGGAGAGTGCTCCATCCACAAGCAAGAGAGTATACCTTTTTCTCTCAGGTCCATGGGTCAGGATCTCGAATTGATTACATACTTATTTCCAGGGCATTACTTAAAGGGATCGTGGGGTCCATGATAATGGCAGCACCCTGTCAGACCACTCTGCTGTGGAAGCTACAATTTCTCTTCCCTCTATCACTCGTAAGGGTAGTAGATGGAAGGTAAACAATCAGCTACTGAGAGTACCTAAGATAGTTAAAGACCTGACTTCAAAAATAGAAGAGTTTATTGAGATTAATGCAAGGGGGGATGTAAGGCCTGACATTCTTTGGTCAGCATTGAAGGCATTCATCAGAGGGTTATTGATTAGCCAGGCGTCTAGAAGGAAGAAAGAGATGAATAATACCATGGCGGACCTGTTAAATCAAATCAAGGTCCTACAGGATGCTTTGGTCGCCAACCCTCAAGAGGAGACCGAAGCTAGGTTAATTAAAGTTAAAAATACCTATCTTAAGTTGTTGGGAGACCAAGCGAAGCTGGCTATTATCAAGACAAAGGCTAATTACATTGACCAGGGTGATAAACCAGGCAGGTTTTTGGCTAGACGGTTAGCTCAGTTGGAGGCATCTCGCCTAGTCGAGGGAATGTGGTCAGAACATGACAGGTGTATTAAGACAAACCCGGAAGACATAACCCAGATTTTCAAAAGTTATTATGAGGTTCTATATGGACCTATGCACTCCCCTCCGAGTCAGGAAAGGATCATCTCATACCTGGATGGGATATCCCTCCCAAAATTAGAAAGGGCAGATCATGAAGCCCTGATTGCGGATATCACGCATGGGGAAATAGAGCGGGTTATTAAGAACCTACCAAATGACAAAACACCCGGCCCAGATGGGTTTTCACCCAACTTTTATAAAGTATTCTCATCTTCCCTAATCCCTTTGTTATCTAAGCTATTCCAACACATTCTCTAGGGGGCGGACATGGATAGATATATCTCCGAGGCCCTTATTGTAGTGTTGTTGAAACCTAACAGGCCCCCTGAGAAGCCTGATAGCTATCGGCCTATTTCCTTGTTAAACTATGACATAAAAATCCTGGCCAAAATACTCGCTGACAGACTTGGAAGAGTGGCGTCGAAACTAATTGGGGATGAGCAGGTGGGTTTTATGAAGGGGAGATCTTCGACGGACCATTTTAGGCTGCTTTCACATGTCTTCTCGGCGTCCGAAGGGGCAGACCTACCATGGGCGTTGGTTTCCTTGGATGCCGAGAAGGCATTTGATAGGGTTCACTGGACATTCCTATTTCAGGTATTGGATAAATTTGGCTTTCCGGAGCAGTTTATTAGCTGGATCAGGGCCCTTTATTCGAATCCGTCAGCCAGAATTTTATGTAACGGGGTTTTATCCTCATCCTTCCGGTTACAAGTTGGGACAAGGCAGGGCTGCCCCTTATCTCCTCTCCTTTTTAATCTTTATTTAGAACCATTGATAAGACGTATAGTCTCATTTGATAAGATTAAGGAATCCAAATTAGAGAACATATAATTAAAGTCACAGCATTTGTGGACGACCTGTTAATGTATGTTACCAACCCGGCTGTTTCAATTCCCGCACTTCTAGAGGTTATAAGTGAGTTTAGTGCATTAGCCAACTACAAATTAAACCAAGAGAAAACTGTTGTGTATCCCTAAACAATAGGGTATTTAAAAGGATGTTGTTAATCTCGGACTGGGGTGGAGCCCTAAATCCCTGAAGTATTTGGGCCTTACTTTGACAACTAATTCTGAGAGGTTCCGTATTCTTAACTTAGACAATTTAGTCCGCACTATAGAATTGGATATGAAAAGATGGGCCCAACTACCTCTCTCATTATGGGTAGGATAAACATGGTGAAAATGAATATATTCCCTAGGCTCCTCTACCCTTTGTGCAATCTTAATGTTTGGCTCCCATTATCGTGGTTTAGGAAACTTCATGGGATGATAGTGGATTTTATTTGGAGTTATAAGAGGGCCAGGATGGCTTATGTTAAACTGGCAGCGCCCAAAACACAGGGCGGTCTGAGACTACCCCAGTTTGCTCTTTATTTCTGGGCTGCCCATATGAACAAATACGGCAGATGGGCATTTTCGCCTATATCCAAATTGAATAGGGAATATCTCCCATTATGGGTTAATCTGGAGGTTAGCCTTATTAAGAGTTTAGGACTTAACCCCCGAAGCTCTATTCTATAATACCCCCAAGGTGTTTCCCCTGCTAGAATACACCCATTGGAGTGTCCTTTAAGGTTCACAATCAAGCCTGTAACTTCTTAAGATATAATTATATTTTGGATGGCTCCCAGCCAATCATAGGAAACCCACAGTGGTGAATTGCGAATCGGATGATTACGCGTAAGTGGATGCCGGAGTTGGAAGGATGTAGGTGGATAGACCTTCTCAATGGGGAGGGAGATCCTCACTCCGTAATACAAATAATGCAAGATTTCAAATTGTCGGGGGAATGAGGTATTCAAAGTCTACCAATTAAGGCACCTACTTGTTCAAAAGCTGGGGGTAAGTAGGCCTATTCTTACTCGTACAGCCTTGTGGACGGAGTTGAAACCCTTAATAGGATCCCCGCATGCGGTTTCAAAGATTTACCAAGTTTTGTTTCAACGGGCCTTTACGGATAATTTAGCGCCTACACCATATTGGGCTAGGGCTTTCCCCAATGCTAGCTTGGACTGGTCCCGTATTTGGGGGAACTGTCACAAATATATGAGACAGGATTGTCTCAGACTAACCCAATTTAAAATTTTGCACAATATTTATTATACATCTCAGAAGCTAGTTGATTTGAAGGTATTACAGGAGCCCAGATGTTATAGATGTGGCTCTGGGGGAGGCTGATTTGTTACATATATTTTGGCATTGTCCAAAAGTTGCTCCGTTGTGGAAAGAAATTAAAACTAGAGCGAATCCTCTGTTAGGTATAGGTGAGATGTTTACACCAAAGGTTTGTCTACTAGGGGATCTATCAGATTTCCCGGTTAAATTGAGGAAATATCATATAACTCTGATCTCCATTACTGTGAAAATATTGGTTCTTAAACATTGGAAAGACTCAATTACAATTACTTATTCAGAGTGGCTAAGGGAACTGTTAACGAGCCTCAGGATGGAGAGAATGATAGCGATACTGCATAACCAAATGCCTCTTTTCGATAGAATCTGGTCCCAGTTAGAAATTGCTTACTCCTAAATATGTCAGTGCTGGTTTCCATGTCATTTAATCTTGTATATAAAGCCTTGTGGGGGGATGATATGGGGTCGGGGTTTTTGGAGGTGGGAGGGATCAGGGCTTACGACATAGATATGGTTATTTTACATGATGTGCATTCATTATTGTCTGGTATTGCTGTATGGCGATTGGCAATGTAAGTCTCTGTACCACAAGTTTGTTTAATAACCACAGTTCATTATACCTTTTGGGGGGGGAGTGGGGGGTTGGGTCTCTTGGGGGGGTAGGTGGGGGTCAGGGGCTTGACATGTTTATGGCTATTTTACATAAAGTGCACTCACTATTGTCTGGTTTTGCTGCAAGTGATTGGTAATGTAAGCCTCTTAATACCTCAACTGTGTTTAAAATCCAATAAAGAGTAAATGGCAAAAAAAAATAAAAACATAATGTTCTATCAATCTAGAGTGGTCAGCATCAAAAGGAGCTCACTGCCAACGCTCTAACCTTCGCCTCTGTCTCCGATCTCCTCAGGGTCCCATCAAACCATGGGGCTCTTGGGCGAGGGATCTGGGCGCTGATGTAACAGAGCAATAGAATCCAGAAAAGGCGTGATGGCCTTATTATAGGCTGACACTAGTGCTTCTGGACTACTGCTCACCGAACTGAAGGATGAGAGTCAAGGACCGCTGCTAGACCTTGTGGGTAACATTCTGTAATGGGCGGTGCCTGACCATCTCCACAGGGGCTAGTCTTCTCAGGGGGTGCAAAATTGAACCTCACAATGTGGTGATCAGACCAGGCGACTGGTTCCACCCCCATGTCGAACGCATTGATCCCTAGAAGGAAGACTAGATCTAAAGAGTGTCCAGATTTATGCGTTGCAGTGGAAACCACCTGTGTGAGGCCCATAGAAGACATCAATTGGAGGAAGTCGTTACCCAAATTTGAGAGTTCATCGTCGACCCAGGCGTTGAAATCACCCAGGACCATCAACCTGGGCGACTCAAACGACATGTTGATGAGGAAGTCTATTACTTCCTGTAAGAAGCGTCTCTCATCACCAGGTGGATGGTAGATCAGGATGATTCGAACGCCTACACCTGCTATGACTGTACACTCGAAAGACCCAGTCTCACCGACTACCACATTCGTGAGACCCAATTCCATCTTAAAACAGACTGCAACCCCCCCACCCCTGCGGTCCAATCTCGGGCGGTGTATCACCGAGTACCCGGCCGGAATCATGGCCTCTAAAGTGGGGCCAGAGTTTTATCCAGCCAGGTCTCGGGTGATGCAGCCAGATCAGCCGAACCAACAAGATCGGCAATAATAGCGGTCTTATTCCTAACAGACCTGGCATTGCATAACACCACCGAGTTGGACAAACTTCAGGGGTTGTCAAGCCTTTCTGCCCACTAGTTTCTGTGGGCGCTTGGTATGGCTACCAGACAAGGAGAACCTCGATCTGGATTCCATTTCACCCCAGGGCGCCTCCTGGTCCTGACTGCCCCGATACGATGGACCCGCTCATTCATCCACCCCTGTTCGGCAACCCCCCTCCTCTCCTACGGGCAATCCCCAGAGCCCTACAGCGCTGGTAAATATCAAAAAGTAGAGTAAGAATAAAGCATGCTGTCTCCTCACAGGTACTGCAAGACTCATGCACACATTTGTTATCGCTATGTCATGGCAGGTTGACTGCAACTTGAAGGATGAATCAAATACCAGACCTGACTACTCATCCCTTAACCTCCTCGCTCCCGATTGTACAGAACCTTCTGACCATACCTCAGGGCTCAAAACAGACTAGAAATGCTGCCTAGCAAATATTCCATGTACCAAGGTACTGTACCACACTGGCTCAATGGGCTTTGCCTATCATGTCACCATCTGGACAAATGCAGTACCTCAAGGCATCTCGGACACTGCAATGATTGTCGCATTCAAGAACAAACTCCTTTAACACCTACTTGCCATAAATACCTGTGCCTGCCTTTGCTAATTCCCATCAGTGATTTTACCTACAACTTCTGAAATAATAATAATAAATCATAGCTTTATTTGACTGAGCGCCTTTCAGAATTGTTAAAGTGCTTCGCATAAAGATTATTAAAAACAGTGGCATAAAACAGCAATATAAAGATAATAAAATCTATTATTCTGTATAATTCAGTATTCAGGAAATCAGTAATTACAACTGACAAGGACAATAATTCCCACTAGCACTTACTCCTCCTATTGCTACCCCAGAGTAGCACTGACTCAGCATTTCCCTGACACTCCCTTCCCTTCCCTTCCCTTCCCTTCTGGTTCTACCTCTCCGCACCCCCAATCTACTACCCCTACTACCTCCCCACCTTTCCCCTCCAACTACTCCTAACTCTATCCTTCTTCTCTCTTTTCCCTCCCATGTACTCGCTCACTTGTGTAGTATCTCCAGGATGTAGGCATACATTGTATAATGCCTTAATAGTGTCTATCCTGTATAATAAGTGTAATGTGTACCTCTACTTTTGTATATGTACTTCTGTCCTTCTATAATTGTACCAATCTGTAATGCAACTAACTTGGAACCAGTTAACAAACATCTGCTCACTGGTGTTATCCAAGATTTCAATAAATAAATAAAATGAAAAATACAAAAATGAAAAAAAAGAAAATATACCAACAGAGACAGTGACTGTTTTGTGAACTCCCCATTGTGAAAGTTAGAGATGTCCCCTAAATGTAATAATTCTATCATTTGAGATAGATAAAAAAAAACACACACTTCGGTTAACAAGCATTGCCTGGGCAATGATGAACTTGTCTCGCAAACTTGCACATTTACAGACCATGAACACAAAAAAACATCAGAGTTATAGAACAGAGATGATGCTCTAAAGAATATATTAAAGGGGAGGGGATTTGCAACATAAACTGACAAGTCCCCCAATACATATTAAGTTTATCCTTTCTGTAGTTCTTTTTTTTCTGGTTTGCATGCTTGACGCAGGTTGTCAGCCTTTACTCGAGAGCTAAGCAAAATGTGATTAGTTATACAAACATATGAACACACGAAGAAGCCAGCAGAAGAAGGCCATTTGGTCTATCAAGTCTGCTCGTATTGCAGGGTCCACAGCTTGAGCTAATGTCTGTGCCCTCCTTCCCCACTCCTCCCATCCTCCCTACCCATGGTTCTTACCTTCCCCCATGCCTGTCCCAGCCTATCTTAAATCTACCCACTGTCTTCAACAAGATGACCTCTTCCAGCAGTGCATTCCAAGTGTCCACCACCCTCTCTTTGACAAAGTGCTTCCTGACCTACCTCCTAAATCTCCAACCTCCAGCTTAAGACTGTGCCCTCCTGTGATATGGTTGCTACTCAGCTTAAAGAGACTCTCCTTATCAACCTTATTTATCCCTTTCAAACACTTGAAAGTCCCAATCATGTCCCCTCTTTCTCTCCTGTCTTCCAGCGAGTACATGTTCAGTGCCCTCAACCTCTCCTCATATGCCTTGCTCTGCTGACTGGCTATCATCTTTGTAGCCCTCCTCTGTACCTTCTTGGTTAATGTCCTTTTTGAGGTGTGGGCACCAGTACTGAACTCCATACTCTAGATGCAGCCTAACCAGTGACCTGTACAAGGGCAGCATAACCTCCTCTCTCCTACTACTGATCCTTCTAGCTATGCATCCCAGCATCTAGTTTGCCTTTGCTGCTGCTTTCTTGTACTATATGGAGTGCTTCAGGTCACTAGTGATCATCACTCCCAGGTCCTTCTCCTCCTGTGATGCAGATACTCGGACTGCACCCAGGTAATACTCTGTCCTGGGATTCTTGGCTCCAATATGCATAACTTTGCATTTCTTGGCATTGAAGCCAAGCTGCCAGACCCTGGACCACCTCCCCAGCTTTTCCAGATCTTCATGTAGGTCCCTTATCCCTTCAGCTGTATCCACTCTCCCACAGAGCTTGGTGTCATCTGTGAATAGACATAATCTGCCCTTAATGCCATCCCTAATGTCATTGATGAAGACATTGAACAACACCGGCCCCAGCACAGAGCCCTGTGGGACCCCACTGGTTACCTCTCGGGTGCCAGATAACTCTCCCCCACCACCACCCTTTGGGTTCTGTCCCTCAGCCAGTTTTCCACCCATCTAACCATCTTTTCCCCAACTCCAAGATCCACCAACTTCTTGATCAATCTTTTGTTGGTGGCTGTCTTTTACAATTACAGTCTCTCAGTTACAAGCAGGTTGTACAGTACTAACATTCCTCAGAGAAGCATGATTTTTTTATTCTTTGGTTACTTGGTAAGGTATCCAGTGATGCTGGTGTCTGAAATTGAGTGACTCACCTTTGAGCAACTAAGTTTGATCACCTGTTATGACAGTTACCATTACAGAATAGTGCATGTAGGGAATAGCAAGGATGGTGCAACATTATAGTGCAGAAAGAGTGATGGAGCGTTATGTTGCATTAGGTGGATTGAGTTATAAGGATTGGTTGGTGGGAGCAGTGTTGAGCTGCTCATATGGCATAGTGGTGAGTGTCCCCATCTACAATGCAGGTGGACCTGGGTTTGGGTAAAGACATGTGTTTGTTTTGTAGTTTGTTGGGGCTGTAATTTTTTTTCTGTGTTGTGTTTGAAGTCCTGTTTTCCCCACCCCTCAGGTTTCCCCCCATGTTCTCCCACTCACAGCTTGTGTCTCCCTCCCTGAGTTACATTTCTCCTTGAGTTTTCCCCCTCCCTGACATGCACTCCCCTAGAGATGGTAAGGTATATATAGTGGGGTGTGGGGGACAAAGTTAAAGTTGTTTCTCCATTTCAAAGTTTAATTTTTTTATTCAGTGAGGAGTGTACATCGCCGTTTTGATTTTCAGCAATGTACACTCGCTGTTACGGCAGTCGCTGATTAGCTGTCGCTGTTATGACATGGAACCACTGGGTAAGGCACAAGGCCTATTTTCAAGGGTGGGCCAGGAGCACAGGGAAGGTTAAGTGACTTACTCAGGGTCTCACAGTGTGCGAGTGGAGGTTGTGGGACTCAAACTCGGGTTAGCTGGATGTGCCCAGCTCATTCACAGTTTAAACTGGAAATACTTTTCCAGTTTGAACTTTCTTTTGTACCATGAGCACCAAGTATCCATGAGTGGTCCTGGTCTTCTCATTAATCTCATTCACAGTTTTCTTGTCTGATCTCCAGGCTATACCATTTTTGTTTATGTGCTCTCTGTGCAGATGAATGAGCTTACTCAGGCACATTTTAGGTATCAGCAGCACAGCATGCCTAAACATTCCAAAAAGTATTCCGAATGTGGCAGATGGACTAGCTAATTAATTATCTCTCTTTTCGATAACAATAAGGTACTCCCAGGGATAATATTAATGCCGTTGATAACTACACATTAGGGGCACGTGGCAGTCAGCTGTACCTTGTGCCACATCATGCCCCAAGGGTGATTACGTAGAGCATTAATATAACCCATTGCTATACTTTATAATTTAATAAACATAAAGTGAATAAATGACATTGGGGATGACATTAAGGGCAAAATGTGCCTATTTGTGGATGGCACCAAGCTCTGTGGGAGAGTGGACACAGCTAAAGGAATACAGGATATAAAGGAAGATCTGGAAAAGATGGGGAGGTAGTTCAGGGTCTGGCAGCTTGGCTTCAATGCCAAGAAATGTAAAGTTATGCATATTGGAGCCAAGAATCCCAGGACAGAGTACTACCTGGGTGGAGTCCTAGTATCTGCATCAGAGGAGGAGAAGGACCTGGGAGTGATGATCATTAGTGACCTGAAGCACTACACACAGTGCAAGAAAGTAGCAGCAAAGGCAGACTAGATGCTGGGATGCATATCTAGGGGGATCAGTATAATAGGAGAGAGAAGGTTATACTGCCCTAGTACAGGTCACTAGAAAGGCCACATCTAGAGTATGGAGTTCAGTAGACTGGTGCCCACAGATCAAAAAGGACATTAACCTGCTGGAGAAGGCCCAGAGGAGGGCTACAAAGATGATAGTGGGTCAGCTGGGTAGAGCATATGAGGAGAGACTGAGGGCACTGAACATGTACTCCTTGGAAGACAGGAGAGAGTGAGAGAGAGGGAAGGGACATGATTGGAACCTTCAAGCACTTAAAAGGGATAGATAAGGTTGCTAAGGAGAGTCTCTTTAAACTGAGTAGCAACCATAACACAAGGGGGCACAGTCTTAAGTTGGATAGTGGGAGGTTTAAGAGTGAGGTCGGAAAAGAGCTTCTTCGCAGAGAAGGTGGTGAACACTTGGAATGTACTGCTGGAAGAGGCCATCTCATTGAAGACAGTGGGCAGCATTAAGAGAGGCTGGGATAGGCATGGGGAAAGTAAGGATCATGGGTAGGGAGTATGGGAGGAGTGGGGAGGGAGGCAGGGTCATTAGCTCAAGCTGTGGACCTTGCAATATGAGCAGACTTGATAGACCAAATGCCCTTCTTCTGCTGGCTTCTTCATATGTTTGTATGTATGTAAAGCTTGCCAGTATTAAACCCAATTCTGCAGTATGCTACGGCAGAGTTACTGCAGTAAGCAGTGTATTTTCAATGGTAATTTGTCCCTTTTGTCATGCAGGAAACTGACACTGCCAGGATGAAGCACAGTGTCACAGTTTCCTGCATGAAAAAAGGGACTAATTCCTATTGAAATTTCACTGTTTACTGCAGTGACTCTGCTGCAGCATACTGCATAATGCTGCAGAATTTGGTTGAATCCTGCAAGCTTCACTGTAATGTTAATACTATTACAGGTCACTATAGAATGCATGTTTTTTTTTTTTTTTTTTTTACTTCAGATTCCTTTCTGGCTTTTATGACATATCTTGCTAGACTATATAAGATGTATGTGAAAAAAATCACCTGAATGTTCCAATTGGCTTCATAGTGCTTTTCTGTAAGTCATCATAGAATATACAATGACAACACACTGTGATGTCACAAATGGAAATTATGTGGTTAGTTGTGGACATTATTCACTAAGTCTTGAAAGTCACAGTAAAATATGTACTGTATATAGAGAATAATGGATATGTAAGTGTGTGTTATGGATTTTATTCACACCCAAGGTGTGTGATGACCCATAAACCTCAAACTTATCTATCCTTTATTTTTTATAATTGCCGGTGTGTACGTTTACACTGCATTTCTAGCAGCTTGAGAGAAAAATATGTTTTTGTAGCTAGAGTGCAGTTTTATTTTTGAAGAAATTGAACTGTATATGAATAAAACACAGCTGAATATACTGCAGTTGAAATACTATTTGTGAAACAATGAAATGCAACAGTTTTAAAGTCTTTTCTTTGGGGAATGACATATCAATCTGATTTTGAGCTATTATGACGTGTCATATCAACCTGATTTCAGGTTGTTATGGCCTTTGAAACATAACCTGATCTCCGGATAATAAGCATTTTTAACAAAATGGTTATCTGGTTGATATTTTTCTGGTCACCAGTAATTATTATCTGATATACACGTTAGACCTATTATCATAGAACTATGCACAAAAAAATGACTTTACTCTCATCACCAATGCAGCCACCCAATCTTTTGTGAATTCACACTAGGCTGATCCCTTTTAATCCCACTATTCCCTTATTAATGCAGAACCAACCTTCTAGGCATAGGGAAATCTGTTCATTTTAGGCACTCTTTAATATGCTCCTGTAGTGGAGGCTGTCTCACTTTAATCTTGGTATATGCCCTTAGAGTTGGAATACAGAGTTGCCAGTAAAATAAATGACTTCCAGACCATTAAAAACACCTTACTGTTACAAATAAAAATATACAGCAAAATGCTGAACTAAAGGCAGCAGAAGTCCACTGATTATAGATGGCAAATAGGAGATTTGACAGAAGTCCATGTTAATGTGTAGTAGATCATTCTTTATCGGACAGCCATTTTTAAACATCACTTGTTGGATACTTGCTCGCACCAGCGGGCATTGAATGTGGCTAATGGGAGGTATGTTCAAAAGCAACACTAGGAAGTTCTTCATCATGGACTGGGTTGTGGACCCTGAAATAGTGTACCTCAAGAAGTGGTAGAGTCTAAGACAGTCAGGGAGTTCAAGTTAGCATGGGATAGGTGCCATGGAAACATGACAAGAAGGAATTAGCTGGGGGGGTCTCAAGAAAAAGGGCAGACTAGATGGACCAAAAGGTATTGTTGAGTCACATGATGCTGGTATTGGGATAGGCTGCTTGGCTGGTGAGCACTACTCAAACCCCCAATTAATCTGCTTTCTTCTTTTTCTTGAGTATATCCTTATAGTTTGGGACTTCGGCTATTTGCTCTGATGGCTGAAGCAATGGAAACTTTTGCTCAAAAGTTGTTAACTTGGAGACTATGCCAGTAGGGGAAGATGACCAGCTCCTAGTTATGAAGGCCGAACACCCTCGTTGGAGCATATCTTCTGAAGAGCTGCAGTGTCTAGTAACGGAGAACTTGTCCCTGACCCAAATCTAATAGATTTATCTGTTATTAAAGAGGCTGTGTTAAAACTGGTAACAGATATGTACTGCACAAGTCTTGATAAAGCATCTGCAGTACATGCAATGACCCCTCTGAACTTTCACTGGGTGGGCGAACTGCCGATGGCCCCCAAGGATGTGGGGTCAAGAGCACCACCCAAGCCTCGGAGCAGAAAGTAGCGGCCCCTGGGGACCAGCCCTATCCATGGGGAGGGGCCTGAAAGGGCTTTAAATGAGTGGTTCAGGAGGATTTCTCCCTTTTTGAATCACTCACTGAAGAACACCCTGCCTGTCTGCTCCCTAGTAAGTCACCTTTCCATTTCTTTTTGTCTCCTTTCCTCAGCCCCAATGCCACCTACAGCCTTTCCTCTTTGCCCCCCTGCCTCCTCCCTGTTTTCCGCTTTTTCTCCCTGACCTTGCCACTCAACAGCTTTAGCGCCAGGCCTGCCTTCCTGCCTCCCCCCAGCTTTCTCCCCAGGCTGCACTTCCTCCTACCCCCCCTTCCAGATTCTCTCCTTTCTTTGCCCACCTGGATCCCTCACCCGACTGATGATTTAAGCTTGGTTCTCTCCTGGGTGGCCTGCATGGCTTCTCTGTTCTCCCCCAGGCCTTGTGTCCAGGGCCTACTTCTCTGCCTGCAAACCCCTTGGCCCACCACCCCACATCCTTCATGGCTATCCCATCACTACCCCTGCTGTTTTCTTGGAAGGCCTGCATCTTGCTTCTACTGCCACTTTTTGGGGGTGTAGGCTGCCAGCCCTGCATTTTCTCTACCATATGATCCCCCCCCTTCACCTTCGGTTCCCCTCCCCTCTATTGCTGTTCATTGTTTTGCCCTGAGCATTCTCCCACTTAGGTGCTTGCTCTCTCGGCGTTCCCATGCTTCCAGTTGTTCAGTATATGCACCTGGTGTCTCTCCTTGCTCCTGCTCATCGTGCTTCTTTTCTCACCACTCCATGGTGATTCAAGCCCTGTTCTTTTATCGCTGCTTCTCCACCTTTTGGCCCACTTTGTTTTTCACACCTTTTCTCTCCACATCTTCCTCTGCACATTCAGGCTCTCTTTCCATTCTTCAGCCCCTGAGTGGATTAAAAGCTGTATTCAAAAGTTATCTAACCCTTGCAGGTTTTTACAGTGGCCATCTTTTCCCCTCTGGTCTCTCCCCTGCCTCCAACCCTCTATGTGAGGCCCAGCGCCACGTGGCATCCCCCTTGCTATTAAAAGGCCAGTTGTAATTTCGCAGAACCATGCATAGCACTATGTTTTCTCCCCCCAACCCCCATTCTATATGTACATCAACTTTTTATGCATTTTCTGGTTCTTGTATTTCCCTGGTTATTAATTAATTATAGAAACATTAACAACAAAATAAGGGACAGTTGCTGGCAATAGTAGGGGTCATCATCAGCCTCTGTAAAATTATTCAATAGAAGGGTTTTGTATAAACATTAAGTGCTGGGGTTGAATCATGTGCATTGGAATTTTGTGATTGGTGGTCTTGTTGCACTGTTTAAATAGAACTGCTGGTGTTAGGGTTTGTATTGAAATGCAGGCTTCCGGTGGTTCACGGTAGATGGTGTTGCCTCTCAAGCAACTGGAGGAAGGTGGTGACTTACAGGTAGCAATTATAAGATGCTAACAATAACTTTATTTAATATACTGCATTTCAAATTTAATCAGAGTACACAAGAGGAATTAGAAATGTGTTAAGAACAGACCTATAGCTCCCCACATAGCTGCTCTTCCATTTAAAGAGAGGTTGAGAGCCATGAATTTGGGCAACTCAGGCCCGTTTGCGCTCTCGGCCTCATGGCCACCCCCCTCATCTTGTTAAGTGCAATGGGCCTTCAATTGGGATCATAGGGGAGGAACCTTTCTGCACTGTTAAGGGGATAGGGCATACTCTGGTCTCCATATTAGGGGAAAATTAATCTCGGGGAGATTTACAGTATAGATAGGTGGACAGAGTTCAGCAGGGAGGTGTGGACCAAGGTTCTAACCTGGATCCACACACAGTCAGTATAGGGGTTATGCCCCCACCTGCAGGTAAAGGTCACAGGTTTGGAAATTCAGAGATGTTCATGCCTGCCAGCAATTTGGCAGTACATCATTAAGGACCTCATGGAGGGCTGCGAAAATTTAAAGGCTTGGTCTGTATTGCAATGGACAAGCAGCCAGCCACTCCCACTTCCTGAGCTATATAAGCAGTTCCTCTCAGCCTCTTTCTGAAGCACTTTTTTTTGCCTGCCAGAGGCTCTGTTGGTCTGTCCTCTGAACTGGCTTGGGCCTACCCCCCCAACCTGCTGTTTCTGTTTGTCACTGTTGGACTTCGATGTTTGTTTTCCTGCTTCTGGTTTGTATCTTACTTCCAGCTGTGTGCTTCTTTCTATCCTTTCTGTGTTTTTTGTGTGTCTTTGATTTTGTTTTGGGCCTTGTTCCCTGTTTTCATGTTTTGGTTTTGTCTTTTGGGGTTTTGTTTCCTAAGCTCCTAGCATACTGCTACTCCAAAGCTCATACTACTTACTTTTAGTTACTCACAACTCTCAAATTACTTGCAATGCAACTGCAAACCTAATCTGTGTGTTTCAGCTCAACTAAAGCTGCTCTCCATGTTGCAAACTTAATTTTCACATGATTCAGACTCACTCTGAACCCTAGCTGTGCAGCTCAATCATGCACTGTCAACTCATTCTCTTGCCTCATTGCTGCAGTTTCATTGCACTGCCTGGTGACAGCTGCTTTTAGAGCATTGTGCCCCCTTTTAGTTTACATTTATTGCAGTTTACAACTCAGTGTACTCAATACAGATGCTGCTTCTCTGTTTGTACACCCTGTTGTACTCTGAGGTCAGCTAATGCTACTGCTGATGCTGTAAATTAGTTTGTTTTTTTCTTTGTATGCTCCCCTCCTTGCAGTGCTCCCACTCTTCGGGAGACACCTATGGCCTTTTTCAGTCCACGCTCAGCTACCTGGTGACCGGTGCAGTCCATTCCCTATGGAGTCATGGGCATACCCCCTCAGGCAGGTATGGGGTGGGGGCCCTCACACCCCAATGCATCTATCTTTCATCAGGATGTTGCTTCCGAGCCAGTAGAGGCATTGAGGATAGAGATCTGGTGCTCCATCTACTGGGGGTGCTGTGAGGTGTTTTCCAGTGTTCTCTCGATGTACCATGTCCCTGATATCAAGGCGCTTGAGTGCCGACGTCCAGAACATCGCCCCCCTCCCCTGTTAAGCATCAGGCTTGTTGTACCTTAGGTCTACACCTGGGGCCAGACAAGGGCCGAGCTCTGGCTCTCCCTTCACCCCGGAGAAGATGAGCAGTCCTTAGGATGCTCAAGTCTTCTCCACTACAGCCAGCCCTCCAGCTCCCAGGTTCATTCCTGAACCTGGGTCACTGACATCGCAAGCGGAAATCCAACCACTGCTCCTTTGGGCTGGCGACTGTAAATTAGTTTCAATATCTGCATGTGGGTCTCGGCCCTGCCATCACTTTCTTGTTTTTCCTATGGCAAGGACTTGGAGGTGTCTGGGGAGTCATGGCCCCATGTGGCTAATTATTTTGTTCTACAACCTGTCTCTGCCACCTAAACATTCTCATAGTATTTGTCACCTTCATTGGCTTTCCATGTCTGTCTGGCTTCCAGTACTGCCTTTTGCTACTACATTTGGCAGACGTACGTGCAGATCCACTCTTGCTTATGCAGTCATTGCTTCATGTGTACTACCATCCCTTTGGCATCAGCCTCTGGGATGTCTGCTGTGCTCACTGCTGCATCTGACCTTTGCAAGGTCTCAGCATTCAACGCTCATTAAGGTCTCAGTACACCAGAGGTTAATCAGCTGCTCACCAGTTTTTCAGATCCCTATCAGCTTTTTGGGGCATGCCGGCCATACTATTCTGGCACAGAATTCCTGCAGCTGACAGTCTTGCTCTGCAGTCTAAGTCTGCATCTTGACCGTGATCAACTTGGAACAGGGTCCTTCTCACCTGGCCCATAGCTGGGAATGTCCTCATTCCGGGTTTGGCTTTAGCTGTTTACTACATGACAGCAGCTCCTGGTGTAGAATTTAAAACTAGCTGTGAAGGGTGGTTACTCCGATCTCCTTTGGCTGTAGGGCTTCCACTATAACAGTTATCCATTGGCTTTAGTGGTTTCCCAAGCAAAGCACCTTCACTGCATTCTCCCTATGACTGCCTCTGGTTCACCTGGTTTCTGTTTAGGGTGAATAGGCCAGGTGAGTACCTCAGCAGTTGTTGCTATCCTCCTCCCACCTTGGTTGCCCCTGATGTTGCGAGCACTCTCGCAACCTTCTACAACATTCCTGCTAGAGGGATTGAGTGAGAGCTTTCCTCCAAATTGGAATGTTTTCCACCTCCCTTAATTGGGTTTCCAAATTGCAGCAGCAAAGCCGTCACTAAATAACATGTGCCAAGCCTGGAGGAAAGACACCTAGGCCTTGGATCCCCAGAGATTTCCTCCTCAGAGGGTTTTTTCTTTTCTCCATGCCTCAGATCATAATTGTTAGTTAGCATAGTAGTGTTACCTAGTTTCTTTAGGTAGATTCAGCTGTTGGATAGAGTGGATGGTGTCCCTGCCATTCCCTCTCTCCTTAGAAGGTCCCCTCACTCTCAACACAACACTGAATCATGCCACACAAGCCTGAGCATCTCATTACATTATCAAGCTGCCTGATGCATTATTCTACTACTACATCACAGCTCCTGCTTTCTTATATGCTTCGTACTACATTTCTTCTTTGGAGATCCTTCCTAAGGTACCTTTAGCCATGGGAATCGTCCCATGGCACCTCTAGGAGTGGAACCCTTTTTGAGGGTTCCTTGCCTTTGGTACACCTACAAGATGGTAATTCCTCTGGAAGAGAGAGTGTGAATGGCCAAAACCAAACTAACACAATTGCACAAGCATAACACTATACTGGCTGCATAGGCCATTGAACTGGAAGGCTTGGCCTGTATTTCCATGGACAAGCAGTCATCCACTCCCACTTCCTGAGCTATATAAGTAGTTCCTCTCAGCCTCCTTCTGAAGCACTTTTTCCTCCCCTCCACCTCCAGCGGCATCACTTCTTTCCTTGGGATAATTCCTAAGGTACCTTTAGCCACAGGAATTGTCCTGCGGCACCTCTAGGGGTGGAACCCTCTTTGAGGTTTCCTTGCCTTTGGTACCCCTACAGGATGGTAATTTCTCTGAAATAGAGAGTGTGAATGGCCAAAACCAAATTAACAAAGTTGCACAAGCATAACACTGTAGTGGCTGAGTAGGTCATTGAATAAAAATATTGCAGGGAGGGCATTGAATAAAAATATTGCAGGGAGGGCTGATGGACATATCTTTTATCTTTTGATATAGATATTGCCTTGCTTAGCTCTTCTTTCCCCCTACAATATATATATTTGAAAATATTGGCTCCCCAGGTTTCTCGGGTGTGAGAAAGTCAGGATCTCCAGTTTTCCTCACCAGCCTAGACTCAGGGTCAAGACTGAGTAGGGCAGGAAAGTTAGCTGCTGCCTGCTTCCTCTGCTCCCCTGCTGCAAGGGCAGGACCAGGCATTGTGGGATGCCCTGCAATGCCTAAAAGAAATTGGGGTTCAGATTGGCTAATGGCTACATATAGACTGGATCCAGGCCCGCTGGTCTCCCCACCAGGTGGACAACTGTGGCTGGAAGCAGCTACCTCCATTGTAATTGAACAGGTACCCCCACTGTGACAATGGAGTTGGAGGGACGACAGCCTAGGCAGAGCCAGAAATTGGCTCAGTTATTGGAGTCATTAGCACAAACCTCATCAGGTAAGAAAATGGGGCAAGGCAGGCAGACAAAGTGCAAGACCCAATCACTGATGGAGACCAGCAGGTAGTGGACTGCGGTCAAGTGAATCGGAAGGAAAGACAGCACAATGAGCAGAGTCCAACAGCCAGTCACACTGAGGAATGAGGTGGAGAAGCCTCCCTATGGCACCCGTGGTCCAACCACAGATCAGTGAGTATGAAGGGGATCAGAGAGTGATGCCTCCATAGAAATGGTTTGGTCAGACATAGCGAGGATGGGCAATTGAGTGAAGGCTCAGAGAAGCTGCCACCAGACTCCGGGGCCACATGCTCAAAATATGTTAGATGGAGGCAGAATTTGAGGGCTATGGCTAAGTCTTCAGTCACCAGGGAACGGGAAAGGAAAGGAAAAGGGTTATAAGCAGGTTAGGCAATATGGAGGGCATTTGCCACCAGCCAGACCCAAGCAAAGTCCACGACAATCGGCAAGATGCAGCCCAGTGGTGGGACATTCCACACAGCCAGAGAGTGTGGCCGGGGGGCTCAGGGAGATCAGTTCACACCTGCATTGCCATGGCCACCAGCATGGCATCAAAATCCCTTCATGTAGCCCTTTATGTACTGGGGAACAGGGAGGCATGCTGGCCACTTGGGCTGCTATGTACCCATGGGGATCATATGGCCCCGTTCCCCTGAAACCCCTTCAGGGAGAGACAGCTGCTGAGAATGCAGATGCACAAATCTCACATTTGAATGAACCAGTTGAGGCACCTCTCAAAGTCACAACTGCAACACCCATCAGCGCCCTATAGGCTGGCATGGGTTTGGGACACGAGGGAGCCCTCTGATGGGGGGCAACACAACACAAGTTATGGGACACAACGTGGGGTGAGGGCCAACAGATTTCCCTAGCGGCTGATGCAATACCGGCTCAGTCGTCATTACTTGGTGTCTCAAATGACTCAGCCATGGGAGACAGAAGAGCACAAGGAGCTGTGGTACAAGTATGGACCCAAGTGCTGGCCCCCACACCCCAGTTGCAGCAGAGGAACAAGGACAACCCTTTAGTGGGAACAGAGGATGGTGACAATGGCATGACTGTGGCAGGAACTGGGACAAAACAACCCACCCCCACAACCCCATCAAGTGTCAATGTCTTTAATGACCAACATTCAGGGCTGGACCATTGGGCTTATGCCGGGGTAGAAGACCCCCTGGGGGATCACGTATTGGACACAGTCAGGGAAAAAATCTGAAAGGGGGAATTCATAGATATGTTCTCGCTATTAGACAGCGAGCTCTCAGAAGAGAATGATGAAAACAAAAGAAAAGAAACAAGAGCGGCCTTGGAGGCCCAAAGTACCATTCACATTTCAGAACTGGCCAACCACCTTTTACATATTTATGTCGGTATGTGGGATGAAACACCCTGACAAGCTGATCTCATTGCTTAAGTTTCAGGATACCAATAAATTTGCTCACCTATCATTTGATGGATATGTATGGTTAAAGTGCGATGAATAATTTCATCTAAAAATGGCACGGCAGCCCAATCCCAAATGGGAACATACACACATAAACCTGTGGGTTCATTATATGATTCGGGGAAGACCTAATGTGGTAATGTATGCAGATAGTGGTGGTGTCATTGCCAGACAGGTAGGGGGTGACCATAAAAAGGAACAGAAAAAAGCAGGTAAGAAGGCTTGTTTTCGTTACTTCCACAGATACAGCCACATCTGCAAAAACTGTGGGTCATGGATTGCACCTGACAAGCAGCCAGAAGGCAAGGTAATGATGGATCTGGGTGGAAAAAGGAAAGCAGGGGCTTGGGAAGCCTGGCTATTTCACCAGTCCATATAGATCTGATGGCTATCCGGCTCTCTTGTTACCCTGACTGTAAAGTGGCACAGTATTTAAATGATGGTTAAGGTTTTAAGATCTCATACAAAGGACCTAGGGTAGCAACCACAGCTCGCAACCTTAAATCTACTTCCCGATATCACTGAGAAAAAGATCGCGAAAGAGGTTGAGGTGGGCAGGGTGGTGTGACCCTTTGACACACCCCCAGTTCCTACCCTCAGGGTATCACTTTTAAGGCTAGTCCGCAAAAAGACCTAGGAGAATGCAGGCTGATATATCACCTGTTCTACTCTAAGTGGACCTCAGTAAATGACTTTATTGACCCCGAGGACTGCACGGTGCAGTATGCGTCTTTTGCTGTGGCACTGCACCTGATACAGGAGCTGGGTCACGGGGCTCTGATAGCAAAGAGTGACATTGAGTCAGCATTCCACCTCCTTCCAATGCATCCGGGTGACCATGACTTATTGAGTTTCATATTCAAAGGCCAATGGTATGTGGATAAAGCTATGGCTATGGGATGTTTGGTAAGCTGCACTGCTTTCAAAGCATTTGCAACATTCTGCAGTGGGCTACAAGAAGGCACACTGGGAACCCACACATCATACATTATTTAGATGATTTTCTGTTTGCAAATCTCAGAGGATCACATACATATGCAGACATTCTGGGGGAGTTTCAGTCACTAATGGGACATTTCGGTGTCCTGTTACCCCAGAGAAAACTGAGGGCCCCATTACCTGCCTCTCCTACCTGGATATACAATAAGATTCAGAGGCCATGGTTTCCCACCTGCCACAGGAAAAAGTGGCTCTTTTTAGCAAGATGTTGGTGGAAATAGGAAAAGCAAAGAAAGTGACCCTACAGCAGTGGCAATCTGTCATAGGGCACCTGAACTTTGCATGCCATGCTGACCCTCCCGGCAGGCCATTCCTGAGACAGATGTCTGACCACATCAGGTTAATACAAGGTATGAAAGCTGACCTAAGGGTATGGGAGCTGTTTTTGCAGGATTTTAACAGGATTATCATATGGCAGATGCCAGAGGACCAGCTGTATGATCTGCACATGGTCACAGAAGCATCAGGTGGAATGGTTTTGGAGACTTTTGGCGGGGGGCATGGTTTGCAGAGTGATGGCCATGAGGACCTTCCTATATTGGTTAACTCCTTTGAGTCCTCCCGTCTTGATTACTGCAATGCTCAATACCTAGGGTTACCAGGGGTGGATGTCCATTGCCTGCAGATGATGAAGAACACTGTGGCCAGGTTGTTGACAGGGTTGTCCAGAACTTGCCATGTCATGCCTGTGCTGCGTGAACTGCACTGGCTGCCAGTGCAATGGAGGATCATCTTCAAGGTCACGTTGCTGACCTATAAGACCCTATGCAGACAGGGACGGGGTTACTTGCAAGACCTCCTGTGGCCTTACGGCCCCCTCCATTCACTCTGCTCTGCTGATGAGGGATTGCTAGAGGTTCCCAGGGTCCGTCTTCAGATATCAGGTGCTAGCACTTTTGCTTTTGTAGCCCCAACCCTGTGGAACTCTGCCTCATCGGATTAGAATGTGTCTGTCCACTGAAACTTTTAAATCCTCATTAAAAATGTATTTATTCGGCCTGGCATTTGGGGATATGTTTAGTTTTATTATTGTTGCCATTTTATTTCTATATGTTTTGCTTGATTAAATGTCTGTTTTTATATTGTATATGCTCTTTGGTTTTTGAAAAGCACTCTAGAAATAACATTTGATTGATTGATTGAAGAGTGGGTAGCAAGGGGTTACACAAAAAACATTACACTGCTTTAACTGTTCCCCATCATGGTGGCAGTGAGAGTTTGGGTGCACAGACTCAAGAATAAGAAGGTGCTTTTCTGCACAGACAACAAGGCGGTAGCTGGCATATTGAACTCGCAGACTTCTCTTTACTAAGAGGTCATGAAGGTTCTGCATGTTTTTGTGTTATGTTTCCTCTGGTACAACATCTCTTTGAGGGTGCAGCATTTGCCAGGCAGACAAAATGTCATTCCTGCTCCCTGTCTGCCTAGCTCAAGCAATTAGCGTCTGTCAGGGGCAGACCACTTCCCTCTGATTCCAGTTGTCTGGGGGAACTGGGGAACCAAGATTAGAGATGGGCGAAGTGAAGTCCTAATTCACCTAACGAAGTGATTCATGGAGTGATGGGGAATTCATGGAGTGCTCCACTATGCAAAGCGGAATACTTTGCTTTATAATGGGTAACACGAAGTCCATTGAAAACAATGACTTTGCCTTACTCCGCCTTCCCAAACCACTACTCCACCAATTCTTAAGGTGAAGTACATTGAAAACAATGTACTTCGCCTCACTTCACCTTGTTTCTAAGCTCTAAAGGTAAATTTTGCAGTAATTCATGGGATTTCAAGTCACATGGGCTCTAGATTGTTCTGCACAGCCTCAGTTTGGGGTAGCGTGTGCAGGAAGATGTAGGAGACAATCTGCTCTGAGAGTTCTCTGCGATTCAAACCTTCTAAAAGCTGTTAAAAATGCCTTTTTGAGTTATTTTTTTTGCTGAAACTTTAGTTCATCGATTATAGGAAACCCTCCTGTGCTTGTATCATCAAGCGTTCATTGTTTGTGTGTGGATTTTGAATGTTAATGTACAATATTCAGTCTGTACTGAGAGACAGTGGAAGTGTGCTTTGGGGGAGGGGCGTATCTGTGGTGTAGGTTGATTAACTTGGAGAAAAAGACAGTGCTTTCAGTTTTGGTGACATTTTGCTTGTATTACTGTGTTAATGTACTCACAGTAATATTTTCAATCATTCTTGCCTTTTTTTGCTGATTGTAGTGGTGTAACAGTGCATAATTTTAGTTTGCTTAAAATATGTGGTTATATTACTGAAGTTTTCAATTTGCTATGCATTACTTAGTGTGTGTGTATGAGTATGTGTGTGATGCATGTCATCAAATCAGACACTTTTTATTGTGCCACATAATAATTTAAGCAATGTGAACCTGCTATCCACTGCAGCTGTATGATTTTTGTACTCTTTGTGGTATCTTTACTGGTACTAGTACTAAGTGACTGTTACTGCAGCAGTGCAGAACACTACCCCCACAGCCCACCCCAACGGCAAAGTATTATTTTCAGATTTGAATTTCTGATGGTGAGCACTGGTTATATGTTGAGTCTTTGCATCTGCATCTCTTCAGTGCGCAGTGCAATCTTAATCTGTCTGTGCATTTGCATCTCTTTAGGGCCCGATCTCCATCTGTAACTTAAGTCACAGTTGTTTCTTTGGCTTCCCTTCAGAGTACTGGACAAGTGTGGTGCATAATTCTGTATGAACATGGTACTCATTAATATGTGTTTTAAGTCAGAACCATCATCATGAGTCACTCATGATACAATCACCTTCTTCATCATCATCATCACGGTCACAAATGCAGTCACAAATCACGGTTCACGATCACGTCACGAATAACAACATTCAATTTTTTACTTGTTACTTGGATGTATTGTAAGCATGTTTTGTAGTATCTCTCCAGGCTTCACCACCCCACCATTGTACTCATTAATGAGCTTTTTTAAGTCAGGGAGTTTGTACTACAGCTCATCGGGGAAGTACAGCCAAAGGCATTCGCCCTCCCAATACAGTTCCATATTGGTTATCTCACACTGTTAACACCAAATCACATTCTTCATCATCACGGTCACAAATGCAGTCACAAATCACGATTCACGATCACGTCACGGATAACAACATTAATTTTTATGTTGATTGCACGCATGAGCAAGAAACATATTGCGGCAACTTGCTGCAGAAGCAGGTTGTGGAGGAACTGCACTGTTGTGGTCAGTGCCCCCACAGCCTTTGGAGGCTTGGCCTGCTTTTGCCAATGGGGTGGCACACTGCAGCTGTCACTAATTCAGCCAGCATGCCACAACCTAGTAGGGTTTCAGCAGCTGCAATTAGGGGCCTCATCATTGCAGCGTCAACCCACCCATGCAATGAGGGACTCGTCACTGCTAGGTGAACCTTGGTACTGTGATATTGTTTGTGAACATGGCGGTGACTTGCCTCAGGTTCATAAACAATATTGGTCTTTATTATGAAAATTTTAAACTCTCCGCAAGGTGTGCCCCACCACCACAGTGTTTGTGTGCCGACGGGGATCCAATCCCGTCAGCTTCAGTTCGTAACAAAAGTTCATGTTGCTGATGAGGGAGCCACTCCCCATCAGCACTGTATCCCATCACAAAGTTTAATTTGCGATGGGGAGCCCCACTTTCCTGTTGGCATAATTCCCCTGAAAACATACCCATTGCAGTTGTGCTGAGGGTGCCTCAGTCTCCCATCAGTTAGAGCTCCCCCAAAAAAATACTGTGTTACAACAGAAGCTCCACCCAGTGTGCCAAATGGTCCTGTAAAAAAAAAAAAAAAAGAAAAGTCCTGTAATGTTTTTTTTTTGTATTTAGTAAGCTGTACAAAAAGAAAACGGTCCCTCGCTGTCTCCCTGCCCCCTCCCACAACCCGTACACATCCTCTGAACACCCTGCCTCCCCTCACCCCATACTTACCTGCAGAGTCCAGCGGGACAATCTTCGGTGGACCGGGAACACATCTGCACTCTTCAAAGCCAACCGCGAACTGAGGAAATGCCAGTAAGCTGTATAATGGCATAAATAGGATTTTCTCAACTTTAATGCATATCTCAGGTATTTTTGGGAATTTTGTCACCAAATTTTTAACATGGAGTTTTTGAGACCCCTTCTCATGAATTCAGCCACTGTCACGGCATTATTCAGCCCTGAAAGGTGATTTTGAGGTCACTGTGCAGAATTACCTTTTGGGACTGATTAACAGAACGACAGTGCCAGTGTTCATGAGGTGGGCTCTCAAAAAGTCTGTGTTGCAAATTTGGTAGAAAAATTCCAAAAAATTACTGTTTTACTAGCATGCATTGTGCAGTTGATATGCAGGCTCATAGCTTCACAAAATTTGCAATACTTTCACTCCAGATTTTCAACATTGCCATTTTCCCACACCTCCTTATGAACAGTACAGCTGTCATTTTCTACATCCTGGCCAAAATGTGTTTTTGCACTTCCGGCACAGAATGAATTTATTTATTTAGTTTTTGTTAACCGGGTAGGTTTACTAAACAGCATAGCTGCCTATTTTCAGGTACGACCTGGGAGATTACAACAGAGGGAACATAGACAATAGTAGACACAAGAAAACATCATGGGACAAATAGAAGTCAAACAGAGTACATTTGTACAAAATTTTCAACAAATTACAGTGCATTTGCAGGAATCTTTAGGTAGTAACAAAACAGAAATTAAGTGCAAATAACTAACAGTCATAAGTCATACAACTAGTGAGTAAGTGCTAGAAGAGAAGAAATGACAAGATTTCCAGGCAGGTTTGAGAGTAGTAGAGGTTGCACCATGCAGGAAAGGGATCTTGGGGTTATCATCTCTGATGACATCAAGGTAGGGAAACAGTGTGACAAGGTAGCAGGTAAAGCAAATAGGATGCTGGGATGTATAGGCAGGGGCATCACCAGCAGGAAAAGGGAGGTCATAATTCCGCTCTACAGAGACCCTAGTGAGGCCCCACCTGAGTACAGTGTACAGTTCTGGAGACCATACCTACATAAGGACATAGACAGGGTAGAGAAGGTTCAGAGGAGGCAACAAAGATGGTACATGGGATTGCATCACAAGTCCTATGAAGACAGGTTGAAGGAACTAAACTATACTCCTGGAGGAAGGGAGGAGAGAGGGGATATGATAGAGACATACAAGTATTTTACAGGGAGGAACAGGGTGCAGGAATACACTATTTTTAAGCAAAAAAGATGTTCCAGGACTAGAGGGCATGGGATGAAGTTGGAGGGAGGACGATTCAGAGGAAACATGAGGAAGAATTTCTTCACAGAATGGGTGGTGGACAAGTGGAACGTTCTGCCAGAGGAAGTGGTGGGGGCTGAAACAATCATGGGATTTAAGAATGCATGGGATAGACATAAAGGAATTCTGGAGGTCAGGGGTAAGGGGCAACAGACTTCTAGGAAAACATAAACTGAACTTACAAGCTCAAATGGGCAGACTGGGTGAGCCATAGGCCCTAATCTGCAGACACTCTCTATGTCTATGTAGGTTGGAGCCAGTAGGCAACTAGGAGGAACCAGTACAGAAGTGGGTGGATAGAGACAGGAGCAAGGTTCCAGAGCTTAGAAGAGCCATATTGAAGCTCCTGTTTGAAGCTGTGTGGAGAAGGAGAGATTCTTAGACTCAGTGGAAAGGAGTTCCATAGTTTAGGGACCCAGCTAATGAAAGCATTCTCCCCCATTTTGGTTTTACATCTTGGTTGGACAGGAAGGGATTTGTCAGCTGATCTCAGTGGGTAGGCAGAGGTCACAGGTTTGAGCAGTAAAGTTTGTCAGGTATCTAGGAGATTATATTCTTTATAAAACAGCAGGAAGTAAACTGTTGGAAGGCTGAGGGGGTAAACCATCCCAGACTGGAGTATAGTGTGCATAGGTAAGTAAGTTTAGGCAAAGACAAAGCAAAATGGCAAATGCTGTTGTAGCAGACATCCCACTTTCGGAGGAGCCCTCCAGTAGTTGCCAGAAAGGCTATTAACCCATATGCCAATTTGGGTCTCAGGATCCCCTATGCAATGGCCCACCTCGCCATGGATGTTAGGCTATGTCTCACCTTATATGCCAGTCCAAGTTGAACATTGACAGATTTAACAACTGAGGCTAGGTGCAGGTCAAAATCCAAGGCAGGATCAAGTGTTACTCCTAGGTATTTAAAAGAGGTAACTGTGTTAAGGGGAGAGCCATCAAGTGCTCTGATACATAATGGCTGGGTGCAAGACGTGTGGTCGCTGTGGGAAATCAGTGTTTGGGACACATTATGAAAATCACAGTGACACTGTTCATTAACAGAGGTCTAAAATGCCTATGTGTGAAAATTTGGTAGCGAAAAGTCCATAAAATGACACTATAGTATACGAGCGTGCATTACGCAGTTTCCATGCATGCTCATAACTTGCCAATTTGCAATATTTTGACTCCAGATTTTCAACATTGCCATTGTTCCACACCTCCTTATGAACAGTGTAGCTGTCTTTGTTCACATCCTGGCCAAAATGTGTTTTCACACTTCCAGCACAGAATAGCACAGGCGCTGAAGGAAATTGGTGTTTGGAACGCATTAGGAAAATCACAGTGACACTGTTCAGGAGCAGAGGTCATAAAATGCCCATGTTGAAAATTCTGCGTTACGAGCGTGTGTTGTGCAGTTTTCACACGCCCTTGTAATTTTGCAAATTAGTAATATTTTCATGCCAGATTTTTAACACTGGCACTTTTTCACATCTCCTTATGAACAGTATAGCTGTAATTTTTTCACATCCCTGGCCAAAATGTGTTTTGCATTTCCAGTGCAGAATACCACAGTCGCTTCCGAAATCAGTGTTTGGGACAGATTAGGATCGAGTGGTGATTCAGAGGGGAGGCGAGCAAGCTCAACTGAAGCTCTGTCAGGACTGCTGCAGATTTCTTTATGGGCAGAAAAAGGCACCAACGCAGTTAGGAGCCCAGTACAAAGGGGCAGCCTGCAGTGCCAGGAGAAACAGAACAAGCAAGTGAGGGAGGGGGACTGAGCGAGCTCAAAGGAGCAAAGCAATCAACATTCAGCATTGACAAATGCTTGTATTACTAGTTACTTGAATGGATTTTAAGTATGTTTTGTAGTATCTCTCCAGTCTTCACCACTCATCCATTGTACTCATTAATAAGCATTTTTAAGTAAGGGATTTTTGTGCTACAGCTCATCGAGGAAGTACAGCATAGGCATTCACATTCCTTCCCATACAGCATGTGAGTTACAGTACTGTAATTAGTGGTGGACGAAGTGGCACCAATTTGCTCCATGAAGTGATTCACTGAGTAACCCGGAATCTGCAGAGAACTCCACAATGTGAAGGGGAGTATTTTGCTTCATAATGAGGAACACAAAGTTCATTGAAACCAATGACTTTGCGTTATTCCGCCTTCCCCAAACCACTTCTACACCAATTTTAAGGTGAAGAATATTGAAATCAATGTAATTCATCACACTTTGCACTGTAATTGAGCTCCAAATGAAATTCTGCAGTTATTCATGAGATTGCAGGTCACACAGGCTCTAGATTGCTCAGCACAGTCTCAGTTCTGGCCTGGGTAGTGTGTGTGCAATGGTAGCTGGAGACAGTTTGCCCTCAGAGTTCTGCAATTCAAAACCTCTAAAAGCTGTTTAAAATGCAATTTTGAGTAATATTGTTTGCTCAAAATTTAGTACATCGATTGTAGGAAACCCTTCTGTGCTCATATCATGAAGTGTTTATTGCTGTGTGTGGATTTTGAATGTTAATTTAGAACAGTCAGTCTGTGCACTGTGAAGTGTGCTTTGGGGGCGGGGCATATTTGTGATGTAGGTAGATTTACTGGGAGAAAAAGGCAGTTTTTCTGTTTGGTTATTTTTCTTGTATAACTGTGTTAATGTACACACAGTAATATTTTCAGTAATTCTTGACATTTTTTTTTGCTGATTGCTGTGATGCAGCAGTGTATAATTTGTCTGTTTAAAACATTTGGCTATATTAATAAAGGTTTTCAATTTGCTACGCATTACTTGAGTGTGCATGTGAGAGTTGTGTGATGCGTGCCATTAAATCAGACATCTTTTATTTTATTACAGAGTAATTGCAGCAGTGTGAAACTGCTATCCACCGCACCTTCATGATTGTTTTCTGCTGCTCTGTGGTATCTTCACTGGTAGTGGATTGTTACTGCTGTTCACTTATCCCCCAACTGGCAAAATGTATTCCTTTCCAGATTTGGATTTGTGACTTGTGAGCACAGGTTAGGTGGTGTTGTGCCTTTTTGTATGCATCCCTTGAGCAGCGCAATCTTAATCTGTCTGCGTTAGCATGATACCATTAATTCTGGGAGACTGCATTTCTTGTTACACTCTCATTTCACTTCTTCAGCACTGGAGAATTTTCTGGACACAAGACAGTAGCATTTTGGGGATGCACATTTATTCTGGTGACTCTGTGTGTGACCTGACCACTGCATGCATGACTGAGTGAGCCATTAATTCCGGGAGACTTTGCATTTCTTGTTACACTCTCATTTCACTTCATCAGCACTGGGGAGTTTTCTGGACACAAGACAGTAGCACTTTGGGGATGCACATTCATTCTGGTGACTGTGTGGGTGGGATGCTGCCAGTATTGTTGTCACTCCACCCTACTTCGCGTTTAAGATGGAATGACAATGCAAAGTAATAATAACAAGGTAAGTGAGCCTTTCCTATAGGCACTCTGCATAGTGAAGCGCCAGTGCAAAATGGCCGCTTTGCATTCACTTCACTGGCAGATTTTAAATTCGCTGCATCTCTAACCAAGACTACAGCAACTGGTACAGCTCTCGGTTGCCTCCTCAACATGGAGAAAATACGTAGGTAGCTATGTGGCTTTCCAGGAATTTTGTAGTCATAAGGTAAGTGTTACACTGCTTGACACTCAGAGGCAAGTCTAAAGCTATGTCCTCCACTTGGAATGACTGGGTAGCTCTCCTACTGCAATATGCATGCAATTGACAGACATCTCATTCCTCTGCAAGACGGAAGGCTTCTATGACCCAACTGATAGTTTCATTACAAAGAAAATGTTACAAGGCCTGGCGAGATCTACCTGGAGGAAGGCGGATATGAGTAAAGCTGTCGGCTTGGCCAAACTGTCCAAACTCCTGAACACATTGGCAGTCACATGCAGCTTGGGTTATGAAACCCAGCTATGTATAGCCCTTTTTGCTTGTGCATTCTTTTGGGGCCTTCCAGGTGTCTTAGATGGTACCACAATCCAACTCACCTGGACAGAACATACATTTCCTATTTGATGATTTAGCCATCTGACAATACAGATTATGTCTACAGTTGTGCAAGTCAAAGACTGTAGTGATAGTATAATATGTTGATTATTGTCACTCCATTTTGTATGCTATTTCATGTAATGTATGTCATTTTATACTCCATTTTGTATTGTGTGACTCCATTTACATGCTGCTTCATTTAATTGGTGTTTTGCTCTTTAGATAGCCTCATTATTATGTTTTGCTTCAGACAGTGTATTTTGCTGACTTGAAGGTCGCATATTATCAAGCAACCTGTTTTGTAGTTTTGTTTAAACTCCTGCTTAGCTCATAGTGTTCTAGGCACCCGGCCAGTGTTTGGAGCACAGTGACCTAGCAGGTGTAGGGAATTCTGAGCAGTCCTTATGGTGTGAATTTGCACATCCCTGAGCCGGCCAGCTTCTAGAATGTGGGAAAACAACACTATGAGGGCTGCATGATTTTACAGCATAGAATAAGATATAAATGTAGCTTTCTCAATGCCTGGTTTGAAGCCTCTCCTGCAGGGTGGATGCATCGTTGTGGGGCCAGTTCCCGGTTCGAGACTCTAGCCAGGCTGACAAAGGCTTCCAGCCATTGGAAGAGGCTTGGATGATGCTTTATTGAATCGGTGATGTATAACTTTTTGTATTATATTTTGCTATAACAAAGCTTTGGCTTGCTGTACTTATTGTTTTGTTATTGTGTGTATGTGAGTGTGAGTGAGTAAAATAGCTGCCTGGTTTGAGTTGGCAGAACAAAGACAAACCAATGTGAGCTACCAGGCAAGGCAAGGCAAGGCAATTGTATTTGTAGGGCACGCAATCCAGGAGGCTCTGGGCACCTAACAATAGTTAAAACAAGACATGATTAAAAACAGCATAAATAAATAATACAGTAATAATGTTAAATATAAATATGTCAATTTACAATAAATTAAAAAGGGGGACAGAATCACACAGCAGGGACAAGCACAGAATGTGCTCAAAAAGCTGGAAAATCCAGGGCAAAGAGGTGGGCATTCAGCCTCCGCTTGAACACCTCTACTGAGGGAGTCTCCTGGACAGAAGGTGGTAACAAGTTCCACAGAGTCGGCCTAGAGACACTAAATGCCTGACCTCCCGAGGTCTTGAGCCAAACCCTGGGAATGTCCAGGAGGCCCTCGAAGAGGAGTGGAGGGAGCGGGCAGAGGTGACCGGTGTCAGGGGTTCTGACAGGAGACCAGGACCCAGTCCATATAGGGCCTTAAAGGTGAGAAGACCCACCTTGAAAAGGACCTTTCACCTTACCAGCAGCCAGTGCAGAGCCTGCAGGACTGGAGTCACATGACTGGACCTTGAAAGGCCCATCAGCAACCGGGCTGCCACGTTCTGCACTATCTGCAGTCTGCAGAGGGTCCCTCCTGTGACCCCAAAGTATACAGGGTTGCAGCAGTCCGGTCTGGAGGTCAGAAAAGTATGCACTAGCATCGGCAGGTCCTCAGATGGAATGAGGGGCTTAATCCAGGCAATGTTCCACAGATGATAGAAACCACTACTGGCAACAGATGACACCTGATCTTCAAAAGTCAATCTGTTATCAAGGATCATGCCCTGATTTTACACCCTCGGGGCAGCCACTAATGGAGCAGAACCCAGGAAAAGCCCTGAAGCAGCCCCAGGTGGCAGCCCATCATGTCCATGACCAGACTAGATCAGGAGTACCTCCATCTTAGCCGGGTTAAGTCTTATCCAGCTGGAAGCCATTAATTTTAACCAGACAGTTGTTCAACACATCAACCACTCCTGATGTTCTGGGGAAAAAAGACAAGTACAGCTAGATATTATTTGCATAACAATGAAACTCCACACTGTACTGTCTAATGATCTCAACCAGGGACAGCATGTACACTGCGAACATCGATCGAGCCCTGTGGTACTCCACAAGACAGGAGCACTGGGGAGGAGGAGAAATTCCTTATTACTACCAGCTGTACCCTGTTTGACAGATAGGGCTTAAACCACCTGATGACAGTATTGGCGAGTCCACAAAACTCACAGAGCCAATCAAAAAGCACAATGTAATCCATTGTGTCAAATGCTGAGGAGAGATCAAGAAGAACAAGAACTGACTTGTCTCCTCTATCTCTAGCCCTGAGCAGGTCATTATGCACCCTCACTAGAGCTGTTTCTGTGCTGCGTCTAGCCCAAGAACCAAACTGGAGTGGCTCATAGATATCTAAGGACACCAGGTGATCCTCAAGCTGATGTGCCACTAAATCCTCAACAACCTTGCCCAAAAAGGGCAGGTTGGACATAGCACAGTAATTCACCAGGAAGTCAGGGTCAAGAGAAGATTTCTTAAGGAGGGGCCTCACCAGCACTTCTTTCAAAGCCACAGGGAGGACCCGCTTTACCATAGAGCGCCTAGCAATCCTGGCGAACACCGGGCCAACAGCCTTGACACATCCCATTAAGAAACGCATTGGGGCTGGGTCCAATCCCAAGAAATATACTTCAGCTCTATGATCACCCTAGTCACTTCAGACACCTCCTCTTCCCAGATAGGCAGAGTGCCTCCGAGACCCCTAGCCCAACTACTGTGAGGCAAATGTCTCCCTGTCGGGATTCCTGACTGGATGGCCAACACTCTGTCGGACAAAAACAGAGCAAACTCCTCACATACGGTAGATGACAATGCTTTTCTCAGCTGCAGACAGGCAGGATGCAAAAGCCTGTCTACAGACCAAAAAAACCGAGATGGTCTGTTTTTCCCCGTGGCAATTTCCCAGGACAGGAATTCTGCCTTCTTATGGGAAATTGCCCACTGGTACTCCACATAGTGGGCACGTAGGGCCAGTCTATTGGCTTCCAGCTGGGTCTTCCACCAACAATGCTCCAACCTCTGACCCTTGCTTTTCATCACCTTGAGATCTCCATCAAACCAGGGGGGCCTCGAGTGAGAAGATCTGCGTCATATACTAACTGGTGCAAGCGCATCAAGAGCTTCAGAGACCACCCGGATATAAGTGGTCACCGCCTCTCTGGAGCCCATTGCACATGCTGCATCAACCCAAGATAGGTCAGCTAGCGCCAACAGTTCCTCAGGGTGCATGCCCCTTAAAGGGTGAGAGCTGACCATCTCCATGGGGGGGACTACTGGGGTGGGGCAAAGCGTGAACTCCATGGTACAGTGGTCAGACCTTGCAACCTGATCATTCTTGAGGTTACAAACCTCGAGACCCAGCTGGAACACCAGATCAAGTGTGTGGCCATGCTAGTGGGTCACAGAAGCAACTGCTTGTGCCAGACCCAGTGACTGCATCAACAGGAGGAGGTCATAACCGAAACACGCAAATTCGTTTTTGATCCAGACATTGAAGTCCCCCAGGATTAAACACCTGGGGAACTCCAGCACCTGGTCGACAATGAAATCCACCATCTCCTGCAGGAAATCTCCTCCTGCCCCAAGAGGGTGGTAAACGAGGAGAATCCTACAACCTGCATCTTTGCCGCCACGCACAGCAATGCATTCAAAGGATTGGGTTTCACTAACTGGGTGCACCGTGAAGCCCAGGCTGGCTCAAAAAACAATGGTCACACCCCCTCCCCTGTGATCCTCCCTCAGGCAGTGCACAATGGAGTACCCGGTAGGGATAGCAGCCACCAGAACTGGGCCAGCATCGTCACTGAGCCAGGTCTCCATTACACAAATCTAGGTCGACAGCGGAAATCAAGTCTTTAAAAATAGCGATCTTGTTCCTTATCGACCTGGCATTGCAAAATACCACCCGAAGAGGATGAGAAATTGCAGCTGGACCTCTACCTGCCTACCCACTCAGTCCGGTGGGAATCCTGGGTATGGAGATCAAACATGTCTGGCCTCTTCCTCAGCTCTGTTTACACCCAGGTTGTCTCTTGGACCGGACAACCTCGATGCACCTCATCACCCCCTCTTCAACTGCCCTCAGCTCCCTACAATACCCTTACCACCTAGTAATTCCAACCTCCCTGCAGTGGTAGAAACAGGGAGGTCAGTAAAGGGGTGAAGGTTGTAAAGCCAAGTGGCAGTGTAGGTCATGCTAGCAGTGCCACTGCACCAGCACATCTTGCCTAGTAATTCTAGTCCTCAATGGAATTCTGGAAATAAAAAGCATACACCCCACTATCACAACTACCCTCAACAGCTTACTCAAAATCAGACCCTTAAAATTAAATTATCCCACTAAGAGAAATTTCCCTCAAACATAATGAACATGCACAACCTATAAACTACCTAAAGACAGTTGCCCCCTCACTCTACTAAAATAGATTCTCTATCTTTTACTCACACACTCGAATCAACAAACCAACCACCACCCAAATACAATAAGATGAATAAATAAATCAGAGGGTCAGTAATGGAGGAAACAGAAAATTCCAAATCAGGGAAGTAAAATTAAATAACAGTCCAAACTGCAACACTGGAAATGTCTCAAGTAACAGTCCAAACAGTTAGGTGCTCTCACCACCAAAGTTAGACTAATGATTTAACAACTACACAATCAGCTCAGGAACAGTGTTCCAATTTTAGTCCCTCCAGAGGCACTGGGTCAAAAATGGATCAGCTCTCACCCAAGCAGCACAACCACACACACTTTTAAAAATATGGGCACTCACCCTATCAGCAGCTAAGTCCAGGAAAAGAAAATTGGGGCAAGCTGTCACCAAGTCTATCCAGAAAATATCCTTTGCCTCTTACACCCAGCAGTACCTGTAGGAGTATTGTGCGGAAGCCACCTGAGAGTATACAGCTGGAGACAGAAACAACTCCTCTGGGGAATGGGATCCTCTACCCCAGCAGAAGATCGTCAAAGTGGGCTGCCTCACTAAGGCCCCAGGAACTGCAGCTCAGGTCTACACCAAGAAAGGTGGGAAGCCGACAGAGTTCTCCTGGAGGGCAGCGGAGCGCCCAGCTCCTGCTGTACCAGTTACCCCTACTGCTCCACCAGTAATGGACCCCACAAGCTCCAAATTTGCCTCTGAGGCAGCCCCAGTCTGGTAGATGGAAATTAATCCAGTTGCAAAAGCCAGTCACCTCAACACCCACTCAATGACCTCACACACGTCAGGTGAGTGCCCAGGTTCTTAAGAGAGGCTTTTCCAAAACAACGCTGCAGCACATATTCCAGAGTTCAGCCAGCGACTTCTCCCAGACCTAGGGAATGCATTCCCCCAATCTCCTGTTCAGCTGCTGATTGCAATCCCTCTCCTTGTTTCCTGAGGCTATGGCCACACGCCTCCTCTTGCACGGCCACTGACAGTGGCCCAGTTCCTCCCTCAGGCCACTGACAGTGGCCCCGCTCTCTTGCTTGTATGGCTTCCAGCCCTCATAACACTATTTAGGGCTTCCACAAGGGACATCTGCCCATATACATTAATGAGAGAATATCTGGATGTGTGGCCTATAGACCCTCTTCATTTCTTTATTCACAGGGATGGGAAACTGGTCATGAGGTGGCAGTTCACAGCCATCCCCCAGAAAGGTCTGTGGCTGGCTGGCCTAAACTCAAGTTGTTTTAATACACATTCTTTCAGGATTGGAGCAGCCACTGAATCAGTCAGTATGGTTTAAAGGAGAATCAGATCAAGGAGGTGAGCAGATGGGCCTCAAGGTCATATTAGGATTACATCAAACCACAGCAGGGGCCAGCCAACAGTGTAGTGGGAGGTGATGATGATGGAGGTTCCAGCTCCTCAGGTGACGGCCAAAAATGGTGGCATCATACTCCCATTTTCTGGTTTGTTTTACAGGCATGGCTATAGCAACACCACAGATTTGGATTGTGGGTCACTCACATGTGAGAGAGGCCTACATGAGGGTTAAGAAATGGCCATACATGAGGCAATTAGGCATCCCAAGAGGGCGAGCGATTATCCAATGGGTAGGAAAAGGGGGGATGAATTGGGGGGCATTGTTTGACAAAATATTCAGACTGTGGTTTCAATGGCAACCACCCGTTGCACTGGTACTCTATCTGGAGAAGAACGACCTAGTCACCCTGTGAGCTCCTAGGCTTATTGAGGGAAATAAAGAGGGTCTTGGCCCATCTGAAACAGTTGATGTCACGTACCACATATTTAACAAAGCCCCAACACGAGGCTGCTTACTCTTCCTAAGTCTCCCATCAAGTCGAAAGGGGGTCCTCCCCTGCTTTCCCTATGTAGCTCACCACTTCTTTTCTATATCCTTTAGTGACGCTGTATTAATTCCATGGTACTAGTGATAGCACTGTAATATTGTGACCTATCTATGCTCTATACCTGCTTGATGTAATATGTCTATTGACTGTCAACCTGTCATGGAACCTTTGTAAAAGAACCTGTGTTTAAAGGTCTTCTCTGAATCCTTAAATAAATAAATAAAAAATAAATACGATTCTGGCATGGACCCGGATCATTCCTCGCCAGCAGTGGTGTGATGAGTGGATGTTTGGAGCCATGGACAAAGCGTACAGGTCAGTAAATAGGTAGGTGTCCTATTTTGTGACCTTGCTGGGAGTGGAGGTTTTATGGCATTTCCTGATCAAAAAGGTGGATAGCGGCCTATGCGGCCGTGATGAGGTACACCTTTCTGACATCAGAAACAATATTTTCAATAACACTCAGCTGTATTATTTGGCAAAAGTATGATCACTTGGGCATTGGTTGGGGATACGTGTCGCCACCATATGTAAGTGGCGATAATTGGCGGTAATTCATCGCTGGCCTATACAATTGAGTCTCCTGGTATTAAAAGAAACGGTGATTAGGTGACACTGGGGAGAGGCACATTCCTGGCATGGGTCTGATTTGGGGACCCAGGTGGTGTGTGCACTGAAACACTGGGAGCCAAGATTCCGAGACGGGGAGTGTGGCCCCGGACAGGCATGCTCCACATTAAAGGGAAAAGGAAGTCCTAAATTCAGGGAAGATGGGGAAGGGAACTGTTCAGAAGGAAGGCATGGCCCTGGATGGGTCTGTTTGACTAATGGGCAAGATGGTGTGATTGATTAAATTGGGGGTTCGCTTTGGGCAACATGCATTGATGGTCACAGTGTACACAGGGGAGTGCTACATTTGCACATAGCACAAATAAAACTATTGAAAGTAACCTAGCATTGTTTTTTTTGTACAGCAGAGTGAGCAGCTGGGTATCATTGTTTCGTGGTAGCAGATATGTCTGAAATAAAACCTACTTTGGGAGAACTGTCCCTTCATACCTCAAATGCCGAAGTGAGAATTTCACCTTTGGAGAACCACATGAATCAAACAGACCTTGAACTGGTGTGGCTTAAATGTACAGTTTCTTCTCTTAAAGACAAACTGGATGATTTACAAGGATGTAATTGCTGCAATAACCTGGTTTTTGGGGCCTTTCAGAAGGGGAGAATGGGCCGAACATGTTGGAATTTATTCAGCATTTTTGCCAAAAAGTGGTCATCCCCTCTTCCCACAGCCCTAGCTATGTTATAGAGAGGGCTCATCATAGGTTTCATGTAAGGATATTGACAACATAGTTGTTGACCTCTCCAACAGTGACAGGGACAATGCCAACTGTCGGCATTGTTCCCCTCAGGAAGAAGTGTTTTATTGTGAGGTGCTTTGTCCCACACATCCCCCCAATCTCTAAATATCCAACTCCAAGTCAGAGTTGGTTTGGGGTGGAGGTGCAACACCCGAAGAGAGAGTGGCGGTGGAAAGTGAGAGCCATCACAGCGACCTGGTGAGATTTGTCACTGTGACTGTCTTTGCTATGAAATTGTCAATATCCTGATGTGATACCCTCATTGTGCTGCTTGGGTCAAGCCACCCCCAGGCAATCCTTCCTGTCATATTATATTTAAATTGCTCAACTTTCTGGACCGTGAGCATATTTTAAGAGAATCCAGAAAGCTGGAAGCTATAAAGTGATCCAGTTGCAAGCTGAGGGTTGTTTTGGACTTGTTACTTTAGATCAGGCAGCCTAGTGCAGCATACCACATACTGATTAACAAATAATGGGTAGTTCATATTAAATATAGACTGCTCTGCCCGGCCCATCTGAAAATCACTACTGATTCTGGCAGCTGGATATTTGACACCATTGAACAAACTGACAAAGAACTCCCTAAACTGTTCCCGGATCTTTTCAAATCCCTCCCCGGCTGATCTAATCTGATCGAGGTCATTAGCTTGTATGGACTAAGTATGTTAACTATACAGGCTGTCGTGAACAGTTTTTTTACAGATCATCTGTCCTGAAGCACTGTAATTGTTTAGTTTTGTGATGTAAAGGTTTGCGCTGTGCTTCCTTCACGAACATACGAAATTTGCCAGCAGATAAAGGCCTAGAGGTCTGTCAAGTCTACTTGAATATGCAGCTAATACCCTTTATTCTGCAGCTGCCCCTCCCTTCCACCCTTGCCCTTCATTGAACCTCCCCCTTGTCCTCTCCCATCCCCTTTTGAAGCAGTCCACTGTTCTACTGGATACCACTTCTGCAGGTAATGCATTCCACCCAGCCACCACCTCTCTGTAAAAAAGTGTCTCTGCATCTCCCTGCTGAACCTTCCTCTCTCCAGTCTCATATCATGGCCCCTGGTGTTCCTCCCCTCCCTTACTTTGAACAGCCCCTCTGAACCTGTCTTGTTTGTTCCTTTCATGTACTTAAAGGTTTCAGTCATGTCCCCCCATCCCATCTCTCCTCCCGTGAGTACATGTTCAACTCCCTCAGCCTCCTCTAGTATGATAAGTCCCCCAGCCCCTTGATCATCTTTGTTGCCCCACGCTGCACCCCTCCGTAACCACAATGTCCTCTTCCGATTCAGGCGCCAATTACTGCATGCAGTACTCAGGTGTGGTCTAACTAATGACCCATACAATGGCAGAATCACCTCCTCCCTCCTCGAGGACATAGCCCTTGCAAACCAACCCAACATTTTGTTGGCCTTTGCAGCTGCCTAAGTACATTGTGCCAAGTTGTTCATTGACCCTGTAATGAGCACCTCCATATCCTTCTCCTCCTCCTCCTCTGTCTGGGCTAGCTGCACTCCCCCCAGCTGGTAACTCCTCCTTGGGTTCTTCATCCCAAAATGCAGCACCTTGCACTTTTTGGCATTAAACCCCAGCTGCCAGGTGTCTGACCAGGTTTCAAGCTTTGCCAGATCATCCTGCAACCCCTGTCATCCCCCTAGGTCATCCACCACTGCTCCTACCTTGGTATCATCAGCAAACAGACTGACCTTGCTCTTGATGTCCAATGATATGTCTGCAATGAATATCTCAAACAACACTGATTTCAACACTGAGCCCTGTGGAACACCACTCGTCACTACCCTTGGGTGTGAGAGCTCCCCACCCACCACCACCTTCTGTTGCCTTCCCTGAAACCAGTTCCCTACCCATGTCACCTGCTTTGCACCTGCCCCTGTGCCTACTAACTTACTTATCAACCTTCCATGCGACACTGAGTCAAATGCCTTACTGAAGTCCAGATACAGGACATCCACTGCATGGCCCCTGTCCAGTTGCCTAGTTACCCTGTCATAGAACTCGACCAGGTTGGTTTGGCAGGATCTGCCCCATAAGAAGACGTGCTGTCTGCTGTCCTGTAGTCCTTTGGCCTCTAGGAGGGCCACCAGCCTCTCCTTCAGGATAGTCTCCATTAGATTACCCACAATGGATGTGAGGCTCACTGGTCTGTAGTTTCCTGGTTCATCCTTGGGGCCACTATTGTGGAGGGGCACCACATGAGCCATTCTCTAGTCCTGAGGTACACACCCCAAATGTAGTGAGGCATTAAATAGGTCTGCCAAAGGTTCTGCAAGGACCTCTGCCAGCTACTTCAGTACCCTGAGGTGGATGCCATCTAGGCCTGGCTCCTTATCCACCCTCAGTACCTTCAAACCCTTCCGAACTCTGCCCTCCATGATTTACCCATCTGTCACCCCCTCCCTTCCTGTTTCTGTTATTTCTCCCCCCTTGGGTGTCACCCCCCTCTTCTCTTTAGTAAATACTGAGCAGAAGTATTCATTTAGTGCTTCTGCCTTATACTTCCTGCTTCCACCCAGCCCCTTCCCTCCTAATCTCCATACTGTGTGTGGTCTCTTAGCCCTTTTCTCCTGATGTACCTAATAGAAGTCCTTCTCCCTCTTAATGCCATTATTCCGCTCCATAGATGCCTTGGCTCCCCTTACTGCCCTTGTCACCTCCTTGATTCCGTCAAGTACTCCTCCCTGTCCTCCCCTCTCCCTGTTTTCTTGTACTTCCTAAAGGCAGCTTTTTTCCTACTTACCTTTTCCATGACCTCCTTGCTCAACCAGCTTGGTTTCTTAGCCCTAGCCTTCTTGCTCTGGCATTGCGGCAGGTTTTGGTTGCCTCCGCTATCCCCAGCTTTATGAACTCCCACCTCTGGTTAGTGTCCATACTAGATTGAATTCTGGCCAGGTACCCTTTTACCACTTCCCCCATCTTCCCAAAGTCAGCCCTCCTGAAGTCCAGCACTCTTGTGTCAGATTCCACTCCTTCCTTGCCCATATACAATGTGAGCCATACTGAGTGGTGGTCACTCCCCAACAGTGGTTCCTCCACTGTAAGTTCTCTCACAAAGTCCCCATTTGCCAGTACAAGGTCAAGGGCATTCCCTAACCTGGTTGGTTTACTGACCATTTGCAGCAGGAAGCCACCCTGGAAGGCATCCAGCAGTACCTGCTCCCTTCTGTTCCTCGTTGTTGGGGTACTCAGTTCACTCCTGGCATGTTGAAGTCCCCCACAATCACCACACTACCCTTCTCGCAGGTCCTCCTGATCTGTCCCACTAGTTTCCTGTCTGACTCCTCCATCTGAGATGGCGGCCTGTACACCACTCCCATTCTAAGAATCCTATTCTTGGAATCCTGTATTTGCATCCAAAGTGGCTCCGTACTACCCTCCTCCGTACACACTTCAGTCCTTCCTTCACATATAGTGCCACATGCCCTCCTTTGCCAATCACCCTGTCCCTATGAAATAACCTGTACCCTGGTACAGACAGGTCCCAGACATTGTATTGGGTGGCCCATGTTTCTGTGATGGCTGCAATGTCCACCTTTCCCTCTGTTATGAGCACCTGTAACTCTGCAGTTTTCCTCCCAAGGCTCCTAGCATTAAGGGTAACCACCTTCCACCCTTCCCCCCATCCTGCTTTCCATTACTAGCATGACCAATGGTACTTGCCATTTGTCCTTTGTCACTGTTATGGGGGTAAGCTCATATGGTTTCCCAACCTGTGGTCTCTGCATGTCTCTTGCCCAATTGCCACCCCCTGCTCCTAGTTTAAATTTCCTACTTCATCTATGTACTCCTCCATTCTCTGTTTCAACATCTTCTTTCTCCTCCTCAATTGCTGTAGTCTGTCCTTGGCATAGTGACCACTGGCCTCCCAGTCACTCCCCCACCCCCCCCAACAGCCTGATACCCTTAGCACAACACCAGGTTCTTAGTCATCTGTTAAATTCCTCTATTCTCAGCTTTCTTGTTGTGCTTGCCTTGGGCACTGGAAGTATCTCCAAAAAGTTAATGATCTTCCTGCCCCTCACATAAGTTGTCCTAGTTCTCAGACCTCCTCTGACCATATCTACTGTCTTGTCAGCCAGGTCATTCATCCCAAGATGTATAACTAAATGAGGCTTGTCCCTACCCCTTCTAGCGTATTTCAGAACAGATTGTCCCACCCTTTCCGCTGTCAATCCTGGTATGGTCACCACCCAAATGTGACTATGCCTCTCCCCCTTGCTACCCCACCTGACTCTTCTTAGTATTGAGTCCTCTAGCACTAAGATTCTACCACTCTTGCTCCCTGATTGCTTCCATTTATCTCCCTCTCTCATTTCTGGCTCATCTTCTTCCTGCTGCACCTTATTTCCCCTTTTTGCCCCTGTTGCAATTCTCCCAGCAGAACTTCCCCCGCTCCGGTTTGGTCCAGGCATTTATCAATTACCTCTAATTTCATCATGTCCCTCCTCCACCTTCTTCCTCTCTAGCAGTGCAAAACTATTTTCTGAAGACCCTTCACAAATGCCCGCTCCATCTCTCTTTGTTGTAACCTGTTCTCTCCTTTCCACTCCATGACTTTTGCCACTTCTTCACCTCCCCTCACAAGTCCCTATCTTCTCCTTCCATTTGCTTTTTGTCTCCTGACCTGGTTTCCCCAGCAATCGTTCTTCCTGGCCTAGGCTGCCTTGTCCCTGCTTCCCTTCTTCTGATCCTCTCCTCACCACTCTTGGCTTAAATCACCCTCCCTCATCTCCCATTCTTCCTCTCTTCAGTATTGGGCTAAACCCTCCTCTTAGTTCCTCCTGCAGACCCTCAATCTCCTTTCTAAGTTTCTCTATGTGGTTGCACACAAAACATCCTCCCACACTCCAGGCAATGTTTAGAAAGATTGGTGCACTGCAGTTGTTGCAGCCTACCACCCTACCCATTGCTGTTATTGCCCACCAGCAACCCCACCCTTCCAGATGCAGGATACCACTCTCCCAAGTCTCCTCCCCCTATCAATGCAAAACATTCTTTTCTTAATTTCTTACCCCTTTGTTGTACACGTTTAGATAGATTGAGCAATTGCTTTTTTATATTCTAACCTCATATCCACACTAAAAGAGACTTTAAGTAGCTATTGCACAACCTTCCTCAAACTCCCACTCCTCCTTTCCACAATGCAATAGCAATGCAAAATAGGTTTGCTACCAAAAGAAATAGGTCTCCAATTCAAATAGCTTCACCAACAACACATCAAAATAGGCTTGAAATTAGAAGGTATAGGTCTCTGATTCAAAGAAACAGCCCCAGTTAAATCACACCAAATAGGTTTTAAATCAGAAGAAATAGGCCTCTACAAATGCAGCCTGCTACTACAGTGAAACATCAAAGTTAATGAGCCCACTTATAGCCACCAAAACAGTTTTCAAAATTCCAACAGCCCCAAAACAATACCTGCTAGCCCCTTAGAAGTAGTAAGAAAGAAAATAAATAACCTTCTACCAAGTAAAATCCACAAGAAACAATGTAAAAACAACAAGAAGCTACTGTACTGTAACAGATCTGATCCTTTCCCTTCTAGTTCCTTTGGTGTTCTTGTTTAATTTAGACTCAGATTTGCTATGGGGATGGAAAAATAACTTTGGAGATGAACCATTGTGTTACTGCTGCTTCAGGTGAGTGAAAAAAAATTACCTTCTTATGTAATTTGTTGGGCTTACTGGAGAGAGAACTCCCTATTATTAGGGTTACCAAATTTTAAAAAGCCCAAAGTGGGACATTTCTTACTGAAACATGATTTTTCGTTGGACAATATGTAGTTTCGACCAATGTAACAGACTTTTATTGTGTAAATAATCAGAATTAAGACTAAGCATTGCAGTTTTTTAATTGTTTTTAGTGTCTCATCCCATTTTAAGGTATTTTAGTTAAGGTACTATGTTGTTTTGCAGCATTTAGAGGAAAGTCAGAAAGTATTTTGTTTTGCTATAATGTCAGGACATGTAGTATGTTTTATGTGTTTTTTTTTGTAGGACATAGCTTCCCAAATCAGCACTGTCCTGCAAAAATAGGGACAGGTGGTAACTCTACCTATTATGCACAATTTTTTTTTTGTGGAGCAAGAAATTTCTAGATCTCTGGTGACCAGCTCCTTTAATCAAGAAGGCAACATGCAACTGATGCCATCTAGTGACCTAGCTGAGTAAGCAACATCATCTAGGGAGCTTGAATTGTAGCTGAATTCTCCCTACAATTAGTCTGAGCTGATGTAGTTATTATTCAGGGGGACCTGATCCAAGAAGTCTTATTTGTTTCTTTTTCCATTTTGCTACCAAGTTGCATCTAATTAAGCGCTGGTATTTAAGGTGATTTAATTTGAAATCTCCTAGCATGAACATTTAAATTTTAATTTAAAGATTGGCTTCACCAAGGCACATGTACTGTATGAAGCCACATTCTTCATTTCTTTGTGATTCTGAGGGGTATCCAGGATGCCTGATGCTGGACGATTAGATATACTTATTTACTTTGTTCACTAAGGGACATTCAGATTTATCTGATGCTTTTTGCTAAAGCTACTGGACATTCTTACAAAGACTGTGGGCCAGATATTCAAAAGGGTTGCGCCATGCGCAACAGGGTTGCACATGCTCAAGTCCTAAATTGCGCCATTCTGTGATAATCAGCAGGAGACAGTTGCGCCACTGAAAACAGGCTGAGCAACAGCGCAATGCAAATGAATGCATGCTCAACTGGAAGGGGAGGAACCATGCATAAACTGCACAGCTCGATATTCAGCCGGGCTGTGCAGAGTTGTGCAGGCGCAACCCCCAACCTGCACCTGCAGGACTTTGAGCCCCCCAAAAAAGGCTTAGTTGAGGGCCACCCACAGGTGAGCTGCTGTATTGCAGGGCCAACACAGCAGCTGCCACCTGTGGCTGGCCCCTCAACTCAGTTCCTGTGCCCCCCACCAGCCCGATCGCAGGCATCAATGTGGCTCCCCTCCCATTCACATCCCGGAGGCCCAGTGGACTCGAATGCCCGGACGCAGGAAGTAAACAGAACCCCCGAACATCGACTTTCAGTCTCGATCAGGGCAGTAAGTAAATTGAACCCCCACCCCAACATCTCCCTGGTGGTCCAGTGGACCGAAATACCTGATCACGGGCAGTAAGTAAATTGAACCCCTAACATCACCCTTGTGCCCAATCACGGGCAGTAAGTAAACTGAACCCCACCAACATCTCCTGGTGGTCCAGTGGGACCGAAATGCCCGGATCGCTGGGCAGTAAGTAAATTGACCCCCCCAAAAACATCTCCTGGTGGCTAGTGTCCCCCCACCCCACCCACCCATGAAGCCCCACCACCCCGCTTCCCCGGGGCAGCGGTGGGCTGCAGTAGCATCCCACCTGCCCACACCTCAACACCGCCGACTGACTGCCCTTAGGGCTGCACGCCCATTGGGCAGAGTATAAGCCAATGGGTGGCAGCCCATACCGCATATGACAGTCCAGATTTGTGAATGAATTGAACACACTATACACTTACTTACATGCCGGTGTGGACTTTAGTCAGTACGGAAGGGTACGCTTACTAAGCTAGCATTCATCCACAAAAAGAAGAGGAGGGCGCAAACAGAGGAGTGCCTCTCCCATATTCAGGCACTGGAGAAAAATCACATGAGAGCACTCATTTGGACCCTGTCCACCTTAGAGCTAAGTATTCTGACTATTTATTAAACTTAGTGGACAGAACAACTGCACGTCTCAAAGTGACATACATAGAGCAGGGTAACAAGGCTAGGAAGGTGTTGGCCATCTGTTTTAAAAAGCAAACTGCAGAAAAGGTAATCCCTTCCTTTGTTAACCCCGCTTCTAATATGCTGACTACAGACCCTCAGATGATGCCCTCTATCTTTTTGGAGTATTATTGTTCCCTCTACATGGCAACTGACATAGCAGAGACACTGGGTCTCCAACACAATTTTCTTCAAGCATTGGTTCTCCCTTACCTCTCAGAGGACCTACAGTGCTCTCTACTAGGCCCCATTATGGATGCTGAAGTGTGTGCTACCATTACCTCATTGCCCCTCAACAAGGCTTTGGGCTTGATGGTTTCTCTTCAATCTTTTACAAGACATATGCAGATATATTAATACCTCTACTGACTACCTTATTTAATTCCTGGATTTCCCACCTCTCCTAAAACCCTACTCTTTTTGAGACCAGTATCATCCTTTCACCTAAACCAGATAAGGAATCATCTAAGCCCGAAAACTACCACCCCATTTCACTTATCAGCAATGATGTTAAATAGTATACAAAACTCCTAGCGTCCCATTTAGCATCTGTATGGATCCCTCTTTTGGGACAAGAACAAGCAGGATTTGTGGCAGGGAAGAGTTTGGGGGACCACTTCAGGAAAATTTTTCATCTTTTCTCTGTGTCTGGGGATGCCAACCAAGATAGTGTTGGCATCCCTAGATGCGGAGAAAGCTTTCAACTGTGTTGCCTAGCAATACCTTTTTATGACTTTGGAGGCATTTGGACTTCCACAGGAATTTAAAACCAGAATTAAAGTCTTGTACACCTTTTCATCTGCTCTGGTTTTGTGTACGAATGTGCTCTCTGAAGCTTTCCCAGTGTCTTGTGGTACAAGGCAAGGTTGCCTCCTGTCCCCATATTTGTTTAATTTATATTTAGAGCCCCTGACCAGGAAAATAAATTTGGAGGCCTCTATTAAGTGTATTAATGTGGGTGCCTCTGAATACAAATTATATTCCTTTGCAGATGACATTTTGCTTCATCTAGCTGACTGGCCCTGATAAGTGGATTGGACCTGATGGAAACACCTTCGACACAGGGCATATGTGGTTGTATGGACTAGTTTCCATTCCCACTGGACCTGACCTTTGACTCTCTCAATTCTACTGTTACCTAACCATCTCGCTCTACTCCATCACCTCCTTCTTGCATACTCTTACCTCCTACCCCCTTACTTGCAATCCCACTCCTTCTCTTGAACTCTACCCTCCCTTTCTTACTCCTTTACTGTCTTTGATTGTCCTTTATCTTAACCACCCAACCATGCTCTTTCTGTCATATTCCTCCCCCCCGTCCCTCCCTCCACCCCATTCTTTTCTTCCCCCTGTTGCCTCCTAACTCACTTTGCTATACCCTTTCTCAGCTCTTGACTATGACAACATACATTTCTGTTTTGGGGCTGTGAACCCATATGTGGCATTGTTATGACCTATACCAACTGATCTAGTGTGACTTCTATAAAAGCAGTTTTATATAATAAGTTTTATACAAGTTTTGTATAATCTGTTGTAGTATTGCCCACTGTCTTTGCTCTTTGTGGTAATATGATAAAGTCAATTTTGGGGCAACAAATCTTGTACACTGGCAGTTGTATGATTCCAGCCATGATCTAATGAGTCTCTGTGTAGAACTCATTGCTACATTGCTCTTTGTAATACCTCATTGTTGTTACTCCATTCAGTTTTTTGTTATCTACCCGTGTTTTGACGTGGAACCTTTGTAAAAGAACCCCTGTTCAAAGGTATTTGAAATCCTAGTTATCAATAAATAAAAAATAAATAAATTACCAAAAGCCCTTGTAATTATTCAGGATTTTAATATATTTTCTGGATATAAATTAAATGGTCATAAGTCTACAGTTTACCCTTTGTCTACTTCCAGTACTAAGCAGTTATCTGAGTGGCTAGGTTTGCAGTGGGAGACATCAGCCCTGTCTGTCATAGGCATTAAATTAACAATGGATATAACTAAATTAAAAGTTTTAATTTAGGCCCAGTGTTAAAGCAAGTGGAGAAGGATTTAGCTAGATGGCACCACCTTCCCCTTTCATTGTGGGGCAGATCTAGCTTAATCAAAATAGCTGTGTTACCTCAGTTACTTTACCCCCTAAATATCCTTAGCATTTTTCTCCCCAAAGGTTGGGTTGATAAGCTTCATGCTATCTGTTGCCCTTTTCTGTTGCTTAACAAACTCCTGCATAAATCATATTTAAAGCTATGTCAGCCATATCCTTGGGGAAGGGTCCAACTCCCAGATTTTTTTTATATTTTATTTTGCTTTCCATGGTGTGAAATATTTCAAATGGGGGGTACCCGAGAGACTGAATTCCTCAGCGCTGTCATTGTTAACCATAGAACATTTTTTGGTCCAGAAGCATGCACTGTCACTTCCTTCTCTTCTCTATTTACCCTTCCCAGCCTTGCCAAGAGATTTATTGACTTTACCTATTGGCTGGAGTATTAGAGCCCACTCACAATTATGTCTATATTTTAAACTTTCTTGCTATAAGGACCTGGGACAACCTGCACTTCATAATTTGAATCTACGTATTGCAAATAAACCTTTACTTATCACCCAATGGCCCACATTAGCAGAGACCAAGTTTGGTGATCTGCTTACAGATAATATATTTCTTCTTTATGCTAGGTTGAGAGAGAAAATGGCTACCCCATCTTTTTGTTACTTTAGATACATGTAGGTCAGTCTTCCTCCTTGGTATAGCTCTGCCTCTTCCTTTTTTCACCTGCCAATTGAAGGTGCCTTTCAGAGGAAGGCTATATCGTCTATATATAAAGAACTGAATCAGCAAGCCTGTAATCCGGTGTCTCCAACAGCATACTACTGAAAAAGTAGCCTGGAGAGGGACTGGACCAACTTTGATTGGATTCATTATGGACCAACATTTACAAATGAGTTAAACAGGACCTGTTGAGATTATTACAGTGCAATGTTTTGCATAACCTTTACCTTACCCTTTACAAGTTGCATATTATGAAAAAAAACTGTCTTCTCCAGACTGTGAATGTTGTCCAGGAGTGGGGGATATATTATATCATAAACTTTGGCAGTGGCCTATAGCCAAACTTCTTTAGTCCTTGGTTTGGCAGAACGTTTCTTCACTTTTTCATGATGTGAATTATTTTACACCAGAAATATGTATATTAGGTGACTATTCCTCAGTCTCTATCTCTATGCATAAATATTATATCACCCTTATTTCCTCTGTGACTAAACTACTTATTGCCCATCACTTGTGGGGGTTGGACACCTCATTATTCAGAGTGGGTACAGGAATGCCTAAGTGCTTTTCATTCAGAATGGGCCATTGCCAAATTTAAGGATACCTTAACCAGATTCCAGGATTGCTGACTTATGTTTCACACTTTTTTCAGCAAATAATACCTTATTTTTATAATATCCTTATATTGCTATTTTTTATTTGGGTGGCTTTAATAATAACTTGTTTGCAGAATCTTCTGACCTATCAACCCAGAGTGGTTGCACAGAGTCGGAGTTTACCGGGGGTAGGATGTTTTCGCTTTCTTTTTGTGTCTTTTTTATTGCCATTTAATTATTATGGCGGTTAAGTATCTTGTCTTCTTTTGCATTGTTTGTATTGACCATTGTATTGTTATCAGGTTGTTTTAGTGTACTTACTTTGGCACAAATTTAATAAAGTATGTTAAGTTGCAAAAAATCAAGATAGAGCAAATGGTCCCCTTCTGCCATTACTTTTCTTATGTTCTTATAAACAACACATAGTGCTCAGACCTGTCAGCAGTCAGAGACAGTGCATTTGTAGATGTTTTCCATTTGTAATGACTGAAATAGTAATTGCCAGATAAATTATTTTCGCTAAATACTTTTCTCTGCACTCTGACTAATGTAATCTTATGTTAGAGTGGTTTTATCTGATTGTTCTGAGAGTTTACTTAACTAAACATACCTTGTTTGTTGCCTCTTATACCCTCTTTTTTTTGTATAAAACACATTGTATTACTGCATATAATCAAGGCCACTGTTTTTCGGTTTTTACCGGAAAATCTGGTAAAATTCCGGAATTAGAGCTGCCTGAAAACTGGTAAAAATGAAGATTTCATGGAATCTGGCATTTTCTATCAGATCAGTAAATCTATAAAAAAGTCTGTTTTTCTTTTAATTCCTTCCTGTACTATTTTCAGTTTGCTTTATTTAATGCTCTGTATATTAAGCCTACTTTAATTCTGATTATTTATGCACATACTAAAAGAATGATAACAGAATCCTGGTAAAATCCGGAAATTAGAGTAACAATCAACGGTGAAATTCTGGAATCTTAAGTCTTGAAAACGGAATTTAATTGTTTTAATCACCGTAAATCAGTGGCCTTGCATATAATCTCCACAACAGTCTGAGATAAACAATTTTATTTATTTATTTATTTCAATCTAGGATTACAATACCTTTGAGCCGAGGTTCTTATACAAAGGTTCCACGTCAGCGTGTGCAACAGTCATCATTTTTAGTTACAAACATATAGTCATTGACTTACAGACATGTAATAACCAGTACAAAGATTTGAGCTATGAGCAAGACAAGGGAAGGTAGGTGGGTGGGGGAGTGAGGGTAGGAGATCGAGGGGAAGGACTTGCAGGGGTATGGGGAGTATGGGAGGTGGTTGGGGTGGGGGCAAGAGGAGATATGGGGAGGTAGGCAAGCGGGAGACAGTGCAGCCAGGGGGTCTTGTTGAGGGAATGAGTCATATGACAAGTAAGATGCTAGGGGTGCAAAGACTGATTGCAAGTGTTGGGTGCTGGGGCATGTGCAGCTGGAACGGTGGAAATGTTAAGATGGGCAATCACAGGATACAAGCAGTGAGAGGTGCAGCTTGGACTTGAAGAGGCCGAGTGTTGGAGCAGTCGCTATGTCACTGCCAAGAGAGTTGAGCCAGTTGGATGCCCAATAGGTGAATGATCTTTGTCCTTGGGTCGTGTGACATCATGGGATATGTAGTAGATGGGCATTGGATCTCCTTGTAGTGGCGTTCCTATGTCTAGGCTTAAGGAGGGCACAGACACCAGGTCGGGCAAGCCCCATTATAATTTTCTTGGCTGTGATGCAGGTTTGGTATTTTATGCGTTTTGTCCAATTGAAGCCATCCAGATTGGGAATAAAGGTCACATGTGGGTATGGTGATGTGAGCCAGTGATGAGATGACAGGCTTTATTCAGGGAGATCGCAATATATTTGAGAGCAGTGGTACTTTCAGACCCATATATGATAAGGCCAGTAGTGGATAGATTCACATAATAAACTTATAACATAATATAAAATGTATTAATCATTGACAATAACTTTTTTGTTACTCTGTTCATTCTTCTTGTCCAATTCAGTCCCATCCTGCTGGCCTCCATAGCTCTGTCACCCCAGTTTCCCCCGGGACTTACCTTACCACTGCATGTTCCCCAAAGGCTTTCCTCGTTTCCTGGTGAGGTTGGTGGAGTTTCCCAACCCCCCCAATTCACATATCTAGTTAATGGTAGTGGGACACTAGTCACTGGGAACAGGGCCTATTGAGGCTCGATTCATCCTGCTGGCTGTCATTGTGTCCACTTTTCCTCCTTTCCTAGGTTAAGTGGATATGCAATGTTATCATGACACACTGTGCATGTTTCTGTGCACCTTGTAATTTTGACTGCTGCTACTCCACTTCTACCAGTGGTACCAAATCGTTAGAAGCTTGTGATGGGTGCTGCAACCCTCCCTATGGCAGAAGAGCATTCTGACTGATCCTCGATCCTCCACCTCAAGCAAACCCTCTTATGCCCCGAGCTCATTCCCAAACTTAAATCACAGTAGTTGAAACAGTAACGTTTCCAATGCAGTGATGTGCTGGTAATATCTGTGACAATTTCAAAGAGTGATTGACCTTATATTGTACACAAACTAATCGTGCTGTTCTTGCTGTCGTGTGTATTATGTCACTAGGAACCTTCAAAGGAATGTTGGACTTCACATTTGTTTCTTAAAGCCACAAGTATAAAACAATAATTGTTTATAAACTGTCATGTCAAACCTGGTTATACCATACAGATATTTTATTTTCAGTTGCCTACCTGACTTACTATGTTTGCTTGTGCAAGAAACACATTGCGTCAGCATCCTTCAGTGGTGGGTTGTGGAGGTGTGGCAGTGTGGTGGAGAATGGCAGCAGTCTGTTTTGGGACTGGTCTCTGCCGTGCCAATGCAGGAGCATGCTGTCAATGACAACAGTTAATGAACATGCCATTATGCTCAAAGAAATTGACCGCTGCAGTCAGGGAGCACCTCATTACTGAACAATCAGTTGTGTTTGTGGGGCAGTCCCTAACTGCAGCAGACAATTACAGCTGTATTGTATGATGTTCCCTTTCAATAAACATAGCAACAGCTTCTTCGTTGGCCTCTCACAGTTCCCACAAAGCCGATGGACAGCCACCACCCACCTCTCCCAGGCCCTGTTAAAGCCAATGGGGGTGCCCAATCTCCCTTTCAGCATACTTCTGTCCCAGTTCATTTGCCAATGCACCCCCCCAATTGTTGTGTGCCAAGGTGTGCCCAATCACCCTCAGCTCATGCACACTCCCCCCCCAAGCACAATGTATGGCCGATGGGGGTGCCCAATCCCCGTCAGCTCTACTCCCCCCACCAAACATCCAGGTGGCATGCTGGGTGACCACCCTAATGTGCCAAAAGTCCTGTGGAGTATTTTAAAAAAAAATTCCTGTAAAAAAAAAAAAAAGAAAACGGTCCCCCATTACATAGAAACATAGAAATTGATGGCAGATAAGGAGCACAAGGCCCATCCAGTCTGCCCATTTCTTTTTCTACCTTATGAATGTGCCATTGGTTTTTGCTCTGTCAATAGCCTTTCTAGTCATACTCATCTGTATTGCTCCCTTATGACTATCCAGTGCCTGTTTGAAGCCCTGCACTGTATTCATATCCACCACTTCCTGAGGTAGGCCATTCCATGCATCCACCACTCTTTCTGTGAAAAAGAACTTCCTCACATTGCCCCTTAATTGGCCTCCCTCTAATCTCATGCTGTGTCCTCTTGTCCTGCTATTTTTCTTATATTGAAACATGTTAGACTCTTTAACCTTGTTAATGCCCTTAAGGTGTTTGAATGTTTCAATCACATCACCTCTCTCCCTCCTTTGCTCAAGGGTATACATATTGAGTTCAGTTAATCTGTCCTTATATGTTTTCTGATGCAGTCCCTGCACCATTTTGGTTGCCCTTCTCTGGACTGCCTCAATTTGGTTAATGTCCTTGTGAAGGTGTGGCCTCCAGTACTGCATGCAGTACTCCAGATGGGGCCCAACCAGTGTCTTGTAAAGAGGGGTTATTACTTCCCTCTTCTGACTTGTGATACCCCTACTAATACACCCCAACATCCCTCTATTCTTACCTACTGCTTTAAAGGTCTGCTTGGATGAGTTCAGGTCATCGGTGATGATGACGCCGAAGTCTCTTTCTTCCCTTGTGACTGCCAGCATCTCTCCTTCCAGCCTATAGGTGGCTTCAGGGTTCCTCTGCCCTATGTGCATGATCTTGTACTTCTTTGCGTTAAACTCCAGTTGCTACTCTTCCAACTATTTTGCTAGTTTATCCAGATCTCTTCTCATTCTGCCTACCCCATCTGAATCATCTACTTTGTTGCAAATCTTGGTGTCATCTGCAAACAGACAAACCTTACCCTCCAGTCCATCTGCAATGTCACTGATGATGATATTGAAGAGGACTGGCCCCAGGATTGATCCCTGAGGTACCCCACTTGTGACTTGCATCTCTTCTGACTGTATACCATTTACCACCACTCTGTTTTCTCCCCGTCAACCAGTTTGCCACCCAGTTGACCAAAGTCTGACCCACCCCGAGCCTACCCAGCTTATTAATCAAACTTCTATGTGGAACAGTATTGAAAGCTTTGCTGAAGTCAAGGTAGGCAACATTAACTGCTTACCCTTGACCCACCACTCTGGTTACCCGGTCAAAGAAATCTATGAGATTAGTTTGACAGGACCTTCCTTTTGTAAACCCATGCTGTCTTGGATCCTGTGCTCCTATGGATTCCAGGTGTTGCACTATCCTTTCCTTAAGGAGTATCTCCATAATCTTGCCCACAACTGAGGTAAGACTGACTGGTCTGTAGTTCTCTGTCTCCTTCCTGCTACCACTCTTGTGGCGCAGGATCACATGAGCCCTTCTCCAGCCTTCTGAGACCTCTCTTGTGCTCAGAGACTCAGTAAACAGTTCTGATAATGGCTCTGCTAGTTCCACCCTTAGCTCCTTTAGTACCCTGGGATGTATGCCATCAGGTCCCATTGCCTTGTCCACTCTGAGCTTATATGCCATCAGGTTCCATTGCCTTGTCCTCCCTGAGCTTATTGAGCTCTTGTAGGACCCTACAAGTTAAGTCTCTTGCATGCTCTCCAAACCCACAGCCACCCTTTGTGCACCCCATTTCCCCACACCCCATACTTACCTCCAGAGCCTGGTGCGTCAATCTTCGGTGGACCGGGAACACGTCTGCACTCTTTAAAGCCGACCACAAACTGAAGAAATGCCAGTAAGTTCTATAATGGCATAAATGGTTTTTTTTTCAACTTATGAGGTTATCTGGCCCATTTTTATGACTTTTGGCATCACATTTTCAAAATGGGGTTCTTGAGACCCCGTCTTATGAATTCGGTCACTGTCTTGGTGTTATTTGGTCCCAAAAGGTGATTTTGCAATCACTTTGCAGAATCACCTTTTGGGACTAACTAACCAAAACAACAATGCTGCTGTTCATAAGGTGGCTCAAAAGCTCATGCTCAAATTTGGTGAAAAATTCCAAAATGACTGTGTGTTACAAGCATGCATTGTGCAGTTTCCATGCACACTAGAAGTTCACAAATTTATAATATTTTCACTAAAGACATTGGCATTTTTCACACCCGCTTATGAACAGTACAGCTGTCATTTTTCACATCCTGGCCAAAATGTGTTTTCGCACTTCCGGCACAGAATAGCACGGTCACTGTGGGAAATCAGTGTTTGGGACAGATTAAGAAAATCACAGTGATACTGTTCATAAGCAGAGGTCTTAAAATGCCTATGTTGAAAATTTGGTGACAAAAGTCCATAAAATAATTGTGTTACGAGCATGCATTGGCCACTTTCCTCGCACCCTTGTAACTTCATGAATTTGTAATATTTCCACTCCAGATTTTCAACATTGGCATTTTTCCCCACCTCCTTATGAACAGCACAGCTGTCATTTTTCACATCCTGGCCGAAATGTGTTTTCACACTTCTGGTGCAGAATAGCACAGTCGCTTTAAGAAATCAGTGTTCGGGACAGATTAAGAAAATCACAGTGACAATGTTCATGAGCAGAGGTCCCAAAATGCCTATGTTGAAAATCTGGTATAAAAATCCCCAAAATAATTACATTACGGGTGCTCTTTGTGCAGTTTCTATGCACACTAATGGCTTCACCAGTTTTTTTTTATATTTTCACTCCAGATTTTCACCATTACCATATTTTTATACCCCCTTATGAACATCACAGCTGTTATTTTTCACATCCTGTTTGAAATATGTTTTCACACCTGTGGCACCAAATGGTGCAATAGCTGTGCAAAATCACCTTTCAGCTAATGAACTGATAGTGTCACTGTTCATGTAGTGGGGTCACAGAAAGCCTTTGTTGAAAACTTGAAGTAAAAATATCAAGAGATGCCCAGGGCATTAGGGTTTCCAAACATAATGCCCTACCCTCTAGGGACTAAGAGGCATCAGGGGTGTAACTTGGGACTGTTGACAGTAATTCTCATGCCATTCAACCCCCACCCTCACTCTGCAGCCAGTGACAGGCATCAAGGTGTGCCTTGGACTCTTTGGCACCAGAGTTCACCCCATTCTCTTATACTGCACCAATTTTAGTGTATTTCCTTATGGAATGAGGTGAGTGTAAAGCCGCACACCCCAAGGCACACCTCGACACTTGTCAGTGTCTGCAGGGTAGGGTGAGGTGAAATGTCATGACCGTTATGGACAATGACCCAAAGGCACACCCCAATGCCTGTCCATCTCTGCAGGGTGAGGGTGGAGTTGGCATCAGTTCAATACTTCACTGCCTTTCCTGTACTGCATCTAACTCCTGCACTTCCACTGCTAATGCCAGCAGGCAAATATTTGGTATTGACAAATGCTTGTTTTTTTACCTTAGTTGAGCTAATTAGAATAGAGGTGAGGTGAGCAAAACTGTGGAAGTTCCAGTTTGGGATTTATCAGAACACCCTCGCTTTGAATTCAGCAACCATCCTCACCCCTGAAATTATTTTTAAGAATAGTCTCTCCTTATTAACTGTAACTAAGTCTTTCCCTCTACTGGGAAACATCACATGCCAGTGGTCTCCCCCAGCCCTCCTAGAGCATATCTGGCTTCCTGCCAGTCTCCTTTCGTCCCATCTGATACATTAAGTGATGGTTCTTTCCTAATTCTACTCCTAAAGGAAAATTATAGTTTTCGTTTTACAGTGCTTTTCATACACATTGTATCCCAAAATGATTTAGGAAGGAATGATCAGGATACTGGTAGTGCAGTGACTGCTGTATAGAATTCAACTTATTTTTATAAACTGCATTTCATACTGATTCAGTCACATGGTGTCCAGTCAGTTCAAAGTGGTAAATTCAGCCTGAGTCAATTCAGCTCAGTGAATTCAGCCCCATGGCAATTCAACCCGAGGCTGTTCACCTCCCACGTCAATTTAGCCAAGGTCAATTCAGTGTTGTCAGTGTCAGTGGCTCAGTAGGTAGCACACTCACCTCTGAGGCCGGGAAATCAGAGGGCTGTGGGTTCAGTTACCACATCTGGCACTTGGGTTAATATCCCAGTACTGACACTATAGTGCAGCATGAGTGGGGTGCTGCACTTCTGAGGTGCTGTCTTTCAGATGAGACGTTAAACCGAGGTCCCATCTGTCTGGATTGGTGGTAGTTCAGGTGGATGTTAAAGAGCCCATGGCACTTATCAAAAAGGGTAGGGAAATTTCCCCGGTGTCCTGACCAAATTTTCCTCATTCACTAAAAAATACCACTAACAGTTTAATCTGGTTCAAGGACAGTTGGCATTCATCTGTATCCCCCCTCCCCCGGGTCGTGCCTGAGAATAGGCAGGATTTGTCTAGTGCACTTACCCGGTCAACAAAAGCTAAATAAATAATAATAAATAAATTCAGCCCTAGTGATATCAGCTCCATGTCAATTCAGTGCCTCTGTCAATTCAGCCTGGGTTAATTCTGTTCCTGTGTCAATTCAGCTCCTATGTTAATTTAGCCCCACGTCAGTTCAGCCCCTATGCAAATTCAGTCCCTATGTCAATTTAGCCCTTATGTAAATTCAGCTCCTTTTGGTTCTACACTGGAATAAACAGAACTAACAACATATGTAAACATAATTAAGCTTTACTGAAAGCTTTAAAATGTATGTTTTTGCAATTAAGTACACTATATTGAAAATGTTAATTTGCACATATTGTATATGCAGCAAACACCAGTCACATACACCAGACCAAAAAAACAAAACAGCAGAACACAAATAAGCATAAACATAACCTTCTACCCACACAACACCCAAACCACCCTGACTAACCCACCCAACAATCCCACCCCAACCCTCATGTGCACATTCCAACAGTTCCAGGTGTAAATACTAGAATGGACAGTGACAAAGGATATAACTGCCATTTTGGTTTTTTGTTTTATAGTGGAAAGGGTGGCACACTCTTCCAACAGACAACTGTCCTGTGTAAAAAATGGAGGAAAGGCTGAAGAGTGGAGCATTAAAACATATTGGCCCCTATTTCCAAATAGATGCACCCTCACATCTTGGTATACCCAGTGCTGCACTTTTCACCCTCTCCCCACCCTTCTTCCCCCTTCCCCTCTCCCTATGACTCTGGCACTTCTTATCTGTTGTCTATTTTCTCTGACAAATGCCACTGGCTGCCTTGTTACAATGCTACCCTTGAATTGTATTAATCTGTACTCTGTTTGCAATGTCCACATTGTTGTAACGTCTGTCTTGATGTTCCCATAATTTGTATTTTCTGACGTGGAACCTTGTAAAAGAGCCAAGGCTCAAAGGTATTTGTAATCCTAGACTTGATAAATAAATAAAAAAGTAAATAAAATAAAATAAAGAGGCATTTATAAGGCACACGGCTCCACACCAATGGGATTTCCACATGGGCCATATTCACAAACACTGATCCCCCCACCCCCAGCTCCCATACATGGCCCTTCCTCTCGGCATGAAGTCTCCCATGGAGCTCCACAATTGACTTTAACAACAATATGGAGCTGATCCAGAGTTATCACTGAATGTGAGAATGTTGGAGGCAGTATAGCACAGTGGTTTAAGGCTCTGAGCTGCAAATCTGGTGACATCCAGCAGATCAGACCTGGGTTTGAACCCCACAGCATCCACTTGCAGACTGTTTGACCCTGAGCAAGTCACTTAACTTCCCTGTGCTCCCAGGTCGCACCTGTAAAAATGCTTTCAACTTAGTGTGCTAGTCCTAGTTAAATAACTAACAAAAAACAAATAAATAACTGGCATTCATACCTACATACTATGCAGTGAAAGCATTCAAGGCTTTAATGGACAGTACGTATTACTGAGAGCATGAGGCTTTGTTACATCCTATGACTGACTAACTTTAAGATGTTTGGTTGGGGAGGATGGGTACAAGACAAAGGCGATGACAACCCAGATTTCTTCAAAGCCAGTGGAACTGCAATGATGCATCTAACCAAGGGATCCCAAGGACAAACAATGCCGTTGAAGGATATACCTATGAACCTACGAAGGATAATGCAACAATTTTTCAAGCCTCCTAAGTGCTGATCACCCCACAATATGGAAACTTATCAATGCCATGAAAAAAGAATAGAGCCCACCACAAGAATCAAAGAAAGTGTACAAGAACTCTGCTGACAGAATTCAGTGCATTGTTGCGGAATACCACGCAAGGGAAATACTGGAGTACCTGAGGGGACTTGCACACGGTTTCATGTTTTTACTTAATGGATGGTTACAATTCTATCAATGGGCCCTATTCACTATTGAAAATTGTGGCTATGCACCATGTACCTCAGGCACATAACCACTATGCAGCTGCCAGTGCTCACTGCACTCTCTCCACCCCATTCATGACATTCATTGCACCCACCCATGCACTGGATCTCCTGGCCAGTTGCAAAACTATGTGCAGGGGTGGGTCTGGGGATGATGCGGGGGGATGAGCCAGCACTGCACACATTCATGACCTTGCAGAGTGCTGTGCATGGAGGCTGCTGGTTCTACTTCTGGAAGGTAGCCGTAAACCACTGGGGCTGGTTATGTTCCCCCAGGAGAAGATACCTCCAGATGCAGTGGACATGGCAAGGGGCACCAGCCCCCCAAAAATGTTGCCCCTGGGCACTTCAGGAGGACGGGTGTTGGGTGGGCAGGGTACCCTCCACATTGGCTCCATCAGCACACTGTATGCTGCCTGACCACATGGTACCTGTTGCATGAAATAGATCCACAGAGGGTTTCTGCCTGGGCAGTCAATTTTCTGCCAGCCCAGATCCACCACGCCACATCTACCTGCCCCCTGTGGACCTGTGCACTGGGGACAAGGCCATGTATGGGAGCCAGGCAGGGGCCACTGTTCGTGAATGCCCATGTACAGAAATTCCTTGGGTGCAGAGCTGCATGCCCCATACATGCCTCATGTGAGTCTATTCATGAATAGAGGCCAATGTGTTTTAATGCTCCACTCTTCAGTCTTTCCTCCATTTTTTACAGAGGATATTTGTCTGTTGGGATAATATGCTGCCCTTCCCACCATTAAGCAAAAAAACAAAACAAATGGCACTTAAATCCTTATCACTCTCATCCTCATCTGGAGCTGTTGGAATGTGTGCATGAGGGTTGTGGTGGGTTAGTCAGGATGGTTTTTGTGCTGTGTGGGTTGAAAGGTTATGTTTAGACTTATTTGTGTTCTGTTGTTTTGTTTTCTGTCTTGTGTATGTGATTGGTGTTTGGTGCATGTACTGTATGTGCAAATTAACATTTTCAGTAATTAACTGCATAAAAATACATGTTTTAAATTTTTCAATAAAGCTTAAATATGTTTACATATGTTGCCGATTATGTTTATTCTAGTCCAGAACCAAAAGGAGCTGCATTTACATAAGGGCTAAATTGACATGGGGCAGAACTGATGTGGGACTGAACTGATGTGGGGCTGAATTGACATAGGAGCTTTATTGACATAGGAGCTGAATTGCCTTAAGCTGAATGGACTGGGGCTGAACTGACATGGAGCTGAATTGACTGGGGTTGAATTGACATAGGAGCTGAACTGACTTGGGCTGAATTGCCATGGAGCTGAATTCACCGGGCTGAACTGACAGGAATTTAATCACAAAGTGCTTTGCAATTCTGAAAGGGAGGGGAGAGAATGATGTTCTCCTCTGCTGGCAGGCAGCCTTCAGACATTGCATGCCTAAATTATGGAACCTCCTCCCCACGGATATCCAACACATGCCTCCAACTCAGCACCTCAATTCCCTCATCAATGTGCATTTCTCCACCACATGTGCCTGTGGCTAAGTTGAGCCTGTTCATGCACTTTGGCCTAGATCACGATTTTGACCTTATTAATGACCATGGTTAACTGATATTTTGCTTATCCTCACTTTACCTTGCTAGTGTAATGTATGTGCTGTGATGCAATTGCTCAATTAGTTTCTGCCATCTTACTGCTGACCTCTGTTATATTCATTATTAGCACTAATTGTATTCTGTATATATGTCATATCTATTCCCCACTGTACAGTTCATTAATTAATTTATTCAATTTTGGTAACCAGGTAGGCCCACTGGGCCCCAGAGGTTCCTTTTTCAGGGATGACCTGGAGTTAGTTACACATTGTATAAAATGTTGCTGCTGTTAGTTTTTGGCAGATGGAATCTTGCTTTCAGAGCAAGCAGTTTGTTTTACTAATTTACCTCAGCAGGAGTCAGTGCCTGTTGGGATTAAGGAAACAGGTATTTTATTAGAATCAGGGGGTCTCATTTAAGTAAAAACAAACAAAAAAAAAAGAAAGTCACTGTGTGTTTCTCTGTTTGGAGAAGGGGGCTGTATCAACTTAATTTGCTGAGTGAGAAGCAGAGGGAGAAGCTAATTGGGTATGTGGCTTGAGCAGTAGAAAAGCAGCTGTCTCCAATTACAGCTTCCTGCTACTAGTTTCTGGAAGAGGGAATCTTGCTTTCAGAGCAAGCAGCTGACTAAAAAAAAGCTACTGTTTTTTTAACCAGTTTAACACTTTACCTCAGCAGGAGTCAGTGCCTGTTGGGATTAAGGAAACAGGTACTTTATTAGAAGCAGGGGGTCTCATTTAAGTAAAAAGAAAAACAACAAAAAAGAAAGTCACTGTGTGTTTCTCTGTTTGGAGAAGGGGCTGTATCAACTTAATTTTCTGAGTCAGAAGCAGAGGAAAGAAGTTAATTGGGGGTGTGGCTTGAGCAGTAGAAAAGCAGCTGTCTCCCATTACAGCTTCATGTTACTAGTTTCTGGGAGAGGGGGAAACTTGCTTTCAGAGCAAGCAGCTGACTAAAAAAGCCAGTGTTTTTTTACTAATTGCCCTCCTTCCCACCCTAAGCCAGTTCTACTTTTATAGACACTGGATTTGACTGGCATCAGGAACTTCCTGTTTGGCAGTAGGAATGGAAGAGTCACAAAGACACATTAGATTCATCAACCTTGAAGAAAAAAAAATGCTCCCCCCCCCCACTGCTGGAGGTTTGAGTCCACGCAAGGAGAAAGGAGACTACTGAAGACTACAGGAAGCTCTTCTCCCAGAACAGTAAGTAAGAGATTTGTAAGGGTACATAGACAGTAGGAAAGTAGGTGGAAAAATACGTAGAGGAATGAGAGAGTAAGCATAAAAAGCAACAGGAGAGGGGAAATAAAATAGGTCATGATGGGAGTGGTGCAGTGCAATGGCTGTGGGGCAATAGTGTTTCAAGAAACATTCTGGAGGTTGCAATGCTGCCCTATTTGCAGGCACCTCTGTGGTCTGAAGGAGGAGGTTGCCCATCTCCAGACTGACCTGGATAGGATTCATGAAACCTATTCCCCCATCCAGGGACCACCAGGGCCACTGCAACTACCTCAGAGGCTGCCAAGAAAGATGAGTGGTTGGACCAAGGTGGGCTCATGGTGGGAGGTGGTGGTGGAACAGAGGTGCATTCCTCCAGCCATATCTATCCACAATTCATATGCTGTTCTGGGGAAGAGAGGTTCCTCTATGGAGACACCTGCAGTGGAGACTAAGGAGGATGCTGGGAACCTCCACAAAAGAGACCCACAGGAGGGTGGCATGAGACCCCACAGGGGAAAGAAACAACTTCTGGTGGAGGACTCAATCATTGGGGGGTAGACATAGGGGTGGAAGGGGAGAGGGAGATAAGGTGCCTGCCTGGCACCAAGCTCAAAGGGACAGGGAGAAAATCCTCAGGATTGTGGTAGTAGCTGTACAAGGGAGGGAGCTGGATGTCATTGTCCACCTAGGGACAAATGGCCTGTCTGGGAATGGGATCAGAGCAGTGCAAGAGGAGTCTGTAGAGTTGGGGAGGGGCCTTAGACAAGTAACATGTACGGTAACCTTCTTGGTGGTGCTGCCTGTCTGTGGCAAGGATGATGCTAGGATACTCCACACCATGGGATTCAATGAATGGTTGAGAAACTGGTGTGGAGCTCAGGGTTTTGGCTTCACTGGGGACTGGGGAGCCACCTGGAGGGATGCAGGCCTATACTGGTGTGATGGTCTGCATTTGTCCAGGAGGGAACCAGGATCCAAGGTGATAGGTTTAAATGCTTCATTGGCAAGCATTTAAACTAGACTGGGGATTCCAGCCTCCTCTCACAAAACACAGTAATTAGTGAGGTAAACACCAAGGTAGAGAAGTCATTCAGGAGCAGGACAGGGGTAAATGCAAAAAAAGGCAAAGGCAGTAAGGACAGGGATGGGGCTAAAAGGGGTAAGGCCATCAAAAAATGGAAGGTGTGAGTACCAATGCCCATAGTCTGTGTAACAAGCTCTCTGAACTAGTGGCATTGATGGAAGAGAGATGCCTTGATATTGTGGCAGTCACTAAAACATGATATACAGAGAACCTTGACTGGGATGTCAACATACCAGGATACACAATCTACAGGATGGACAGGTGAGGTAAGAGCAGAGGAGGAGGAGGTGTAGCTCTCTATGTAAGAGAAGGGATTAAAGCAACAGAACTAAAGAGTAATCATGAAGTAGATGAGCCACTATGGGTCACCCTGGAGACAGGTAATGGCACTACAATCCACATGGGAGTTGTGTACAGAGCCCCATCTCAGGGGGAGGTAATCAACAATGAAATGATAGAAGGCATCCTTTAAATGGCAGAAAAAGGGGAGATATTGTTAATGGGGGACCTGAATATGCTAGAAGTTAACTGGAGCACCTTTGCTGCAGCCACATCCAGGAGCAGGGTAATTCTTGATGCCCTACAAGGGGCATGCCTCAGACAACTAGCGTTGGAACCCACTTGGGAGGGAGCAATCTTAGACCTGGTACTCTCAAATGGGGATGGGGAAAGGATCTCGGATTTAGAAGTGGGTCGCCATCTGGGAACAAGTGACCACCAAACAGTGTGGTTCACAATAAACACAGACATAGAGTCCAAGCCATACAAAAGCAAGAGTATTGGACTTTAGGAGGGCTGACTATGGGAAAATGAGAAAGTGCCTCAGAAAAGCACTAGTAAACAGGCAAGAAGGAGGAGGAGTGGAGGAACAATGGGGAATAATCAAAACAGCCATCACAGAGGCTGCAAGCCTTTGTGTGAAGCGAATCAATAAAACAAAACGAAAGAAAAAGAAACACTATGATTCTCAACAGAGGTGGCAGGGAAGGTTAAGAAGAAAAGGATAGCATTTAGGAAATATAAGGAAACACAGAAGGAGCAGGACCGAGCAATTTATCAGATAAAGCAGAAGGAGGCAGGGAAAGCAGTCAGAATAGCAAAGGCCCAAACCAAGGAAAAGATAGCCAATTCTGTTAGGAAGGGGGATAAAAGGGGGATAAAACCTTTTACAGGTACATTATGGAATAAAGAAAGAGCAAGGGATGGATACGGAGACTTAATAATAGGAGGGAATGTGGACAGAGGGTGATAGTGAAAAAGAGTGGTGTAAACACCATTAGAAGGCAAACACGGTAAACACTATAAACTGATTTAGTCAAGCAGCAAACAGAGCAGTTCAGCACCTTTTCTAAGGTAAATTATATTCATGTATGGAGTGACAACCTAGGGGGTTACAATAATCGGTTAAAGAATGTAAAGGGACATAAACTGAAATTGACATTATTTGTGTAGTACAGGCACAAAATTAAAAAGCATGCTTCTTAATACAAATCCAGTGGAAAAATTGACCTATAAGCTCATGAGGTGTGTGCACTGGCACGGGAGAGCAGGTGTAAACAGAAGTTACAAAAAACTGCATTTTCTAGTGGTAGGGCAAGTAGTGTAACAAAATAATGAAGCTGCAGAACCACTAAAAAACTCATTGGGCAGGATTCACCAAACAGATGCGCCAATCACAAGTCAGAAATGTGCCGGAGGCTGATTCAGGAACAGAGAGAAAGCACCAGTGCAAACGAGATTCCCTGTGCTGAAAGACATGTGCCATAGGTGCAACGTAATGACATGTGGCACATATACAGGGGGTGTACCCATGCATACACAGCGCATCCCAATTCACAGAGCACAACCAATGCGCAGCAATGGAGCAAATCCAAGGTGTATCAAAGAAAGATAAATACAAAAGAAGGAGACTTAAGTCCAGCACACCAGCAGACCATCAGTGGAACGAAGACAGCAAGTCACAGTCAGAGGGGAGGTGGAACCAGACAGAGGGAGAGGCATAGGCAGACAAACTGCCAGCAACAAAACTGGGCAGCAAGCTACACCAGAGTGCCACAGTGACAGAGGGTATGAACCTGGCGGCAGTTGCCATTGCTGGTGCCCTAATGAGGAGGAGGAGGCAGGGCGCAGGAAGGAACCATAGGCGGCCAGCCCCACGGCGGTACCACACCCGCCTGTCCTTCAAGCAGCTGACAGAGGTGGAGACAGTTATGTGATACTGCCTCAACTGGGCCATGCTGAGGCAGCTATGTGAGCTGTACCATGATGTAATGCAGGCACCCACTGCACGAGGTCATGCCATTTCGGTGGAGACCAAGGTGACAATAGTCATGTGCCTACTCACCACAGGAACCTCTCAGAGGCCTACAGGGGACACCGCTAGCATATCACAGGCCTCAACATCCCACCTCCTCACACAGTTCCTCACTGCCCTGCTACCACATGCTTCGAAATACATCAAATTCCCCAGCACGCAGGCAGAGTGGACAGAAGCCATTCAGGGGTTCCACAGGGTGGTACACATGCCAGGTGTTATAGAGGCTATTGACTGAACCCATGTGGCAATCCACGCACCACCTGGTGAGGGCATCACATACATGAACTGAAAGGGGTACCATTCAGTGAACTGCCAGGTGGTGTGCGATGCCATGGGGCACATCACCAGTGTCTGCACCACACACCCTGGGAGCGCACATGATGCATACATATGGCACCAGTCAGCCCTCTGCACAAGGTTTGAGGCCAGAGACGTTCAAAGTGGACAACTGTTAGGTACATGTGAGTGAGTGCCAGCAGCACAGGGTGACACCATGTCTGGGACACCTGGGGTGGGCTGTGGGTGGGCAGTCGCAGGTATGAGGGCACTGGGACAGCAGGGGTGTGGAAGGATGCAGGGGCAGATGCAGGATGGCATGAGACCGATGTGCACCACAAGATTGCCGGGGGCAGGCAGGGGCAGCTGGGGCAGGGATGCAGGACTGCCAGGCATGCGGCTGCATGAGCGGGGGAGAAGGACAGGGGCACACAACACAGAGGGTGGGATGTGGTCAGGCCACATGCTACAGTGTAACACCATGTACTAATGGAGACACATCTTCCCTCACAGGTGACTCCGCATACCCATTGCTGCCCTGGCTCCTCACCCCTATCTGATGACCCGGAACAGTGGTGGAAGAACGCTGCAATGAGGCACGCATCATGACATGTGCCATCATCAAACATGTCTTCGGCATGCTGAAGATGCATTTCTGGTGCCTGTGTTGGTCAGGTGGTACCTTACAGTACAGCCCTGAGAAGGCCTGTGCCATATTCCTGGCCTGTTGTATGCTACACAGCATGGCCCATGACCATGGGATACCTGTCGAGGCCAGTGAGGGCAACAGTTCTGGGGAGGAGGAGGGGGGGGGAGGGCACAGCAAGAGCACACCCTGTGGACCATGGAGAAGATGGCAGGCATGGGCGCAGGGATCCCAGGCTGGTGGCTAGGGCATGGGCATATTGCGCACGAGTGGTGGAGGAACACTTCGGGACATGCCAGCGAGTACATGTGCAGGTGTGATTACCACAGTGTAGGGACAACATGACGGAGAAATGGCGGGCACCGTATGCCACACAGGGGCACACATGCAGGTGCATGCACATGGTGGGGGACATACACACTCACACACAGGCACCATGCATGCACCACTCCAGAACCACACAGGCCATACCCACACTGTCACAGGTCAGTGTGCAGTGTGGACTTCATATGGGCACTGCATGCACCATAATGCACACATCATTCCCATGACACATGGCACAACAGCAGCACATACAAACACTCCAGAACACCTGCACAGGCAGCACGGGGGGGTGCCAGGGCAACCATGTGGCTGGAGACTACCATGCACAGCAGCACTGGCACCACTAGCAGGGCAGCTGGTGCACATGGCCATGCCACCTGCCGCCGCAGGCTCCTGGGCATGGACATCACAGGGCTGTCCCACGACTGCCACGGACAAAAGGGCAGCCTCTTCCATGGCTGCTGGTGATGGGGGTACCACCACTAGCCACAGGGGGTGTCCCCAGGGACCCCTCAGGGGTGCTGCACTGAGACCATGAACAAGTGCTCAGTGGGGTGGCCATCCTACACCCACCAACTGAGCCATGGCTGGTGGGAGTGGATGCCAGTGGCGATGGGGTCAGCAGCAGGGGGCCCACCTGGCCCCACCATTGGGGTGTCCGGGACATGCTCCTGGGTGTCTGGCTAGACGCACGGTGTCCACGGCATGCTGTGGATGCAGCCACTGCCTCCACAGCAGCCACAATCCACTCCATGGCTGCGGTCATGCCCACCCACATGAGACGTGTCTCAGCCAGCATCTGAGCATGCCACACCAACGCGGACTCATGCTCCTGGACCACAATGGCTCTATGGCTCTGGAACTCCACCCAGAGTGCCTCCTGACTGTCCACAGTTGCCTGAAACAGGTCAAGGTAGACACCCATGTCGTCGGCAGGTGATGCGGCACGGTGACGGCGCTGATGTACTGGGATGAGTCGACCTTACCAGGGTCATCCACGGCCAATGGACACACCCTGTAATGCTGTGCTGTGTGCATATCTGGGATGGGCACAGTTGCCCGCTGTCCATGCATGTCATCCACTGGGCCCACAGTAGTGGGTGCATGCACACTGGAGTCCTGCCTGGATGGCAGTGATGCTTCCAGCACTCGCTGGGCAGTGGTGCAGGGGGCACAGCACACACAGCCCTGGGCAGGTGTGCCACCACTGCACCAGTGTCTAGCATGGTGGGAACACTGTTGGCACCCAGAGTCCCATGCACAGGCATCCCCATGCCTTGTGCACTGCCGTCGACCATGGCAGTGGTGCTGCTGTTGGTGAAACATGCATCGGTGCCAATGTCCTCACCCTGCAAGCCACTGGTGAGCATGATGAGTGCATCTGCTATGTCCACCACCTCATCTGGGTCAACATCAGACAACCCAGCCAGGCCCCCCAAACATGCAATGTACCCACCTGCAGTACCACCAGCGCTTGTGGAGGGGTCCGCAGGGCCCTCTGCCAAAGGGACTATGACTGGTGGCATGTGGAGCATGGATGTTGCAGATGTGGATACACCCATGTCAGTGTCATTGGCCCCATGAGGTGGGCCCACATCATTGCCTATGGGGGCTGCACAGTCAGCCGTGACCATGCCCTGGAGTCATGATGGAGCTGAGGAATAGAGAAAGGAAAACATGATTAATGCACAGGATGCACATGACACACAGCACGGTCAGCAATGCACTGCTGGGTACACACACCTGTCCATGACAGGGTGTGGACAGGGTGCACAGCTACTCACCATGCTGCAACGGGCTGCCCTCCATCTGGAAGCCAACCCCTGGGATGCCATGCACGGCCATCCCTGACACACTGGTGGCCAGAAGGATTTCATTGGGACTGAGCTGTGCCACCATGCTGGGTCCTCCCTCTGTCTACTGCAGGGATGCCTGGATGCTGGCCACCCTCTCCTTGGCCCTCCATCAGCCGTCATTCCAATGCTTTCTGCACTCCTGCACCGTGTGGTTGTATGGTGCCACTGCGTTCACATGCTGGGCTATCTCCTCCCAGCCCTCTGCACGTGCTGTCCTGCTGCCGTCCCTGCTAGTGAGTATGTCCAGGCGTAGGTGGCATGCCTCAATGAGTGCCCTCTCCTCATCCCTTATGAAGTTTGGTCACTGCCTGGCAGCGGCACCTGCCTCCTCAGACATATCAAACACTGTGGGGAGAAGCAACCATGTGTCAGACCCACCCATGTGTACACACAGACCCGCACCCATCTCCCACTGTCTGCAGCCTCACCATGGCCTGTGTTGCCAGTGGCCTGTGCCATGCCGTGGTTTGGATGTGCACCATGGTATTGGGGTAATGTGTAGCCACCACAGGGTGTGTGACACCGACCCATCTGCTGAGGGTATGTCCCAGTACCCCAGCAGCATGTGTTCCACCACTATGGTGCCACATCATACCTGAGTGCCACCCCTGCAATGGCTGCAGGGAGGAGGGGGACTGCCATGTGGTGGCACACACTTTTAGGATGGTAGCAGTGTGTGTGCTGGCAGTGGTGACACTGTGCCTGAACAGGTGTTGCACTGTAAGATGTACATACCTGTGGCATGGCTCTGCATCCACCTCACAGTGCAGTCCACCCCCAGTCATACGTCCCATCCCTGTGTCCCTGTGTACATTGTGTGGTTCTCTGTACACATTGCATCCCCCCCATCCCACATTGCACTGCTCGGCTTACTGCCAACCACACCACAGATTGGCAGCAGTGCTCCATATGTGCTGTGCTGTGTGTATCCCGGTGACCCAGTCATCCGCTGTGGACTTGGCAGAAACCAGTCCAATGTCACCCCGTGGATACATTCCTGCAGCTGTATGACATGGTTTGCCATGGGTGCCTCCTAATGGATGTCTGGTCCCAGATGTGGTGTACTGGGGCACCATCAGTTCTGCACGATCTGATGCAGGTACACCAGTGTGTGCTGTAGCCCTGTAAACATGGCTGTATATTCACCCTGTAGGCACTGACTCCTCCCAGTGTCCTGGACTCAGCCTGCTGAATTGGGAGCATTTATGGCTCAGGGCATGCAAATGAGGCCTGAACACCTGTTAATGGGATGCTAATTGGCTGAGTTGCCCATGCATGTTTGATGAGGCTGTCTGGGGTACATTCTCTCTGAATAGCTTATTTGCTCCCAGCTTATCTCACTTTGCATGGAGCATTTGTGTGATGCGCCAATTACCGTACAGTGCATTCCCAGTGCATGCGTGACCTGGGTGGCACATCTGCATGACTTGGGGGCATTCTACATGGCGCATGCCTCATGCTTGTACAGTGTCCATGTGATACTGCTCATCTCCCATGATGCGCCATTCCGCTGCTGTCCAGTGCACCATAGTGCGCCTGACAATTGCAGTGCCATGTTCCATATCACGCAGCATGTCCCACAATGTGGTGCCCATGCAGCATTGATCTGGCCTTCTCCATGGATCATGCACTATATGCAGTACACATTCATGGCATATGCCATGAAGAACATGGTATCCGCATGTGCATGAAGCATACACGACCATGTCCTGGCCATGCAGTGCCATAACGTGGTGGTGTGCGCATGTGCAGGCCCATCACCAGTGACTAGTCACACTTCACATTCAGTGCACACTGTGCTGAACGTGCTTCACTGTTTCATGTGGTGCAAAATGGTTGGTAGACTGCGCATTTCCTGTTCACCTTGCCACTGTCTGATCACAGTGTAGGATGCCTAGGGCTGGGAGAATGGTGCCTAAGGCCATGAACTGGTCACAGTTGGAGCTGCTACATTTTGTAGCACAGGTCATGGATGTGGAGGGCCACTTGTTTGGACAGGAGGACCTTCATGTGCCCAGGTCCCAGGTGTGGGCCACCATTGCATCGCGGATAGTGCACCATACTGGGATGCCACACACATGGGGGCAGTGCAGGTATCGCTATGGTAACCTCCAGAGGCGGGACCCAGAGCGGCTTGCGTGGCTGTGGCACCGTGCATGCAGGGGTGCACTGTCACATCCAAGTAGGTGTTCTTTGGCTGTATCCTTGTGTGGCACATGCTGGGTGTGTCTATCACTGCCCTCATGGTGCTCCCATGCTTCATTGCCCTGGTGCCGCGGGGCAGGGCATGGCTGTGTGTGCCTGCTTACACCGGGTGCTTCACACCCTGGCATTACTGTGGGCTGCATGGCCACGTACTGGCGGGGGGGGTGGCTGGGACAATGCATCCTGCATGGTGGCAGTGTTTGCTCATGGTGCTGAGTGTTGTGTTTTGCAGAACCAGGGGCCAGACAGCATGCTGTGGATGCAGCTGAGGAGCATCGTCGGTGATACTTGGGTGCCAGGCTTGGTGCCCCACCAGGGGTGGCTGATTACCACTTTCCATGATTGCAATCTTTTTGGTTCTGTGTGTTCGGTGGTGGGTGGGGTTGTGTTCCACATTCTGGCCCTCAGTGTGTGTGATCCTTCTCTTGTTTGCTGTAGGTGTTCTGGATCAATGTGCTATTCTGGGTGGCGGTGCTGTGCCAGTAGACGTGGACCGGAGGATCCGTGTGGCTATCCAGGTTGCCCTGCACCCTCATTCATGGACTGTTCAGTGCCTGTCAGCTGCCCTGAGGGGCATCATGCTGCACCTTCTGGTCTGTGCCAGGGTGCTGTGTGGCAAGGCATGGTACTGCTAGTGTCCTCCTGCCACTTTCCGGGGGCCATACTATGTAGATAGTTACCCTACCCTGTCCCCTGTTCCTGTCCTCCTTCTCATTCCTGGTCTCCCTCTTCCCCATATATGGATGTTGTTGTTTCTTTTCTGGCATTTGGTTTGTACAGTTTATATGCCCATTACCTTTTATAAACATGTTTTACTCTACTTTTGTGTCCGTGGGTCTGTTTGTTCCAACTCTGTGGTTGCTCCTCCTGCCCTGCTGTTTTGCTCCAGTTATTCTGCTTGCCTCACTGTGTGGCTGCAGAGCTTCCTGCCTGCCTGCCCTGGCGCATCACTGGTTGCGCTGGCACATCTGCGGTTGCACCATTGTGTCCTGTGGTGATTCACAGTGGTGTTGCACTTGGCACGGCGCATGCCTTTGTGAATGGCTATGCGTGGACTTGACACATCTGACTTGTGCTGGTGCATCTTAATTGCGCCAGGCACATCTTCTTTGTGAATCCTGTCCATTGTTGTATGTTCAAAGGCAGCAAGTGAAATGCAAGTGAAGCTAGTAATCAGAATTGGCATAAGAATTGCTTCAGCTCAGATGGTAAATATTGGCAGAGATAAAGAGCTCAATGAATTAAGTTGTTACTAAAAAATGTTTAACTTTAAAAAAAAAATGACAGAAGTTAATAAGTTAAAAATATATTCTCTATCAACAGATGTAACTCCCTATGAACAAGCTCTCAAGAGCAAAATGTAGGGGGAATTTGAAAATAAAAGAAATCTGAACTACATTAACTGTGGAATGAGAATTTTTCATGAGCAGTTTTAAAGCTCCCATATTTTCTGTTTATCTAATTCAAGCAATCTACCTTTTTGGGAGCCAGCAGAGATGAACTGAAGAAAAAATGGACCATTATCCCGTTATTTTGTAATATGATATTCTCCACTGTTCTCCTCCCTCAAGATGCACCTAGAAGCGAACAGTACTCTGCTCAGTGTGCCTTTCCTTTAAAAACACTGAAATAAATAAATAAGAATGCTGCTGCCATTAGGTGTGCAAGATTCAAACAATGGTTAGATGTGCACCACTGGATAGTTTAAAAAAAGTTTTAGTTTTTTTAAATTCCATGTAAAATGTTACATGTCATGTGAGATATTTTCTTTTCAGTTTCAAGTAATGAATACCCCATTATTTGTTCAAATCAGGAAGTTAAATGGACATTAAAAAAATGTTTTCTAATAAAACTTTATCCAGGGGCTGTAGGATACCCTACCATGCTAGTGACCAAACATCGGGCACCGTAGCATCTCTTGTAGAGGGTCAGTAAGCCTGTTCCTCTGCAAGATATCTGTGCATGTACAAGGATGACAGCTGGCCATTGCCAGGCATCACAGGGTAAAACCATACCATACCTCTCAACTGTCCCTGATTTTGCCTCAAACTTTTACTCTGTGCCTCCTAAAATGTGTGTTTCTGTGGCTAAACAGTGGAAATTGTAAGCACAAAATAGTATCAGGCACTAAAGTTACAGACTTGTTCTTCCTTAGAAAATACATTTTGCACTAAGCCCCATATTCTACCAGCTTTCTGGGTGACTATCTCTAATTTTGAAGATGTGCCCTGATTTTGGTCCTTTGTCCCTGATTTTTTTAAGCCATGTCCCTGTGAGGCAGGAGGTTGAGAAGTATGAACCACACCACCATCAATATAACATCTGGGAACACCAGTAAGCCCTGCAATGTATACTCCATTAGACATATAATTTGGCATAGCAGACATAAAGCTAGGGGAACTTTTTCTCCCCTTTTTGCACAAAGATGATGTCCTGCAGGGCAGCAAGCTTTCTTGCCATCCAATAAAAACATTGTAGTGCTAGAACCCAACACCACCTGGTTATTAGTGTTACCAAATGACTGTGCTTTCCACCCTCCCTGGGCTGTTCTAGAACTCGAGTCCCCACTATGACAACACGTTGGACCATTAGATAGCCTCTGAATAGTGGGAGTTTAATCATTTCTTTGTAATGTAAGTTTCTAAGTAAAATACCACAAATAATGAAAAGGTTTGCTATTTACTCCACAGTGACAAAAGTTTCATTATATATTTGCATTCGTATATTAGCATTGTTATTTTCTGGGCATGCATATCCATAATTTAGAAGTATAGAAACATAGACATTGACGGCAGGAGTCCACTAGGTTCATTTAATCTGTCCGTTTGTTTTATACCTGTTTTGACACTCTAGTTACCCTTTGTAGTCAGGGCTCCCTTGTGTCAATCCCATGCATTCTTGAATTCCCCCCAGTGTTGCCCCCCACTACCTCTTGTGGCAGACTGTTTCAGGCATCCATCACTCTTTCTGTGAAGAACAAATTCCTGGTGTTCGTAGACAACTTCCCTCCTTGCAACCTGAGGTCATGTCCCCTGGTTCTGGAAGTGACAAAGTTCCTGTAATTGTGCTTTGTTAATGTCCTTTACATACTTGAATGTTTCAGTCATGCCCCCTCGCTCTCTTTTCTGCTCCAAGGAGTATATATTCAGTCCCCTAAGTCTTTCCTTGTATGATATGTACTGCAAGACCCTGAATCATTTTTGTCATCTTTCTCTGTACTGTTTCTACCCGGTCAATGTCCTTCCTGAAGTGAGGCCTCCAGAATTGGACTCCGCATTCCAGATGAAGCCTGACCAGTGATCTACAGTATACAGTGGCAGAACCACCTCCCTCCTCCTGCTTGTGATTCCCCTCCCAATGCAGCCCAGCATTCCGTTGACCTTCAATGTTGCCTTCTCACACTGCTTACTAACCTTCAAGTGATCTGAGATTATGATTCCCAGATCTTGTTCCTGGTTTGAGGCCGCTAGTCTTTCACTCCTAGGTAATACTTCTTTCTTGGATTTTTCTTTGTTATGTACATGGCATTGCACTTTTTGGTGTTAAATCTCAGCTGCCACACTCCAGACCATTATTTTAGTTTCTTGAGGTCAGCTTCCATCTTGCTCATTCCTTCTGAGGTCTCCACACTGTTCTAAGTGTCATCTGAGAACAGACACACCTTTCCTTCTAGTCCATAAGCGATGTCTGCTATAAAAACATTGAAGACCAGAGACCCCAGCACTGAACCCTGGGGCACCCTGCTGGTCACCCTGCCTTCCACTGATTGTGTTTCATTAACCTGTACCCTCTATGTTCTGCCTTGTAACCAGTTTCGTACCCATCTGACTACTTCTAGAGCAGCCCCTGTGTGGTTAAGCTTCTTTACCAGTCTTCTGTGTGGAACCAAGTTGAAAGCCTTACTAAAGTCTAGGTGGGCCACATCTACTGCCCAACTGTAATCCACTATTTTTGTATTGTAGTCAAAAAACTGGAGCAGATTTTTTTGCCATGACCTACCTGCTGTGAAACCATGCAGTTTAAGGTCTTGTTGCCCACTAGTTTCAAAGAATGCTATGATCCTCTGTTTGAGTAGTGTCTCCATTAGTTTCCCTACTATGGATGTGAGGGTCACTGGTCTGTAATTACTAACCTTTTCGCAACTGTCTGATTTGTGAAGTGTAACCACTATTGTCTTTTTCCAGTCTTCAGGTACCACACTGCTCTTCATGGATTTTGTGAATAGAAGTGCCAAATGGGCTGCTAATTCTGTCCCCAATTCCTTAAGGATTCTGGGATGCATCTCATCTGTCCCATGGCTTTGTCTGCTTTTAGTTTATTTAGCATCTCCCACACTTTGGTTTCTGTGAAGGGACTCATGTGTACCCCTGGTCCTGGGGTGTTGTGTTTTTTTCAGGGCTGGACTATCCCCTGAGCCCTCTTTGGTAAACACCAAGCAGGTGTATTTGTAGAGAATTTCAGCTTTCTCTGGGTAATGTTTTGGTGCATTTCCCTTTTTCAGTAGCAATCTTTAATATCCCACCTTTTGCCTTCCTATGTTCCCTGATGTATCTGAAAAATGATTTGTCTCCTCTCTTTGCTCCATCTGTTATCTTTTCCTCTGGTTGGGCTTTTGCCTTTCTAATTTGTTTGTTAGACTCTCTCAAATTTTCCTTGTACAATTCACAGTCTTTCTCAGCTTTGGTTTCCTGGTATATTCTGTACACCTTCTTTTTTTTTCTTTGACTGTGGTAGTGTTACACGAGGTCCCTGCACCCTAATTGGTACCCCCACAGGTGCACTGCAGACAGCTAGCATTTAGGCATATGTTATACTAACATATAGGGCTAAGAGCATCTACCGTACAAGAGTAGATGTCAGGATATGTATGCACATTATTGTTATACACTTTACTTTCCAATATACACATATATTTCTTGTTTATAAGATGTTAGGACATCTGTGTCCTTGTCATGATTATAATATATGAGTCAGCATTGCCATCTTCTGATGATTTGTATTATTACATGGCTTTGTACAAACTGTACTTCTTTGTTTCTACAAAGTGATGACTACTATACAATTGTATAATGTTATCTTGGACTGTGGAGCCACCTCTAATTTAGCCTATTAGGCTCATCTCTGTAACTAGAAATGTTTCGTCTTACAGTAACCTTGGTAATTATCGTAGATATATAATGTAAGACATTACATCTTCTACCTTGGAAACCCCAGGAGACTTGAAGATTTCTCGAGGCACAGGGACTGCTTAGCATTGGCTCCCAGTTCCTATTGGTAAAAACTGCTTAGGCAACCTGTGATTATCCTTTTGGTAGTACTAAACAAGCTTTATTACTCTTATGCAATGTGTTTGTGATTCCTTGCATGCCCATTATTGCCAAGAACCTGAGAGTGAGGTTTAGACCTCCTGACAATTGGCGACCGCGTGCAGGCAATAATTGGTATTTGCAAAGTTTCACTTGTTGCTTAAACATCTCCCTTCCCAGCGGGACTATAGGTGTGCATTCCCACACCACCTGTCCTGTTTTTCACCCACTTTGTAATTACTTGCAAAGTCTGGCTGCTTACTGGGTGTGGTGGTTGACAACTCAACCCACCGTATGGTAGTTTTGAATTGCAAGCTTACAAGTGCACAGTAGCCTGACTGTGAATAACTGCACCTGTTGTGGATCGATACATGGCATGGCGCCTTCTCACAGTTTGATTTTTCATTCCCTCCCACACAATGGCCACCATATCAAATATCTGTACAGAACTGAGACTCAATGTCTCAAACTTTCTTGCCTCCCGTGGAGGATGGGCTGACTTTGCGAGACGCAAGTCAATCTGAAAACCCTGTACTGGGAATTTCAACCCAGAACACAGAGATGAGATGAACAGCCAGAAAGTGAGAAGCTAAGGGCTTTTGGTCATGGCTCTCTATGCTGCTTTGGAAGCCTCCAAAGCAAGGTTTCAATCCCTTGAACTGCAAATCTCATCTCTTAAGCAGTAGATGTGGTTGCAGGAAACTGAATCTGTGTGAAGAGAGCAGGATTTGGAATCTGAACTCCAACTGAGAAATGAAAATGATTCCCTTTTGCATCATTCTGCTCAGGCAGGTGAGCAGGAACTTTGTATGTTGAAGCAGAAGTGTGAAAGTTTGAGATAGGATAAGGACCAGGCTTTGCAAATGAATGACTTTAAGTAGAATGGATGAACAAATGCTTGAGGAGTTGGGAGAGTTACAGGATGAGATAAACCAGGTAGGTGATGACTTAGGTTTAGTTACTAGGGACAATCATGAATTGAGTGCCATGTATAGAGTGTTACAGAAGCAGATGCAGGATGAAGTGGGTCAGAATGTAGCAAAAGTGAGTCATGATGCATGTGAATCCAAAATGGTGAAACTGTGCCATCAGCGAAAGGTGCTGACTGGTCATGTCAAGGTGATGGGAGGCATAGCCCCTGCCTTGTCAACGTCATCTGAAGGGGAGGAGTCAGATGATGGCATTTCTCAGTACAATGCCCAGTCAACCCCTACTATGGTCCAGACACCCCTACCTGCCATCCACAACATGGCAGTCCACTGCCACATGACACCCATACCCTACGTTATTAACAACATGAGGCAAATCATGGGCAATGCCAACATAGTGACCCCCATGATGGGAGGGAGCAGGCCTAGACCTAGTTCCAACAGCACCACCAATTGCCATTATTTCAGTAGACAATAAGGAAGAGATAGAGAAAATGATTGATGACGCAATTGACCCCACCTGATAGAAGTAAGCGGACACTCCGACACAGATCAGACAGATGCTGCAGGAGGCCATGGCTTGGGATGGAATGTTTCACACTGCAGCTGAAGCCCTGGCTCAGGCAACCCTGGATATCACCCAAGGTAATCTACCTCTGCTTGATCATCCAAATAATCCCCTACAAATGGCCTACTCTGTTCAGCAAATAGCTGACAGCATGGGTCAAATGAGCCCGTCCGACAACCTCAGTTGCCACTTGGAAAAGGTGCATGCTGAATGTGAAATGCTTAGTCTCACTGCAGACCACCAGGTCCATATCCTACACCAGACCATTGATCCTGGACTGTGGGCGAAACTCCCCAATGTCGTCGGCCAGGACGGCCATGCCACCTTTGACAGAGTAGTAGCTGAACTCATTTCTGCACACAACCCAGGTGTAGTAGGAGTGATGCTCACATACCCTGTAAAACAGAATGTGAAAGAGAGTCCAGTGACTTTCCACCAGAGGCACTGGATGGCCTACCAAGCAGGGAAGCATCTTGCAGGAGAAGCCGCAGATGTGGACATCATTGAGTATAAGACCCCGTTCCTTAGGAACATGATCCCTGAAGTAAGAGAAAAGGTAGAGCCAACCACCTATCTGACCACAGAGAGGTTTGCCGATATTCTTTGGAAAACAGAGAGAGAGTTTATCAACTCTACATCCATAATTCGGGCTCCTGTTCTAAGAAAGTAGCTGCCATGGAAGCCATTCTGGAGATCACGACTCACTACATGGTGGAGGGGCAGGCCCAAGAGAAACAGCCCCTCCCCACAGACAACCAACACCCCCAGCATTCCCAACAACAACAGCAGCAGCAATCCAGGGGTGGGAACTGGAACTACCACAAAAACAAGAAACACCTTAAGAATAACAAGGGTAAACAACAAAGATCAGGCTCTTCTTATAGGGAAATAGCCGATGAAAACTGGAAGTTCCTAGACCTTTTCCAGCAGGTGTGCTCCATGATGGATACCATCCCCATTTGAGCCCTTGTAGCAATACAACCAGGAGAACAGGCCTCAACAGGCCATGGAGACACCCGAAGTCCAGGATCTCAGGCCCCATAGGCCTGAACTCAGAAGCATCTCCCTATATAGCATCATTGCAGCATGGTGAGATGGTTCAAAGGAACCAGGCCCAGGCTCTCTTCCAGGAGCTCCCTCATGCTTCCACTGGTACAGATTGATAATTACAGGCCCCAGTCCATATTGGATACAAATGGAAGGCCCTCCACTGAGGCCGATGTCAGGGGCTGCCTACAGACAGTACTACTGGATACAGGTGCAGCTGTGTCTGTATTACAGGATGGCCACCCAGACACATCACCTGGTCCACCAGATGGAGGACCAATATGTCTGGTGTAGATGGAACTAAGTTACCTGCATAAGACTCCCTGCCACTGTCTGTGACACTGGGACACCTGAAGGCCTATCATACCTTTCAGTTAATGGTACTGCATGATCACCCCAGTATAATCGGAATTGACTTTTTGGCACCACACAGCTGTGTGGTAGACCTAGCCAACATGTTATTGATACAAATCCAGGGACAATATCAGACCACCATCATCCCTGACTCACATAAGGTTACAACAATCTCTGCAAACAACAAAGAGTATGATGTCATAGATTTGTTCATGAATCACAAGCATTTCCAAAGCTCCTCCCCATTCTACAAAAACATTTGGAGGCATTTGTCACCAACTAGCATGACTGTGGCTGGATGCACACTGTTATTGAAGTGAGAGGTCCAGCACATGAGAGGCAACGGCAATACCCCTTTCCACCTGAGGCCTTGCCTCTCTTAGGGAAACAATAAAATCACTCCTCAAGCAACGGGTTATTTGGACATGTGTTTCTACTGAAAATTCCCCAGTGTGGCCTGTAAAAAAACCCACAGGTGCCTGGAGACTTATTATTGACTACAGGTGACTAAACCAGGTCACCCCCAGTTATGCCCCAACTGTGGCATCAGCACCAGATGTGCTATGACTATTGACCCCTGACCAACAAAGGTTTAGTGCCCTGGACATCTCCAATGGTTTCTGGTCATTGCCATTGGCCCCCAAGAGTCAATATAAGTTTGCCTTCACCTTTGTGACCCCATCTGGAATACTGTGTGAAGTTTTGGAGACCCCATTTACACAAGGACATAGACAGGATGGAATCAGTCCAGAGAAGGACAACTAAAATGGTGCAGCATCTGCATCAGAAACCATATGAAGAGAGACTGAGAGAGCTTAATATGTATACCCTTGATGAAAGGAGGGACGGGGGGACACGAAGAAACATTTAAGTACCTCAAGGGAATCAAAAAAGTCCAGGAGGATAGCATCTTTCAGAAAAAGAGATGTGTAAGAACAAAGTGGCACAATTTAAAGATAGCGGGGGGATGGCTCAGGGGTAATTTGAGGAAATTTGTTTTCATGGAGAGAGTGGTGGATGCATGGAATTGCCTTCCTGGGGAGGTTGTTGGGTCTAAAACAGTGGGGGAATTCAAACATGCATGGGACAGACATAAGGCAATTGTAGTGGGTGGTTGCAGGAAGTAGGCTGTTGGTTAACTAGAATCTACAGCTTATCCAATAGGAAGAGAAATGGGCAGACTGGGTGGGCCAAGTGGTCCTTATCTGCCATCAAAGTCTATGTTTGAGGGCAGGCAGTACACGTGGACCTGCTTACCACAGGGATTCCACAACAGCCCATCCCTGTTCCATTTACACATGATGGATGCCCTTGAGGGTTTCTCCATGCCCCAGTGTCTCTTGCAGAATGTGGACAACCTGTTGTTGGCCACAGCCACACAGGAACAACATCTGGATCTCTTGGACAAACTACTCACCCTCATTCAGAGGGCAGGTCTCAAATGTAACCCTGCAAAAGCACAGCTATGTCAGAAATAGGTACTGTTTCTGGGACTGAAAATAACAGACCAAGGCTGAAGTCCTACCTGGAAGAAGATACAAGGATTGCAAGATTTGGCACTGCCCACCAGCATGGCCACCCTTAGAAGGTTTCTAGGTATGGTGAATTATTCTAGAGATTTTATTTGTGATTTTGCTCAGAAGGCTGTCCCTCTGTATGAACTACTGAATAAGGACATCTCCTGGAATTGGGTTCCCATTCACACCCAAGCTGTGATGTCACTAAAGCAAGTCTTGGCCTCAGCTCCAGCTTTGGTCAACCCCAATCCAGCCCTGCCATTCCATCTGGAAATTGGCCACCTCTGACATTGCTATGTCTGCTGTGTTGGCCCAGAAGGTCCATGGCACCCTGAGAGCCACTGCATATGCATCACAGCTCTTGACCCCAATGGAACAGAAGTACAGCCTTTGTGAAAGGAACTTTCTGGCCACCTACTGGGTGGTCAAGAACTTTCTGTATATCATTGGGTACTGTCCCTTGATCATTAACACAAACCACACCCCAACAACCTTTTTTCTATCAGACAGAGTAAAGGATGGGTCAGTTTCCAATACCAGACTGACACAATGGTCCCTTCTTCTCAAGGATAGAGACATTAAGGTCCACCCAACCAAAATACCATCCATGCTGGTGCATGGTCTCCTCTTCCAAGGAGAACCCCATGACTGTAAACTGCAGCCACCTGATCTACCAGAACCAGGTCTTTTCCTTCCTGGTACACCACAACTACTTGAGAACACCTCACTGTGTTTTATCATTACAGATGGATCAGCTCCCTACTACTAGGGAGAACAGATAGCAGGAATGGGTATATTAGTTATTTACCCTTATGGTAATACCATTAAGTTTTCTAAGCATTGCAGTGTGGCATCATCACTGTATGCTGAGATGGCAGCGGTGGCCTGTGCCCTCGAGTTCATCCAGCATGGAACTGAGGATACCATCATGTTCATAGACTCTAACTAGGTTTATTGTTCCCTTACAGAATTCTTTCCTTTCTGGCAGAAGAACTCCTTTACCTCCTCTGATGGCAGTCCAGTGAAACATAAAGAACTGGTAATATACATATACTCACTGGCACAGAAGTTTACACACAAACTCTATGTACACAAAGTTAAGGCCCACTCAATACATGATCCCTATCATGCCTTCAGGTGACACTGCTGACACCCTGCAAAGGAAGGGGCCCAATGGGGGTACATCTGGATGATGGACCATCCAGAAACCAGAGCGGCCGTACACATTGCAGCAGTCAGGAAGAAACTTGAACTCTTTTCCCCCTTGGATTTGTCAGAAGCCCAACATGCTGACTCTGAACTCAAAGATGTGTTCAGATTCCTGGACAGAGGTACTGAGAAAAATCTATCAACCCACAACTCCTACCGAAGGCATGAAGGTAAGTTACACCTGTCCCCTGATGACAAGCTCATCCGGTATCAACCAGATGACACCACCACCAAATTGTGGGGGGGCTCCCCATCATCTTAGGCCCAAATTTCTGAACCATGTGCATGACACCCCCACTGGTGGACACCAGGGAGTGGAAAACACACTCCAAGGCTCAAGACCATTGTGTGGTGGCCTGGTGTCACCAAGGATGTCAAACAGTACTTAGACTACTGCCTTGTTTGTGCACAAAACAACCCCATTCTTACCAATGAAATGCCAGACTCCTACCACAGAGGCATTCTGGCACTTGGCATGCCATACAGATCGGTTTTATTGGTCCTCTGATCAATACCAGCAGAAACAACAAATATGCCCTTGTGGCCATTGATCTCTTTTCCAAGTGGGCTGAAGCTTTCCCCACTAAGACATGCACTGCTAAAACTAGACCCCGGAACCGCTGTTGGAACCGCTGTTGGCCATCAGAATTGTGGACCACAATTCATGTCAGTTGCAATTAGTTGCAACTGCCTTGAATTGCAGTCATAATTCTGTGCAGTTGCAATTATCAAAAGTTGACAAAGCAGTGACTGCTTGCTTGCTTGCCTTAGTCATGTCCCACCCCTTAAAGTCAACTTTTCGCTTAAACTCTAGCGGAGAAACTCATCCACCAATCAAATGTGTCCCTGGCTCCTCCATGTGAAACCCATCCAATGAGTAAGAGAGGGAGCCAGGAGGAATGTGAGCTCTCAGTGCATGATGAATTCAGTGCGGTCTCATTCATGTGGGCAGAAGGAGAGCATAATGTTTGAGGCATTGAGGGAAAGTAGTGTGTGCAATGTAGTGGTGCTAAACAGCTGACGTGCTCTACTTGGAGAAAAAAATGGACTATCTGTCAGGGGGAGAATTAGATATAAGGAGTCAATCAGTCAGGAAAGCCTGGTAGGAAAGGAGCAGAAACCAAGAACATTGAACTGAGTGAGATGCCCAAGCAAGTTGAGGAGCGAGGAGGAGGAAAGAAAGAGAGGCTGCTGGGAGGGTCAGGGCAGGGGTTGGCCTCAAGGAGGGGAGCTAGTAGCTACTGCCAGCACTCTGGACTGAGTAGTCGGCAGACTGTTTAGACTGGGACTGGGTGAGTGGGTAGGCTGGAGCTCCATTGACTGGGTGAGCTGAGGAGACAGGTCGGGTCATTCAGGTCAAGAAAGACCTTGGTGAAGGACTGCGAGTCCATGGTGTGCCTGGACCAAGCAGTAGACAGTACTGCAGCACACTGCCTGGAGTGAGTCTGGATTGAAGTTGGGAGGGAGGAGGGAAAAAGTGCTCCAGTCAGTCAAGCCGATGTCGAGGATTAGATTGACCCACCATCCGGTCATCACCGTCCATGACCAGGTTTATTAGTAAGTGTGAGTGAGTCCTGGGCCTGGGCTAGGAAAAAAAAATAGTAGTAGTGCTTGGTCGCTGGGGACAACAAGAGTGAAACATGAACTGCGTGTGGCAGGCAGCAGCAGGCCTGAGCATCCTGCAAAAAAAGTGCAAGTCGGGACTTGGTGTGGAGGCAGTCAGGACAGCATGAAAGCACCATAGCACTGCCGGAGTGGAAAACTAGCACAGCAGGGCCCGGGAGGCAGCAGCACAGATTATAGGAGGAGGAGGAGGAAGGAAGGAACAGAAGGGGACTCAGCAGAGTCAAGGACCAGACAAGCCTGAAGAACTATAGAGGAAGGAATAGTGTGGATCTGGACCCAGACCCACCAGGATGAACTCAAAGCTCAGAGCAGAGAGCCTGCTATCAGTTGCTTGCCAACCAACACACAGGAGGTGAGGGTGAGTTGTTGCTGTCAGTGTTCTTATTCTTCTTCTCAAACAGTTTAATTCTCTTCTGTTATCAATCAGTCAGTAGTCCTCCCCTGTTTCTGTCATCTGTTCCCTACTTCCCTTCCCTCCTAGGTCAGGGACCCTGTTGGTGGTATATTATATCACTGGGAATGAACCTTTTATTTGGTTTCTGAGTCTACAGTATATGATTTGAGTAGTAGCTGTGCAGTGGGTATTGGGCAGCCAGCCATTCACTGATTGCCAGGTGGTAACCCTCAACCTCACCTCCCCTGACCTCTTCTATGTGCTTTTCATTATAACCTTTGCATAATCCAGTAAGTGTGTCTGTTGAAAATTGACATAGCTGATCCTTATATGACACACTAGCAGATTGCTTCATCTCCAATTTAGCAGCTAAAAGCCTGGGGAGTGGGGACTGGGAGGGGAGTCATATAATGGACTGCTAAAATTAAAATATTTCAACATTTGCAAGTAACAAGTTACTACTTACTTCTTGCCAGCAGAAACAGGCCACACTGTCTATCAAGTCTGCTTGAGTGTGTAGCTAGCACCCCACTTTCTGCAGCTGCCCCTCTCCAATTATCCTCCCCCCCACACACACACACGCAGATGAATACTGATTGATCTTGAACCAGATTAAGCTGTTGATGGTATTTTATTTTATGAATGTGGGAAATTTGGCTAGCACACTGGGGAAACCCCACCCTTGGTAGGGGGCGCTGGTGTGTGGTGGCTGAACACCTGAGAGTGCTTTAGTTGGTGTGAGACCTGCAGGAGCAGATCTCCTCCCTGCAGGTCTAGAGCAGGAGATGGCAGCAGAAGATATGTCTTCAAGGAAATGCATGCTGTGGTGATGAGTGAAGAATTATCTGAGGATGGATACCTGGATTTTCAGGCAGCAGGCCTGCAACATGAAGTGGAGTTCATACAGACCTTCAGTATCGAACAGCAGCATCAGTTGCTGATGGTCCTTTCTACTCCTGGTTGGGGCAATGGCAGGAGTAAACTGATTGAGGAACAGATGGAGATTGTGGATGACGCTAGTATTCAGATACAGGACATGACTGATGTGGTGGACAAACTGAATATCTCTAGCCCTCCTCGGAGTCATGGTACAGAGCTGCTGCCCAGTGGTGTGTTAGAAATCAAGGGATCTGGCAGGCTGGAGGAGATGACAGGACTGATGGACATACCAGAGGTTTGCAAGGAGGGTTTACCCACAGTAAGTACTTTACACAGTATTGCCACACTGAGTGTGTAAGTTCTCGATGTTGATAAAATGTATACATTCCAGATGTATCTACTGAGGAGGTTTTGCTTGACTAGGATAGGCACCTTGTGGGTCAAGGTCTCAGGAGGGGACATAATGATGCTAGCTCACGGTCTCTGGAATCAGGAAACTGGACTGTTGATTCAACTTTAGTCGATGCTGGTTGGAAGAAAGTAGAAGGGGGGTGGATTCCAGATGACACAGATTTGCCGATTCCAGGGCTCGATGGCGAGACAGTACTTGATCCTGTGCAACTGAAACCTCTAATCCAGGATGTCCCTAATTTATCTTCACCCATCTATGGTGCTGCGACACAGGCAACCCCCACCCCAGATATCAAGCTGGACGTTCCTCCTGTATCTATGGCTGCAGTCCCCACTGATCAGTTTCCTTGGGGAGATCGGGCTGACATGTCAGACCCTATCCCTGAACTGCATACAGAGAAATTACAACCTTCTTTATTGTGGAGATAGTTCTGAAGGAAGGATGCTAGTTTTTCAAATATAATTCCTGCACACAGGAAAATTGCTGTCCGAATTCAGTACGTCAGCAGCCTGCCCCTCCCACCTGATAGACTCTATAATGGTAAAGTATTGATAAACGATTCTCTGTGATTTTTTTTCTGAACAAGATTTATGCATTAATTCATGCTTCTGAAGACATAAATTTTGATGTTATCTTTAAAACACCTGCAGGACTGGACTGCTTTTGGTCTATGTATGACAAAAAAGACATTCTGCTCTCTGAATGCCCTTTTGAGCTATCCTAATTACTAGACCTGCTATTAAGCACATCACTGTACTGTTCAGGAATGAGGGGGTGTCAGTTCATAATATTAGATATTTGCTTCAGAAACAATGTGATGTTCTTGCAGATCCTACCCCGATCCTTGATGATGAACACATCTGGACTGGAGGCTAGAAATTCAAGGTGGGTCTCAAGACTGGCCCACAGGGCCTTATGTATCTTCCTATTGCTTTTTTTTTAAGCACTGAGAGGGGTCACTGTTTTTATCAAGGGCAGCTGAAAATGTGCTTTCTCTGTGGATCTCATCAACACCTCAGTAATGTGTGTGAAGAGTAAAGTGTACTCTGTGTATGGAATGTGGTCACTCCAATCAGGACTGTACGAATGACTAAGCGTGTAATGTTTGTGGCCTTCCAGGCCATGTGTTTCAGACTTGCTAGTGGGCCACGTATAACAGGTCTGATAGACTAAATCAAGAACTTACGGTAGAAAGGGCTCAAAATGCTAGAATTTCTGCACAGAGAAAGGTTCAGGAACAGACTGCCATGGCTGTGTTGGAGGTTCAGCAGATGAACCTGCCTCACAGTTTGGCTGTGGAGGCCCTGGTTCCTTGTAACACCCCATAGGTGAAACTAGAATGGAGGAACTATATCCACCTTCTGTCCAAGCTATGGCTGTGCAAGGAGTGAGTACGGATTCAGAGCCAGAAGAGCCAGAGCGGTCTGATGTGGTTGGAGAACTGAGGATTGACCAGGAGAGTAATCTACGGGGTATGCCACCACCTGATACCATGGGTATGGTGTCAAAAAAATGGCAGTTTAAAAACATTAAGCCAAAAGCAAAGGTTCAACGCATGGGTGGAAATAAAGGGACAGTGAAGCTTTCGAATGCTTATGAAGTATTGCAATCCTGTGATTCGGATGCTGGTGAGAACTCTGAATCATCTTCAACAGCCTCTTCTCAGAAGGATCTCTCCACTGATTCAGAGGAAGATTGCTCTTTGTCTACTGCACAAGCTGTTCAGCTGAAATCGAAACAGTTAGGGACGAAGCCCAGACATATCAACGCTTGGGTAAACATGCCGTGACTTGAATGCTTGTGTAGTATATTTTGGGGAATGTCTGTATTCTGGTGCTTACATGGCTGATTTCTTCAATTATAATTTAGCCACCATTAATGTTAATAGCATTAGAAATGGCCAGAGACGATTGGTCACCTTTCCATCCTTAAAGATTATGGATTTGATATTGCTTGTTTACAGGATGTACATTTATATACTGTAAATGATGTTGAAAATGCAAGAAAATTATGGTGTTGGGGACCTGCTTTTTTTTCCTTTAACTTTAGAACGGTGTGGAGGGTGGGGATATTGTTCTCTGGATGGGGTTTATTAATTACTAGGGTGCTAGAATTATGCTCAGGTAGAGTGTTGTTTGTAGACTTTACGCATCTTCATAGGCAGTGGCGTATAATCACTGTTTATGCACCTCAGACTAAAAAAGATAGAGTGGATTTGTTCACTTTGATTAAACCTTTTTTGTTTACCTCACGTCTCCTAGTTTGGGCAGGGGATTTTATTTGTGGGTTGATGAGGCTTGATAAAGGGGGAACCACTCCTAAAACTTTTTGTGATGCTAATGCTTTACAGAATATTCTACATTTGACAGGTTTGATTGATGCTTATCAGTGTATTCATGCTGCTGGAGGGTATACATTTTATAGAGCTAACCTTGCTACTAGAATTGATTATGTTTTTTTTCTTCCCTCCCTAAAATGTGTATTAGCATCGACTGTTCCCGTTAGAAACTTCTGACCACTTAATGGTCAAAGCCCAATTTTCTCTGGGAGGAGAGGTTCAGAGAGGTAAGGGTATATGGAAATTGAATAATACTATATTGTTGGACATGGTGTGCACTGCGATGGTACAGGACCTATTGATGGGATGGCAGTCTATAGCGCATTTAGAGAATAATGTTAGTCGGTGATGGATTCAGACAAAAGTTGATGTGAAACACACTATGAATTTGTGGGGATATTGCATACATTCTGAGAAATATCTTCATTACCTGACACTACGAGGACAGTATATGAGAGTGGTTTCTCTCATTAATGGTGGATATGGAGAACATGGTGATCAGTTAAGGACTTTGAAACAACAGATGGAGACTTTACAGTCTGACAGAGTGTCATCCCTGTTGTGTGAACACAGAATTGGTACACCTGGGAAATAGACTGTGGGTGATATTTATGAAAGTTGTAAAGCAAGAATTTGTCAGGGATCCATGGACTCTCTTGTTACATGGGAGGGGTGATAGTAAGAAGTAAGGAGGATATCATGACTGAAGTTACTGACTATATGGACCATTTGTAGTCTACTCCGGATGTTACAATAGGCATGGTTTCAGACTTGCTGACTTCTTGTACTGTACCACAGTTTCCACAAGAGTTGCTGATAGGGCTTGTAAAACCAATCACTGATGCAGAGATCTGAGGGGTAATATGTTCCCTGGGTAGCAATACTACTCCAGGTCCGGATGACCTTAATTCAGAATTTTATAAAACTTTTATGTCTGATTTGGTTGATATATTATGGGTAGTGTATAACTCAATTTTGGGTGCACCTGATATAGCCCCCAAATTTGGCCAGGTTATTCAAATTTTTCTTTATAAAAAAGGGGACAAGAAAGTACTGAAAAACTGGCTGCCACTCAGCTTGATGAAAACAGATCACAAGATATTGATGAAAATTTTAGCTCTCTGGCTAGGGATGGTGGCTCCTTATGTCATTGATCCTAGTCAAGTTTGTACAGTTAAGGGGAGGAAAATTACTGACAATTTAATATTGTTACAGGAGGTTTTTTCACAGCGGCAACAGAATTTTTTGAGCAGGAATGTCTTAAGTCTTGACCAGGAACAAGCTTTTGATAAAATTTCCCACTTATATTTACAATTGGTACTGGAAAAATATGGAATCCCTAGTTCCTTTGTTGCATGGATTATGAAGTTGTATGCTATTGCCTCCTTGAGTCCTATAGGTCATATAGGATGGCCTGTGCACATCAATCAGGGGTTAGAGAAGGATGCCTGATGAGTCCGATTCTGTATTTTTTTTTTAGACCCTTTACTAAAATTAATTCAACAAGTTGGACATATTAAAAGTATTCAGATTCTGGGGGTGGTGGGGCTTACAAAAACCTTGGCTTATGCGGATGATGTGTGCCTCTTGATAGCAGATAAGAGTTCTGCTGAGTGTGCTTTAGCAGTAGTCAACCATTTTTCTCAAATTATGGGTTCTGCATTAAGCCATAAGAAATGTAATGGGTTTATCTTAAGTGCTAATGCTGATACTGTGAAAGACATTCAGGATATTTCTATGACGGATACTTATATTACTATTCTAGGACTGAAGATTGGTAGCATAGATATAGCAAAGGAAAATTGGCAAGATGCTTTGGCAAGGAGCAATGACAAAGTATGGGTGTGGAAGTGATGGCAGCAGATCAAAAAAAAAAGGTGTCTGTTATTAAAACTTTCTTTTTACCACAGTTAACGTATGTGGGGGCTGTTTTTCCACTCCCAGGATCTTTGGATGTGACTCTTCTTAGCCAAACATTTCAGTTAGTGTGGGGTAGTAGACTGAACCCGATTAAGAGGGAGGTTTTATATCAGGATTCAAATCCAGGGGTTTACCTTTGTTGCATCCTATTGACTATTTTTATAGTTCTTTTCTCTTTCATAATGTGTCTGCATTTTTGTTACCAGGGGGAGGGGGAAGCTGGAAACAAGTTTTGGCTATCTGGCTGAATCCCTTGCTTCAGATATGGAGGCAGGGACCCTTAAAGATGCATAAACAATATCGCTGGCCCACATTTGTGGTATATTCTTTAGAAAAATTATGAAGGTGTAAGCTTACTCTCCCTCAGATGGCTGTCCTCCACAGGAAAATGACATATGAAGGGATTAAAAATTGTTCTTATTTGGTTCCTATTGTATATCCAAATGTCAGTCAGAGTAGGTATCAATTGTTGGAACTTTATTTAGTGGACAAACATACCCCTCCACATATGTGGGATGTGGTGTGGTTGTGTGCACATGGGCAATTGGGTGTAAAGGGGAATGCGAGACATTAAAGTATGGATGAACGGCTATGCCCCAGAGCACAATGTAATCAACAGTTAGAAACAATGGAGCATTTTTTAATTGATTGTAGCTATGCTACAGAAAGGTGGGGTGCGATTGCCCAGAGGTGGGGGGATAGGAAATGGAATTCAGTTACCTATGAAAATGCGATTACAGACATGATCCCTTTGTCTGTTTGTATTGAGGTAGGCACTGTGCATTTATTGTTTACTTGTGTTAATTTTTTTCTTGTGGCAAATCCGCTGTAAATATGTTTTACAACAAAAAGTTATTTTGCCTGATATTTTGGTCCATCTGATTGAGAAAGAAATTGTGCAGATGCACTATGATAAAAAAAACTGCTGACATGGGAACAGTGGAAGAAGAGATGGAAGTTCATATTCCATATTTGGTTTGACAGTGCTGGGATGTGTAGTTTTGCTGATGGGCTTAGGGTACAGTGGGATATGTCTTGCATTTTAGCTCACTGTTGCTGACTGTGAATTTTTTTCTGTTTTTTTGTTCTCTCATTTTTGTCTTCACAGGTGCTGATCCTTAATGATGTACTGTTGTTGTGATTCTTTTCTGATGCTCTGTACAGGATGTGGTTCGCCATGATTATTTCATTTTTTACCTATTCTGTAGGGTTTGGGCATGCTTTTTCTGTATATACTATGTTTGGGACCAGTCTCTGTATTTCTCTTTATTTGCAATAAAGTATCCCCTACTCTTTTTGATAAGTGCCATGGAATCTTTAATATCCTCCTGAACAGGCAGATGGGACATCGGTTTAACATCTCATCCAAAAGACAGCATCTCAGAAGTGCAGCACCCCCTCATGCTGCACTACAGTTTCAGTTTTGGGATTTAACTCAAGTGCCAAGTGTGGGAACTGAACTCACAGCCCTCTGACAACCCAAGTGTCAGGTGTAGGAATTGAACCCACAGCCCTATTACAACCCTTTGATGTCCCGGCATCAGAGGCAAGTGTGCTACCTGCAGAGCCACTGACATTTAGTTAGACCCTGCTTCCCCCCCTTTCTGAATGTTTATTTCCATGTTGCTGTCAATGCCTAGAAAGTAAGGCAGCTGCTTGTCATGTTACTATACATCACTGCCCTCTGCTCAGTCTTATTAGTTTTATTCCTAATTCCTCAGTGTTTGTTAACGCTTGTATTTTGCATAGAGTGAATACTGTCTGAAACCAGTAAAAATATTGTAGATTTATGTGCCTTTGTTCATTGTGCCAGTGCATTTATATTGTAAACTGTCATGTGCAACACAGGTATAGGTTGTGTTTTATTGTGGAAGAACTGTTGAGGAACACCCCCTGCCACATGGGTATGCAAAAATTAGGGCAGTGACAGTCACTATGAGCCTGAGGCTGTAAAGGGAAGATCCTAGAATTATTGATGAGTTGACAGGGGTGTGCAAGTACCATCGAACCCTGTCCTGGGCTAGTAAATTACCTCGCAAGGCAAGTACAAACTACAAAGAGAGCCAATATTGAAATGAATAGGGGCAAGTAAAAATTCAGCAAGTCTTCGCTGGGCAAGTCCTAAATGTTTTGACTTTAACCCTCCCTGAGGGGTGATGGTGTTGTCTAATGTGGCCATCATCTCCTTTGTCTACTCTGACTCCTGCTTGTAGTCTGATTGTGACATTTTTGATTGGGGCAAGTAAGATAATATTAAATGCCCACTGGCATTGAGAATGAAAATAGAAAATGGACTTGGGATGATTGACATCACCTCAGTCACATATATTGCTTCTACTACTGCAGTGCTAGTTCTTATGTCCCTTCACCTCTCCATCATGAAATATCTTTTTAAACAAACCACTTTAACATTACGTAAGGGCTTGACTGCAGTTCGTGGGTTGCAAATACAAATAGGAGGCAGTATAGGCAGTGGTATAAGGCTCTGACCTGCAAACCTGGAGACCTGAGTTTGAATCCCACAGCCCCCACTTGCATACTGTGTGACCCTGAGCAAGTCACTTAACTTCCTTGTGCTTCCAGGTTGCACCTGGAAACAAGCTTCAGCTTAGTGTGCCTCTCCTGGTAAAATATAAAATATGGTGGTCCTAATTTGTTACATATAGAGTCAATATTGAGTAAACATAAATGAATGCACTGCAAAGGTTTTCTACTAACTGCACTCAAAAAGTACACCTTTCTGCTGTATTCACTAAGTAAATAAATGTGCTGTAGAGTCTTTCCAATAATTGCATGACTTGCTAGTTCATACTGTAGAACTATTTAGTGCCGCGTAAACTTTTCATTGCGGTCTGACTTTCAGTTTTCTAACTGCGCAAAACTATCATCGTGCTTTGCTACTGACTGACCTCTGATGATAACTTACAGTTACCATAGTCAAGTACAGTGGTCAGTTGTAGCTCTGTTATGCCAGTGTTTTGCCTTCAGCTAAGCTGCAACAAGTCCCTGATGAGATGGCTAAATGTAATTAGTGTAATCTTTCCTATTTAAACTTTTACCCACTTTTAGCTTGTTACAGACCCAATACCTGTTCAAGACCTTGAGCGGGAGCCGGAGTCAGCTATTGTCTCGTTGTCCGGAAAAACTACTTATATGGTACAAACATCTACCAGTAAATAGTAGGACAACATTATTGTGACCCCTTGTAGAAAATTAAAATTCACTAGAGCATCTTAACTTTACGGACCCTTTCATTAACTTTCATGGGCAATCAGAGAGTGTATGCATTACGCTTGCGTGTGTGCTCAAAATTCGTTATACACTTTTTATTGCAACCAGACTGAAGCTCTGATGTTAGCTCAAACAAGAACCACCTACCACCTCATCATCTTGATAAACTGCACCGTAGATGAATTTGATGATGTTGAACTTTTACCATCACTTAGTTTCCCTTTGTGCTTATGGGTTCACTTTTTTGGTTTACTTTGGTTTGGTGAATAAAAGCAGCAACACCTAATAAAGGGCTTCTGTGTTTTTCTTAACTTCCCGGGATGGGACACTTGCTAACAGCATCATGTAATGAGTGGTTATAAGTTATGAGTGGCAACTAATACTGTAAAAGTAGTATCGCGCACTAAAGCTATAGTGCGATAATGGCGATATTTTTTTTTACAGTGATCAATTCTAGTTCTACAGTACATAAAATTCAACAATGGTAGAAGTTGAAAAAATTGGTTGGATTTTCTTTAGTGAGTTGAAGTCATAAATTTTAAACTAGTTGAAAAAATCAGTCATAATGTGTGGTAAGTCAGTCATAACTGTTTTTTCAACTGACTCCAGGGTCTAGCTAAAATCACTGCCAAAATCCTGGTGGAACACATTTTCTCCAGGTGGAACCTACCTCTCAAGGTAGACTTGGACAAAGGAAAAAGTTTTACAGGTGAGTTGATGAAAGAAGCACTTGAACTCCTTGGAGTTCATCAGAAGTTCCACATACCTTACCACCCACAATCCTCAGGTCAGGTAGAAAGATCCAACAGATGGATTAAGTAAATGCTTTCCAAATTCACTGAGGACAATCCTAATGATTGGAATTCCCTACTGCCATTACTCCTTATGGCAATTAGGGCGTACACCCTCAGCAACCACCCAGTTGACACCCTTTGAGGTGTTGACTGGTAGAAATATGAGATTACCTGAACACTTGTTTTTGAGCTGCACGCCCCCACTGCAGACCGTGTCTCAGTAGACCAATATGTGGAAAAACTCAGACAAGACCTCATACAGACCTATTTGTATGCTGCTAACTGCATGGGCAAGGCCCAGCAACAGTCCAAAATCTAGTTTGACAAACATGCACAAGAAGTAGATTGGCAAGTTGAGGATCAGGTAATGGTTCTCAGATTTGCACATCTCACACATTCCTTCTCCAATAAATGGGAAGGCCCCCACCCCATTGTTAACAAGCTCAGTCCAGCAGTCTACCAGGTTAAACTAGTGCAAAACAACAAACTGACTGACAAATGGTTACATGCAAACCAGCTGAAACTGTATAAAGGGAGTATAATTACTTTTCCTCACCCCATTGGGCAGAATAGTACTGATTCACCAATGTTTGATTTTTCTTTTCAGATACACTGACAAGATGGCTATCTTGTTCCATTTTCTCCTCATCTCAGGAGTTATCCCCCCTATCCAAGGCATGGTAAAGCACCTCCTTCCTCACCTTGATCCACCAGCAACTACTCCAGAGGGAGTCTCCATCAATATCACTGACAATTTGATTACTGTACAGGAAGGTTCAGATGACTACCTCACTGCCTCAGTTGTTGCTCCTGATAAATCTACCCTACAAATTGAGTGGAAAACCACATCTCAAGGACAAATACTTCCCATTGCCAAGCTCTCCAAGGGAACTTTCCATGGTTGGCCCAATGCAAAATTATCCCCAAATGGTTCTTTGTCCTTGCTCCAAACCTCTCTTAGACATTCTGGTTTATACAATATTACTGCATTAATTGAATCCCTTATATTGTAATTCCTTGTCTAAAGACTCTACCAGGAAATTTTGTACTGTACACAACATGGCCTCAGCTGCCATGTATCTATCTGTGTTACCCCCTACTGACAAACAGCTTTTATTTATTTATTTTTATTTAGTTGTTTAACCAGGTATAGCACACTAAGCTGAAAGCTTTTTTACAGGAGCGACCTGGGAGCACAATGAGGTTAAGTGACTTGCTCAGGGTCACACAGTATGCAAGTGGAAGCTGTGGGATTCAAACCCAGGTCTGGTCTGCTGGATGTCACCAAATTTGCAGCTCAGAGCCTTAGACCACTGCGCTATACTGCCTCCAAATTGGAATGTCCAAAACAAACCTCTGGTACTCGTGGTGGTCTCACAGCCATTGCTTTATCTGGTACATGTATTTAACAACTTACATTTTATGCATATACCTGTTTTGTTTAACTTGACTTACTGGAATATGAAAGAATTTGGTATGTGTTTATACAACTAATACTCATTGTTTTATAGTACTTTGTTACTTGATAGCTTAGTAGCTTTTCTGATCCGTAACCAAGGCCCTATTGCTGCGGTACATACCACCGAGCATAGAGGCAATTTTAGAAGAATATCTAATCCAGATAATCAAAGTCATAAACGTAATACATGTGACACTTCTGATGTCACTGGTGCCAAAGACACCGTGACTGGTGTTTTTTGGTACAGATATGTCCATATGGAACAAAGCTGACATTGCTGCTACCAAATCACATTCACAGAAATTCCAAACTGGTTTGGTAAATGATAATATACTCCCATTATTACATGTTGTGGATGGCCTTAGTCAGGAAGAAAGATGCATTGTATACACTATGCCCAACATTGCTAAGGCATTTTCAGATTCTAAAGATAAGATTAACACACTTATTGCACAAAACAATAAAGAAGCAGATAAACAATACATTGCCCATGAGATATTATGCTCTGCCTATGGCTCTTACATTATTACCACCATCAACAAACTCTTCTGTGATCTAGAATCCAGAAGAAGTCTTTGTCTTTTAAATTGTTTTTTGTTTTAATTTGGTTCACCACAACATAACCCAGATAGACCATCTAAGGGTAGCTGGTTCATTCCACTGGGGTGTCAAACAGACAAGGCATGTTGATGAGTCCTGGTAGGATGAAACACGTGTCTGTGTCTTCTGTTGGCGCCCTTTGCAAACTGTGTGAGAGGCCTTTCGGCACCATGCATTTCTGCTTCAAGTTGAACCAGCATAATATTCTGTGGTGATTTGCATATGCAGCCCATGATGCTTTGCATTGTGGGGGCATGTGTGATTTTGTGTTTCTATCATACATGATAGATGCATCTCTAAATGGTATTGCCCCGAATGTAAATCCTCTGTGTCAACTAGTATATGCTACAGACTCTTAACTATTCCAATTTCTACTGCTAGGAATCTTGGTTTTGTGACCAGGCACCCTAATACTGGTCCATGTTTTACTTCTAAGAAATGTTCCATTAAGGATACCATGTTTGTGTCATTCACTGTTTCTTTACCGTGTTTTGATCCTACTACAGCTATATTTGATAAATTTGCATCTGTACACTCCATTTGTGCACCTTGATGAAGACATCTACAGAGAATGCCTTGATTTGCCTCCTCTATTGGTTTTCCATCCTCTTCTGGACGCTTGAGTCTCACTGCACACAGACTGTTGTGTGAAGAAAGGGTATATTTCTTTGTGTTGATGTGATGTATTTGATGCTATTAAACCTGTATGTGGCTATTCCCCAGACAGTAACGATTGGTCCTTTTCCATGGATGATTACATCACCACTAATGGCATAGAATACCAGGACTCAACATCTGCTACAGACGATTCCAAGTTATACCAGTCTTATCAGGAGGAGGTTAACCGCCTGTCAACATGGACTTTCAAATAGACTTACACTTGTCCAGTACAGTTGCAAAAACGGAGACTGCCTACAGTGAAAATGCAATACGACTCAGACGGTGAATATTGTGTAGTTACTAACTATAAGACATTTATGTATGGCTTAAAGACATGTTCTATTGATAGTTCTAACTTCTGTTTCTTCCCCCACCAGAAAACAGTTATTGGGCACACAGTTATTACCCCCCTCCCCATTATAGATACTGATGATATTGATGGTGACCCTGATTATCTGCTTACTCTTTCAGAGTTACCTTACTTTAATGTACATATTGATCCTTTAACTTTGACATTGAAATCACTTTTAGAGAGAAAAGGCACCCATCTCATCCACATCAGCAATATTTCCAAAGCTAACAAAGCTGTCCTTGCACTTATTAATGATGGTGACATGAATAGTGCTCTTACTAACACATGGTTAGAGATTACCTTTAAAGGTTTTGTTATTATACAAGCATTTTTTTATATTTTTTCTCTTTATTAATCTTTGCTGCCTATGGTGCACATTACGCCAACACCATGAGCAGCTGGAATTCCTTTATAAGGCTCACGCGTTGGGTCTGTAAATGACCCCTGCTCCCTATCCACTTCCTTACTCTTGCTGTGTTGTCCCTTCTGAGGCAACAAGGGGGGAATGTTACACGATGTCCCTGCACCCTAATTGGTACCCCATAGGTGCATGGCAGACAGCTAACATTTAGGCATATGTTATACTAACATATAGGGCTAAGGACATCTACCGTACAAGAGTAGATGTCAGTATATGCATGCACATTATTGTTATACACTTTGCTTTCCAATATACACATATATTTCTTGCTTATAAGATGTTTGAACATCTGTGTCCTTGTAATGATTATGATATATGAGTCGGCATTGCCATCTTCTGATGATTTGTATTATTACACCGCTATGTACAAACTGTACCTCTTTGTTTCTACAAAATGATGACTACTACAAAATTGTATAATGTTATTTTGGACTGTGGAGTCACCTCTATTTAACCAATAGGATTCATCTCTGTAACTAGAAATGTTTCTGTCTTACAGTAAGCATGGTAATTATCACAGGTATATAATGTAAGACATTACGTCTTCCACCTCAGAGACCCCAGGAGACACGGAGATTCTTCAAGGTATAGGGAACACTCAGCATTGGCTCCCATTTCCTGTTGGTAAGAACTGCTTAGGGCAACTGTGATTATCCTTTTGGTAGTAATAAACAAGCTTTATTACTCTTATGCAATGTGTCTGTGATTCCTTGCATGCCCATTATTGCTAAGAATCTGAGAGTGAGGTTTAGATTGCCGGACAGTAGCCACTTCCTTGAAAAACCATAATGGATTTCTTTTTCTTTTCCCTTTGCTGACCCATCTGGCACATTGATTTATGGCAGTCTTTATTGCTCTCTTGAGTCTTCCCCAATACAAAGGTGAGGATATCACTCTTAACATTTTGTTGTTCTGGTATTTTTACTAATTCACAAATTATTGATATTGTTAAATAAGTTTTCCATAATTCCAAAAATCGGGTGACTAAGAGAGACACACTGAATAGAGTCTGATATTTTTTTTGTGAAACTGGGAGAGCAAAAAGGGAGAGAAGCTGAGAAAATGCAGAATGCAATAGATTGCAAAATATGACAAATGTTGTAATACTAAAAAAGATACAGTGCATATTATATTAAAGGCAGGGACAAAATAGACAAACCAGGGATTTAAACATTTTTTTTTAAAACATAACCAAACTAAAAAAGAAAAAGTAACAAATCTCCAGGCAGTGTAGTGGCACTTCAGACCCAAAGAAACTTCAGACAATGGGATGAAGTTCAAAAATATTTATTGCTCTGTGGCAAATTCAGAAATAGGGTCTACAGCAAACAAAATGCTCCTTCCTTACCACCTAGCACTTCAACAAATGTTATGAAGGAGTTGAATTGCTTATCTGTTTATAATTGTTTGCACACATTTTTGTTTACATATTCTTTTTCTTATATGTTTTGTTTTACTTCATGCTCATGTTAATTTTGCTCATGAGTATGCATGTCTTGGAGCTTAAAAGCTATGTCATCCCATCTTTAATCACACCCCAGAAGAAGACATACAAGGAGTCACAGCACTGGATGATGAGGAAGGAGCATTTTATTTGCTGTAGACCCTGTTTCCGAATTTGCCACAGAGCAATAAATATTTTTGAACCTCATCCCATTGTTGGAAGTTTATTTAGTCTCAAGTGACACTACTAAAAGATAGACTATGCAGATAAGGACTGCATGTCCCACCTAGTCTGCTCATTTCCCTACCAACTGGATAAGCTGCAGATCCTAGTTAACCAACAGCCTGTTTCTTCCTACCAGTGCCATAGGAAGGCATTTTAGTGCCCTGGGCAAGAGACAAATTTTGTGCCCCCCCAGAAAAAAGCCAGGGGTCTGGGGACTGCAAGACCCTCTGAAGCTCTAAGGGGTTTACATGCTCTGTGGTGAGTTTTGGGGCTTTTCTTGAAGAAAAAACATACTTTTGATACATGTTTCCTACGGCTGATTTCAAGGAATATTTTACTCCCATGGATTATGAGATGTGGGAGAATCTGGCTGGCTTGCATCAGAGTGTGCAGCCTCAATTGTTGGGGACAAGTGGCTGACCAACAATGCTATCAACCACCCATGCTACATGCATTTTTGAAATATACTAGGAAAGACTGTGACATAAAGCATGGAGTCTGGGGGTCACAAAGCCCCCAGAAAGTCTAAGGGGTTTACATGCTCTGTGGTGAGTTTTGGAGGTTTTCTTGAAGAAACAAAGGGTACTTTTGTTACATGTTCCCTACCCCTAATTTCAAGGAATATTTAATTTGCTCCCATGGAATATGAGATGTGGGAGACTCTGGCTGGCTAGCATCAGAGTGTGCAGCCGCAATTGTTGTGGACAGTGGCTGACCAACAATGCCATCGACCACCTACCCTAAATGCATTAAGTTATCTGACTGTTTATAATCAGCCTAGTAGGGTAGCAGCACCAGGCAGCAGTAGTAGTGGTACTGGTACACTGTACTTCCCTGGTCAGGTGGGTCCCTCCAGTTTTGTTTGGGAGGGAGTGAGTCAGCAACTGGACTCCAGTTACCAACTCACTTCCTCTCAAACAAAACGGGGAGGGACCCACCCAACCTGTGATGTACAGTATACCAGTTCTACCATGTACCACTGGGCTGGTGCTGCTACTCTCTAGGCTGATGATAAACAGTCAGAAAACTTAATTACTGGAGTCAAGTGACACCATCACCACACTAGACTTAAGTGACTACTGTACTAGATGTCTCTCTTTGGGACTGGGCTGACTGGCCAGTGATAGCCAATTGTGTACAGTTACAGTATTATTCTGCTGTCCAGTCAGCTCCCAGAGAAGCCCACTGTACTTATTTCTTAAAGAGACAAGACAGTGTTCTTTAATAAGCCTGCTACCCCATACAGTACACTACATATTACTTCATCATGACATGTCTCATTTCTCCATGACCCCATGTGCACTGTCTGCAAATTAGACTGCATGACTGATGACTCCATGCCATCCTTCCCAGCTGACTGGGCCCTCCAGTCAGCTAGGAAGGATGCAGTCATGCATGCAGTATAATTTGCAGACAGTGCTCCCCCTGGTAAGGGTACCACATCATGACACAAGGCAAATAATATGGAAAATAATCTCATTAATCTGTGAATGGATAAAGTCCTTATGACAGGACAGTGGACTAGAACAGGTTTGACTTTTACACACACACAGACACTGTAATTTGTTGAGGTAACAAAAATGCTGTTTCCCATTGGAGACATACATTCAAAACCTTTGAATGTATATCTATACATTGAAACAAAAGACTCAAAGGAGAGGCATTTTTATTACCTCAAAAAAGTTGTGTTGTGTTCTACTGTTTTGTGCTTGTGCCATGGCCCATAACCATCCATAATAATGTTTATTTGCTAATATTCATTGGGTGCATCCTTCACTGCCCTAGCTCTGGCTAATAGCCAGCCTATCACTGTCACATCACAGACTGTAGACATCCTGATTCCATCTTGGGTGCTACAACTTTAAAATGAGGGGTAAAGGGTTTGCCACCTGTCTGCCTTAGTGCCTTGCACTTAGATAAGACAACCCCTAAGCCAAAGTGATTCAGCACTGTCAGCAGCCAAGGCCAGTTATTTATTTGCTAATAATGTGTGCCTTTTACTGCCCTAGCCCCTAGCATAGACTGTAGTCATCCTGATTCCGTCCTGGGTGCTCCAATGTTGAAATGAGGGGTAAATGGGTTGCTGCTGCCTACCTGTCTTAGTGCCTTGCAGTGCACTTGGACAAGACAACGAAAAAGCTAAAGTGATTCAGCACTTGAGCAGTGTCAACAGGCCAGGTGGCCAGGCTAGTTTTTTTTTTGCTAATATCATGTGTTCTTTACTGCCCTAGCCCCTAGCTTAGATTGTAGACATCCTGATTCCATCCTGGGTGCTCCCACATTAAAATGAGAGGTAAAGGGGTTGCTGCCACCTGCCTGCCTTAATGCCTTGCACTTGAAGACAATTCAGAAAGCCAGTGATCCATCAGGCCAGACCAGCAGCCTTTAAAAACCACATTCCTTACTACTATGGTATGGGCCCACCGCCCGGCCACCCACCGGCTCATCCGCCACTCCTGCCTGGACTTTAGGAATTATAGCAGCACCAGCTGCAGCATGGTTTGGGAGCTTGTGTGCCTGGCTGGGACTGGAACAGGAGCAATCTGAGAAAATTGGCAAGGAAAGAAGACAGAAAGTTAGTAGTCGAGGCAATGGCAGGAGCTCCACTTTGTCTGAGAGGTGCATTCAGATTAACGGTGGAACAGAGATGGAGAGGCACTGACTTTGCTCAGCCTCTCTCAATCTCCCTTACACCATTAGTCTAAATGCACTGCACAGACAAACTGGAGACCCTGCTCTTGCCTCAACTGTGATGCTTGGTCAACTGGTTATGATTGTTGTATGATATTTGTAATATAAAAATATAGTATGTGATTGTCTCACATAAAACAGCCTATGCTTCCATGGGTGCTCCCCCAGGTTTCTGTGAAGCTGCAGGATATATTACACTGACCAGGAGATCTCTGTAATGTGAATAACTTCCTTGAGAAATTGCATTGTATAGCCTTTTTATGACTTCATGCTTTTGAAGTTGGGAAACTAAATGTATATTTTATTTTCAGGACCGGACATCATTTAGCTGATTCCTGTTGGCTATATTGCACCTAGGTGACAGCCTGCAGTGTTGTAAACCTCAAAGGAACTGGTTGATGAAAGACTCATAATTTGGGAAATGAGTTTTTGCTGATGTCACCTTATTTAATATACCTCCTGATATGACATCATGTTTGTATTTTTTTTATTCTAAAAGGAGGAGCTAGATGACTCACAAAAGGGGTGTGGAGACACAGTTTTAACTGATACTTGTGCCTGACATGAATGTCATATCATTTTGGGACTCTAGAGAGACACAGTTCTCTAATTTAACTGCACTTACAGAGGTAATACATAAAACAGAAAATATCTAAATGTATTTTTGTAGGAGTTTGTTCTGAAGTTTTCCTTGTTTTTCTTTTATGTGATTTTGATGCTCTTTGATATTTGCTCTGTAGTTTATCTTACTATTTTTTTATCCTTTTTTAGTAAACATATTCTTTAAGATTCTGCCTGGGTCTCCTGTGTCATTTTTGCATGTGGAGTACATGTATTTTTAAGTCTGACAACTGTTCAAAGGCTTGATGGTGTTACTAAACTGGGAAAAGGTAAGAATATACCTAAGGTCTCTTATAGAGTTTTAAGGGTTCATTTTGGGAGCCTGGCTTGGTGCCCCTGGCAAAAGATTGTACCACAATCCCCGAAGAAGGTATGTATCTGAGCCTTACCTTGGATACTTAAGTATAAGGTTCACAGTTTGAAATCCCCCAGAACTTGAGACCAAAGGTGATTTGAACCCAAAAGCAGAAAGGAGGGTTACCCTGTCTGTTACCTGTTCACATGATTGCACTCTGAGGCTGGCAATGAGGGAGCAGACGGCCTGACCTGCTGAGTGCTTTTGTGACAGATTTGGTTGGCAGCGGTGTAAACAATTTGGTAACACAACCTTTAACTGTTCAGTGTGTCAGCTTAATACTGTACAGCTCACTTGCAAAATAAGGCAGTCATTTATTTTTAAAGAGGAAACAGAACAATATCATTTTGTTTACAGTCAAAGTTCCTACCTGTTTTATTTTTTTTTTCAAAGTACAAGTTAGAGTAGCCATAGTTAGGGAAGAATATGGCTTCCAACTACATTGAGTACACTGCAGACTACCTGAAGCAGTTGTGCAAGGAGAGAGGAGTCCTGCACAAGGGGAGAGCCACCAAGCAGAACCTCATGGATGCCCTGATGGCAGCAGATGCCCAGAGTATATCGAGTCACAGACTGTGACTGTAAAGGACCAAACCTTGGGTATGGAGTGGCCAATGGCCAGTGCAGTGTCCAGATCCAGTGAGGAGGACAGTAGGGCCAGTGCAGCAGGGGAAGATCAGCAGCATTCTGGAGCCGGAGGCAATCAGACTGTAGATTGAGTTGTGCAGAATGGAGCTGGAGTTCCAGAGGGAGGCTGAATGAGAATGAAGAGAGGTGGAGCGAGAACAGTGAGAAGCAGACCGAGAGGAGTGTGAGTGCCAGAGATGACATGAACTGGAGAAGCTATGACTCCAACCACCAACACCAGAGCAGGTAAGTGGCTTGGGTTTAACTAGAATTACAGGACTGGGTTACAAATTCAATTCCAAATTAATAGCTGAATCTAAAGAGGGGGAGGATATGGATGCCTTTTTAAATTCCTTTGAAAAAGTTTGTATTCAGGCAAAAATTGCTATAGGGTCCTGCAGCTTTTAGCTATCCCTGCTACTTACTGGGAAAGCTTAGGATGCATTGGGTCAAATGGATAATGAGGACAGTAATGATTATAGCAAACTTAAGCTAAACTTTTTAAAAGGGTTGAGTTAACTGCAGAAGCATACAGAGCTAAATTCCGTAAGCTCAAGAGAAGCCCTGAAATGAGCTACGAGGAGCTAGCCATGAAACAATGTCAATGTTTAAAACGTTGGTGGGAGGGAATTGAAGCAAACTCTGTAGATAAAATTGAAAATGCTATATTGTTAGAACAGTTTTTTTGGGCATGCCCAGCAGAACTGAAGACCTGGCTGGAGGACTGAGATCCCAAAACAGTGCAAGAGACTGCTGAACTCTTGGATCACTATGCCAAGCGCAGACCTGCTCTGAAAGTGAATGGGGAGGATGTGGCAACACAGAAAGGGAAAAGCGTGCCTTCAGAGCAGCTCAGACCCTCACTACTTCCACCAAAACCAGTTAGCCCAGGTTTCAAAGAAAAGATTTTTCTGAGAAAGGAAATGAATGTTGCGTTTGTAAAGAAACTGGGCATATTGTCAGACAGTATCCCAAAAGGACAAGCAATATGCAAAATGGGGCTAGGAAAGAGTTGGTTGTTTGAGTGTCCCTGGAAGCATGCCTGTGAACATGAGGGAACACATGCACCCAGTCACTGTGAATGGTGTACAGGCACAAGGGTTAAGGGGCACAGGGGCATCCCTGACACTGGTAAAAGGGGATCTGAGAGAGCCTGGTCAGCTTTATACCCAATTAATTTGTAACTGTACAAGGCTTCACTGGGGAGGAGAAAACATTGCTACTCACTAGTGTTCTACTAGACTGGGGTGAAACAGAGGGAACAGTGCAACAGGTGGCTGTAGCCAAAACTTTAGCAGTTAAATCATCCTTGGCAACAATCTCAAACAGGGGATGGTGTGTGCAGTTACCCATAGCCAAGCCAGATGGGGAAATTGTAGTTCCCTGGACCCCATAGAAGCCACTGTGGAAACTACTGGGAGGTTGGTTCCCCAGCATGTGTCTCCTGATATGGAGACTAATGAAAAGGGGGTAAAAATTTCCCCGGTAGCAGTTAACCACACAGCTAAGGAGGATTATTCCAAAGAAGGAGGGGTGGCCCATTGTCAGAGGGTTAAGAATGACAGCGATCCTGAGTGCACTGACTCTAGTGCCAGGGATCCTGGTTTAGAGACTGAAGGGGACCTGTAACTTGCCTTGGGAATGTGTAAGGGGTTTGCAGCTGCTCAGAAATGTAACCCTAGTCTAGAGAAGCTGAGAGCTTGGGCAGACTCTGATGGAGCACAGGGAGGTGATGGAAAACATAAAGTTTATTGGGAAAATGGACTGATGTATACTCAGGATGTAAAGACAGATGGAGGGGTGATAGGCAGGCAGCTTGTCATTCCCCAGGGATACCATGAGCAGTTGCTCAAGATTGCACACGATATTCCCATGTCTAGTCATCTGGGAATCATGTGCACTATGCAGCAGTTGACCCAGAATTCCTATTGGCCCAACTTCACCCAGCAGGTGAAGGAATATTGCAGGTCTTGTCACCAGTGCCAAGAAATAGGGAAGACAGGTAAGAAAACCCAAGCCACCCTAATTCTATTGTCCATAGTGGAGAAGCTATTCCAGAGGGTGGGAATGGATATTGTGGGTCCTTTAAATACCCCCAGCTCCTCCAGGATGAGGTTCATCCTGACTGTGGTTAATTATGCTACCCGGTATTCAGAGACAGTTGCCCTATCCTCACTGAGGACAGACAAAGTGGCAGATGCCTTACTTGGGATTTTCTCCCATGCTGGATTTCCACAGGAGGTTATCACTGATCAAGGGGTTTCCTTCATGTTGGACCTGATGAAATGTTTGTGGAAGAAGTGTGGTGCACTGGTGCACAACACCTTATCATCTGCAAGTCAATAGGTTTGTGGAAAGATTTAATGGTACCCTGAAATCAATGCTCTAAGCGTTTGCTGAACTGCATGGGAGGGACTGGTAGAAATACCTTCCCTACCTTTTGTGTGCATACAGGGAGGTGCCCCAAGAGTCAACAGGGTTTCCCCCTTCAAGCTCTTATATGGACACCAGGTACATGGGCCTCTAGACTTGATCCAGGAGGACTGGGAAGGCAAGCACACCACCCAGGGAAGTCCCATAATGGATTACGTCCTTAGGTTTAGGGAAAGACTGAAGCAGTTTATGGTGACAGCCCACAGCAACCTGGCAGCTGCCCAGCAGAAAATAAAGTGAGGTATGACTGCAGAGCCAGAGCTCACTTGTACACAGTGGGTCAGGAAGTCATGGTCCTTATCCCGGTCCAGAAAGACAAGCTGCAGGCTGAGTGGGCAGCGCCATACAAAGTAGGTAGAAAGGTAAATGACATGAACCATATCATAGAGTTACCTGACAGAAGACATACAGAAAGAAAGTACCATCTCATGATGATGAAGCTATATGCTAATAGGGCTGACATGTTGTTTACAGTATGCAGTCCTGGGGAGGGGACGGACGAAGGAGACCCCCTTCTGAACTTGCTGGAAGAAAGCAAGTGGGAGTCCTCTGGGAAGGAAGTTAAATAGTCTCCCCAGCTGGTCCTGGACAAGATCCAGGAAGTAAGGGAGGTTTCAGCAGACTTTGTCCCACTGTTTAGCACCAAACCTGGACTAACCCCCTTAGCGATGCACGATGTGGAGAACGGGGACACACAGATGCCCATGCGGCAGACAGCATATAGGGTGCCAGAGGCTGTCCAAAAGGACATTAGGAGGGAGGTGGAGGAAATGCTGGATTTAGGGGTAATTCAGATATCCCACAGGCCCTAGGCCTCATCTGTAGTCCTTGTTCCCAAGCCAGATGGCTCTACTCATTTCTGTGTGGACTATTGTGGACTAAATGCTGTCACAAAGTCACACGCCCACCCGATGCCCCAGACGAATGATCTCCTGGACAAATTGAGAGAAGCGACATGCACTACCGGAGAAAAGTTTTAGAACACCCCCATTTTTCCAGTTTTTATTGAAATTTACGCAGTTTAATGTCTCAATGTACTCTGAAATTAAAGCATAGAACAAATAAACAACTGGAGATAAAAAGAAATCATAGAATCATTTTGTTTAACAAAATTTAATCTAAATTTTTTGACTCATCAAAGTAGCCACCTTTTGCAGATATAAATCACGAACACACTCGTGACATTCTTCCTACAATGGACATCAAATATTGTTCGGAAGTTCTTCCCAACACTGTTGCAGAAGTTCCCACAAATGTGTTGCACTTGTAGGTTGCTTTGCTTTCACTCTTCTGTCCAGTTCATCCCAAACCAGCTCGATGGGTTTAAGTCTGAGACTGTGCTGCCATTCCATGATTTGAAGCTTACGTCTTGTTCTTTTCCTCGAAGGTAGTTCTGACATAGCCTGGAGGTATGTTTGGGTCATTATCTTGCTGTAGGATGAACCCTGACCAACTAGGTGTAGACCAGAGTGTATTGCATGGCGCTGCAAAATGCTGTGGTAACCCTTTGGTTCAGGGTGCCAGTCACCTAAAAAGTCGCCGACTTCGATCCAGCAAAAGAGCCCCAGACCATCACGCTCCTCCTCCATGTTTGACAGTTGGTGTCACACACTGAGGAGCCATCCTTTCACCTACCAACGGTGTACAAAACCCCATGGATGAACCTAAGATTTCAAATTTTGATTCATCGTCCATAAGACCTTCTTCCAGTCTTCAGTAGTCCACTGGCGGTGCTTTCATGGCCCAGGCTAAGCCTCTTTCTTGTTTTGCCATCTTAGCAATGGCTTTCTTACTGCCACCGACCTGTCAAACCTGCAGCTCGAAGTCTTCTCTTCACAGCTGAAACTGAGACTTGCTTACTTGACCAGTGTTAAGCTGTGCTTTGAAGCTGTTGTCCCTGAGCGCCTATCACGCAGCTGTTGAGTCTGAAACTTGTCTTCTGATTCTGTTATGGCTTTGGGTCTGCTAGACTTCTTCCTGTCAGAGTTTCTCCAGTTTCCAAGTGCCTTTTGATGGTGTAAGAAACTGTACTCACTGACACCTTGGCTTTCTTTGCAATTCTCTAAAGGAAAGACCTACACTTTTAAGGGTTATAATGGTCTGTCTGTCTTCCTTTGTTAATTGCCTTTTTCTCACCATTATGATAGCAATATACTACTTCCTGCAGTCAATATTGTCCAAATAATGCTTCAGAGGGTGTGATAACAGTCTGTTCCAAGACTGCTTTTATACATACAGGGGGTTTGTAATCAAGTAATCAACAAAAGTTGGGACACCTGTAGGAATTGTTTGCATCAACTTTCAAGGCTTAATTTACTTCCATTGCTGCAGAACAGCTGTAAGTTGTTAACCCATTACTTGTTCCCTGAAAAAGGCCTTTTTTTATAACTATGAAATTTACATTATTTTTCAGTTTTTGCTAACCTAAACTTTTTTTTTTAACCTCTAGCAGTTTACCGCTTACCTTTGTACCATTTCAGGTTATTCACTGGACTTGAATTGCTTAAATTTCAATAAAAACTGGAAAGCTGGGAGTGTTCTAAAACTTTTGTCCGGTAGTGTACCTTACATCTATTGACCTGACAAAGGGGTATTGGCAAGTAGAGTTAACTGACAGAGCTAGGGAGATGTCAGCCTTCATCACTCTGATAGGCTTATTTGAATTTAAAGTAATGCCTTTTGGAATGAAGAACATCCTGGCCACTTTCGAAAGGTTGGCGAACCAGGTGTTAAATGGTGCAGAGGAGTACGCCATGGTGGGGAAAGGATCACAGATCTCCAGGTAGCAGGTCACCTGGGGGCCAGCGACCATCACATGGTATGGTTCAATTTGGTCACTAAAACTAAAACATCCCATTCCAAGGCAAAAATATGGGACTTCAGAAGAGCTGACTTTGATAAGATGGCCAGTAGAGTTAAGCTAGCCCTGGCAAAAAGAAATACAGGTGAGTGGGTACAGGCAAAGTGGGCAAGCAATAAGGATGCAATACTTGAAGCAACATCCCATTGTGTTATAGAGAAAAGGAAGTGCAAAAGAAGAAGGAAACCACTTTGGTTCTCAAAAACTGTAGCAGAAAAGGTCAGAGACAAAAAGCTAGCCTTCAGGAAATATAAGGAAACACAGTGGGATGAAGATAGGAAGGCATACCAAACTTCCCTAAGGGAAGCAGGGAAGGCAGTAAGGCAGGCAAAGGCCCAAACTGAGGAAACACTAGCACAAACAGTAGAAGAAGGTGACAAGACTTTCTATAGCTACATTAGTGAAAGGAGAAAGTTCAGAGGGGGTATTGCTAAGATCAAAGGAGATAAGGGGGTGTGTGAGGAGGAGGAGGACCATGTAAAAGCATCTATCCTAAATAGGTACTTCTGCTCAGTATTTACTGAAAAGAAGGTAGGGCAGGGACACCAGCTCAGCAACATGGACACAGGGGGGAGGGAGGTGAGCACTAGTTCCTTCACAAAAGAAAGGGTCCTACAAGAGCTCGATAAGCATAGGGTGGACAAGGCAATGGGACCTGATGGCATACATTCCAGATTACTAAAGAAGCTAAGGGTGGAACTAGCAGAGCCATTATCAGAACTGTTTAGTGAATCTCTGAGCCCAGGAGAGGTCCCAGAAGACTGGAGAAGGGCTCATTTGATCCCTCTCACAAGAGTGGTAGGGAGAAGGCAGGAAACTACAGACCTAGCTTCATCTGTAGTGGGCAATATTATGGAGGCACTCCTTAAGGAAAAGATAGTGCAACACCTGGAATCCATAGAGAACAGGATCCAAGACAGCATGGGCTTACAAAGGAAGATCCTGTCAAACTAATCTCATAGATTTCTTTACTGGGTGACCAGAGTGGTGGACCAAGGGGAGCAGTTGATGTCACCTACCTTGACTTCAGCAAAGCTTAATACTGTTTCAAATAGAAGATTGATTAATAAGCTAGGTAGGCCTAGGGTGGGTCGAAGTTGGCCAACTGGGTGGCAAACTGGTTGATGGACAGAAACAGAGAGTGGTGGTAAATGGTATACAGTCAGAAGAGATGCAAGTCACAAGTGGGTACCTCAGGATCAGTCCTGGGACAGTCTCAATATCTTCATCAGTGACATTGCAGATGGACTGAGGGTAAGGTTGTCTGTTTGCAGATGACACAAGATCTGCAAATAGAGTAGGTGATCCAGATGGGTGGGCAGAATGAGAGGAGATCTAAATAAACTAGCAAAATGGTCGAAGGAGTGGCAACTGGGGTTTAATGCAAAGAAGTGCAAGATTATGCACATATGAAAAAGAAACCCTGAAGTCACCTATAGGTTGGGAGGGGAGTTGCTGGCAGTCATATAGAAAGAAAGATACTTGGGCATCATCATCACCAATGACCTGAAATCATCCAAGCAGACCACTGAAGCAGTAGGTAAGGCTAGGGGGATGTTAGTGTGTATTAGTAGGGGTATCACAAGTCAGAAGAGGGAGTTACAAGACACTGGTTAGGCTCCATCTGGAATACTATGTGCAGTACTGGAGGCCACACCTTCACAAGGACATTAACCAAATTGAGGCAGTCCAGAGAAGGACAACCAAAATGGTATAGGGACTGCATCAGAAAACATATGAGGACAGATTAATGAGCTCAATATGTATACCCTGAGCAAAGAGGAGGAGAGGTGATATGATCGAAACATTCAAACACCTTAAGGGCATTAACAAGGTGAAAGAATCTAACATGTTTCAATATAAGAAAAATAGCAGGACAAGAGGACACAGCATGAGATTAGAGGCAGGCTGATTAAGGGGTAATGTGAGGAAGTTCTATTTCACAGTAAGGGTGGTGGATGCATAGAATGGACTACCTCAGGAAGTGGTGGGTATGAATACAGTGCAGGGCTTCAGACAGGCATGGGATAGGCATAAGGGAGCAATACAGATGAGTATGAATAGATAGGCCATTGACAGAGCAAAGGCCAATGGCACATTTATAAGGTAGAAAAAGAAATGGGCAGACTGGATGGGTCTTGTGGTCCTTATCTGCCGTCAACTTCTATGTTTTTATGTTTCTATGTGGTGTACCTAGATGACATTGCCATCTTTCGTGCCAGCTGGGAGGAACACCTGTCCCACCTTAGGGAAGTGCTGAGCAGGATACAGATGGCTGGGCTCATTGTAAAAGCTGAGAAGTGCCAGGTGGCCATGGCTGAAGTGGCATACCTTGGGCATGTTGTAGGCTGGGGGAAACTCCAGCCTAACCAAGTAAAAATAGAGGTGATCAAGGCATGGCCCAGACCAGAAATGCAGAAACAGGTCAGGAACTGTTTAGGAAGAGCAGGGTACTGTAAGAAATGCATATCCAATTACAGTGCCCTGGCTGCTTCCCTATCTTACCTGGTAAAGAAAAAGATGCCTAAGAAAACTACCTGGGAACCAGCCTGTTAAAAAGCCTTTACTAGGCTGAAGGAGGCACTGTGCAGTGTTCCTGTATTGACAAGTCCTGACTATAGCAGACTCTTTTTAGTCTAGACAGATGCCTCAGACATGGGTATTGGGGCAGTACTGAATCAGACATCCCACCGCGGGAAAGATCATCCTGTAGTGTACCTGAGTAAAAAGTTACTTCCAAGGGATCAGGCAAACTCTACTGTTGAAAAAGAGTGTCTTGCCGTAGTGTGGGCCCTAAAGATGTTAAAGCCATGCTTATATGGGCAGCATTATGAGCTACAAACTGACCACAACCCCTTGGTTTGGTTAACCCAAATGGGAAAAACTAATGGTTGACTATTAAGATGGAGTCTTGTCTTGCAAGGGTATCACATGATGATCTTACATGGGGCTGGAGCGACCAATCAAAATGCAGCTGGCTTATCGTGTCTATATGAGGTGTGAACTGACTTAGGGAGCTCATCTCATACAGGGGATAGAGCCCCCAAATCCAGTCTGTGTGGGGAGGAGTGTGACGCTTGGCCAGCTGGTTATGATTGTTGCATGATATTTGTAATATAAAAATATAGTATGTGATTGTTTCACATAAGACAGCCTCTGCTTCCATGGGTGCCCCCTCCCCCAGGTTTCAGTGAAGCTACAGGATATATCACACTGACCAGGAGATCTCTGTAATGTAATTAACTTCCTTGAGAAATTGCATTTTATGGCCCTTTTATGACCTTGTGCTTTTGAAGTTGAGAAACTAAAAATACATTTTATTACAGGACAGGACATCATTTAGCTGATTCCTGTTGGCTATATTGCACCTAGGTGATGGACTTCAGGGTTGTAAACCTCAAAGGAACTGGTTGATGAAATACTCATAATTTAGGAAATGAGTTGTTGATGATGTCACCTTATTTAATATACCTCCTGATAGGACATCATGTTTGTATTTTTTTATTCTAAAAGGAAGAGCTAGATGACTCACAGAAGGGGTGTGGAGAAACAGTTTTAACTGATACTTGTGTCTGTCATGAATGTCATATCATTTTGGGACTCTAGAGAGACACAGTTCTCTAATTTAACTGCACTTACAGAGATAATGCATTAGATAGAAAAGATCCAAATGTATTTTGGTAGGAGTTTTGTTCTGTAGTTTTCCTTGTTTTTCTTTTATGTGATTGTGATGCTCTTTGATATTTGTTCTGTAGTTTATCTTACTGTTTTTATCCATTTTTAGTTAACATATTCTTTAAGATGCTGCCTGTGTCTCCTCCGTCATTTTTGCATGTGGAGTACCTGTATTTTTAAGTCTGACAACTGTTGAAGGGCTTGATGGTGTTACTAAATTGGGAAAATGTAACAGTATACCTATGGTCTGTCATAGAGGTTTAAGGGCTCATTTTGGAAGCCTGGCTTGGTGCCCCTGACAAAAGATTGTACCACAATCCCTGAAGAGGGTACATATCTGAGCCTGTACCTTGGGTACGCTAGCATAAAGTTCACCATTTGAATCCCCTAGAACTTGAGACTAAAGGTGATTTGGACCCAAAAGCACACCAGAGGGTTACCCTGTCTGTTACCTGTTCACACTATTGCATTCTGAGGTTGGCAATGTGGGAGCAGAGGGCCTGACCTGCCGATTGCGTTTGTGTCATTGACTACTAACTTTCTCAGCAAACACACAGGGCAAGGGATGTCTCTGTCTGAGTCACAGACAATAAGTAATGTAATGTATTCTTTGTTCTTTTCTCCATCTCTGGTGAATCCAATTCTATCACAGTCAAAAAACACTAAACCAGCAGCAGGGAGGGAGCAGGCATCTGCCTGAGACTTAAGCTAAGCCTGCCTGCTGCAACACCAGAGACAAGACAAGTTTTTTTTTTCAGTTGGAGGACAGATGGACAGTAAAAGTTTAAATACATTTGAAAGCTCCTTAGCTGCCTGCCCCCCACCCCGTCTGCCTGCTCGATTGACAGACCAGTCTAGAAAAATGATGCTGCCAGTGCTTTAGTTTAATTTGATTTATTGCTTACACACAAATAAAATCTCCAACAAAGACTCTGAGATAAGTCCTCCTGATCCCTCCTCAGTCACTCACTTGGATCTACTATCCTCCTCTGCTACACATTAAATCTCTGAGTCTCTCTACTGTATTGCATCACTGTTTTTTTTTCTGTCTCTCATCTCTCTCTAACTACTACCACCTCACTCTCTCACCACACACTCTGTAAGTCCGCCTGTCCCTTTTACAGGACCACAGTGGTACTGGCGCCTCTGAACCATGTGATTTTATTTTTGCTTGAGACAATGAGGACCATGTTACCATCCCCCCCCCCAGCTGGCTGATCCTCCATGGATATGCCTCTGCTGTTCACATTAGTTATTACACTTTTAAAAAGAAATTAAAGCTGCAGCACACAGCTGTAGCATGTGCAAGTGAATCAGTCAGTCAGGTTAATTGCACCCCATGGTGGCATGCACCCAGGGCAGTTGTACCACCCGCTCCACCCTTCCTACGGTACTGCTTCCTAACAACAAGAATTGCCTAATGTCTGTCCCATGCATTCTTGAATTCTCACACAGTTTTAGACCCCACATCCTCCTCAGGAAGGCGGTTCCATGCATCCACCACCCTCTCTGTGAAAAAATACTTTCTCACATGGCGCCTGAGTGGTCCCCCCCTCTGTCTTCAAATTGTGTCCCCTTGTTCTTGCACATCTCTTTCTCTGAAAGATGTTACCTTCTTGGACTTTGTTGATTCCTCTGAGGTACTTAAAAGTTTCAATCATGTGCCCCTCTCCCTACTCTCAAGGGTGTACATATTGGAGCCTCTTTAGTCTCTCCTCATATGGCTACTCTTGCAGACCCTGCACCATGTTAGTTGCCCTCCTCTGGACTGCCTCCATCCTGTCTATGTCCTTGTGGAGATGGGGTCTCCAGAACTGTACACAGTACTCCAGATGGGGTCTCACCACCTGTCTGTATAGAGGGATAACAACTTCCTGTTTTCTGCTGGTGATGCCTCTCCCTATACACCCCAGCATCCCGTGGCCCTTCCTATTGCCTTCTCACATTGCTTGCTAACCTTAAAGTCATCTGATATGATTACCCCCAGGTCCCTTTCCATTTTTGTTGTTGTTACTACCCCCCCCCCATTGTGTACTCTTCTGGGCTCTTATGTTACCTAGGTGTATTATTTGCACTCTCTGCATTGAATCCAAGCTGCCATACTTCTGACCATTCCTCCAACCTTGCCAAGGCCCTTCTCATCCTTTCCACCCCACCCTTTGTGTATCAACCCTGTTGCAGATCTTTGTGTCATCTGCAAAGAGGCATACTTTTCCTTCCAGTCCCTCTGCAATGTCACTTATAAAGACATTACAAAGGACTGGAACCAGTACTGAACCCTGCAGTACCGCACTAATACCCTCCCCTTTATTTAGAGTGGACTCTGTTTACTATTACCATCTCTGTCCTGTTGTCCAGCCAATGTTTTTCCCAGGCTACCACCCTGGGACCCACTCCCAGGCTGGTTAATTTTTGTATTAATCTTTTGTGTGGGACTGGGTCAAATGCCTTGCTAAAGTCTAGGTAGGCCATGTCTACAGCCCCTCTCTGGTCTACTACTTTGGTCACCCAGTCAAACAAATTGATTAGATTCATCTGATATAACCTTCCTGCTGAGAATCCATGCTGCCTTGAGTCCTGTGCCCCACTGGCCTCTAGGTACTCAACATTTCTTTCCTTCAGAAGTGATTCCATCATTTTCCCTACCACAGAGGTCAAACTGACAGGTCTGTATTTTCCTATCTCTGTCTTGCTCCCACTTTTGTGAAGGAGAATCACATCCACCCTCCTCCAGTCCTCAGGCACCACGCCATCCTCCCATGATTTGTTAAAAAGGGTAGTCAGTGGTGTCACTAGTTCTCCCCTTACTTCATTTAGAATTCTGGGGTGAATCCCATCAGGCCCCATTGCTTTGTCCACCTTCAGTTTTAGGAGCTCTTTCAGAACCCTTTCTTCTGTGAAAGGACTGGGATTGACCTCCCCCATCCAGAGTGTTTCTGTTAATTGGATTAGGTGCCTCCCCCCCCCCTTTTTTGTGAATACTGAGCAGAAGTATTCATTCAGTACTGCTTGGAAGTTTGTTGCAGTTACACAGGGCTGGCTGCCCTCAGTAGTAAGCACTGGTCTGATATATGCTGATCACAGCTATCTGTTTAGACTGTGTTGCTCAAAAAATTAACAACATATAGTTGTGCCAGAATATTTTGCAGGGGTGGGGAGATATATCGAATAATGCATAGGGAAGTGTGTGTAACAAGGATTTTGTGGACAGCTGAGGCATGCGATGCCTCATAAACCCTGAGAGTGAAACTTAAGGTGTTTATGAAGGCATCACATACCAAATGTGTGCAAAAAATCTGAAATGACACACATCTCCATGTTTTATTTTTTATAACTGGTTCCTTCAATATTTTTGTCGGACATGTACTTGTTGAGCAGCCTAATGTCAGTTTTTTTTTCTTAAAGTGTTTTTGTTTTCTTGCTGCTCTATGAATGTTTATCTTTCTAAGTCACTAGGGTGCTGAAATGGTGATAAATGTGCCATTGTTTAGGTGGATATGCAGATGTTAATAGACTGCTTGTTATTTTTTGTTTCTGTGAGAAATGTGTCTTTCTTCAGCTGCATGTACTGTAAGTTACATTCCTGCTCAATGGTTTCAGTGAGGCTAGTGCCATCAAGTTGACAGTGCAAGGAACCAGTAAAGCTAGCATGAGAGTGAGTTTAGAATTTTTGCAAAAGGTGCTTAAAGGGGAACTGTCATCTCCAGGATTTCTTAATGCTGAAAGCCCATATGAAGCTAATTTGAGTGAGCCTGTGTGTTTATCTGTGAATCTTTGCATTCTAGAGTTATTCATATATAAATCAGCCTGAAATTAAGGACTGGAGACAGCCATGTGTCTTAGGCTCCTGACAGGAAATGATGTCACCGTGGGTCTTGGACCTTCATCCTTGTTCCATGGATAATGCTCCAGTTCTACTCTGTTTCCTATTCAACTAGAATTTCAATCGGTACTTGTGCACTTCTATTCACTACCATTGATGGAGCACATAAGTAACTATGGAACTTGTAGTTACTGATTGCTGTCTTCAGATGCAGCAGCATAAAGAGCAGCCTTCCCTATAGCAAACAGTATCCATTGATTCTGTGGCACAGCACACCCATGGTTCTTTTTTACATTTTAACTGAGAAGTATGTTTTTATTCCAGGCACCCTCTTAATCTTTCAGCAAGAAAATCTGTTGCTATCAATTTGTATTTATTCATTGCAGGTTTTTTTTTGTATCACTTGCTTTTGTAGATGTAAGGAATGCTATGGCTACAATATATATACTTTAAGGAATAGGGTCATAACAGCACAAGGAAAACAACACTGACAAACAATGCCACAAGAACAATTACGTACACAGAAACAAGGTCAGGGAAAAACACTGACCTGACAAAACAGTGCACACCATACATATAAATGGGACTTCTTTTGTTTTTGTAGGGAGTTTCATCCTCAATACCCCCTGAACTTAATATGACAAACTCATGAAGGGTGTGGACTTCGGGGATGGGGAGAAAACTCTTGAGGGGGTTAAACTGATTTAAAAAAATTGCTGCAAAAGGCAGAAACACCAGGAGACCTGTGGGGTACTGAACCATGGTCCCAGATCCCCATTCCCACAGTGTGCTGGTGTCTTAGCCACTCCACAACAGGTGTGGCTCAGCAAGCAACCAGACCACATGGCTATTTGAGTCTTTCACTCTACGGCACAGAGTAACAGGGTAGTGGTAATTCCTGACTGCTGTTATACACCTGTCACTCTAAATTCTTTAGCGGTTCTTTTGCATTGTTGTTTTCCATGCACTGTTTTGACCTGGTGCCTTGCCTTAGTTATCTCCCCTTACATTACCTAATGTGGGTGCGGGGGGAGAGGAGGCACAGACCAAAAAAAAGGATGAGGCTCACAGCTTTAGCACTACTGGGGGGGCACAGACTGAAGAAGAAGAAGAATCAGCATTTATATAACACTTTTCATACGTGGTGTATCCCAAAGCACTTTACAAGCAAAGCTAGACTGGTAGTGAAATGACTGAATGTGAAGTGGCGGCCATATTGCACATCAGCACCCACACACATCCTGGATAATTGCATGAACTGGTTTATGGGAAGAGGAATGTTGGCCAGGACACCGGGAATGTCCCCTACTCTTTGTGAAGAGTGCTCTGAGTTCTATTACTTCCACCTGGACACCCACCAGGACAGCACCAGGATGGGTAGAAGGGACTTCAGTTTAACATCACATCCGAAGGACAGCACACCCAAGCAGTACAGCACCCCCAAAACTGCACTCAGATGCCAGCATTTTTAGGTGCAGGTCCAATCCCGGTGAGGGACAAGAACCCACAACCTTCTGGTCCAGAGGTGGATGTGCTACTAACTGAGCCATGGTGACACCTGGCAGCAAGGGATTATTTAACATTGTTGTTATTAATGGGACTCTCATGAAGACTGACAGTCACTCTCCTGACTTACAATAGCCCGACACCATCTGGCTGACAATCACATGCCCTATATTAGAAACTTGACCATGACGGAGGCCATTATATTTATGTATGGGGGTGCAGGGATCAACACAGAATGCATGAGGCAAAGCCTTATGAAACACAAAATTACCTATGTGGCAGGGAAATTTCTATTGTCTTGCATATTACTGTCAGCCAAGTAGAGTTGGTCTATTGTAAGTCGGGCATGTGGCTGTCAGTATTGTGTAGTAGACCCGTATTATAAGGCATGATCAGGGGTTATGTTAGTGGTCTTTTAATCACCATGTAAGACTGTAATATTGGAGGCATGGCAGAGTGCCACATGCCCCTAGAGAGTGATTAACTGACCATTAACATAACCACTGGGAGTCCCTTATTGCTGTTATAATAAAAAATGTTTTTATAAACAATGTTAAACCTTGTTCAGCAAATTATTAGGCTCTACATGTATTGTAATAAAAGATTAACATAAGGTTGATAGAATGCTTACAGCCAGTCTAAAAGCTCTGTATCTTAGACCCTTTTTATAATCACTATAATTCCAGCTTTATGTATTTTTTAATTACCTTCTTATTTTCTTCACAATTTCCCTGGTGACCCGTTAGATAAGTGCAATAAGACACTTCTGGGAGTAGTTAATAGTGTGATTATTTCATTTCCAGAAGCAATAATGCACTCAGCCTGTGGTCTTGTGCTTCATTAGATCCCTGAACACTTGGTGACTACACTACTACCCACACCCTGAACATGTCTAATTGCTTACGTGTCTGGGAGGTGTCCTGTAACTGACTACTGAATGTGTTGAAGCCTTCCAGGTGCTGTATGAGCTAAGTCCATCCTCTTGTCTCCTGGTTCCACTCCTGTTGCTGCTTGTAAAATCTGGATACAAAGTACTGCCTGTGGTGCTATTCAGATTATCAATGCTTTATGAGTAATGGGGTTCCTGAAGCCTAGAAGGCTGTGGTGAAGGACCTCGACAAGAAACTTTTACTAGACACAATCCCTCATATTTTAAATCAGTTTCTAATCTTAGATGATGTTATTGAGAATGTACTAACAATGTTACAGAGTTGTTATTTGGAGGAATATGATCTCTATGAGGAATTTCCAGCCTGATTTTAGTCCCAGACATACAGTGGTAGTGTGATGGAATTGTTTCAGGTGGTGAAAAATGTTATGGTAAGGAATTAGGGTAAAATGACTAGAATAGCTTGCCACATTCTATCAGCAGTATTTTATGTCTTTTATCACCAGAAACTTATCAGTACCAATTTTTCACTTTCCCTCATTATTTATTTATATACTGAAAGAGACATAGTCCATTGATTTCAAATTGTAAAACATGCCAAACCGTGAAGATGTAAATAACTTGGTGAGCAGGATGGGGATCAGTAGCGACCATACCGGAGGCAATACTGCAGGGAGCTTGCAGGCAGCAGAGCTAAATGGGGCAAGGGAAGTGCATTTAATTCATTAACTTGTGTTGTCCGGTTTTTTATTTACAGCAGATTCCTTTACGTGTGGGGGTTTACTGATTTAACTTGTTTTACTTGCTGGCGTATTGTTTCAATGTCTCTCAGTGAAGTGGGTTTGGACCCACTCTATCCTTTCCCATCCTCACCCACCCCTGGCTACTCCACCTTTATAGGTGGGCAATCAGGAAAGAGTTTTCCTACTTCCTGGTTCAGTCAGAGCAGGTGGGGCTACATCCACTCCGGCTAATATACCTTTATGGGGCCTCTTCCCTTTCCACGTCCTGCCATATCACAGAGTGGGGTCATCCATAACTGACAGAGGAAAGAAAAGGACAAATAAAAGTGTAAGAATAGTACGCTAGTTGCAGGGGGAAAGGGGGAGGAACAAAACAGGATAGAAAGATGCAGGGAGTGGTGTAGTGCACTGGGTGCAGAGCACCAGTCTTCAGGAAAACCTTATAGGTACTGTTCTGTTGCCTCATTTGCAGGCATCTCTTGGGCTGAGGGTGGAGATTGCCACTTTCCAGGCTGAGCTGGCAGGAATACTGGGTACCTTCATCCCCACCCAGAGGCCACCATGTCACAAGCCACTGTCACAACGGCTGCCAGGGCAGAGAGCAAAATAGAATACAGTGGGCTCAGGGAGGCTGAGGGAGGGTGGGCAGAAGCTCATCTCCAATCTGGTCCAGCTTAAGAACTCCTATAGTGTACTGAAGGAGTGGGAGCATCCCACAAGGGAACCCAATGCTGAGATCAGGGAGTAGGTGAGGGTCCTCCAGAAGGGAGACCCAGGGGAAGGAGGAAGAGGACCCCAAGGGAGGAAGAAGGTACTGTACTCCTTATGGGAGACTCAGTTGTCCATGGGATGGTTCTGGCTAAAGATAGAAGGGAAGAGATGGAGGTTAAATGCCTTCCAGGAGGTACAGGTCAGATGGGGGGAGCAGATTCTGAAGATCACTAAAGCAGTAGAACAAAGAGGGGTGCTCTGGAGGTCATTATTCACTTTGGAATGAATTATCTATAGACCTCCTGCACCGGGGGAAGAGGAGGACAGGGATCTGGTTGATCAAATTCATGACATGGCAATAAAGGGTGAGTGTGACATTGTGACATCTGTCAGGAGTAGGTACCCCAGTAAAAAGATGAGAGGTCTCTACCCCTTAAGTAACTCTTGCCTTGCTTTTACAAAAATATAAAAATAAAGTGCCTGTGTGCCTTAAAGAATGTGTACCCTTTTAGGATTTAGCAGGTGCTTCCATGGCATACAAATAACGCTAGGATAAACATTATTGTTTATGGACATCAAAATGTGCCAGGAGTTTATAAAGAAAATAGTGATATGCCAGGCTGGTATATGCATACATGAGGCACATAATATGTATTTTTCTGTTGAGCAGTAGCTCTAAAAATAGCCCTGATACCACTGGTTAACTAGTGAAAATAAAAGGGAAGCTACACTAAAGTAAAACATGTTCCATTTCTGTATCGGATCTAAGAAGTAACACCGAGCAGCAATACTTGCTCTTTCTTTGCTATTAATGTATAACTTCTCTGGCTGTCAAGGGAAGCAGAAATTCCCAAAACTGAACAGCATTTTTCTCTCTCTCTCTCTCTCTCTCTCTCTCTCTCTTTGTGCTGTGTGTATTGGGTCAAAGTGGGGCGGCACATTAATGTCACTTGTAGCTACCTCTACTCCACAAACATAGCTCCTACACACTCAGAAGCTAAGCGCTAGGCTGCATAGGACAGGAAAGTCCCTAAAGAGAGATAAATGAATAAAAGATTTGATAACTGGCCTAGGACAGTAATGATGTTAAAAATAGAGTGCCAAAAGAAAGTTGTTTATTGTGACTAAAATTGCAGCTGTCAGATATTTAGGATGTGGCAAAAATAGCTAAAATAACGCAAAAATGCCCAAGGGATAATCCCTAAGATGGGGCATAAGGAGACGTTGAAATAAAAATAGTATATAGGAATATAAAATAAACATGTTACTGTTGTCCCCACATAAAACAGTTGAAACAAAATGAAAGAATGCAAATAAGTACATATCAGACTGTGTTTAAAATAAAGAGATTGAGACAGTGTATGTATCAAAGGTGGTTTTCCACCTTAAAGTAAAGCCCTGTGAGGGAATAATGAAATACAGAGCTGTTCTTTATTAAGAATAAGTGATCCTCTTTGTAAACATTGTGCTGTAGACTGACCTGCTCCTAGGAAGGCTCCTACAGAATAAAGGAAGGCTATAGGGAAGCAGCAGCCCCCTAGTGGCCTATATTTATATCAGACTGTAGGCAGGACAGTTTCTTCAGAGGGAGAAGTTTATAGTAATTGAAAATGATTAAGCATATAGAGCAATTTTCTAAACAGGATTATGTTGAAGGATTTCACTCTTAGACATGATTTCTATAGACACCAGGCTTAGAAGCAAACTTTTATGTTTTGTATAGGTGCAGGTTGTGAGCCTAGGATGTACTAATTGTAAGTGAAGAGATGTCACATGACTGTGAGGCCATTCTGAGACAAGCTATAAAAGCCTACCACTAGGGCACATTTTTAAATAGGGAGTCAGTCCTGAGCTGATGGTCTAGGGTGTAGGGTCAAAGGTAAGAGTGTGGATTGTCACATTAAGACTGAGACATCTAAATAGTTTTGGGCACATCAGTTGTTCTGTTTTGCTGAATTAATGTTTAATTCTTAAATTTCTATTACATCCTTTAATCATTTTATGCAAAACAAATACAATGATAAATGTCCACTTGCAATTTTTTATGCACTAAATCCTCGCTGTCTGCCTAAATTTGTCTCCTGAACAAACGAGCCTGTGACAGTTGGTAATGAACAGCGCTACCTAAGTGAAGTAGCCAGAATAGTCACAGAAGGTAACATACCTGTATTGACAGGTTAAAACTGTGAGAGCTGCCAAATGTAGCATATTTGTGTTAATTATTTTGATTTATCCAGTTTGCTTGCCTCTTTTGAGTTTAAAAAATATCACACTCAAGTGTGTTTTAAAAACTTGAAAGCTGTGTCCATGTTATCTATCCCACACCCATTTACAAATCTGGTGTCAGAAGTGGAATAGGTTACTGGTGGTTCAGGTTTATTGGGGGAAACCAGTTGACCGGTACCTGCCCTGGTATCTGAAGATAAAATTACAGACAAGATGGCTAATGACAAGCAAGAAGGGAAGCCAGTAATCCATGGTGTACAGACCAGAATTCAAACCCTGGTGACGGGAGAGGAATGGCCTGGTATTTGGTGGAATGAAGAAGATGACTGCAGGAGCTGGTGCTCGAGAGGAGATGAGGATGTCTGGAGATGGTGATCTGGGTGAGGCCAGATTGGGAGAGTGGATGGAAGATTTGGTGTGGTTGGTGCACTGGTTAAGTGGCCAATGACTGGAAGCAGAGCAACGCTGGAAAGAGGGGGAACACTGTTGTCAAGTGTTATAAATGGAAAGGGAGCAAGACAAAGGAGACTTGCCAGATGAAGATTTATGGGCGTTGGCTGATGAGGATCCCAGCTGGAATAATCTACCAATGTTGTTGATTTTTGCAGAATGTTACCTGGAGGAGGACCCCTGAAGGACCCTTGGTGTCCGTTGCTACCTGATCTACCAATATTTCAAGGATGCTACTTGGAGGAAGATGACCTGAAAGAAGATACGTCCCCAGGTAAGACTGTTCTTGTACACTCTGGGGTGAGGACTGCAAGCAACACAGAAGAGGCTTTAGCAGCTGAAGGGACTTTAAATGTGTTGTACCCCTTCCCATGAAATGTGATGATTTTTCTGTTTTTGGTTGGGAAAATGCACAGGTGGGAGATCCTAAAATCACTAGGTTAGAAGTGTATGTTAAAGTCCAGGATGGAAAACAGGTTAATGGGGGAGTACAGAGAAATCATCTGAGGTGGTATGAGAAAAAAGATATGGTTCTGTATCATATGAGGCCTAACCCCTGGACCAAACAGGTAGATGCAAAGGTGTGGTACCCATAGGTTTAAGACAGAAGGTGGTGGAGGTTGTGGGAGGCAGTCAACTGAGGAATTTAAGCCATGGGGAGATACTGTTTTGTATCACCCAAGGTTACTACTGGCATGGCATATATTGGCAAGTGGCCAATTATTTGAAAGTTGGTGCCGACTACCAGTAGAGAAAGGTACCAGAACTATAAAAGGGAAGGGTGGAATCACTGCCAGGTTTGAAGGCCAACATACATGGCACCCTTGGAAGAGGTGGCAATTTTGATATAGAGCAACGAGGGCAGGGTGGTAGCCTATGTAATCCTTTACTGTGTTAAAAAAGGGTTTCTGCCATATTGTTAAGTGACTTCCCAAACATGATTTCTTCTAAAGAGGGGAAAGTTATACTTGGGAATTCACCTAGGAAGCTTACTGGGAAGAGAGTCTACCTACCTAACCACAGTTTGGTTCTGTGGACCTGGTAATCAAGGATGTATTTGAAAAAAAATGTGTATATGTAAAATGGGGTATGGATTAGTATGAAAAATCCACTTGGTGGTAGTAGCATTAAACTGATGTACGTTTTCTGTCTTGGTATTTAATGGTAATGAAAATAATTTTAAAAATGTCTCAGGATAAATGTATGTAGTAAATGACAAAACGTTAAATTCAATGTAGGGCATTGTTGTCATTATAAGGGATCCTGAGAAGGAGTCAATGGATGAGGGTGGGCCATGGCTCTCTTTCCTTTCAGAGTGAGGGAAAGTGGAAATATGAATACATTATTGACCATCTGTTCTCTTCTACAAAAACTGCTGTTGCAAGAGTTATCATCTTCTATATTAATTTTTGTTTCTACTATCTTCCAAACATCTGGCTGATTGGTTGGGGCAATTTCTTCGGTCTCTTTTTTGATCACTTCTTACTGTTTGATCTGTTTCATCCTTCTTCTGGTCTAAAATAAGAGTAATTCAGGACATAACTCTGAAAGTATACCTGAAGGTGCATGTATGAAAATAGGTGCCTGATGTTACTGGTGAAAAATGAGAATGTGAGTTCTAGAGCTAAGAGTTCAAAATAATGTTTCAGTCTGTTTAGAAATTAGATCTGTTACTTAGAAGTTTACTAGGTATAACAGGATGATGATAGCCCCAGGGTAAATTATATTTCAGTTTCATATTATGTAGGGATGTTTAATACTACACAAACTGATTTAAGGGACCCTGGGGTGGAGTGTCACAGTGAAAGTGGGCTGGAGCTCCACCATACCCCTTGTTGTGATGGGTCTGAGTACTGGACAACCAGTGGATGTTTGCCCCCTTAGGTGGGGAGGCATGTGACAGAATGACCTTTGTCAGGGGTAGGTACCCCAGTAGAAAGATGAGAGGTCCCATGCCCCTTTAAGTACCTCTTGCCTTGCTTTTACAAAAATATAAAACAAAGTGCTTGTGTGCCTTAAAGAATGTGTGCATCTTTAGGATTTGGTAGGTGCTTCCATGGCATATAAATAATTATGGGATAAACATAAAGTGTCTCTGGACATCAAAACGTGCCAGGAGCATATAAAGAAAATAGTGATATTCCAGACTGGTATATTTATTTATTTAGTTTTTGATGACAAGGTAAGTGCACTAGACAAATCCTGCCTATTTTCAAGCACGACCCAGGGAGGGGATACAGATGAATGCCAACTGACCTTGAACCAGATTAAACTGTTGGTGGTATTTTTAGTGAATGAGGAAATTTGATTGGACACGGGAAATTCCCCTATTTGATAAGTGCCATGGGATCTTTAACATCCACCTGAACTACCACTCAATCCAGGCAGATGGGACCTTGGTTTAACGCCCCATCCCAAAGATGGCACCTCTGAAGTGCAGCACCTCTCATGCTGCACTACAGTGTCAGTACTGGGATATTAACCCAAGTGCCAGATGTGGGAACTGAACCCACAGCCCTCTGATCTCCTGGCCTCAGAGGCGAGCGTGCTACCTACTGAGCCACTGACACTGCTATATGCATATATGAGGCACATAATATGTATTTTTCTGTTGTGCAGTAGCTCTAAAAATAGCTATGACACCCCTGGTTAAATAGTGAAAATGAAAGGGGAGCTGCACTGAAGTAAAATATGTTCCATTTCTGTATCGGAGCTTAGAAGTCACACTGAGCAGGAATACTTGCTCTTTCTTTTCTACCAATGTGCAACTTCTCCAGGTCTCAAGGAAAGCAGAAATTCCCAAAACTAAGCAGCATTTTCTCTTCCTCTTTCTCTTCGTGATGTGTCTTTGGTCAAAGCAGGGTGGCATATCAATGTTACTTCTGGCTACTTCACTCATAACACAGCACTATGCGCTCAGAAGCGAGCGCTTGCATGCACAGGGACAAGAAAGTCCCTAAAGAGAGATAAATGAATAAAAGATTTGATAACTGGCATAAGGAAATGTTAAAATACAAATAGTATATAGGAATATAAAATATAAAATAGACATGTTGCTGTTGTCCCCACATAAAACAGTTGAAATAAAATGAAAGAATGAAAATAAGTACATAACAGACTGTGTTTAAAATAAAGGGATTGAAACAGTGTATGTCTTTAATGAAGTTTTTCACCTTAAAGTAAAGCCCTGTGAAGGAATAATGAAATACAAGGGCTGTTCTTTACTAAAAATAAGTGATCCTTTTTGTAAACATTGTGCTGTAGACCGATCTATTCCAGGAAGGCTCCTACAGAATGAAGGAAGGCTATAGGGAAGCAGCAGCCTACATTTATATCAGACTGTAGGCAGGACATTTTCTCTAGAGGGAGGAGTTTACAGTAATTGAAGATGATTAAGCATATAGAGCATTTTTCTAAACAGGATTATGTTGAAGGATTTCACTCTTAGAAAGACATGATTTCTATAGACACCAGGCTTAGAAGCAAACTTTTATGTTTTGTATAGGTGCAGGTTGTGAGCCTAGGATGTACTAATTACAAATGAAGAGATGTCACATGACTGTGAGGTCATCCTCCTGAGACATGCATAAAAGCCTACCACTAGGGTAGATTTTAGATAGGAGTCAGCCCTCAGCTGATTGGTCTGGGGATGTAGGACCCAGAGCAGGGTTGTTACACTCAAGACTGAGATGTTTAAATACTGCTGACAACAGCAGTTGTTCTGTTTTGTTGACTAAAGTTTGATTTTAAATTTCTGTCATTTATAAAACAAATAAAATGATAAATGCCATCTGGCATTTTTATGCACAAAATCTTTGTTGTCTGCCTGAATTTGTCTCCTGAACAAATGAGCCTGTGACAGTGACGTGTTACTGCTTAGTGGTTTCAATATCCCAGACATGAATTGGACTATCCCAGCAGCTGCTTCATCCAAGAGCTGGGAGATCCTGGATTTCCTACTGAGGGATGGCCTCAGACACTGATGATTGATCTCACCACAAACAGGAAATTCTGGACCTTGTCCTAACTAATGGAGACAGAATTATAGACATCCACAATCCAGTGACCACCACATAGTGTGGTTTAGCGTTGGGACAGAGACACAAGCTATCCACACAGAGGCAAATATCTCGGATTTCAGCAGGGCAGACTTTGCTAAAATGGGGAGGTGTATCAAAGAGGACCTGGTGAGGAGGGAGAAAGAAAGGGGTATCAAGGAGCAGTGGGAACACTTAAAGAGTGCCATGTGGGAGTTGATGAGCCAATGCATCAAGATGGTGAAGGAAAGAGAAGGAGGAAACCACTATGGTTCTCAAAGGAGGTCATAGACAAGGTAAGGGCCAAAGGGACAAATTTCAGAAAGTACAGTATGAGGAGACTGAGAGGGAGGGAGGAAGACAGGGAGGTGTACCTAAAGAATCTAAGAGAAATGAGAAGGCTGTAAGGACTGCAAAGGTGCAGACTGAAGAAAGATTAGCACAGACTGTGAAGAAGGGGAACAAAACATTCTAGAGGTACATCAGTGAAAGAAGGAAAACCAGTGGAGGTGTTGTAAGGCTCAGAGGAACACAAGGGAATGTAAGGAGAGGGACCTGGAGAAGGTGGAAGTACTGAACAAATACTTGTGTTTAGGATTCATTGAAGAGGGGGAAGGTCAGGGACCACAGATGGGTAACAGATGCAAAGGGGAATGGAGCTAGATAAGTCTATTCACTGCAGATAGGGTCCTGGAGGAGCTCACAAAGCTGAAGGTGGACAATGTAGTGGGGTCGAATGGCATACACCCAACAATATTGAGGGAGCTGCGAAGATAATTAGCAGCACTTCTGGCAGTTTTGTTCACACAGTCACTCAAAACAGGAGTGATTGCAGAGGACTAGAAGAGGGCACATTTAGTCCCTCTGCACAAAAGCAGTAGTAGGCAGGAGGCAGGGAACTATAGGACTGTTAACCTCACTTCAGTGGTGGGTAAGATCATGGAAGCACTGCTGAAAGAAAGAATAATGGTGCACTTGGAAACCAATGTTGCTCAGACTAAAGGCAAAAATAGGAGGAGTTATGATAGATGTTTTGGCTGGGTGACAAAGGAAGTAAATCAGGGTGGGGCCGTCAACATTACCAACCTCAACTTTAGTAAGGTCTTCGATACTGTCCTACATAGAAGGCTGGTTAACAAGATAGATAGCCAGGGCATGGGACACAAGGTGGTAAACTGGGTAAAGAATTGGCTAACAGACAGGAGACAGAGGGTGGTGGTGGTAAATGGGATCCGATCTGGGGAGAGGGTTTGAACAGTGAGGTACCTCAGGGATGAGTCCTTGGATCAGTCCTGTTCAATGTCTTCATTGGTGACATTGCAGAAGGACTGGAGGGAATGGCCTGTCTGTTTTCAGATGACACCAAGAGCACTAGCAGGGTGGATGCTCCCGAAGGGGTTGAGAGAATGAAGAGGGACATGGGGAAGCTTGGAAAATGGTCTGAGCTGTGGTTCAATTCAAAGAAGTGCAAAATTATTCACCAGAGAAAGGGGAATCCTGGTGAGTGCTACAGGATGGGAGGGAAGGAGTTGTCACCAGGGAAGAAAGGGGCATAATGGTTGTAATTTCAGATGAGCTAAAGGTGTCCACGCAGAATAAAAAGACTGCAGGGAGGACCAGTGGCATGCTGGGGTGCATAGGTAGGGCATCATTAGCAGAAGGCAGGAGGTAGTGATGCCATTGTGCCAAACACTACTGAGCCCTCATCTAGATTACAGTGTGCAGTTCTGGAGGCCACAGATTTGTAAAGACCTTGACATGGTAGAGGGGGTCCAGAGAAGGGCTACTTAGATGGTACAAAGTTTGTACCAGAAAACATATACGGAGAGATTGAAATACCTCAATATGTGCTCCCTGGAGAAAAGAAAGGAGCAGGAAGACATGATAGAAACATTTAAGTACCTTAAGGACATTAATAAGGTGCATGGGGGAGACATCTTCCAACATAGCAGAACAGTACAAGAACGAGGGGTCCTCATATGAAATTGGAAGGACATAGGTTAAATTGTAATGTGAGGAAGTTTTTCTTCACAGAGAGGGTGGTGGACACATGGAACAGTCTGCCATAGGCAGTGATGGGAGCGAGCACAGTGGAGTGACTTAAACATACCTGAGATAGGCGTTAGATAGATAGATAGATAGATAGATAGATAGATAGATAGATAGATAGATGGATGGATGGATGGATGGATGGATGGATGGATGGATAGATAGATAGATAGATAGATAGATAAAATGTTTATTTTTATACAGGAATACATAACATTAGGATTTTTCACAATCCTGTTCACAAGATAGTCTTTAAGGGAACCTTACAGGAGAGTAGGAGGGGTGACAAGCCATGACCAGCTATGGTCACAGGCTGCAAACCAGGGGCCACATTCTAGAAGGGTGGTGCAAATTACCACTGAACGCAACTTGCGCCAGCTGCAACTGTGACCCTGTGCCCTATTCTAGAAGGGGCAGGGTCTCCACAGCAAAGTCCTGCGACTTGTGACATGCAGCTAGGTACGTCACACAGAGGGCTAACCTGGTCAACATGTTGCAACCCACAGCCGCAGGTCACAAGTCCACCCACACACCCAGCAAGCCACAACAGCCGCCCCGCAGGGCTGCCCACAACCTCTGCCCCCCCAAATCTCCAGTAAGTGTCCTGCAGGACTGGCCACACCAACTGGCCCCCGAAACCCCCAGCAATTGCCCCACAGGGCTGGCCACATCAACTGGCCCTGAAACCACCGCACATGCCCCACAGGGCTGGCACACCAACTGGCCCCGAAACCCCAGCAATTGCCCCACAGGGCTGGCCACCCAACTGGCCTCTGAAATCCCCAGCACTACCCTGCAGGGCTGGCCACACCAACTGGCCCTGAAGCTCTCTAGCAATGCCCCACAGGGCTGGCCACACCAACTGGTCCCCTCAACCCCAGCAATACCTTTCAGGGGCTGGTCAGCACCCAACTGGATCACTGTGCGTTAGTTACATGCCCGCAGGGTTGCCTAGGCCACCCCAGCCCCCAACCCCTGTAGTAGAATGCCCTGCAGGGCAGCGCCAAGTCATCCCCTCGTCACACCCAAGCCCCCGACCCCCTAAGTCGCCATCTGCAAATGCAGCAAACAACCCAACAAGCTCTAGGTAGTCCAGGGTGCCTCATCCAGCCATGCCAGCTCACCCAGCACCCCCACCCATCCCCAGCCAGTTACTGCACAGCCCACCTCTCACTCCATGGCCATCCGCCAGCTGAGAGCTGTAGGGCACACCTGTAAAGACGCACTCCAAAATTAATTTCTGAGTGCCTTTACAGGAGCCGCCCCACAGCACTCCAGTTGGAGGCTGGCCGCGGAGGTGAGAGGTGGCTGTGCCAGTCGCTGGCTGGGGATGGTGGGGGTGCTGTGGTCAATGGCTGGGTGGGGGCCACTAGACCACCTGGGTTATCTGGTTATTTGCTGCTTTGTGACCAGCGACTGGGTTGGGGCATGGAGGGGCTGACAGCACTGCACTGTGGGACATTTTACAATGGGGGGATTTGGGGGTAGTGGTGTAGGGCACTCTGGCGGACCATTGCATGGGGCCAGGTACAGGGATCAGGCAGGATCATGCTGTGATGTCCAGTGGGGCAGCAACAGGGTGGTCTTGGCATGGGGAGGGGCTCATGGACCAGGTTCTACCGGACCGTGGATGTAAGTTACACCAGCTAAAATGCAGGTGTAACTTACATTGCCAGTTCTCGTCCTGGGGTTCTTGTAGAATCTCAACATTGGGGACTTTGTTGCTACCCTTCTGAAATGGGGCACAACTGCAGCTGTAAACCCGCTAGCACCATGTGGCAGGGGGTTTATCGCGCAACTGCTGGCGTAACAGCTGTTTGGCACTAGTGGCCTGCGACATGTCACTGGCCACTTTGTAGAATAGCACAAGTCATAACTGCTGGCATAAGTTGCTATTTGCACCATTCTACTTGGTGCAAATGCTGTTATGCCAGGCGTAACATTTCTAGAATCAGGGCCCAGGTCTAGGGCTAAAGGGCAGACTGGATGGGCCTAGCGGTCCTTATCTGCTGACAATTTCTATGTCTCTGTGTTTTACCAGGAAAGGCCTTCTGAGGTTCAAGGCTGAAAACTGTTAGGTTCCAGAGGTGTCCTGGGGGAGGCAAACTGGGGAAGAAAAATAGAGGTAAAACTAGCAGCAATGACACAGATCATTATACAAATGGAATATCCTCTCCTATTTCCCTGTCTCCTTCCATCCCATCCCATCCTCTTTGAGTTCTTTCTGTGATTATTTGACACATGCTTGTTCACGATCTCCTGATGCAATACATCTACTGCTCAGTGGACTCAGCCAAGGATCACCTTGCAAGGTACTGTACTTCTTATTTAATTTTTGAATTAGTTATAGAGAATTGTGTGGAGCTGTATTGGTCCTTGTACAAAAGAAGAACAAAGTAGGTGATTTTATACCTTTCATTGTACCAACAAGAGGTTTATAAAACACAAGCTTTCAGGCTACACAAGGCCCTTCATCAGGCATAGCTCCCAGGATCTACAGAAAACAAACTTCTTAGGATGGAGAAATCTACTAGTAAATATACTTTTATACAAGGGTATAATGGCTGTTTTGATAAGGAAGTATGCAGAGACAAAAACACAGTCGTTGAAATACTAAGTGGTTGTAAATCAAATTAGTGAAGGAGACTCTTTTCCTGAAATGGAATCTGACAGCAGAAGGCCTATAAATTATGTTTATATTCAAAGAGCATCCCTAAATACAATGTGTGTGTAGGGGGAGAGACAAAGACACTCCAATATAAGACATAACATATTAGAATATATGCACAGGAAATATACAGTATATACAACCTAACCAAAAGTCATTCAAAATCTATAATGGATCATGAAACCAAGGTCTATAATCAGTCCATTATTTTTAGTATCAAGAAGGCAAATTTGTTTGAGCTCATAAGCTTGCCTTTTCTTGTGCATTTTTGAGGTGTCCTTTGAGAACCAGGACAGCAAAGCAAAGCAATTTTATTTATGAAAAGTACCTTTCTAAAAACCAAAGCACTTTGCTTGTACAATACAATAAATACATAGAAAGCATCAATAAATAACAAATACAGCAAATAAAACCAAAAAACACAGCAGCGGCATTAAAAATTCGGATACGCTAGGCAAAATAGGAAGGTTTTATGAGCAACTTTAAAACTTTGGACGGTCAGGCAATCTCACACCCCATGAGGTAGAGTATTCCATATGGTTGGAGCCACATAACTAAATGACCTAGCCTCAGATGTCTTTAAACAGACCCTGGGAATCTCTAGCAATCTCTCATCGATAGCTTGAGAGGGTGGGGGACAGTAGGGTGACGTTGATCTTGCAGGTAACTAGGTCCCTCGTCCTGTAGGGCCTTATAGGTCAGTCAACTGACCTTGAAGGTGATCCGTCACTGTACTGGCAGCCAGTGCAGTCCATGGAGCACAGGGATTATATGTCTGGTCCTATAGCTACCAGTCAGCAGCCTGGCTGCTGCATTCTGCACTAGCTGCAAGTGGCAGATATCAACCCTAGGTAAAGGGAATTACAGTAGTCAAGGTGGGAGGTAATGAAGGCATGGACCAAAGTTGGAAGATCGTCAGGAGGATCCAGGTGCTTCACCCGGGTGATATTCTTCAGATGGTAAAATGAGGTTTTGATGACTGCTGACACCTGAGATTTAAGGTCAGGCAGTCATCAAACATAATGCCCAGGTTCCGCACTCAGTCTGAGGTAGTTAGCTGAACACCCCAAAGCCATAGACCTGAGGGTGATCCTGCCAACAAACCCACCTCCTGACAACCTGGGTCCACAACCAACACCTTAGCTTTTCCAGGTTTAACCTTAGCCAGCTCATGCTCATCCAGTCCTGGATCACAGCGAGACAGATGTTAAAGACCAAAACAGCAGCATTCTGATCACGCACAAGGGACATGGACAGCTGAGTATTACCTGTGTAGCAGTGAAAACTCAAGTTGTACCACCTAATAATCACTCCTAATGGCAGCACGTATACCGCAAACTACATCTGTGCCAAGATGGAGCCCTGTGGCACCCCGCAGGATAGGGGGAACTGTGCCGAGAAAATAGTCCCAGACACCACCTTCTGAGTCCCACCCTCGAGAAATGATTGAAACCATCCAAGGACCATACCAGACAGTCCACAGATGAACCTCAGGTGCTCTAACAGCACACTATAGCCTACAGTGTCAAATGCCACAGAGAGATCTAGAAGGACCAAGATGGAATGGGTTTTTCGATCTCTCACTATTAGGAGGTAATTTAGTACCTGGACCAGGGCTGTCTTGGTACTATGTCTCTTCCTAAATCTGGACTGGAGACAATCATAGACATTGTGGCTGGTCAAATCATCATCCAGCTGTGATGCAACCACCTTCTCAATAATCTTACCCACAAAGAGAATGTTAGAGACAGGCCTGTAGTTTGCCAGACAGTCCGGGTTCAAGGAGGGCTTTTTAAAGAGGAGCCAAACCACAGCCTCCTTCAGGGGATCCAAAAAGATCCCCCTCTCCAAAGACATCCAGACTACCTTGGCATGGAGCGGGCCAATTTTATCCACACAGCCTACTAAGAGGCATGTGGGGCCCGGGTCCAAACTACAGTTGCTCGGTAACAATGACTGGATGACCATCACAATGTCATTGACTGTGGGCAGGCAGAAGTCACACCACACAAACTGGGTGTCTGACATCTCCTGCCAACCACCACAACTCCCATTAGAGAGGGTTGAGCGAACACCAGACCTGATTGTGTCAACCTTATCTGTGAAGAATCAAGCAAACTCCTCACACCACTCTTGTGAAAAAGCACTTCCAGGCTGGAGACAGATTGGATTGCACAATCTGTCCACAGTCCGAAAGAGCTAGGCTGGTCAATTCTGCACAGCAGCAATTTCCCTGTACAGGAATTCTGCCTTCTTATGGGTAATTGCTGATTGATAGACCCCATAGTGGTCCATCAATCTAAGTCTGTCACACTCCAGGCCCAACTTCCACCAACACTTCTCTAGCCTTTGTCCCACTCTCTTCAACTCCCTCAAGGTCTCATCAAACCAGGGAGACCTGGGGTGAAGAGTGAGGAGATGAACACAAACAGGAGCAATGGAATACAGGACCACTACCTCTACCTTATTATAGACAATTACCAGGTCTCACTGATCTGTGCATTCCCTCAGTAAACCCAATAAGTCCAGCACTGCCATTAGGCCACTGGGGGAAACACCCCTCAAAGGTTGGTACTGGACCTTCTCTGTAAGGGCCGGCCTACTCGGGGGGGGGGGCATGAAACTGAACCCAATGGTATGATGGTCAGACCACCCGACTGGTTCCACCACTAAGTTGGATATCTCCATCCACAGGAGAAACACCAAGTCCAATGAATGACCACCAATATGGATCGAGGAGGAATTAACCTGTGTGAGGCCCAGCAAATTCATTAGCTGCAGGACGTTTTGACCAAAGTGTGAGAGTTCATCTTCAACCCAGGCATTGAAATCCCCTAAGATCAGCCATCTGGGGGATCTCAACATCAGGTCAACAATGAAATCCGCAACTTTCTGCAGGAAAACAATCCCATCTCCTGGTAGAAAGTAGATGAGAAGAATCCTGCACCCCACACTTTCGCCCATAATACATTCAAAGGAGTTGGTCCCCACTGGTACTGCGACCAGGTTCAGTTCTGATCTAAAACAGATGGCAGCCCCCCCACCCCTACGATCCATCCTCAGTCAGTGTATCACAAAGTGCCTGGCTGGAATTGCTAATGCCAGAATTGGACCAGCATTCTCATCCATCCAGGTCTCAGTGATGCAGGACAGGTTAGATGATCCAACAGGGTCTGCTATTATAGAGGTCTTGTTCTTAAAGGACCTGACATTACATAATACTGCCCAAGTAGGATGAGTAACCAGGGAAGAATGTGTTACATGCCTGCCACAAATAGAGTCCTTGAGTATGGGGACTAGATAGGGGAAACCCCTTTCCAGGACTCATTTCACCCCAGGGCATCTCCTTGTCCCCACTATCCCAATCCACCTACTCCTTTCCGTTACCCCTCCAGGCCCAGCCCCTGTTCTCCTCCTCCTAACAATCCCCAGAGCACGGCACCACCTATAAACCTCTGGGGACAATGGGGGACAAGAAAAAGAATGGAGGTCCCTAAGTCTAGAGGGGGAATAATGCCTGACCGTCATTATACCTTCCCAGCACAGCTCTACCACACTCTGCAGATATCCACAATAAACAATCACAAAATTACAAATGTAACCTACACCGCACTCAAACATTCACTACCCAAACATACAGCTACTCAATTCAACCTCTCAAAATCTCCACACCACATACCCACAAACACTCAAACTTAATAAATAATACCAGAAATATCAAAGATGGAATGATCAAAGTGAAATGTTGTCCCACTGGTTTTGTCAGTCTTTTTCTCCTATATGCCATGCCTGTGTGAGTTTATTTGGGTTCAGAGGGATTGTTCAGTTCCCCCATAACCTACAGACATGTGCACACATCTTGCTCTTGATGTAATAGACAACATTCTGGGATCCACATGTATAATTCCTCTGTATCTTGAACTGTTTGTTTTGGGAGGTGTTGATAAAGTCTGAAGTGGAAATGTGCAATCGTGTTTTACATTTAGGAATATACAGTAATAGGATTTACTGCCTCTTAGTTTTCTATTGTGTTGGTCAGGTATACGTTTGCTCCTGACAATAAGGTTGGATAAGTTAGGTAATTGCTTGAAAACAGTAACAGTGGTTCCTGGACAATGCATTTCAAGGTGTCATCCTCACTAAATGCTGGTTGTAGGGCCTTAATAATTTTTCATAGGGGCTCCAGATCAGGAATGTATGTAACAACTAGAGATATACAAAGCTGACAAACTTCATTCTATGAAATATTTGCAAAGATTGCCAAATCTGAGAAATGCCAAGTGCCAAATTTGCAAAGTTTTCACCTGTGAAGTGGCACTTTTTCATGCAAAGTTAAGGTGACATTAAGGTGAAGTTGGAACATTGCCTTAACTTCACCTGACTTTGCCTCAAAAAGTGCCATTTCACAAATAAAACTCAATGTAAAGTGGCAATGTGGGCAATTCATAAAGCTACCAGTGAAGGCAAATTTTGCAGCTTTTCAACTTCTCATGTAACAACCAAGGGTGTCTGATTGGTGGTGCTCTTTTCTTTATATTGCTGTAGATGTTATCTTTGCATAAGTGTGGCATGTTCCATACCTCTGTCTATTTCTCTGCAGGTGTGTCCCTGTTTAGTGAATGTCTTTTTGAGTGTGACTCTGACCCTTTTTCTCGTCTCCTATATTCTACTCCCCTCACTCTCTCCAACCCCCTTATTTTTCCTCCCTGCCCTCATCTCTCTTTATCTGTTGGTTGACCCTTGATATTTCTTTTCCTCACATATCTTCTTTTTCCTCCTACAATCCTCTCTAGCACCCCAGCCCCTATCCCTCTCTCTGCTTCCATTTCCTCTCATCCTTTAACTCCTGCTTCTTATTTTAACTTTTATCTCCTGTAGTCTATTCACTTTCCACCTGCAATGCTTCTTCCCAGATTTATGCTTCTTATTTCTACACTGTTACATCCTAACTTGAGTATTATGCACCATATGGACCTAAACTGCACTTTAATTACTGTTATGTATATTTTCTATATGTACTGTGTATTTTTTGTCTGTATACATGCCTCAGGACCTCCTTGTGAATGAGCTTGCTCAACAGAGTTTTCCTGCAATAAACTTGAACTTGAACTTATGTATGTTGTCCTCAGTTGAGCAGATTCAGTGGTATTGAAGTGCTTGGCTGTACATTACAGATTTTTTTGGCCTGCCAGGTTAACTACTGTTTTGGTGTAGGTACCTCTGTTTGTCTGTTGGTTTTCTGTAGATAGAGGTCTGTAAGGTTCAATTGTTGATGATAACTGTAGTGTCAAGGAAATTGATGCTGATGTCAAAGTACTACAGGGAAATTTTAATGGATGGGTGGAGGATGTTAACTTTCTGATGGAATTCTATAAGTGCGTGAGTATCTTTTGTCCAAATTATAAATATATCAACAATATATCAAGTTTAGAAATGGAAGTATGTAGGAAAACTGAGCAACCCCTTCATACTCGAATGAACTCACAAAGGCATCACATAAAGGAAAACAAGACTAAAATACCAGTGGGACAGCATTTCTCTCAATCTGATCTCTCCATCTCTAAGCTCTCTGTCCTGGTTCTCAAAGGACACTTCAAAAATACACAAGAAAGGCAAGGGTATGAGCTCAAACTTATTCACCTTCTTGATACTAAAACAATGGACTGAATACAGACATTGGTTTCATGACCCATTACAAATTTTAACCGACAACTGTCTTCTTCTTGGGTCAGGTTCACGCTCATTTCCTGTGCATATATGTTTTTTTTAAACTCTATGTATATTATTTTCTTATAAACAGCAAGCTGTACATTTCCAGCAGAGACATTACAAATGTTAGGAATAAAGACACACTGAGGGCTCCACTCCTCATATTACATAGCATACAGGTTTAGTCTACTACAAAAGACACGTCTGAGGGGATACTTAATACATGAAGTCCTTATAAGTACTTTAAACCTTTTTTGGCTGATTTTAAGAAGCCCAAGAGCTGCATGGAAAAACAAAAATCTTATTTTCTGTATTAATCTTATGTATTTTCTTCTCAAAAGAGGGGATACTGACGTCCATGCTTTACCAGTTATAAGTGCACACATTTGTTGCTAAATGCTAAGTAAATAATGTTACTTCTCTATCCCTCCATTTTAATACAATTAGCATTATTATTTCAAACTTTGTAACAAACTGAAATATGTTCAACTTTTATTTAAACAGATGTCCACATAAGTGACTGCAGTTGTTAGGAATAGCTCAATATAGTATAGTACTGAGATTTGTAAAGTGTTTTACAATTTTGAAGTTCCTCTTTGCAGTCTAGATGTTTACTCACACATTCTCTCAGTAGAGAACAAAGCAGTCACCCAGCATATTTCTGTATTTTCACATCTCAGATCAGATAATCCAAACACCACTTCACGGTTCATCACCATCCGAAGAAAGTTCATTCTGGTCCCTCAAACGTCATCTTCTTGGCACCTGCTTCTGAATCCAGTGGCTAGCTTCCTTCGGGTCTGAAAAAACAAAGATTTTGCCATGGTGGATAATCCTCAAGCGAGCCGGGAATAACACATTATATGGAATCCCTGCTTCCCGTAGGAGTGCCCTACTGCCATCAAACAACTTGCGCATTTGCCTGGTGGCGTAGCTAATGTCTGGGTAAATTCAAACTGTCTCAGCTTGGCATAGCAGAGTTTTATGCTGCCTGGCTAGGGCTAGGAGATAATCCCTTGTCACCATGCCATCAGTCACTGCCAGGACTGCACGAGGGGCCTCCGTGTTGTCTGGTTTTCCCCGTCTGGTAATCCGATAAGCTTTCTGAATATTCTTTATATGTTCCCTGGCTTCTTCTCCAAATTGAAGTGTTAACCACTCTTGTATAAAAAGAGCCAAGTGATCCCCTTCACATCCCTCCGGGATACCAAGCAGCCGAATATTGGAAGCCCTAATTTGGTTTTCCAAAGTCTTCAGCCTCATACGAAGATGCCCATTCTCTTTCAGCAGTGTAGTACTGACCTCCATAGCTGCATCGGAACATTTTTTTAGCTTCCGATGATTCAGTTGTCACCATGACCATGGAGGTTTCTAAATTGGTCACCTGATTGGCAATACTGTCCATTTTCTCTGCCAGACACGAAACAGAGGCTATAAGCCAATTTATCTTTTGGCCAAGAGATTGTAAGGTTTCCTCTCCTGCATTCTCCGAGTCCGTGGCCTGCAAAGTAGAGCTAGGCCTCATAGCTGAAGTGGCTGGAGCATTTTTAGCTTTTGCTCTGTCGGGGTGATTACGATCCTTCCAAGGAATTCCCATCCTGAGGCAGAGAGCTTCTGATTTAAGTTGCTGTTCAGAAGTTTGCATGTTGTGACCTAAAAAACTCAGTTTTTGTACTTTAAAGCCAAGCAGTTTAGAGGAGCATTATTAAAAAGCGGCCATCTTGCTCGGGCTCAATCCACATTTTTAAACACTTTGAATATAAACATTCTGTAATTTTTAGGCCTCCTGCTGTCACATTCCATTTTGGAAGAGAACTATACATCACTAATGTGATTTACAACCACCTAGTATTTCAAAGACTTTCTTCTCTGCACACTCTACTCCCTTCTCAAAGAACTGTTATACCCATGTGTAAAAGCTTATTTGCCAGTAGATTTCTCTATCCTACAAAGCTTGTTTTGGTAGCACCTTGTTGCTATGCCTAATGCAGGACTCTATGTAGCCTGAAGGCTTGTGTTTTATAAACCTCTTGTTGGTACAATAAAAGATTCCAAAACCATTCACCATTCATCTGAATTAGTTAGAGGACAACATAACTCTTGAAAGAAGGGCTAATCCTAACCCTTTGGAACTTCTTGCTACTAATTTAATTGTTTGGAGGATGTGTTTTTGAAAGTCTCCTTGGATTGCTTCCCTTGTTTAATGAAAAGACTGTCGAGGTCTGGGGACTCTGTTTGCAAGATCCCCAGAGAGTTTTTCTCTTTTGTGTGATGCTGCATTTGATTTACAATGCAGACGCCTACATCTGGTTTCATATTGCAAGACATTTTGGATTTTAGAAACTTCTGATTTAATCATTACAGACTTGTATTATTATCTTTTGAGATGGTCATCTTTTATAGATAGAAAGATAGATAGATAGATCGATAGATAGATATTTTATTCATCAAGTGCCCAATTCCTAGGACTCTAAGCACTGCACAATAAAATCAACAATACAATACAAATATTTAAAATCCTACAAATCATAGCAATAATAGCAATAATACTCTATGGAGTTAGGGTACCTAGGGACTGAGATAGCCTGGTCTCATTTCCATTGAGTGGGAGTTTAGGGTGATGTCAAACCCTGCACATGCTGCAGAGTTCCTTGATCCCTGGTAAAAACCTTCCACCATGGTTGAGGGGGCTGTTTTCCTCACTGGACTGGGCTAAAGGAGCACAGAGAAATTGTATATAATTGGTCCTGCAGTGGTAGGTGGAGAGTTTCTGGTATGGGTGTTCCATCCTCCCAGAGTTTAACCACATGAACGTGACCATCAAACTGCATAAGGTTTACCAACGTTTTCATAACAACAGATTATTTTGCACTTTTTTGACCATTAAAAACATAAGGAAATGAGTTAAAATGACATAACATAATACACAGGGCTGAAAAATCACCCCAAATAGCAGAATGATGCAGTTGGCAAACACTGAGGGTTACTGGTTCCAAAAGCTGTCCGTTCAGCCAAAGACAAACATCCATGAACACAAGGCAAGTAGTAAAAAAGAGTAACAATGCCCAAATAAAATGGTTGTAATTGAAAGATTTATGTTTGCAAAACATAATTCAGAACAGAACCCCAGAGCAAAGGCTACTGGTTAAAAAAATGGTATTCCCAATGGGACAGTGCCACACGTGAATAAGGCTTTCATGCCATTGACACATGTTGCTGACACTGGTTTCATGAGCAATGTTGCCCCAAAATTATTTATTCAGCTGGTGTAGATCTGCCAAAAATTCACAAAATATTGATCTGAAAATGACTGAGTGAAGACAACAGTGCAGCATCCCAAAGTGTGGGCAGTTGGTTCAAAACACTGTGTATGCAACGGGACAGTGCCACACATGGACATGACTTTCTGTTATGCCATGCCTAACAGTTGTACACACTAGTTTCTTGGGAAACAGTGCCACCAATTCTTAAGCAATAAGGCATGATAAGGTGTGTGTGTTATTGTGTAATAACATCACTTCTGGGGTGGGTTGAAGCATGAGGAGAAGCTGAGTGCTTCCACCACCCCAGGAGTGATGTTATTACACAATAACACATACCTTGGAATGCATTATTGCTATTATACAATGACTCATTGTTAGACAAAATAAAAAACATTTAAAAATGTTTTCAGTAGATTTTGTGTGCCAATATATCTTTGTTTCTTAAGAGAAGATGAGACAAAGCATCCCGTGAATCAATACAATAATGTTATTTTGTAATAACATCACTGTCTCAGGCACATACCGACCAATGCAAGTACAGGATTCTTTCTTGCCTTTGTATAATATTTATTTGGCCTGTGTAGGCCTGTCAAAAAAAAAAAAAATTTTTTTGAAGACAGAGTGACAATAACAATGCAGCATCCCACAGTGACTGTATGTGTAGACAACATGCTCCAATAAAAAAATAAATACAAACATACATACAAAACAAAGAACCTCAGAACATAAGCACTGAGACAATGATTACCCCAAAGGGCCTTGGCCTGGAAGCCAAATTTTAAAGAAATACAAAATTACAAATACCCCCATAATACAAATCATTATGGGCTGTATATGCAAATCATCACAGAATATTACGGTGGTTCAACTTTAAGCAGAAATGCATAGTGCCAAAAGACCACTCTCACAGTCTGCAAAGGGTGCCAACAGAAAGACTCAGACACGGGTTTCGTCCTACCAGGACTCATCAGTGTGCCTCATCTGTATGAACCCCAGTAGAATGAACCATCTACTCTAACATGGTCTATCTGGATTATGTTGTGGTGAACCCAATAAAAACCAAAAACAAATTTAAAATCAAAGAACCTCAGAACATAAGCACTGAGGCAATGGTTATACCAAATGGCCTTGGCCGAGAAGCCAAGTTTCAAAGAAATAAAAAATCGCACATACCCCCATAATACAAAGCATCGTGGGCTGTTTATGTAAATCACCACAGAATATTATGCTGGTTTAACTTTAAGCAGAAATGCATGTTTTTTTTTTTTGAAATTCAAGTTTATTAAATTTCAAAATGAAAAATCAACATTTACATAGGATGAAATAGACCAGTTGTCTACATCTGGTACAAAGCAAGAAAAGAAAATACAAAACAAAACCCCACTACAACCCTCCATCCCTCCTTCCTCCCCACCCCCCTACCCCCTTTTCAAATCCCCCACCCAAGTGTGCCAAATAACCATATAGCCAAAAAGAAACCAAACTTGTTATATATATTACACAGGGAAAGTCACTCTCAAAAGTTCAAGGGATACAACTACAAAAGGTAATGAGGAAGAGACTACCATGGGCATCAGAGGGAAAGCCAAGAGGTCAACGGTGTAAATACAACGCATATAGTTTACCCCACCTCTTTTGAAATAGATCCATACGGTACCGCACACTAGCAGATAACCTTTCCACATTAAGACAAGCCGAGAGCTCAGTCAACCACTCCAGGTAGGTCAGGGACAATTGGTCAGTCCAGTGTCTAAGAACTAATCTTTTAACCGCACCGGACACAAGGGCAATATGATATCGACGTTCAACACAATCAATAGCACTATACTCCCCTAAAATACATATTTCGGGAGTAAAAAAGGAGGTAAGGCCCAATAGGGGGTCCAAATTATCCTGGATAGCTGACCAGAGCTGGGGCTACTTTAGAACAATACCAGAAAATATGGAGGGGATTCCCTTCCCCCTGCGAACATCTGGTACACTGGGAGGCTGCTAATCTATTGAGCCGGGAAAGTTTTTTGGGCGTATAATACATATTATTCAAAATATAATATTGAGTAAGTTTAAGCCTGTCCTGAGTATGGTACCTATGCATGTCCCTCCAAACATGGGACCAATTCCAGGTAACATCGGGAAGTAGAGAGACCCAGATAGAAGATCCCGCAATAGGCGTGGGAAACTTATAGTCCAGTAGAAAGGAGTATATTGCTGAGATAGAGTGTGGTTTAGAGGCAAGAGTAAAAATACGAGACAAGAAGGGTTGAACCATGGATTGCCAAACTGAGTACCAAACTTCCAGCAATGAGGTGCCTTAATTGATATATTTTAAAAACACTGCCCTGGAATATCAAATTTAGCAAGGATTGCAGAGGTCAGAGAAGGGAACCCTGATCGAAGTACTGGTCCAAACTAGTGTTATTAATGTGAGGAAGCCATCCGGGAACTATCATCGAGTTGGCCAGCTTAATGTTGGGATTAAGGACAGTAGGCTGTCCTAGATCCAATTTGAAAGGGAGCCTTAAAAACTGCAAACACTGAGAGAGGGACTTAAGAGACATAAGGATTGTTTGATCCGTTGTCCAGTGCAAGAGGAGGGAGATGGGAGAATAAAAAATGGCGTGAGGATCTAACTTAGACTCCGAAAGAATCAGTTTCTCAATTTGAAGCAAAATTGGGGGAGAGGGGTCAGGATAGGACAAAATCCATCTCCCTATTTTGGATAAGTGAGTGGCCCAGTAGTATAATAGAAGGTTGGGAAGCCAAGACCCCTTTATCCCTGGGAGAGATAACTTAAGAAAAGAATGCCTGACCCTTTCCTGCCCAGAGAAATTCGAGAAAATCACGTGAAACTGTTGTGGGCACGAAAAGTGGCAAACTAAAGACCCAAAAGGTTAAGCTGATAGAAAATGCGGGAAGGACATTCATCTTAATAATATTAATCCTACCCCAAAGAGAGATAGGAAGGTTGGACCATCTTAGTAAATCTTGCTGTATTTGAATTTTAATATTATCCAGGTTGAGCTTTTGAGCAGGGCCAAGTCTGAGGAAAAGTGAATACCTAAATACTTAATCGACTTTGGGGACCAACGATTCCAAATTTAATAAAATCATGCTTAAATGTATAAGCATTTAAGGAAAGATTTCAGACTTAGTTATATTCAATTTATACTGAGAAAAGCTACCAAACTGATTAATGAGCAGAATGTTGCTCAAAAGGAACCGGATGAGAGACATGCAGGAGTATGTCATCCGCATATGCTGAGAGGATTAAATCCTGCTGGTGCACTCAGCAGCCTTTAATAAATGGGGAAGACTTAAGTTTAATAAGAAGAGGTTCGAGATATAAGTTAAAAAGAAAAGGTGATAAGGACAACCCTGCCTAGTTCCAGTAAACAGCTGAAACTTCGAAGAGAAAACCCAGTTACAATATATCTTAGCCGACGGGGATTCATAAAGAACCTGGATCCATTTAAGAAAAGAAACTGGAAATCCCATCTTGGGCAATGTAGCCCAGAGAAAGGACCAGCCCACGCGGTCAAACGCTTTCTCTGCATCTAGTGAGACTAGGGCCATGGGGAGATGGGATGTTTGGGCTAAGTGAGAAATATGAAAGAGGGTTCTGAGGTGGTCCGAAGAAGACCGAGAGTGAACAAACCCAACTTGCTCAGGACTGAGAAGGTGGAGCCATATTTTCTTAATTCTCTCAGCCAATACTTTGGCGAGGATTTTCATATCACAATTCTGAAGGGATATAGGCCTGTAGCTCGCCGGGTCTGTAGAGGTTTTACCCGGTTTAAGAATTAGGACAATAGTAGCCTCAAGAAGTGTAGGGTCAATCACGCTAGCAGAGAAAAGATACTGATAAAGCTGAAGAAGTATTGGAGCAAGTTCCTTGGAGAACGTCCTATAAAGATTAGCGGAAAACCATCTGGGCCGGGGCTTTGTCTGGAGCCATAGAGGAATGACAGCCTCAATTTCAGGGAGGGAAATAGGGCAGTCAGGGTAATAATGTGAGAGGGAAAAAGTTTCAGAATATCAATATCATTTAAATATGCTAATATGTCAGAGACAGGAATAGGAGAGGAAGGTGCACTATAAAGGTTTTTGTAGTACCCTTCAAAAACCCTTGCTATCTCCCTGGGAGAAGTTACAATGGAGCCCGGAGAGGACTGCATAGCCGGGATCAATCTGGAGCTTTCCAATGCTCGAAGTCTCAGAGCTAGAAGCTTACCAGCCTTCTCACCATGCTCAATATATTTGGCTTGGGTCTTAACTAGACAGTACTCAGCTTTTTCCTTCAGAAGGTCCGTATATTCACTTTTGGCTGCCGTGAGAGCTTCAAAGGATGATAGGGGAGAAGAGGGGGAGCAAGAACTCTCCAGTTCTCTAATCTTAGCCATAAGAGAAGATGCCCGAGACAGTTGAGCCTTTTTCCTTGCTGAAGCAATTTTAATCAATTCGACCCTAAGGTAGCATTTTAGAGAACTCCAAATACAATCAAATCTGGAAGTAGATCCGAGATTAATCTCCAGAAAGGACGATATAAGGGTCTTGATTTGAGTCACAATTTGAGTGTCCTTAAGAAGTTGGGTATTGAACTTCCAAGCAGTGTCTCTTTGGAAATTAAGACCAGAGGTTATATTTACCCACACAATAGCATGGTCGGAAAGAATTATCGGTTCGATACCGGATAGAAGAAGATTCAGGAGGAGAGTTTTACTAACCAGAATATAGTCTATCCTAGACCAGGAACCATGGGGCTGAGAAAAGAATGAAAAGGAATGGAGGGATGGATTAGAAAGACGCCAGGGATCACAAAGGCCAAGCATGTGGGTAAAATCCAACAACCATCTTTGGGCCGGAGTGGGTGGGAGGTTTGATCTGGGATCCTTATCCAACAAATGGGAGGGCGGAAGATTCCAATCCCCACCCAACACAATTTGGGAGGGAAGCATATCACTAATCTTATCAGCTAGGGACATAAAAAAAATTGGGTTACCCCCTATTGGGCCATACACAGATCCTAGAACCATATTATCCTCATTAAGAGAACCCTTAATCAGTACATATCTCCCTTCAGGGTCAACTATCGTATTATTTACCAAAAGGTTAACATATTTTTTAATAAGTATCGCTACACCTCCCTGAGAGTTGAAACCACTTGCAACGAATACCTGCGAAAACCCTGATCGAACCAGCCATTTTGATTCTGTTTGGGTTAGATGGGTTTCTTGCAAAAACAAAATATCGACCTGAAATAAATCACAGTGTTTAAAAACCTGGGACCTCTTGACCTTCCCCCTGAGCCCACGCACATTCCACGATGCAACCTTAAGAACCCCTAAAGCCATTTTAGATATAAGGCAAATACGAGAACAAACAGGTATACACTAATACAGTAGGCACACTTAACCCCCCTAGTTCCAGCTACCCATATCTTATCCAGAAAGGTTTGCCTGAGTGGATACACCCTAGGCAATTGGTTCACAGCTAACCCTAAAAAAATCAGACATGTAATCAAATATGCTGGAACGACCCACCCCCCCATCAACCCCCTCAAGAAAACACATCCAACTATGTACAAGTCGGCCCCAGACATGAACAGAACCAAAATAAATGCAGGAACACTGATAGTCTGGCAGCCAATTCCCCAGTGCAAACCCATACCTCATCAGGCTGTAGAGATCCAAAAGTCTGGAAAACCAGCATACAATAGGCCACAGCAGGAGGTCAACCCCACCACCCCAGAGACACAGACAGTAACCCTAATTTATGGGATGGATTTGCAAACCCCCCATCCATCAGCACACAATGCAGCTATGAGTAACTGCAAGAGGCTCAGGAGTATCTCCCCCCCCACCAACAACTATACAGTTTGGTATACGGGAACAACTGGCTTCCTGCACTAGCCCCCGCACCTCTGCCAGCAAGGGACAGATCAGGCACAAAAAAAAGGTTAACTCACCATCGGCGACGGCAGGAGCAGTGGGGGAGGAAGCAGACCAAATGCCATACAACACCCTGGTATCCTCACGATAACGACAGGTCGTTTCCCGGGGGAACCAAATAACGCTAGGACCAAACCGGTCCATCAAATAAACCGTGCACTGGGAATCAGCATCCTGCCCAAGGACGTTCCGGGTGAGGCAACACTCGAGGAGAAGGGAAGGTGGAAAAGGCCAATGCGGCCTAGATCAGCATCTGCCCAGCCGCCCGAGGTCCCCAGACTACCCAGCGACCACAAGCACCACTGAACAGGTAGGACTGAAGCAGGCAACAATCAGTCACACTACAAGGGAAAAGAGATGAAAAAGGGAAAGGAAATAATAAAAAAAAAAGGAAAAGGAAATAAAATTTAGGCCCCAAAACCACCAATACCACCACCAAGACACTTAAATCAGGGCGAGTAAATCAACCATTAACGGCAAACAGGTTAGGCATTTTAATAGACAAGTCCTTTAACGCCGAGTCCGGAGATTCATAGCTCTGAGGACATCCATCCACTGTAACCTTTAGCGTAGCCGGGTAGAGCATATGGAAGGGAATGCCTGCAGCAACCAGCTTCTGTACGACAGGGTGAAAGGCAGCTCTTTTCATCCTAACTTCTTTTGGCAGATCTTGTGCAATTCGCAGCTTAGATGCTCCCCAGCTGATGGTCTGCAGCTCTCGAGCTTTACTGAAGACGTGTTGCCGCTCGATATAACTGAGGAACTTCACAATGATAGGTCGTGGAGGAGAGCCAGGTGGAGGCCTGGGCCTGAGAGACCTATGAGCCCGCTCCAGTTGATAGTGAGGGTTGAGGGGCAAAGGACCTACTATTTTAGCCAAGAACTTTTGGAGAAACATCATGAGGTCAGCTCCCTCCTCAAGCTCCGGAAGGCCCAAAATCATTAAATTGTTTCTTCGGCGATGACCCTCCAAGTCCACTGTTTTCGCCTGCAACTTTTTGACCTGCTAGGCTAGGGAAACCATCTCGGCCTCCGCAGTAAGCTTCCACTGCTCAAGTGAATAAACTCTGGCCTCCGAATCAGATACCCTCGTAGTGAGCACAGAAAGATCCCCCCGGATAGATTTTAGATCCGCCGTGATTGACTGCAGCACGTCTTTTAGCGGGGCAATTTTCTGTAAAAATTTTTCTTCAGAAAGGGGACTGGCAGCTGGATTCTTGTCCCCCGATCTATCGGAGGTGGGCCTGCTGATTCATGGCTTTTAGGAGCTTTTCGCGTGGCAGGCGGCATGTGCCGGATTGCGCCTGCCTTTGTCCACCTCCATCCCGCTACAATCTTTTAGATGTACCTCCAAAAATGCCAGAAAGTCGACGGGCGGAGTGTACTCGTGACAGTAATAAGATAATTTATTGCAGATCTAGTCAAAAAACACACAAATATCACAAATTTGTTGGCGGGGAGGGAGAGCTCTAAACCCCTGCTGCCACTCAGCTAGCAGACATCACGTGACTCCCGCAGAAATGCATGGTGACAAAAGGCCTCTCACACAGTCTGCAAAGAATGCCAACAGAAAGACACACACACACATGTTTTGTCCTGTCAGGACTCATCAATGTGCCTCATCTGTATGAAACTCCAGTGGAATGAACCATCTACCCTAAGATGATCTATCTGGGTTATGTTGTGGTGAACCCAAGAAAAACAAACAACAAACAACCTCAGAACATAAGCGCTGAGGCAATGGTTACCCCAAATGGCCTTGACCGGGAAGCCAAGTTTCAAAGAAATACAAAATCACACATACCCCCATAATACAAAGCATCATGGGCTATATATGCAGATCACCACAAAATATTATGCTGGTTCACCTTTAAGCAGAAATGCATTGTGCCAAAAGGCCTCTGACACAGTCTACATACAAACATACATACATACATACATACATACATACATACATATATGCAAACATATCTGCATACATACATACAAACAAACAAACATACCTACATACATAAATAATGGACACAGAAGCCTTTCCTATTTACCCCATCCTCCTGCTCTATCTTTAGCCCATTTGGAAGTGTAGGAGATTAATCACACATAAGCCATGGCAAAAAAGGCTTTGGAAAAAGGAGCAGGTTAATTTAATAAAAAAGTGAACATCTCGGCATTTTTGGTCAAAAAACATGTTGTCCTGTTGGTGACAATATTGTCTGCAGCACTGAAAATTCTCTCTGAGTATGTAGTTGAGGGTGGACAACTGAGGTATGACAGGGCCAGTGCCCCTGTTTGAAACTGTGCTGCATTTTATTTTACATTGTCCTGTTCTTGTGAGTTTGTTTTTCTAGCTACAGGCTGAAATCTGGACACTGTCAGTCTTGTAGTCTCTCCCTCCCTTCTCCCAAGTACTGTATAAGGAACATATAAGTAAGACAACAGGCAGTAAGTTGCTTGCCTTCTCCTGTGTTGCACTGCAAGCACATACAGAGGGAATGTAAGTAATGGAAAAGAATTGAAACACAAAGCCTTGCACTCGATATTTTATTCTGTGTAAACTGCTTTGGGTTTGTAAGACGCCAAACACAAAACATTCTTTCCTAGATGAAGCAGAGGTGTGTAAAGGTCAGATGAGTCAGTCTGTCTGTGTTTATTTAGGATATGTCAGCCTGCATATGTTTATTTAGAGAATTGTAAGTCAGACAGCTCACTTGGTGCTGACATCGTTAGTAGGCAAGGATAAAAGTCTATCTCCTGAGATGTAAAATAGATGAGTCAGATAAGCAGGGACCCTGGTTTTCCATTTTTAACGGTAACACCAGTAACAATCACGGAATCCTGCTTGGTTTGCGGATTTTGAATTCTTGTACCGATGCCTCACAGAAATTGCATGTCACTGCACAGAATCTTTAAGATTTCAGCATCTTTTTTAATTTTTTTTATTTTCTTTTTCTATGTCTCCTTCTCACAGCATCAGTCTCTGTTTTTCAGAGATCCCTAGGCTGGGTATCCCCCAGCTTCACCCCCAGGTAATGCTCAGGAGCTCCTGTGGGCCTGCCCCTATCCTGCCTGGATTGTATTCCCCTCCAGGTGGGAAGGGAGGGGAACCCTGGTCACCCCTCCACACTCTCTTAGTGTATGTTGGGCAGTTCAGTGGGTCCCTCATGGAGCTTGGTTATGAAGTCTGGGGCACCTGGGTCCCTTCTGCCAGTGGCCGATGTGGGGTGATTGTTCCTGGTTTTCTGGTCTCTGTCCCTGAGGGCACCAGCACTAGAGGAGATCCAAAGAGGTAGGTTACATAGAGACATGCCACTGCTCCAGATCCTGGATAGCATCCTCCCCTCCTGATCACTCTGCAGCACCATTGTATCACCACCCATGGTCATACAGGTGCTGGTAAAGCAGCAGGACCTGTAGCTCACCCTCCCCGGAGGAGGAGAGCAGTCCCCCAGGTGCTCGATCCTACTCCCCTGGCCAGACCTCCAGCAACCCGAGTTCACTTCTGACCCTGGGTCAATGGCATTGCAAGCAATAGTGCTACCACAGCGCCAGTGGCTGGACCCAGATTTCAGCATTTTAAATGAAGGCTGCTGTGCTTTGCATTCTTCTGCTTTGCTGCATATAGAGTCAGTATGAAATCACCCATGACCGTTTTTGTTGTAATCAGCCATTCAGTTTAACCACCCATGCCTAGTGGTTAGAGTAACAAACAGTGATTGAACTGGGTACATCCAGCAGACTTAAGGTTTGATTTCCACAGCCTCACTTGCATACTGTGTGACTCCAATCAAGTCACTTAACCTCCCTGTGCTTCTAGGTCACTCCTGAAAACAGACAGTTCTGCCTAGTGGGCCTTACCTGCTTTACAAAGAATATAAAAAATACCATTATATGTTTACTACATCATAGAATAGTATTCAGGGTACTATGTAATTTACCTGAGTTTTACTTGGGCTGCAATGATTTTGTATAGGTAAAATAAATGTTCAGATACATTTTATGTGTTTTATGTTTGTTTTTAGATTTTAGTCAGGTTTTTGTTGTATTTTTTGCATATAAGCATCTAGGTTGTAGATTGCTAAACGCAGGATCACTGTTAGTAACTAGCTTATTCAAGTTTATAATAAGTAGGACCATCCAAAATCCTCAGTTGTTTGAATGAAAAATAGTCTGAATGAAAGTATGTTCACAAAGAAGAAACTGCCTTACTAGTTATGAAAAGACTTCACAGTCAGCACCCCATTTAGTTGAATGGGATCATTTGCACCTTTTCTCCCACCTGCTGTTTCAGTCTCTGTGACAACAAAAAGTTTTCTGATAGACTGCTTCAACAAAAAGAAAATGTTAAGTATTTAAGTGTACTTATGTTTGGCCAGTGGATTTTGAAAGCACATTCAATGACATACAGAAGGTAAGACCCCAGGGGCTGTATGATGCTGGTGGGCAGAGTGGTGCTCAATTCACATCTGAACAAAGACATGAAAACTGGGAGACACCCTTTTCATGGACACCAAGTAAAAAAAGCATCCACATGTCTAGGAGATGCATGAATCCATTTGAAGGTCCTCCACTAATCACTTGTGGATTTTTAGGTGAAGAACTTTATTTCAAAGAAGCAAATTCAAGCAGGTTTTTTTTTGCTTCTCCTACCCCTGGCCATCCACTCCTTCAGGCCTGCCAAGGCTCCCTACCACTGCTGCTTGAGTTCTGACCACCATCCACTGCCCCTAATACTGTGCTACCGGTAACCCAGTAACCCTTCATTGAGTGGGGTCCCTACCCCTGTGAGAGGCTACCTGGGAGGACAATTGCCCCAAAGAGCTTCCTGTATCCTGGGCATGGCAGGTCAGAACGGACAAATGTCTGGGGCTTCCAGCTTATGGAGGGACCAACAGCCATCCTTTGGTTGGTCAGTGGGTGTTTTCCATTTCTTGGGAGGGTGACAGGCCACATGATGTCAAGGCACAAGTAGATGTCCATCATGCTCCTGCGCAGTGAGGCCGACATGTTGTCATGCCTCTGGCTTCCACCAGGGGCCAGAAAATGCTGAGCCATGAACCCACCTTCCCTCCCTCCCTGGAGAAGGTGAATGGTCATAGGACACTCAAGCCTTCACCCACTAGCTGGCCTTCCAACACCCTAGTTTGTTCCCTAACTCTGGTCAGTGTCACAGGCAGAAATCCAATACAGGTAGTTAAATTATAGATAGCAAAAACAAAGGTAGTCCACCTTAGCAGTGGTGGTTCAGATTAATTCACATCTGAGTTCTAACAAGCAAAGAGACCAAGTCATTTGTAACTTGTGGGTGTTGAAGGGAACCATAGTGCTGTCACTACTGCCATCACCCCAGAGGGATGTGGACTTCATTGTTGCTACTGCCATCACACCTGAGAGGGTGGGGGCCATAGTGCTTCTGCCATCACCACTGATGGATGGGAATGTAGTACGCTGTCGTCTAACCTGAGGAATGGGGGCCATAATGCTGATACTGCCATCACACCTGAGTAATGGTGAACATAGTGGAGCTGCCATCACACCCTAAGGGATGGGGCCACAGTGCTGCTGCTTCTGTCACACATGAAGGAGGGAGGTCATAGTGCTGTTGCTGCTGCCATCACACCAGAGGATGGGGCCATAGTGCTGTTGGTGCTGCCATCACACCTGAGGGATGGGGCTGTAGTGCTGCTTCCATCACACCTTAGGGATGGGGGCTGTAGTGTTGCTGCTGCCATCACATCTTTAACGTAAAATAACTTTAAATTGGTACAAGGGTGGAAGGATGTGTAATGGTGGAAGTCAAAATTGCTAAGATGTAAGTTAGCAGAGTTAAAAATTGTTAAATAAAGTACACAAAACCAAACACCGGTAAAACCGGATTTTGACTTAGCAGACACCGGTGACAATACCGTTTTTTACAATGTGCAAAATGGAATATGCCCTTTCTCAATCCCGGTAAACCAGTGTCCCTGCAGATAAGTCAGTCAGTAGAGACCTGACTATTGTGGAGGAAGCAGCTCATAGTACATGCATGTTTTCATTGGCCAGCAATCTGCTGTATTTGGCTGGAACAAAGTATGGGAGTTGTGCACTTAGGTAATTGTGCACTGTTTCTTATATTACATGAACATTTTCAAGCGCTAGTGATCTGTTTGGCTGGAACAAGGCCTGGAAGTTGTTCACTGAGGGGATTGTGCACTGGTTCTCATAGTACATGCAAGTTTTCATGTTCTAGGAATCTATTTGGCTGGAATGAAGCCTGGAAGTTGTGCACTGAGTGACCAGTGGAGTACCACAGGGATCAGTGCTGGGACTGGTCCTGTTCAACATCTTCATCAGTGACATTGCACAGGACCTCGAAGGTAGAATTTCCTTGTTCACCGATGTCACAAAGCTCTGTAACAGAGTGGATATGCCAGAGGGCATAGCCAGAATGAAGAGCGACCTGCAGATGGTTGAAGAATGGTAGAGGGTTTGGCAGTTAAAATTCAGTGCAAACAAGTGCAACGTAATGCATATGGGGCTCAAAAACCCTGGAACAACATATCAGCTGGGAGTTGAGGATATAGCATGCACCAAGCAGGATAGGGATCTTGGGGTTACCATCTCTGATGACCTCAAGGTAGGGAAACAGTGTGACAAGGCAACAGGAAAAGCAAATAGGATGCTGGGATGCATACACAGGGGCATCACCACCATGAAAAGAGATGTCATAATTCCACTATACAAGACACTTATGAGGCCCCACCTGGAACACAGTGTACAGTCCTGGAGACCTTACCTATGTAAGAACATAGACAGGTTGGAGAAGGTTCAGAGGAGGAGAACAAAGATGGTACAGGGATTGCATCACATGTCCTATGAGGACATGCTGAAGGACTTGAATATGTACTGTCTTTGTTTTTTCATTGCAGCTTTTATACCTAAGACAGTGTACACCAGCCTGTCAGTAATGCTTACACCTTTTTCCTACTGGAGATTCGGATTGACAGTATTGGTTTGTTTATGGTGCTGTCACACCCTTGTGTTCCCAGACTACCTTCCTCCCCTCTGTTTGTGGTCCACAGTAAGTATTCTCTCTATTTATCTTACCAAACTATGGCATCAGATTCACCAGCACCCTCTGCAAATTGTTGGGTGTCTTGGAATGTCAAAGGACTTAACCACCCAATTAAGCAGACAAAAGTGTTATAGCATCTGTGTTCTCTCCATGCTGATGTTGCACTCTTACAAGAAACCCATCTCTTGACCTAGGCAACCCCATGGCTTAAAAAATCCTGGGTGGGTGAGGTTTTTGCTAGCTCCTCCATGACCAAAACTAAAGGTGTAGCTATCCTTCTTCTCCCCACTTCCCCCTGGAAGGTGGAGGGTGTTAGAAATGACTCCCAAGGCAGATGGGTGGTGGCCAAACTGTCTGTCTTCCCTTGCAAGTCCACTGTTATTAGGGAATGTATACGGTCCCAATTTGGACCACGTTGATTTCTTTCCAGCGGTCAGCCAGGCCCTTACTGCCCTACAATCGATGGCCCACCCATTCCAGTTATAATAGGTGGAGATTTCAACATGGTAGGTGACATTTTCCTCAATAAATATTGTCCCACACCTCATACCACCCCCAAAGGCAGACAATCTCTGCAAGATCTTATGGAGGAGTGGGCTCTCATTGATGTCTGGTGCAGAGATCATCCCATGGGATCATGACTACACATCCTACTCCACACCCCACTGCTCCCACAGTCGTATAGATTTTTGGATGGCCAATGACCTAGCAGCCCAGGGCATATCTGATTCATCAATTGGCTCAATCTTAATCTCCGATCATGCAACTACTCAGGTTTTCTATGCCCCGCTGACAATTATACCCATAGGGTTAGGTGGTGGTGTAACCCTCTCTTCTTTAAAGACCCCCATTTCCATCCATTGCTGATTCAGGCCACTAAAGATTATTTCACTCTCAACTCTGATTGTGGTGTCACGCATTGCACAGTCTGGGAGGCTTTTAAGGTGGTTATTCGTGGCCACATTATTGCCTTTCTAGCAGCTCATGATAAGGCCCGCAGAGTGAACTTTACTAGGTTGCTAAGCAGATCTATTAGCACTGGAACAGTGTTTCAAGGCTACCCACCTGCCACCATGGATGGTGTCTTGCACCGTCAAATTATGGGGCTTAAGTATCAGATCAATGTTATTTTGCACAGAAAGCTGAATGGCTCCTGTTCCAGTCCAATCATGCATATTGGGACAGTGGAGAAAATCTGGCAAGCTTCTTGCCTTTCAGCTCGAAAGCAATGGGCAGCCACCCAGATCCATGCTCTCTGTACTGGAACCGGCTCAATGAGCCTCTAGCCCTAAGGACATTAACACTGCCATGAGACAATTCTATGAAACCCTTTAACAATCACACTCTACTAACACGGGTCCCCAGCTTTCCCAAGGAGTCACAGACTTTACTCAGCATACCCCTCTCCCTGTTCTTACCCCTGAACAGGTGGCCCTACTAGATGCCCCCCTTACCTGTGAAGAACTTCACATGGCATTGTCCAAGATGGCCCGAGGTAAAGCTCCTGGATCAGGTGGAATGTCAGTGGAATTATACCAAGCCTTGGTTCCAGACATTCTACAGCCCCTCCAGCTCACCCTACAATCCTCTCACAAAGCCTGCTCCCTTCCTCCAACCACGCAAGATGCACTCATCACTGTTATCAGTCAACACTAAGATCTTAGCCAAAGTCCTAGCTTCCAGGATGATGTCTGTCCTCCCGTCCATCGTCCATCACACACAGGCAGGTTTCATGCAAGGCAAAAATGGAGCGGATAACACTAGGCTGCTACTTAACCTTAAATGGTTTGCCTCCAAATCGTCCCTTCCCATGGCAGCCCTGGCGATTGACTTTTCAAAGGCATTCGATTCTATAGAATGGGACTACCTCCATGAGATCCTCCACCTCTATGGATTTGGTATCTACTTTAGGCAGTGGGTGCACACCCTTTATAGCTCTCCCATGGCTCATATCCTCACTAACAGTGACATCTCCCCTTCTTTTTCCCTGAATAGAGGCACCAGACAGGGATGCCCTCTGTCCCCTCTCCTTTTTCTAGTAGCCCTGGACCCCTTAATTCAAATTCTTATTGCCTCCCCCCAGATCTATGGCATTGAGGTTGCTGGCCATGCCTATCTTGAGGCAGCATATGCGGATGACCTCCTCTTAACCCTCTCTAGCCCTTGACAGTTGATCCCAGCAACACTGCAGGTTCTTGAGCATTTCACGGGATTCTCCAGCCTATGAGTCAATCAAAGAAAGACCACTGTGCCCCCCCCCTTAACTCTGGGTGTACAAATGCCTGTCTCCAGGGAACCAGTCTTACCTGGGTGGCCCAGGGCTTTACCTATCTCGGTATCCACCTCCCCACCTCATGGTCTGCCCTTGAATCAGCTAATTTTTCTCCCTAACTAGCACAGCTCACCACAGAGATAGAGAGATGGCATAAATTGCAACTCTCCCTACCAGGTAAAGTGGCAGCTGTGCATACTGTATGCTTCTCTTCCCCCAACTCCTGTAACTTTTTAACAACCTGCCTATCTCCCTCTCAACAAAGCTTTTTTCCTCACTGGAACACCTAGTTGCTACCTTTCAATGGAAAAACAAGACACCCAGGTGGAGTAAACAGAAGCAAAGGGCACATTGGACCCGGGGGGGGGGTCTCGGTGTTACGCAGTTCCTGGGTTACCACCTTGCCTGCAAGACAGCCCATGCGACCAAATGGTTTGTACCCAGCTCTTTGGATCCTCCATCCTGGGTCCAACTGGAAATGGACCTACCAGGAGGGGTCATCCTTTATTCCTTTCTCACATTTCAGTCCCCCCTAGCGTAATCACTACCCCCCATGGTTATTGACATGGTTTGTGCCTAGAGAACTCTCATGCACAAGTCACATATGCCAAAGCAGGCTTGGCCTCCACCATTTCGGTATGCCCCAATATGGCACAATGCCATTTTCCAAATCGAAGGTACCCCTTTGCATTGGCCGTCTTGGCAGAGATTCAGAATCTGAACTGTACAGGACCTCTGCACCACAAATGCCACCTCTCTGTTGTCCTTCACTCAACTGTAAGCTAAATTCTCTCTTCCCCACAAAGTCTTCTGGAGGTATTTACAGATCTGGAGCCTTCTACAATCCCTCCTTGCCAGCTGTCCCTCCAATACCCCTTGGCACTGGCTAGAGGCCCTCCATAGATTCCCCACACCCAAGGGTATACTTGGCCATTTTATACAACCTGGAGGAGGCCCAATGAATGCTACTTCTTCTAGTAAGTTAAAATGGGTGGAACTGCTGACTTCTCCATATCAGAGGTCCAATGGAACCTCTACCTCAAGGACGACTCACCACATCTACAGGGATACTAAAAGTCACTTCCTTCAACTAAAATTCCTGCTATTCTGGCACCACATACCAGTGGCCTTTCGCTCAAGGGGATTACTCAGCCATACCCAGTGCTGTAGATGTTCACAACCTGATGCCCACCTCCTACATATTCTCTGGACATGTTCTTACATCTCCACATTTTGGAAAATGGTTGTCTCAGATATTTCCAAAGTGTTCAAGTCCCCTATTGTCCTTATGGACCCCAAACTGCTCCTGGGTGACACCACTTTCCTAGTAGGCACATCTAAACCTCTCTGACACTGGGTGCTTTTTACTCTCATGGAAGTAAAGCACCTACTTCTTATGCACTGGTGCCAAGTGACCCCCCCCACAGAAAGCCTGGCATGCAGCACTTGCTCATCTGTCTGTGGTTGAAAGATTGTCACACACTCAAGGGAGTAATATGCACTATTATCTATCCAATGGTAGCCATATCTTCAGTCTGAACTCTGCAAACTTCCTACCCACCTGCAAACCCCTTATATGACTTAGTCCACATGAAGAATTAATCCTGGTTCTAGACTGTGCTGCTTCTTTCTAGAAGGTGTAAGCATCTGTGTTATTATGTATGATTACCTTCATTATACTAGTTAATTATAGTCATACATACTGGTGTTTTTCCTATGTAAAGCCTGGATAGCACAGTCTTTGGATATCTTTAAGCTGCTATACCTGATTTGTAATGACAAATTGATGTGTGGCCTTATGTATAATGTACACTGTGCCAAAATCTAATAAAACATTATATGATAAAAAAAAAATGGACCTTATCAGTTGTGAAAACTGTGGTGCAATAGGATTTACAAACAGCAACCAGGACCCTGCCATGTGTGCTGCACCATAGCAGCTCTTGCAGCCTAACTACAAGATGCTTGGACTACAATATACAAACCCCAATACAGTGAACCTTATAGCACACCTCCTCAACCCCCCCTCCCCACCATCACCAGTACCAGCATGTAAGCCAGGGGCCAGGATTTGAGGCAGGAGCCAGAGACTGGCAGGTGGTAAGGAAAAAGAGAATCATAGGAGGCCAAGGAAGGAAGCCAAAAACCAGGAGCATTCCCTTGCAATCCAAACCAAAAACAGGTTTGCTTCACTGCTACCAACCATAGACAAAAGTAATACAAGGTAAAGAAATCAAACTACCAAAAAAGGCTAACACACCAATTCAAACCAATACCAAAACCAAATGCAATAACAACAAAAATACTAAAACTCAAAATAAAAATAACACAAATATAAACAAAAGCAACATTCTCATAATTGGGGATTCCATGATCCGAGGAGAGGAACACCAACTAACACAAAATGTTAAAAGCAATATCATGGTAAAGTAACTACAAGGAGCCTCTGCTAGTAGGGACACTAACTGCATAAAGACAATTGTGCAGGAATCAAGGGGTGTTACACATAAAACAATACACCTTGGTGCCAATGACTTGGCAAATCACACAGTTTAGGAGATCAAGAAACACTTTGAGGACCTAGCCAACAAACATTCTTCCCTACCATCCAAATTAGCCTTCTCTGAAGTGCTGCTAGTGTGGGAAAAAGGAAAAAGCATCAAGCGAGTCAGAGAGATTGAAGTAGCTGAATTCAACTTATGGCTGTGTGATTGGTGCCAAGACAGGGGATACCACTACATAGGGAACTAACACAGCCTTTGGGATAGAGATTTTTTTAAATACGACGGATTGTACCTAAACAGAGAAGATGTGCGAGCACTCAGACAAAAATTTGATGTCTATACAGGTAGGTTAAACTAAATAAAGGGGAGTATGATGCTGCTCACACCCTGCCATCAGTGGGCTGGCTATCACTCCCCTAAACACGAAATGTGCACATACATCCTCAGAAAATAAATCAGAGCCATCATCCGCCCAAACCAGCAATCTTCATAATCTCTTGGCCAGAAAGAGCAAATTGGAGTAGTCCAGAAAGCGGGTACAACCTCATGCCAAAGATGATGTACATTCCTGGAAGGCAGCTAATACTAAGAGCCTAACCAACAAACTTCCTGAACTCACAGCCATTTGGAAACAGAAAGGTTAGACTGGGTGGCTGTAACAGAAACATGGTTCATGGAAAACCATGGATGGTATATGGCCATTCCCAGTTACAATCTGTTCAGGAATGATAGGCAGGGCACAAAAAGCGGGAGGAGGGACATAACCATTTACATTCAAGAGTAAATAAAAGCCACAGAAGTAAAAGGGTAACCTGGGGACTTTGAGTCACTGTGGTCCACAGTAGACACAGGCAAAGAAAAACCCTTCAGAATCAATGTTGTACAGGCCCCCAACCCAAGGAGGTAAAGGAGACATAGACCTATTAGAGGAAATCCACAAAATATCTGATAAAGGTGAAGTAATACTGGTGGGGGACTTCAACCTTCCAGATATTAACTGGAGTACACTATTGGCAGCAATAACAAGAAGTAGGGAAGACCGGCCCACCAGCGCAGAGGTGGGATTTCCGCTTGAGATGCCGGCAACCCGGGTTTGGGAATGGACTTGGGTCACTGGAGGGCTGGCCAGGGGGAGAAGGATTGATCATCCCTTGGACAGCTCTCCTTCTCCAGAGGGAGGGTGGCATCATGTTCAGTGTAATAGCGGCACCCGTCGGAGGCTAGGGCTGCCGCAACACACCATCACAGGCTTGCTTTCAGGGGCAGGGCAGATGCTGGTTGTCATTGCATGTCCCTGCCCCTCTGCATAAGGGGGATAAAAAATCCTGCAGGGCCACCTCTATGAAGCCTTACCTCTGGATTCAATCAGCCTCCTCACAGCTCGCTGTGTCAATAGATACAAGAGTTGAGGCACCCTTAACGTGGAAAGGGAGGTGCTATGACCCCACCTTCTGGAGGCAAGCCAGAGGTTACTTGGGTAGCAATAGAGCCATCAAAAGAAAAGGGGAGGTGGGAGCTGGAGGTCCGTGACCATGGCAGATGTCAGCGCCCACTGTGGACAAAAAGTGTAGTAAATAAAAAAAAAAAAGAAGAAGTAGGGAATTCTTATTGTGACTACAAGGCACAGGACTGTGCCAACTTGTTAATACCACAACAAGGAAAGATGCCATTCTTGATCTTGTTCTCACAAACTCAGAAAGGATCAAGGACATCGGAGTGGGATGCCATATGTGCAACAGCGACTATTGCATGGTAAGCTTTACGGTAAACATAACACAGGACACCAGTCACTCAAAGGTAAAGGTGATAGATTTCAGAAAGACTGACTCCCAAAAAGTAAGCAACAACATCAGTAACCAGTTAATGGAAACAGAGGTTGAGGAGGTGGAGGGCATGTGGGGGAAACTCAAGAAAGCAATAAAGACTGCCAAAGATCAATGTTTCAGATGGGTCAGCAAAGCAAAATGAAAAATAAATCCTCTATGGTTTTCCAAGGAAGTGGCTATCACAGTCAAAGAATAAATTCTGGTAAGAGCCAATATGGCTGTGGAGAGCTTTTAGGAGTGGCAAGTGCATGGAAAGAATATGGGGTGCTTTCGCTGCACTGTAGTCAGATGTAAGTAATACTGCAGTAATTACAAAACATTGGCTGGACAACAGGACACAGAAGGTAATTGTAAATGGAGTCCACTCTGAAGAAAGAGGGTTTACTAGTGGGGTACTGCAGGGCTCAGTACTGGGTCCAGTCCTTTTTAATGTCTTTATAAGTGACATTGCAGAGTGACTGAAGAAAAGATCCTCTTTGCAGATGACACAAAGATCTACAATAGGTTGATATACAAGGAGGCATGGAAAGGATGAGAAGAGACTTGCATGGTTGGAGGAATGGTCAGAAGTATGGGCTGGATTCAATGCAAATAAGTGCAAGTAATGCACCTGGGAAACAAAAACCAAGGGAAGATTACACAATGGGAGTGGGGGTAGTAACACAACAAAAATGGAAAGGGACCGGGGTAATCATCAGATGACCTAGGTTGGCAAGCAATGTGGAGAAGGCAGTAGGGAGGGCTGGGGAGATACTGGGATATATAGGGAGAGGCATCACCAGCAGAAACAGGAAGTTGTTATCCCTCTGTACACACAGTTGTTGAGACCCCATCTGGAGTACTGCATCCAGTTCTGGAGACCCCATCTCTGCAAGGACATAGACAGGACAGAGGCAGTCCAGAGGAGGGCAACTAAAATGATGCAGGGTCTGCAAGAGAAGCCATATGAGGAGAGACTAAAGGAGCTTAATATGCATACCCTTTAGGAAAGAAGGGCGAGGAGGGACATAATAAAAACTTTTAAGTACCTCAGTGGAATCAACAAAGTCCAAGAGAATAGCATCATTCAGAAAAAGAGATGTGCAAGAACAAGGGGACACAATTTGAAGATAGAGGGGGGACGATTCAGGGGCAATGTGAGGAAGTATTTTTCGCAGAGAGGATGGCGGACGCATTGAACAGCCTTCCTGAGGAGGTTGTGGGGTCTAAAACAAAACAAAAGGAAAAAAACAAATTGAATGATCTTCTGCAGCTCTCATCACAAATTTAAACAGTTCCACCTCGCCATCAAAACTAAGCAAGGAGTCACAATCGAACAAGTACAATCCTTTACATACCTTGGCATCACCCTCTACTTCCACCTTTCCTGCACTGCCTACATAAATACTGTGGCCAAAGCAGCTAACATCAGGATGGGCCTGCTGTTCTGACACAGGAAACAGCTAACCTCTGAAACTCCAACAGCTGCCGTCCAGAGCTCCATTATTAGCATCATCGATTATGGATTAATTATCTATGGCTCCACCACCACCTCCTCCTCCCTCAAGCGGATTTCAACCACCCTTGATAAGGCCTGCTGTCTAGCCACTGGATCACACCATCTCACCAATACCTACAACCTCTACTCTCTATCGAGGTGGCTACCACTAAATAATCACCTTAAATATCTAACCTGAATCACAGCAAAAAGAATAATGATGGGCAGTGCCCCCCCCCCGGAGTCTGCTCTCTCATCAATCTTAAGACCAACAACTGCAACACTAGGAAATCCAAACCTCACCACTGCACAAATTCCACACTGTTGCACTTCCCAAGGCCAAAGGTCCTTTGCATATAGGGCACCTAGATGGATAAATAATCTCAGTAGTGACATCACTGCCCTTGCAACTATATCTGCCTTTAAGATCAAACTCTGCCAAGCTCTTCTGGCCTCTAACTCCTGTGACTACTATTGACTGATCCCTTCTTCAAACTGACTGTCCATTTACCCCACCTCCCAGCACTTACGCCTCCACTGCCCAACTTATGCTCTTATCCTATCCTCCCCTTGACAAAGCTGCCTCCGGCTGCTGCATACTAGCCCCATCTCACCCCCCCCCCACTCTTCACCCCTCCTCTCATATCCCTCCTGCTTTCAATGTTCTTTTCTTCAAGCTCTCTTGACCCATGTGTACCCTGTCTTCGTTTGTCCACATGTAAAAACCTCCTTGTTGTGATTGCTTTATGCTGATATTGTAACTCAATACTTTTCAGTTGTTCACATGTAGAAACCTTGAATTCAATATGTCAAACCTCCCTTGTGATTGCTTTTATGCTGATATTGTAACTCAAGACTGTACACCCTGACGTGAACCTTTGTAAAGAGCCTCAGCTCAAGGTACTTAATCCTAGACTTGAATAAATAAATAAATAAAACTGAGGAGAATTCAAAAGTGCATGGGACAGACATAAAACAATTTTTGTGGGGGGTAGGAAGAAATAGGCTGTTGGTTAAATAGGATCTGCAGCTTATCCTGTAAGTAGGGAAATGAGCAGACTAGGTGGGCCAAGTGGTCCTTATCTGCCATCAACATCTATGCTTCTATGTTACAGTACTGCACATGCGCGATACTCGCACATGTGAAGTTTGCCCTGTAGTCAGCCCTGCAAAACATGGCAATGCTAACATAACTACATACGCATGATAGTCATGCATGTGCAGTTTAATTCAGCATCACCATTTTGCACACAGTGGCTGTCAGTACTGCAGTTGCAGAACAGAAAAGTAGTGCACCGGAAAGTGGGTATGTTTATGAGGCCTGTGGAGGGGAAGGGCTGCATAAACAGAATCACTAGAAACCATGGCAGAGCACTGTGGCAGCACAACAGACAGCGGTCAAGTTACATGCTTTCACAGTGCTATTATACAAATCTGATTATGGCATAATATCTGTAAAAACTTGGCCCATGCAGCTGTACAAATCAGACTCAGGAGGATTCTATTAACAAACTAGAAATCTGGTATGGAACTTGCTTGTCATCACAGTCACTTTCTGATTCTTTTCTAAGCAGTAAATTCTGGCAAATGTGCCTTAACCATATTGATCTCAGTGCTGGAAGACTACTGTACTTGGTTTTCCCTGATTGTATTAGGTGGGTAGTAGCTAGATCTTGAGTGGTAGCTGCGGTGGTAGCATGCTCTGGAAAAAGTAGTCCCCATGCTCTCTGCACATTTTAGAAATGTTTTTGCTGTAAAGAAACTGACCTCTTTAACAAAAGATAAGGAGTCATTAATGGTCTCCACCACCCCCCTTTTTGCTTCAAGTGAGGAACGTCAGTATGGGTTTGCACTACATGTACAGTGGCAGCCATAGATGCAAAATATTGTTAAACAGTAATTAATGGTAAGTAAAAGCAGCTTTTTTTTTAATGTATGCCTTCTTAATGTTGTCAATACCACTATACCCTTGGATTTCTCTACCCCAAGTGCATTATTTTACATTTTTGAGTTCAGCACAAAAATGCCTTTCAAATGAGGGTAGTCACTAACCTAAATTCTTTATAGTTTTTTATGTTTCGTTGCATGTGTGCAAAGACATCTTGTGGTAGAATGACATTTCAGAGGTGTGTCAGGAATGAGTCCAGTGCACAAAAATCTACAGTGGGCTTGCCCCTGACAGGGAGACCAATAAGCATGCAACCAGACTGTGACACTAGTTACAGTTTCACATTTGGAATCCGTTCTCTAGTTGAAACAAATAAAGTGCTCAAATGAGAGTGCTTCATTCCTTTCATTCATGCCCATGCTGATCTTATTGGTTGTTTCCCCACCCATTCTGCAATTGTCCTGGAACTAAGCCATACACTGCATCTCCCACTCTCTGTGTCATAAGCAGTAAACAGTTCTAGTAGTAAAGAGCAAATAAATATTATTTATTCTTCCCCAGAGAGACGTCTGTATTGAATTTGTTTGTGTCTCTGTGTGAATGACAGTGTTTTGTCCCTGAGCTTCTCCCACACCAGTGTTTCATGTGTACCACAATGCCCAGCCTGAGCATTGCTCTCTGTGATGACTTACTGACCCACCCCATGCATCTCCTAGTGTCCATGTTGCCTCAGTGTGCCCCCCACCCTGCCACAAAATACAAGAAGCAAGAGTGCTGAGCAGTGAGGCAGCATTGCCTGCAGAGCTGTAGCTTAACCCTGGATGGAGGGAAGAGGGAGACATGGGCTGCAGGGACAGACACTGAGAAGGAGAGGCAGCATCACCCCCACCCCGAAAGAGAGCACAGGCTCTAAAGAGGTGGTGAGTAGCACCTGTGTCAGGGAAAGAGCAGAGAGAAAGTCCCCAAACAGTGACAGCAACATGCTGAGATGTGGTGAGTAAGTGGAATGAGAGTGACCACCAGGTGATAGGCTGTCATTATTGCAGACACCACCTTGGCAGTGTGAAATTGGGGGCAGTGCAATGTAGAGACCATAACCACAATGATCGATGGCTCCCAGACCTGCACCTGGACATTCGTTCATTTAAATGGGTGGCCTATCCCTACTAGCATCTACTCCACCTCCCACCCCCCACCCCTGTTAGAGACACAGCAACAGTGACAGCCACTTCCAATATGGCATATATGTGCAGGTCCAGTCTGTTCCAGTCAGAGGCGGTGTCAACCCCCCCCCCCAAACACCCGAGTTTGGTTGCTATCCAGTTTATTTCTACTCACTCTTCTAGCACCTTGCTGTTGGCCTGACTATCTGTTTGTCTTTCTGAACCTCAGTGGAGGCAGACAGCACATACAGGTTGGCAGAGAAAGTGGCAGCAAGAGTGTCATGACTGAGACAGAGAGCAGTGCTGTAGATTTTTTCTTTTACTGTGGGGGAGTAGACGTGAGAGAGAGAGAAGAGAGAGTGTAAAACCTACTTTGTGCATCTATTCCACCACTGCAAAAAAGAAGCAAAGAAGCACCCTGACAGAGCCAGAGACAAATATGTGGATCACATATCTGCCCTTCATGTTGACTAGCACAGTATAGGTTGGGCACTGGATGGGCATCCCTGGGTAGTTGCTGCCCTCTACACCTCCAGCTCACATCAACACATATGGAACAATCTGCAGTAGCCACAGACTAATTTAGGTTATCATCTTCCCATCCATACCCATCCCACTCTACACAGGTTGGCACAGTGACACAGTGACCGACCACCAGGTGGGTAGCTCAAGGTAAATAGTGAACTGTTGCCTGGTAGAAGTTGGCAATTGGGCCCCCTCCACAGTTGTCCCATCACTGCACATTGGCTGTCCCAGCCAGAGACAGAAATGTGAGTTGCACATTTGCCATGCCACATCTGTTTCTGTCTAGCCTGGTGGGCGCCAGGTGGGTGGAAATGGGGTTGCGGTTCAGCTCCACTCCATGGCCCAAGGTCATTGGCACCCAAAACATTGTTCCACATTTCTGCTCATGTGAAACACTTTCTCCTTCCAGTCCACCTCCTGCACATTAGGAGCATTCTGCAGGAGCCAATGGCAGATGTGGTTCACATATCTCTCTCCAGCCTCACCCAACCGAGTTCCATGAAAGCTGGCACTGGCATTGGGTGGCTCCAGCCAGGTGGCTCTGGGAGAATGATGCCCCTTCCCCTACTCCATCTCCATACAAGGGTAGCACCATGAGGCAGCTGGGGTTAGAGATGCAAGTTGAACATCTACCCCTTCATACCCGTCTCTGTTCCATCAGAGCTATCATAAAGGTTGGTGTGGAATTTGGGTGACTGGCACTTCCTCACCCTATGCCACACCTCTACACTTGCAGAATACTTTGCTTCAGCCAAAGGCTTTCCCACCTAACGTGCTCCACCCATGGAGAGTACTCTGAGGTACTGAGATCTAAAAATGTGGATCTTGTATCTCCCTCTCTACAACTGTTAACACAATGCTGGGTGGGTGGGGGGTAGGATACAGTGGGTGCTCCTGAGTGACTAGTGCCCCCTATTGCACCTCCACCTATCAACCCAATACTTTACAGCAGCCAGAGAAGAGATGTAGATTGCACATTTGCCTCATCATAAAACATTCCAAAACATTTCACATACAGGCTGGAGTGGGGTCTAGGATGGTGGCCATTAAGTGACTGCCTCCCTCCATCTCACCACCACACATGGGGAGCACTCCTCCCCCTCCATTACACAGTTGCACATAGAAAGTACTCCTCCCCCTCCATGCCTTCTTTGCATATGGGGAGCAATTCTCCTTCTCCAGCTCTCTTCCACTTGGTGAACATAGTGTCTTATGTAATCATATTTGGTCTCAATTCATGTTAAATGCAACACTGTACACATTGTAAATACTAACGTGAGAAAATTGCTTTATTTTAATTTACATTATGTGTCCTTGCTTTTTGTATCTCACACCATGTATTTATCATTGCTTGTTCATGGGACCTCCTTGAAAATGAGCTTGCTCAATTAATTTTATCCCTTCACAATAAACCTGAACTTGAACATGGAAAGCACTCTGCCCTCCATTCCATCTCTACACATAGATATCATTGCTCCATCTCATCCCAGCTCCATACATTGTCAGCACTCAACCCTGACCCTCAGTGCTTCTCCTACTACATTTCACCTCCCCACATGGAGAGCACTTCTTCCCCTCCATTCAACCTCCACAAATAAGGAGCATTCCTCCCACTTTATATCAGCTCTGTACATGGGAAGCACTCTACCTCTTCATTCCACTGCCCCTACATGGGAAGCATTACTCCTCATCCATACCACTCCTACACATGAGGACACCTCCACACATTTGTATCACCCTTCCTCTACCACCATCCCACCTCTGCAAATAGTGAGTACTACTAACCCCAATCCACCTTTGTACATGGGAACACTGCAACAACCAGAGACAAATACATCAGTCAGGCATCTGCCTTTCCACACCTATTCCCACTCCACATGATAAGCTCTAAGTTGGGGAGAACATTGCCTGAGTTGAGATGTATTGAGTGGGTTGTCCTTGGAGATGGTGCCGATAACTCTCACCACCTGTCTGAATGAAAGAAGTCCACCCCAAATCAATCTTTATTCTTTTCTCCACACACCACTTTTCTGCTGATTATCCTCCTGTTTGCTTGTCTTACCAGTCACTTCTCTCCCAAGACAGGAATACAGATCAGGCCAGGGCAGATTTTCATCGACCTCTCCCATGTTCTCTTCAGACCACACCACCAGTCCAGCCAGTGTCCAGCACAGTCAAGAAGATGCACCATACTTTACTTGCAGCTCGGCACTGGATGGGCCAGTTCTTTCTCTAGTAGACCATACTTCAAGTTATCCCACAGTTCAACTGAGGCTACAGAGGAGCAGCACACAGTCCCACTCTACCACCACTATAGTGAACAGGACACCACAACTTGCGCGGTGCTGTACAGATGATGTAGCACAGCAGCACGCTTACTAGTAGGTCTCACCAGGCTTCTTCTGCTCTCTTTGTTGATGATGTCTCCATTTCCCCTGGCTATCAATGGTTCCGTGCATGCACATTGTGTTGCTGCTAGCTCCAACCGCTTTGGAGACAGCTGAGACACTGAGTTTTTTTAGCAGCTGAGCCTGAGCCAGCCCAAAAATAAAATACAGGAATTTAAAATTTTCTAAGGTAATTTCAGGTGGGGAGGTGTTTGAACTCCCTGGAACCCCCCCCCCACCTATGCCCATGCAATCCACATCAGTTCAGACACATGCAATGCTTACACTTAAATGCACTCCTCCCAGCCCAGCCAGATCCCTGGCACACAAATGAACACCAGCCACAACCCCTCCAACTTCCTCTGCAAGCAACAAGGACCCTTCTCTCAAGCAGACAGTCCTGTACTAGTAGCAGAGTTGGGGGTACAGGGCTCAGTCAGACCTGCTGCTGTGATGGAAATCAAGCCTGCTTGAATCGAACAGGAGAGCTAAACTGAGTCCCCTTAATCCCTACAGATGGAGGTCTGCTGCACAGATAATTGCTACAGCCACTCAGGCACCACCAGGGATATAAAACAAGAGCTGAATTATGGCAGGCAGCCTGTCATCTGCCTCCTCCTCCTCCTCCTCCTCCTGCACTGACTGCTTGCAGCACTTGCCCAGCTCCTCCTCTGCTACCAGTGCCCACCAGTGGCAGTAGTGTTGGTCTGTGGCCCCCATTGGAATGGTCAAGTGAGCTCCTTAACTTGCTACTAGCCTTCACAGCCAATACTCTCTTCTGACTTCCTTCTGTGTCTGGTTGCATTTGCCTGCTTTCAAACACTCAATAAACCTTTTTTTTTCTAGTGTCTACTTAGATACTGAATATTAAGTATATCAAAATTAAATATAATTGCTTAGATAGAAGCCTTTATTTTGGCTTGGCTTCAATGTATGGTCGAAGAATGTTGAAATCTCATCTTGATTGTTTTATTTCCGTATTGCTATTTTGTATTTTCAGATTAAATCAAATATAATAAAATATAATTTTTTTTCTTTTTTTTTTGAGAAAATAGAAGCTTTTATTGTGGTTCTTTTTTTGGTTTGATCCACACACACTTAAACGTTAAAGCAGTGAGATCACCACAAATTTGGCAGCCCTTGCACAATTCCTCTGATCCTAAAAATATGCATCACAATGGTTGTATAATTCTAGGTCTATATTCAAATTGCTTTCATTCATTATAATTACACGCTAAGAAGAATTTGTCATTTCATTTCATTTTCATTTTTATTGGTTATACTGGAAAGGCATGTGAGTATTGCTGCCCGTTTACACAAGGTTCAGTTGCATACAACAATCATGAGAGATGACATAGGCTTAAACATTTAACTAACAGCAAGGGTTAATGAAATGGTACATGAATTTAGAATAATATGATGGTCTTACAGAGTTCATTTAAGGTTTCATAATTTGACCTTTTGCAATTTTAATAACCTCCCATCCTGCAGTCTTCAATTTGTTTTATCTAAACAGTTCTTTGCTCAGTTCATTACTAGTCCAATAAGATTTCGAATAAAATACCTTTTGAACAAAACTACACAAATTTTGGGTTTGATTTTGCACAAATATTATCTTCTCTCTGAGTTGAAAATGCATAGGAGCTAAGTTACACAAACTTTTCTATTTCTCCACGATTTTACTGTGGAAATTTGTAAAAACAAATTGTTAACAATAACACTTAACCTTTTGCACAGATCTTGACCTTCTGTAAAGGGAATGGCTTAAAGCTTATTTAGGAGTCATTCAAGAGTTATCCCAAGGTCATGATTTAGTAAACCATACATTTAATGTGTTTTAATAATGTAAATTGTTAAATAGGACATAAATGAAAAAATCAGTGTTGCATCATAGATGCCTAAAGGATTTACAGACAGCCATTGTTTTTCTTCTCTGTCTTCCTTCTTCTTCCTATCTGGTCAGTGTCAGCTTCACATATAGATCTCATATGATGTTATTGGCTAATAATTACTAAAATTAGTCTGCTGCTTTTGTTCTGAAATAATTTAACATGATCTAATCCTGAAAAGATCTAATGTGACTCCAATAAGCAGATCATTTTTTTTCAAGCTGGTAAGCACTAAAGAATGCCATGATGATCTACTGTTAAATTAGCCATGACAAGATCTCATTTCACTTAAAGTGGCATAGTGCTTTTAGAGAAATAAGGCTGTTATAAGTTCAATAGGAGTTATGACAAACAAATGTAAATATCTCTAAAAGTATATGAATTACACATAAACCATCAGTATGAAAGTTGTTCAGGACAAAAATACCTTTCAAATGAGCTTATACATTAAGTTGCACTAATTATATTTTTTAAACTATGGCATCTGATTATGTGAATTTTCATTTTTTTTCACGATTTTGAACTTCTGGATGGCTATATTTAAAAAAAAATCTTAAATTCAGATTAGTGAGTACCCTCATTTGAAATGTCATTTTGTCCTGAACAACTTTCATGTTGGTTGCATATTGGTAATGTTTATAATTTCTGAGATATTTACATTTGTTTGGCATGACCCCTACTGCGTTCACTCAGAGGGAGAAAGATGAGGTTGCTTGGAAGACCATATTTTGCAAAATATAAAGAATTCAGATTAGTGACTACAGACAAACTACACTCATGTGAAAGGTCTGTTTGTTCTGAACTGCTTCCACACTGCTTATTATTGTGCACATTGAATAGTTTTAAAGATATTTAGATTTGTTTGGAAGGTGTGCACATTTGTTCTCATAAGCAGCTTGAGGTTATGTGTCCATTATTCTAAGAAGAAAGGATGGACTATTTTTTAACTGCCATAGGGATTTGCAGTGTTATGGAAGGATACAATGAATACTACTAAAATGTGTTTCATGGAAACCCCTTTCAAGCTAAATTGATATGGCTGTGAAATCTTTAGCCATAAAAGAATGTGTACAGCATATACCAGAAGCAAAACTGAGAAAGACTGGGAGTTGTACAAGTAAAAGTGAGAAGTCTGAGACAGCTCAGACAGGCAAAAGCCCAGACAGAACAAAAGATAGCAGAAGGGGAAAACAGAGGAGACAAATCATTTTTAGGTACATTAGGGAACATAGGAAGGCAAAGGGGGGATAGTAAAGATTGCTACCGAAGAAAGGAAATGCACCAAACATGATCCAGAGAAAGCCAAAATCCTCAACAAATACTTTTGCTCAGTGTTTACCAAAGAGGACACAGAGGATGGCCCAGCCCTGAAAAATACAACACCCCAGGACCAGGAGTAGACACAAGTCCCTTTACAAAAACCAAAGTACGTGAGGCACTAAATAAACTAAAAGCAGACAAAGCCATGGGACCAAATGAGATCTACCCCAGAATACTTATTTAACTGGGGGAAGAATTAGCAACCCCTCTGGCACTTCTATTCACAAAATCCTTGAAAAGCGGTGTGGTACCTGAAGACTGGAAAAAGGCAATAGTGATTCCACTTCACAAATCAGGCAGTTGGAAAGAGGCTAGTAATTACAGACTGGAGAGCCTCACATCAATAGTAGGGAAACTAATGGATACACTACTCAAATAGAGGATCATATCATTCCTCAAAACTAGTGGCCAACGAGACTCTAAACAGTACTGTTTCACAGCAAGTAGGTCATGCCAGAGAAATCTGTTTGACTTTTTTTAACTATGCTACAAAAATAGTGGACGATGATGAGGCAGTAGATGTGGTCTACCTAGACTTTAGTAAGGCCTTCTAATCAGTTCCACACAGAAGGCTGATAAAGAAGCTTGACCACACAGAGGTTGGTTCTGAAGTAGTCAGATAGGTACAAAACTGGTTACAAGCAGAACCCAGAGGGTACAAGTTAATGGAACTCAATCAATGAAAAGCAGTGTGACCAGCAGGTTGCCCCAGAGCTCAGTGCTGGGCCTCTTCTCTTCTGTGTTTTTATAGCAGACATCTCTGATAGACTGGAAAGGAAGGTATGTCTGTTTGCAGATGACACAAAGATATGTAACTGTGTGGACACCTCAGAAGGAGTGAGTAAGATGGAAACTGACCTCAAGAAACTAGAAGAATGGTCTATAGTGTGGCAGCTGAGATTTCACACCAAAAAGTGCAAAGTCATGCTCATAGGAAAGAAAAATCCAAGAAAGAAGTTTTACCTAGGAGGCAAAAGACTGGCGGTCTCAAACCGAGAAAGAGATTTGGGAATCATAATCTCAGATCACCTGAAGGTTAGTAAACAGTGTGAGAAGGCAACATTGAAGGCCAAAAAAATTCTAGGCTTCATTGGGAGTGGAATCATGAGCAGGAGGAGAGAGGTGGCACTACCACTGTATTGATCACTGGTCAAGCCTCATCTGGTATACAGAGTCCAGTTCTGGAGGCCTCACCTCAGGAAGGACATTGACCAGGTAGAAAAAATATAGATAAAGGGGACAGAAGTGATTCATGATGTGCAGTACATGTCATATGAGGAAAGACTTAGGGAAATTAATATGTTCTGGAGCAGAGAAGAGATAGAGAGAGGACATGTTTGAAACATTTAAATACATAAAAGGCATTAACAAGGTAGAGGCACAGGAACCTTTTCACTTAAAGAAGAGCTCCAGGACCAGGGGACATGACCTCAGGCTGCAAGGAGGGAGGTTTTCTGCCAATACCAGAAAGTTTTTCTTTACAGAAAGATTGGTGGATGCCTGGAACAGCCTGCCCCAAGAAGCTGTGGGGGTCAACACTGTGGGGGGATTCAAGAATGCATGGGATAGACATAAGGGTGCTCTAACTACAAAGGGCAACTAGATTGTTAAAATAGGTCTAAAACAAATGGACAGACTAGATGGACCTAGTGGTCTGCTTCTGCCATCAACTTCTATGTTTCTATGTTTCTACTTTTTTCCTCTCTTGCACCTGATCTGTCAGTGTGATTGCAAAGCATGATGATGAGTGTTGTTCTTCTGCTTTGTTTGTGTTTCTGTTCTTGTTTTGTGTCATAATTATAGAGACAAGATTGATAAACCCTGCTTTAACTGCTGAACCTTATCACATTGTGCATTTAAGAATGTTTCAAACATGGCTTTGCTTTTTATGTTTGCTTGCGTGCACAGCACACAAGAAACATATTGAGGTAAGTAGAACAGTGCAGAGATGTGGCAGTGTTTGGTCAATGCAGCTCACATTTTCAGGGTCTTGTCCCTCAGCCACAAATCAAGAGGAAAGCTGCCAATGATGCAGTTTCAGAGCAAGCACCAGCCATGAAAAAAATCTGCCGATCCAATCATGGACAGTTTTGTCATTGCAGTGGCAGATGTCTCTTCCCCCCACCCCAACTAGGCAAATTCCAGTCATGCGTAGTACAGGCAAGCAATAATACCCGACAGGGTGGGCGGTATTGGACAATACTGGACCGCCCAGGGGTGTATAGCCCCTGGAAGGTCCGGTATTTTCCATAACACCCACCCTGGACAAGATGGAAGCTGTCCAGAGGAGGGCCACTAAAATGGTGCAGGGTCTGCACCAGAAGACATATGAAGAGAGACAAAAGGAGCTTAATATGTATAGCCTCGAGGAAAGGAGGGAGAGGTGGGACATGATAGAAACGTTCAAGTAGCTCAAGGGAATCAACAAAGTCAAAGAGGGTAGCATATTTCAAAAAAAGAGGTGTGCAAGAACAAGAGGGCACAATTTGAAGATGGGGAGGTGGCTCAGAGGTAATTTAAGGAAGTATTTTTCACAGAGGGTTGTGGATGCATGGAATGGCCTTCCAGAGGAGGTTGTGGAGTCAAAAACAGTGGTGGAATTCAAGCATGCATGGGACAGTCATAAGGCCATTCTAGGGGGTGGGGGGGTAGGAAGAAGTAGGCTGCTGGTTAACTGGGATCTGCAGCTTAACCAGTAGGTAGGGAAATGGGCAGACTGGGTGGGCCAAGCGGTCCTTATCTGCCGTCAAATTCTATGTTTCTATGTCTCTATTATTGCACTTACAAAATGGGCCACTGTATTAAATTGATTAAAAAATATATTTTTTTAAATTTAAATGCTAAGCCTTTTAGCTGATTCAGTTATTTTATAATAAAATAGTCCCTCTGCTTGCTGAGCCTCTGTAGTTGTGAGCAGGAGCTGTTCTCATGCCCCCCTACACACACACACAGGGCTTGACATTGTTCAGAGGCTTTTTTTTTTATTCATTTAAGGATTCGTGGAATCGAGGAGAGGTGGTAGTGGTCGGTGGAGAGGTAGTAGCGGTGGTTGGTGGAGAGGTAGTAGCAGGCTGTGAGGTGAGCAGACAACTAAACATTGGAAGTGGATTCCCAGAAAGTGTTGCCGCGTATCATTTTTCTTTCTTGGTACAGGCTGATTTTATATTTAGAGACTCATCCTGATCTGATTCCCTTTCTGGTCTGTTGTTTTGTAATTATAAGTGTGCTAATGTATTTTTATTGTCTCTGCCAGACTTAAGACAGTAAGTACTGCCGATGGGAATGAGGCGGTTGATAAAGAACAACTACTTGTCTTTCTTCCTTAGATTTATTTGGGATTTCTTTGATGGAGGACCGTGTGAGCAGTACTGGGAGGGACATCAGAAGCGTCAAGGGTGATCAGTGTGGTGCTTTATAATGTTAACACCACAACTGAGTTATTTTAAAGGAAACATTATGTTGTGACTACACTGGGTTATGGGGGTTCAAGCCATGGGAAAGTGAGATATGGGGATACAGTTGGAAGGGAGTGTGACAGTGATGAAAAGGGTGAACCACTTTGTTGCCACAGTCTGTTTCCATTGGTACAGCTCTAATGTAACATTATTTTTGTGAGCAAGGAGGTGGCCGGGTAGAGACCTGAGAAGCGATCATGGTCGCTCTCCCAGAGTAACGGTATGAGAGTTATGGGACAAGAGTGTACTTTTATCCCAGTGGCCACCCTGCTTTTATTTTCTCACTTAGTGAGAAATAGAGATGAATCTGAGTGTTTTTGTTTATTACTACAGACTGACAGGGTGGGGGAAAGGTGGTGAGCTGGTGTCAGTGTGTTAACAAAAAAACAAGCATCTAAAAAAGGAAAAAATGAGTGTCATGATGGCTGGGGAGCTCTTTGTCTCGCTAAGTGAGAAAATTAAATGGCGGCGATTTGAAATTCAAACGAGGCGGTTCTGACCAATTAGAAAGCAGGGTGGGTACTAGGCTACTTCAGTGGGTAAAGGGGCACTATAGGATGGTACTTTTTATTTCCTGGGCATCTATTGAAAGTTAATGTATCCCTCTGGCAAGTGTTCTAGCCAATCAGATGACAGGAAAAAAAAAGCTCATTTTCTAATGCACAGTAACACATACAGCTGGAATTATGAGCAACTCACTTGCTCAGTGTCATTCCTGGTGGGTCCGCTGCCATAATTGGGGCTCCTGCCTCCCACCACATACTCCCTCATAAGCCGACATTGGGGTGACTAGTCCTGTATCAGGATGCCCACCCAGCCCGAACATATATTTTGCCATTTGCCAACAATGGGGTGCCCAGTCCCTGTGTTGACATGCCTCTCCTCCTACTATTGTGGCACACTTGGAGTCCACCCCAGTGTACCAAAGTAATTATGTTTTTTCCAACATGGGATGACAACTCCCAGTGTCAGACATGCCCCCATGCCCCCTTTTTTGATCTCCCCTCCACTAGTCTGGCACACTGGGAGCCCACCCCAGTGTGCTGATCCATTTTGTTTACACCTTTAAAAGAAATGAAAACAGTCCCACACAATTTTTTTTTTTAAATTGAAAAAAAAATAAAATAAAATGGCCCTCGTCATTACCACTGGCCCTCCCCCAATGCACACCCTCCCTCTGTACATCCCTCTTCCCTGCAGCCCCCCCACTGATACTTACCTCCGGAGGTTGTGAACAGCGATCTTCCGTGGACAAGGAACACGTCTGCACTCTTCAAAATCTCACCGTAAACCGAAGAAAATCACAGTAAGCCCTATAATGGCAATCAAAGGGGGTTTCAAATTAGGTTGATATCTCAGTCAGTTTTGGGAGTTTTGACCCGAAATTTTCAAGATGGGGTTCTTGGGATCCCACCTCATGACCACAGACACTGTCATTTTGTTTCTCAGTCCTGAAAAGTTATTTCACGGTAGCTATGTGGAATCACCTTTCAGGACTGATTAATGATATGACAGTGCCACTATTCATGAGGTGGTGTCCCAAGAAGCCTGTGTTGCAAGTTTGGTGAGAAAACTCCAAAAAATGACTGTGTTATGAGTGTGCATTGCACAGTTTGTACACACATTCGTAACTTCACCAATTTTTTATATTTTCACTCCAAATTTCCAACATTGCCATTTTTTCACACCTCGTTTTGAACAGTACAGCTGTCATTTTTTGAATCCTGCCTAAAACGTGTTTTTGCACTGTGGCACAGAATGGCGCAGTGTTTGTGCAAAATCAGCCTTTGCAACAAATTAATGAAATCATAGTGCCACTGTTCATAAGGGGAGATACCAAAAAGGCCATGTTGAAAATTTGGTAAACAAATTCCAAAAAATGACTGTGTTACAAGCGTGCGTTACACAGTTTCTACATATTCTCATACCTTCACCACATTTTCAAATTTTTATCCAGATTTTCAACATTGTCATTTTAGTCCCACCTCCTCATGAACAATGTAGATGTCATTTTTTACATCCTACCCAAATTGTCTTTTCCCAGCTGTTGCCCCAAATGGTGCATTCGCTGTGTGAAATCATCTTTCGGGATTGAGTAAAGAAATTATAGTGCTATTGTTCATGAGGTGGGGTCCCAAAAAGCCCATGTTGAAAATGTGGAGTGAAAATACCAACAAATGCTCATGGCATAAGGGTTTTAACCATGATGCCCCACCCTGTACAGACTGACAGGCATCAGGGGTATGGCTTTGGGTTGTCAGCCATAATACTCATGCCATTCCACCCCCACCCCCACCCTGCAGCAGTTGACAGGCATTGAGGTGTGTCTTGGTGTCTTTGGCCCTAACATTCACCCCATTCTTTTGTATTGCACCCATCTCAACTTATTTCCTTATGGAATAGGGTGAGCATAAGGGCCGAAGATCCCAAGGCACACTGTGACACCTCTCAGTGTCTGCTGGCTGGGGTGAGGTGGAATGGTGTGAGCATTATGGCTGACGAGCCAAAGGCACACCCCAACACTTGTCAGTCTCTGCAGGGTAAGGGTGCAGGTTGGCATTAGTTCAATACTTCACTGCCATTCCTGTTATGCATCTCTCTCTAACTCATTCAGTACTGATGCCAATACCAGCAAGCAAACATTCAGTATTGACAAATGCTTGTTTATAATTAGTTCTTTATTAAGATTAACAAGTACAATAATAACAATGCCAACACTCAAACAATAAAACATTGAATAATACAATAGACTAGTCCAAATAAAACCTTCCAAAGGAATGCATCACACGTGCCCATCACCTATAAGGCTATAATAACAAAACAGCTAGGATTGTCAACAATCCAAATACAGTACTTCCCACCCATATTCACCCATAATGTAGGCGATCATACCCCCTTTTTTTTTTTTTTGCACCATCACTCGAGGAACTCTCAAGCATTCACCACTACCTCAAGCTCTACCTCTAACCTGAGGCATCTCCTTCTTCCTGGTACCAGTCCAGTGGACCCCTGGCTCTGAATCCGCCTCCCCCCACTGAGGCAGGGCCTCCCTATCCATCCAGGGAGCTCTATGTGTAATCTAGTGTGCCGGGCTGAGCTTGGCCCAGGAGAGAAGAATGTCCGGCCCTTGGAGTGTGGCTGTCAGGGTGATGATGTCATCTCCTATCCCTGAGGAAGGGGATTTTCAATTTTGCAATGACGTCTGTGCGAGCCTGGTTACTGACATCTGCCGACACCCGCCCCTCTTTAAGCTGCTTGACTCTTGAGTGTCCTCCGGTCTCCACCAAAGGTTGCCACTGTGCTGAGTGTGCCCCTAATCCCATCCCAGAGGAGGAGAGCAGTCTATTGGATGCACGATCCTCATCCTTCCCTGCCGACCCCCTGGCACCTGGGCCCTTTCATGAACTGGGGTCACCAGTGTGCCACGAAGTGTGGTTTCCAGTGACTCAACTCTCAGCACCTCTGGGCCAGCATCATTTCCTCTTGGGAGCAATTGAAACTTACACTAAGCTTACCACCCTCAATTCCAGTGTGCCCTAACTCACAATAAATAATCACAAATACGTAAGATAGCTAATAACAGCAATAAAATAAGAATAATTATAAGATTAACAAGATATGTTAACAACCCTAAAACTGTTAATGGTTAACTTATCAGGTTGCTAAAAAATGTAAAAGGGAAAGGAATAGGTAGGGACCAATAGAAGGGACAGGATGCATCTCGATATGAGCACATTCATCAAGCGCAGGTAAGGCTAAAGTCACTCAGGATTATCTCTAAGTGACCTTTGTCCTGTGCAGGGAGGCAAAAGCAACCTACCACAACTAAAAGAAACACCACAATAAGTTACAAAATCCCACCAAACTGGTGCAAACTGCCCATATATACCAGCTGCTTTATATGACAATCTTTCATTACCTACAAGACGAAGTATTCATTATGGACAGGGACCATTGATGATCACCATCTACAGTATGTAAGAGAAGTCCTTTAGCCTCAGTAATAGCAGCCATAAATCATGCTTTCTGCGCCCGTGTGGCTAACCTAAACTTCTGAGTATTACCGAATACTACATGCGATGCATCTAAGGGCACTGCAAACCCTAGAACCACCTCCAGTGTTGACAAAACTTGGGCCCTCCAGGCCTCCAAGCTAGAACATTCCCAAGGCAGAGCCCAAAAACTCCCAAATGTTTCCCATAAAATCAACCGAACCTCATTTAGACAAATAAAGCTGGTCATAATAATCTCTAAATTAATAATCTCTAATTAATCCCTTTGGGTCCAAAATAATACTTTTCCCCATTTTTATCCCCAGCACCGTCCTAGAGGCCTTCATTCATTTTATCCTATATGCCAACAGATGGCCTTCTTCCACCTCCCCCAGTAGGCCTAACAAGTCCTGAACAAACCAAATTCAGCCTGCTGAGTACTTAATACCTTAATCTGTAACTGCAAATCTCATATTCATTTCAACAAAGATAAATCTCCTGAACCCGATTTATGCTGCCTCTTCAAGTGGCCCAATTGAGTCTCCATAACCTAGAGCCTAACCTGTCGTGCTTTATTATGCGAAGAAGAATAAGCAATAATGCATCCTTGAAGATACACTTTTAACCCCTCCCACACCCATTTGGAAGCAGTATTCCTGGTACAGTTAACCGTTAAGTAATCCCTAACCTTCTGCCTAAGCCACCCTTTAAATTTCAGATCCACCAGAAACATAGAAACATAGAAACACAGAAGTTGACGGCAGATAAGGACCGCAAGGCCCATCCAGTCTGCCCATTTCTTTTTCTACCTTATAAATGTGCCATCGGCCTTTGCTCTGTCAGTGGCCTATCTATTCATACTCATCTGTATTGCTCCCTTATGCCTATCCCATGCCTGTTTGAAGCCCTGCACTGTATTCATAGCCACCACTTCCTGAGGTAGACTGTTCCATGCATCCACCCACCTTTCTGTGAAAAAGAATTTCTTCTCATTCCCCCTTAATCGGCCTCCCTTTAATCTCATGTTGTGTCCTCTTGTCCTGCTATTTTTCTTATATTTAAACATGTCAGACTCTTCCACCTTGTTAATGCCCTTAAGGTGTTTGAATGTTTCGATCACATCACCTATCTCCTCCCTTGCTCAAGGGTATACATATTGAGCTCCGTTAATCTGTCCTCATATGTCTTCTGATGCAGTCCCTGCACCATTTTGGTTGCCCTTCTCTGGACTGCCTCAATTTGGTTAATGTCCTTGTGAAGGTGTGGCCTCCAGTACTGCATGCAGTATTCCAGATGAGGCCTAACCAGTGTCTTGTAAAGAGGGATTATTACTTCCCTCTTATGACTTGTGATACCCCTACTAATGTACCCTAACATCCCCCTAGCCTTCACCTACTGCTTTAGAGGTCTGCTTGGATGATTTCAGGTCATCAGTTATGATGATGCCCAAGTCTTTTTCTTCCTTCGTGATTGCCAGCAACTCCCCTCCCAGCCTATAGGTGGCTTCAGGGTTTCTCTTCCCTATGTGCATGATATTGCACTTCTTTTGATTAAATCCCAGTTGCCACTCTTCTGACCATTTTGCTAGTTTATCCAGGTCTTTTCTCATTCTGCCCACCCCATCTGGATCATCTACTCTGTTGCAGACCTTGATGTCATCTGTAAACAGACAAGCCTTACCCTCTAGTCCATCTGCAATGTTACTAATCAAGATATTGAAGAGGACTGGCCCCAGGACTGATCCCTGATGTACCCCACTTGTGACTTGCATGTCTTCTGACTATATACTATTTACCACCACTCTCTGTTTTCTGCCCGTCCACCAGTTTGACACCCATTTGACCAACTTCTGACCCACCCCGAGCCTACCCAGCTTACTTATTTATCAATCTTCTATGTGGAACAGTGTTGAAAGCTTTACTGAAGTCAAGGTAGGCGACATCAACTGCTCCCCCTTGGTCCACCACTCTGGTTACCTAGTCAAAGAAATCTCTGAGATTAGTTTGACAGGACTTACCTTTTGTAAACCCATGCTGTCTTGGATACTGTGCCCCTATGGATTCCAGGTGTTGCACCATCCTTTCCTTAAGGAGTGCCTCCATAATCTTGCCCACTACTGAGGTAAGGCTGACTGGTCTGTAGTTCCCTGCCTCCTCCCTGCTACCACTCTTGTGGAGCAGGATCACATGAGCTCTTCTCCAGTCTTCTGGGACCTCTCCTGTGTTCAGAGACTCACTAAACAGTTCTGATAATGGCTCTGCTAGTTCCACCCTTAGCTCCTTAAGTACCCTGGGATGCATGCCATCAGGTCCCATTGCCTTGTCCACCCTCAGCTTAGCGAGCTCTTGTAGGACCCTTTCTTTTGTGAAGGGTGTAGTGCTCACCTCCCTCCCCCCTGTGTCCATGGTGCTGAACTGTAGGCCCTGCGCTGCCTTCTTTTCAGTAAATAGCGAGCAAAAGTTTCTATTTAGGATAGATACTTTTACAGGGTCCTCCTCCTCCTCACACGCCCCCCTTTTCTCCTTTGAGCTTAGTGATACCCCCCTCTGGACTTTCTCCTTTCACTAATGTATCTATAGAAAGTCTTGTCACCTTCTTGTACTGTTCATGCTAGTGTTTCCTCAGTTTAGGACTTTGCCTGCCTTACTGCCTTCCCTGATTCCCTTAGGGCAGTTTGGTATGCCTCCCTATCTTTATCCCACTGGGTTCCCTTATATTTCCTGAAGGCCAGCCTGTTGGCTCTGACCTTTTCTGCTACTGTATTTGAGAACCAAAGTGGTTTCCTTCTTCTTTTGCACTTCCTTTTCTCTCTAACACAATGGGATGTTGCTTCAAGTATTGCATCCTTAATGCTTGCCCACTTTGCCTGTACCCCCTCATCAGTGTTTCTTTTTGCCAGGGGCTAGCTTAACTCTGTTGGCCATCTTATCAAAGTCAGCTCCTCTGAAGTCCCACTAACATTACAATGCCACCTCATTTGCTGAGAGCCACCTTGGTCCAATGAGAACCTAAAAGCAATCAGGGAGTGATCAGAAATGATCATGTGCTCAATCGAAACTGACAAAGTTCTTTGGAACAGATTATGAGACACCAGGAATCAATCCTACTGTAAATCTGACGTACAGATGAATAATCCGTGTAATCTCTCTCAGTAGGATTAATGATCCACCACACTTCCCAAAGCCCACGATCATCCCTAAACTTAGAGAGTGCACTTGAACCTGCAGTTGCCAGTTGAGTAGGATTACCACTTCGATCACTCACAGGGTCTAAAACCTCATTCATATCTCCCCCTAAAATAAAATCTCCTATACCTTTATTTTTGAGAACTTGCAAAAAAGAGTGAAAAAAGAGTGAATTATCAGTGTTCAGACCACACACCAACATCAAAGCACACATATTATAATCCAGAGTGCACGTAACCAGCACCCTTCTCCCTTGAGGATCCCTGGAAACTGAAGTAGGACCAATTCACCTCTCTAGTCACTAATATCATGAGCCCCCCCCCCCATTTGGAGGAAGCCTATGCTGCAAAAACCTGCCCTTTCCAACTAACCTTTAATCTATCTGCCTCTCTCTCTGCAATAAGTGGGTTTATTGTAGAAATGCTATTTGCCCCTATTCTTAATATGTGTTAACACCTGTTTCCACTTAATGGGAACGTTCATTCTCCACACATTCCAAGAGACTACTTTATACATTGACATAGTGCTATTGCCCAATCCCTCAGAGTGCAGTCATGCCCCTCCCATCCCCTCCAACGGTGGCAAAAGAAGAAAGGCATGTGCTCTCAACTCAAATGTCCAAAACCACGTCTAACAATAAGACTAGAAAGGTAATATACCCATAACGTACAACTGAAAATAAGTAACAAATAGATTATCATGTCTCCCCATCTGTACTAACATTGGGTATGTGTGGGGCCACTGCCTCCGCTCCATGGAACTCTACTCCAAATTAAAGAAGACCCCCTCATGGTGATATAAGAATTGCCCTGTAAACCAAGTTAAAAAATTCAATACCCCGGCAGGAAAAAAGAAAACAACTTCTCATGAGCCAATATCTATTTACAGGTATAAAACTAAAATATTTAGCAAAGTGAGGCCTACACAATAAGCATGTAACAAATGTGTAAATCATATTAGGAAAGAAAACAGAAACACCCACAAATCCCCACACCGTACCCCCAAACCCACTTAAAAAGCCTACTTCAAGACCCCCATAGGTAGTATTGTAACCTAGAGGTACCCAGGGATGCTAAAATCCCTCTCCGTTCAGAGGAACAAAATCAATAAAATTGTGTATAATCAGAGGACTAAATAAATTGCAAATTCCCCCTGCATTAAACAGTGAGCACCAGACTTAACACAAATTTGAGATACAAGCTAATAGAGTTGCAGCATAATAACAAGGCTATATACAGAAACATAGAAATTATCAGCAGATAAGGCCCGCTAAGCCCATCCAGTCTGCCTGTAGACCCTATACATTGTATGTGGCCATTTACCCTATGTGATCAATGGCTTTTCATCACTGCCTCCCCTCTAAAGTTTCCCTTGTGCCTTTCCCAGGCGTGCTTAAACCCCTCCACTGTGCTTGCCCCCACCACCTCCTGTAGCAGACTATTCCAAGCATTGTCTACCTTTTCTGGGCAGAAAAACTTCCTCACATTACCTCTTAATCTACCCCCTTCCAATTTCATATTATGCCCCTTTGTTCTAGTACTTTTTTTACATTGGAAAAGGTCCCCTGCCTGCACCTTGTTTATGCCCTTGAGGTACTTGAAGGTTTCAGTCACGTTCCCCTGCTCTTTCTTCTCCTCCAGTGAGTACATACTGAGGTCCCTTAGTCTCTCCTCATATGTTTTGTGGTGCAAGCCTGACCATCTGTGTTACCCTCCTCTGGATAGTTTCCACCTTATCTATGTCCTTTTGCACAGATGTGGCCTCTAGAACTGCATGCAGTGCTCCACATGAGGCCTTACCAATGTTTTATACAATGGCATCACCACCTCCCATCTCTCGCTGGTGGTACCTCTGCCTATGCCGCCCAGCATGCCACTGGCACTCCCTACCACCTTTGTGCATTGCTTTGATCCCTTAAGGTCATTTTTTATTTTTAGATTTCAGATAACACCTTTGAACCAAGGCTCTTTTACAAAGGTTCCACATCAGACATTGAGATACAACATAGCGGCAATGTACATAGAATGAGACAGCATAGAAGCAATATACATACAATGAGACTATGACAACTTTAGCAGTTAGAGGCTTTGTCAAGCACAGGGAGCTAAGGCTACTTAATCAAGATAAAACATGGAACAGTTAGGTTGATTGAAAAAGGAGACTAAGTAGAAAACTGGAGCAGTGGCATAGGAGATGAGAAAATCTATTACAGGGAGGAGAAGGAAGGACTGTTGAGAAAGACACGGTGGAGGGGGAGTGAGGGTGGTCCAAAGGATGAGACGGGTGAAGGGGTGGGTCAGAGATGATAAATCCCAGGTTCCTTTCCTCTTTGGTGACAGTCAGCCCCCCCCCCACCTGTTGCTCTCCCCAGAGCTCTCTTTACCTAGGTGCATTATTTTGCATATCTTTGCATTAAACCTCAGTTGTTACATCTGTGACCATCTTTCAAGCTTCTCCAGGTCCCTCTTCATTTTCTGCACCCCTTCTGGAGTATCAACCCTGTTGTAGATCTTGGTGTCATCTACAAACAGGCAGACCTTTCCTTCCAGACCTTCTGCAATGTCACTAATGAAGACATTGAACAGGATGGGTCCTAGAACTGATTGCTGTGGTACCCCTCTGGTCATCCGCCTCTCCCCAGATTGTACTCCATTTACCACTACTCTCTCTCTCTCTGTCTCCTGTCTTGTTAACCAGTTTCTAGCCCAGTTCACCACTTTGTCTCCCATGCCCAGACTACCCATCTTGTTAATCTCATTCCTTCCCAGGAAGAGAAAACAACCACAATGCAGTTCTTCAGTCCAAGTTCTTCCCCAGCTTTTTGATCAGCAGAATATACTCAGGGTAGTGAGCTTTCCAGTAGAAAAATAAAAAGTCTGAACTGGGTACAATTGCTGCAAAATACATATCAATCAACGTTCATCCTCCCAACCTAAAAAATCATCCCATCCCCCAATATATCAAATCCCCTAAAGAAACTCCATGCAAAAAGGGGAAACTTCCAGGCAGAACCCCGATTTAACTTCACAGGAATGGAGCTATCAAGGAAGGTCCCTCACATAACTCACCCAAACAAAAAGAATATGGTTCCCATCTTGCTCCATCTGATCTGGAGCTGTAAGAAAAAGAAAAGAAACTACATGGAGCTGTCAGTATATACCATAAACCACTACAAAACTATTCCAACACTAAAACACAGAGCAGGGACCTTCTGAAACAGCAAGAGCCATCCCATACTCAAAAATAAAAAAGAAAGAAGCTGCTAGTATCTCCCCAGACCCTCCTCCCCCCACCACCACTACCCAACAACAAATGTCCAGTTAAATGCCCTTTAAGCCTTTCACACTCCTGTAAATAGAGCTAAAAAAACACTGAAGCTGAAAACAGGGATCCCAAAATTAACTTACTTGGAATGGAGCACTCCTTCCCCACCAATGCCTGAGGGCTGACTAAAATGAAAATAAAAGTACCCTCTAAGTGACATTGAGGGATTTCCCAGCTGTTCCATAGGAAAGAGAAGAAAGGTTCATACCACTGCAAAAGTCACTTAGTACATAGTATCCTTGTCTTATGGTGATGGACAGGGTGAAGAGGTCCGAAGCAGTGCATATCTTATCAAAGAGGAGTTTAATCTTGTAGCGAATCATTGCGGTTTAGGAGCCTGGGTCAATTTAGATCCAACTGTTGCTTTCTCTGTTATTAGTCAGGGCAAGTCTTGGAGAAACTGCCTGGTTGCCTCCTGCGTATCAAAGACTCCAGTCTGTTTAGAATCCAGATCATCAGCACAGCCGGAGGTGCTGAATAACAATGAAGCCCTTTCTCCCTGGCAAGATCACAAATTTTGTCACATGCCTTCAACTCTCTAACAACCTCTTAAGGTAGTATGGTCTAAAAGTTAATTGGTATCCTTGCCATAGATTGACCTTTGAAGCCCATACACTTTGGAGAATATTTTCACCATCTGTGTACCATAATAACTTGAAAACCACAGGACAAGAATATGCTGAAGAATCGCCAGTCTGAGGGCCAGTTAGAACTCTGTGAGCCCTGTCTATCTCTACAACTGTGTCGGTTTGCCATTTTAGTCAATTGGGAAGATGAGATTGTAGAAAATTAAGCATATCACTGCCCTCCGACCTTTCTGGGAGACCAAAAATCCTGATATTGCTTTGCCTATTCCTCATCTCTTGGTCATCAAGCTTCTCCCATAAAGCCCCAATTTCTCAATCCGCTAGATCAATCCATCACTCAACAGGATGGGCCCAGTTTTCAATGTAACCCCTAGATGGCGCTATCCCAGGGGCTACTACTCCTGCCTGATTTGCCACTAACAGGTTGAGGGGTCTGGATCCAATGGCGGGTGCCTCCACCCAGAGGTCAGGGTTTACAATAGTTAAACTAACTTGGTCACAGCCCTCTGGGACACTGCAACCCCCCCTTTCTTCCCACTAGTGGCCCACACAATACATCAGAATTACCTTTACAGTATACACTTACCCCCAGGACTGGTTCCGGCACTGGGACCTCCTGTGAAATAAGATACAGTGCAACAATCACAGTACAGTACTTTAACATAGACAAATACCTCAGGCAGTATAACTTTGCTGAAACAAGCAGCTCTGATTTATTTAGGGATATAACAAGGACGGGGAAATCAGGTTAATTAGCTTATCACTCTACTCATCTACCTATGGCTCTGTGCACAGGCCTATCCCTATCAGTTATTGTCCTGGTACCCAAGCCCTAGTGCTAGTCCAAACCGTGGCAGCTGGTAGGGGCCCTTTCACACAGAGAAAAGGAGAATTAAACAGTCAGCAGTACAGTAATTCCATTTGGATTTAATGTGGCAATTCAACAGGGAGCGACCCTGAATTAGTACTCACGACCTCCAAATAAGATAGGGTTCTTCAATGTCAGCAGGGCTACTCTTGAGCTCCAAGAGACTCCTCACACATTTATATGGTAAACAGTCACAGGCAAAAGTCACTTAATGGCAGCAGAATTCACTTGAGGTACACAAACCTCTTCACATTTATATGGTAAAAGAAAGCACTATACCAGGCAGGCTGCATCTGTATCCCGATTGCAATTACTGCACAATACCGGAGAACACACAGCAGATTCAGTTCCTGACAGACCAGATGCAATTTTCAGCAATTCCTCCAGTCTTCTACAGGGTGAGCCTGGTTTCTACTCTTCAGATATCCTTTGATTCTCTTCACAGGGACAGATTCAGTCTAACAAGCTGCAGACGGAACTCTGGACCTTACACATGTTTTTGACTAAAACTGTGCACTGAAGGAGCACAGGTTCCATTCCCTTCACTGCCAAAGCTCAACTGAAACTCCCAACAGACAAACCGGGCACTTCCTTTGAGTTCCTCCCAGTTCTTGACTGGATTGGCTCACACTCACAATAGACTGCTGCTGTTGGTCCAAAAGGCCGAAGTCTCAAACTACATCTCCCAGAGTCACTGCCCATACAATCCTCTTTGTGGCTGGCTCAGATTATGAGTCCAAGTTCTGATTCGTCCAAGGCACCATTTTAGAGCTAGCTTACCCCACACTGATTGGTCCAGTTCAGCAGTTCAAAACCAGAATGGGGAACTAGGCAGACACAGTTCTGACTGCAAAGAAAGCAGGTTAGACAAACTGTATTTTCATTATTACTCTAAATTATTTCTGGCAAACAGTTACATCTTTCAGATAGGTTCCCTTTGCACCCTAGTGACTGCAAAATGGAGTGAATTGGCAGCAGCTCGAGTGGTACTCAAACAGAGAAGCACACAGTCCCCCACAACTAATTATGTCTGCAAGCAGACAGCTCTTAAAGAGACAGTACCAGAGGTTCTAAAACACTCACTGATAAATAAGGCTTAGCGCCAAACACCATTCAGGCTTGGAGCATTCAAGCAAGCTCCTGGAAGTCTTTTGGGAACCCCATTTGCAGGGGGTTACACCCTTCCTGGCCTGGAAAGCTTGACATCCGCGTCAAGCAAGTACTATAAGTTTCAACTGCAACCATATACATTTGCATTAGGCTCACACATGTAATCATCAGTCAATACATAATTTTACCAAGAACACATTTCTGAAACATTGCAGTACGTCCTCTTTACACAGTATTACACATACATTTGTACCATAACTCAAGTTATTACCTCTTGTACATGAAACCTGAAGAGAGGGGCCCTTCCTATCCAGTTACCTTGGGGCTGGACGGGGCAAGGGCACCATACTTAGAGGGCAACACAAGTAACTTGAGTTAGCACTGATGCTCAGTTTGGGCAATGAGCCTCGGGACACGTGACACTCCTTTATGGACAACATTGAGAGGCAAATCCACAGGCCTCCCAAGGGAATCATAACTGAGGTGCACCACAGGCTTTACAGCTCGACCAGTCTTTCTAGGGGAACTGTTACAGTCTCTGCACTCTGAGCCTCATTTTCAGCATTGTCCTCACTTGTCAGGGAGTCTCCATGGGGTAGAGAGGCTAGAACTTGGGGCACTTTCAGCTCCAGGAGTTGCAGTTTCTGGAGTCTCAACATTTGGCTCACAAGGAGAGCTTTCGGACACTGGCAGTGGACTGTCAGGCACTCAAAATACTCTTCTTGTTCCGGTGTATCACCAGTCTGCCCTAATCTATCATTTCCTCCTGAAAGCTCAAACAGTTCAACCATGCACAATGATTCCATTTCATTTGATCTGATGCTTTGTACTTCACTTTCTGGGAGCATTGGCTCCAGGGATGAACTGGGGGCTTAGATAGTCCAGAAGGCCCAGCTTTGTCTCCAGTATTGACTAGGGAATTGCCCCTAAACAATTGACTCAGTTCGTAAGAAGGATAGTATTCAAAGTCTCTCACTTTCTTCTGATATGGACTGACAGTCATGCTCAACGGGAACTTGCAGGGGAAACTTTAACTCTTGCTTCTGTAGGTGCAGACTTCCTTGATCTTTTCTTAGCAGCGGCTCTAGTCACTGGTCCAGAGGGGGCATCTTCTGGGGCTCAGACTCAATCAGGATTTGTCCAATGGGCAGTAAATGATTTCTATGCATTGTTTTTACATCTTTTGAATTATTCTCAGGCCTTACTTTGTACACTGGCAGATCATCTAGTTTGCCCACTAGAATGTGAGGGAGATGGTGCATCTGTCAGCAATCTTGTGCTTGCCATGCAGTCCCAGATTTCTTAGTAATACCCAATCTCCTCCTGGAGTTCCTGTGCTTTCACCTTTTATCATACCTTTCTTTGTTGGCCAGATTTCTTTTGGCAGCCATGGTTTGAGCCAGTTGGTACGCATGAGTTAGCTGGGCCTTTAACTTTTGCACATACTGTAAATAGTTGTCAGCTTGAACCCCATCAGGAGAGCCAAAACACCACATCTACTGGTAGTCGAACTTTCTTCCAAACATCAGGCGGTAGGGAGGAGCAGTGGCATCACTTTCTGGTGCAGTTATAAGCATGTACCAGGGTGCTAATTTGTTGGCTCCATCTAGGCTTGTCCTTTGGGTGCAGGGTGCCTAGCATATCTAGCAAAGTGCGGTTGAAACGTTCAGGCTGTGGGTCCCCCTGGGGGTGGTAAGGAGTGGTTCTGGACTTTCGCTCTCCCCACAGAGAAAGCATCTCTTTGATCAGACGACTCTCAAAGTCTCTCCCTTGATCAGAATGGATTCTTTGTGGAGCCCCATAGTGAACAAAAAAGTTTTCTACAAGTACTTTGGCTACAGTGGATGCTTTCTGGTCTTTGGTGGGGAAAGCTTGGGCATATCTCGTGAAATGGTCAGTGACCACCAGCACATTACTGATATTTCTTTGATCTGACTCCAAACTTAGAAAATCAATACAGACCAGCTCCATGGGTGCACTGGTGGTTATATTAACAAGGGGGGCAGCCCTCTGGGGCAAAGCTTTCCTCTGTAAGCAGCGACTACAAGTTCGAATGTGTTGCTCCACATCAGCCCCCATCTTAGGCCAATAGAATCTGGATCTCACCAAGTCAAGTGTTCTGTCTATACCAAGGTGCCCCATGTGGTTGTGCAAGGACCTCAATACTGAGTCTCGAAAGGCAGTGAGCAGCACTAGTTGTTGTTTGTCTACTTGTCCCTCTGTCTACTGTTTCTCTGTATAACAGTTTATTGATCAGTTTCAATTTAGGACCTTCTTCTTGTATAACAGTGCAGTTCTCAAATCAGTGGAGCGTAATTTGGACACATCTTTTCCTGCATAGAGGGCTTCTAAAGCTGCTTTGATCATGGGATCGCGGATTGAGCCTGCCGAATACTGTCATTGTCCAGCTGAGGCAGTGCACCAATGTCTATTGCAGAAAAGTGGCAATAAGCAGCAGGTATGCAATTCTCAGAGGGTCCCAAGCAATCCACTATGCAGTCCACTCGCGTCCGTGGACATTTGTTCCTCCCTGTCAAACTTCAGCAGAGTGCCCGAATGTCAGGTTCCTGCCAATCGGACCCAATCATTCTGGGGAACAGGCCTCCTGGAGAGAGCATCAGCATCTATGTGGTTCAGACCTGCTTGGTATTCGAGAGCATAGTCGTATGTAGATAATGCAGAAAGCCACCTATGGCCAGTGGCATCCAACTTAGCTGAGGTCTGCACATAGTTTAAAGGATTATTGTCAGTTTTACTAGTATTTTAGCCCATACAAGTACTCATGGAATTGGTCAACAATAGCCCACTTCAAAGCTAGAAACTCTAACTTATGTAAGGATAGTTCTTTTCGGATGGGGTCAGACTTCTACTGGCAAAGGCCACTGGTCTCAGAGCCATTCTCTGCTCTTGGTACAACACAGCCCCAACCCTTGCAAGCTAGCATCAGTGTGCAGGACATAAGGTTTTCTTGGATCGGCATAGGCCAGCACTGGAGCATGGGTAGTTGATAAATGATCTCATGAAAAGCAGTCTCATTAATCAGGAGTCCAGCAGGATCCCAAATACTTCACTCGGATGAAAATACACTCTTTCAGTCTTGAGGGACGCTGACTTTTGGTATTTTTGTGGGTTGGGGATACCCTTGAGTAAGGTTAAGTAAAGGATGGATCACTCTTGAATAGTCCTTGATGAAACGCCGATAATAACCACAGAATCCCAGGAATCTTTGCAGTTCTTTTAGATTTTGGGCTGTGGCCAGGTGGTCAAGGCCTCAACTTTACTTGGTCGGTCTCTATTCCCTCGGTGGATACTATGTGTCCCACATACTTACTGATGTTTGAAAGAATTGACCTTATCAATGGACAGTTTAAGGCCAAAGTCCTCCAGTCGGTCCAATACCTTAAATAATCTGCTCTCATGTTCCTCAGTGAGCTGCCAAACACAATAACATCATCTAGGTATTACCAGGCACTCTAGTAAGTTCATGTCCCCCTGCACGCTTCCATCAATCGCTGAAAAGTGGCTGGGGCACCTGAAATCCTTGAGGCATCCTCATGAATTCATAGAAACCAGCTGACAGATAAAGGCTGTCTTTTTCACGGTCCTCTGGGGCCATCGGGATCTGGTAGTACCCACCGCGGAGATCCAGCACAGAGAACCACTTGCCCCTGCTAGGGCAGTCCAAAAGTATCCTGAATGCGGGCATTGTGTACTGATCAGGGATAGTCCGCCGTTTAAGGTGCCGATAATCCACACATCCTTACTGTTCCATTCTTTTCCTCACTACCACCACAGCAGGAAGCATAAGGGCTTCTGTTCTTGTATTACACCAGCAGCTAACATTCTCTTGCAGATGCCGTCTCACATCATCTATGTCAGCAGGGTGCCAGGCGTCGAGACCTCTCACGAAAATGGTCTTTTCACTCATGCAGCCGGATATTGTGCTCCAGCTCCTTGCATGCATCCTACATACATTCTTTAAAGAAAACACACTAGACTCTCTGGGCAAGCTTCTCACTGATCTCACTTTCCATTCAGCTGGCAGCGAGGGAGTCCGAAATCAAACAAGTCAGGCGTTACTCTGTCATTCTTCCTTGAACTCTTGCTGCTGGGTAGCACTGGCAGTGTCTGCACAATGCACATTAGCCAGGATGCAACCTCTATTTACTCGAATGTCTCCTCACACACATTATGAACTTGAACCATTACCCTTCTGGCATAAGCATGGGCTCTAGCGGGCAAATACTAAACTTGACCAGCAGTCCTCTGGCAATTTTCCATTGCCTGGTGCATCCAACATTAATATTTTATTCTTAACATCCTTTCTGATACGGACTCTCCCTGTAAGGTACACTGGGCATTTGGCACCAGGATCAGAGACTCAGGATCCTTCTTCCATACAATTCCGACCCGGTTCCTCTGGTTCTATTTTTTCAGCATCTCTCTGCCTCATAGGCCTTCTTAATTAAAGCCGAACTCTTAAAGCTCTACTAGTCTTTGACCCTGTTTTTCATAACACAACTGTGCCAGCCTTCCAACATATGAGCATTTGTTCCAATCAACAAAGGACACCATCATACAGTCCAGTGGGGGACACACTAAGGCTAGGGTCTCTACTTGTTCGCCACTCCAGCCACGGAGGTGGGAAAGACAGCCAAATTCGGATATACCCGAATAGGGGTAGGCCTTCTCACTTAACCCCCATACATGCAGTCCTTCTAATGGTTGTAAGGGTACGTCTGACAAATGCTTCTGATACCAATCTTGGAACATAATTGTCACTTGGGAGCCACTGTCTAATACAGCTCTTGTAGACACTCCATTCACCTTTACAGTGGTCTCCATGGAGGGACCCACTATTCTGGACCAGTCTGGAGAGGCGGTAGTGGGGGCCTGGGCAACTGACCTTGCCACAAAAGGACATGAATTAGCATTTTTGGTGCCCTCACTGGGATCATGTCGTGCACCTCTTAACCACTGATTTGTTCTCCGAAGCTCTCCTTGTAGCCTATATGCAACTTTGTCAGTGTCTTTTGGGGACTGGCATTCCCTTTTCATGTGCCCATCTTTCCCACAATTATAGCAAAACATACTTTCTGGAGTTTGAGCTGGCCGAGGCGCCACACTGGGAGCCAGGGCGGGGGTATTACTAACTGGAAACCTGGGTGCCATCTCTGTCTGTGGTGTGATAAGCATTTGGAGACATCTCGTCAGTTTCTCCACTTCCATGGTCAAGGAATTGAGTTTGGAGCTGTTATCAGCAGGAGATACATGGGTGGGTACCCCCACCCCCATAGCAGATGCAGTCGGATATAGGTCAGGGCCCGTACTTGCAGGCGTGGCCTTCATAAAGGGACTGTTTTTGAATTCCCAGATCTCTCTCAACAGTTCGCCCCATTGTGGCATATCTTTTTCCTTGCCAGAGCACTCATTTACTGCCAACCTCTGCCCCTGAACTTCACTTGATGGGTCACCCTCAGTCACTCGGGTCGTAGCTGCAGCTATTGGCAGGTCCCTCCCAAGGTCGTCTTTTTCTCAACTCCTCAATTTCTCTCATTAACTCATCATAGGAGGATGGGGATTCCAGTCGATCTGCCAGGCGAACTGAAGCAACAGCAGTTCTGAGAAGGGGGGGACTTAAGGATCCTGTCCAGCCTGGTTCAGTCCAGTTCAATCGCTGGCAAACTACCTTTTCTGAGGCATTCTTGCAACAATTTTCCAGCTGAGATACATACACAGACAACAACTCCCTTGGTACTGTTGTGCATCTCTTACTCTCCACCACAGGTCCTCATCAGAATCTGGGCTCCCATACACATTCTCCAGGGCCTCAAGATAGGCCTGTGCAGTCACTTCAGGGTTACTGGCCCGTTTAGCATGAATGGTAGCCAGGGCAGGACCTCGGAGGCTCTCACTAATCCTCTTTTGCTTTTCGGCTTCCGAGCATTGCCATTCTAGCACTTGGGGGGCAACATAGTCTATCCAGGTCTCCCAGTCATCCTCCCCTTGGGGGGTGGGGAGGGTGCCAGAGAAGATCCTCAACCTTCGGTAAGAGTCGTGACTAATGGCAGGTGCAGAAATTGGAGTCTGCATTGGTTCAGCCACCATTATGGGCACTGGAGGGGGAGAAGGTGTTGGGAGAGAACACCCCAGGTGGCAAGAATAGTTTCTTCAAGTCCTCCACAGTTTCCCTTCCCCAGCAACCATTTAGCAAATTTCTCCTCAAAAGTTTCAGATAGTGGTGGGGGCTCATTCCCTCAGGTCTTTACTGTCCTTAGTTATCACTCTCCAAGCAGTGAGGGCTCCTCTGGGGTAATGGTCTGTGGCACTTTGGAGCTATCTATGGGATCCTTAAACTCTACTAGGGCCAGGAAAGTGTGGGTGAGCAGATTAGCATGCCGACCCACCACCACAGGGTTTTGTAAACCTTCCACCTTGGAAAGTACTCCCTGCACAGTGTCCGTATTGATACCCAGGGGGATGTCCAGGATAAGCATAGCATTTTGGGGGTCGATCTCCTCCCCAGTACACCACTCCACCAGCCGGTGCACAGTCACTTCTGTCGGGGTACCCATTTTTTTTGTTAACAGTGGTTCAGAATATGGCCACTAGAGGACACACAATCCCAGCGGTGAGCCTCCAAGATGTAACCCCTAGATGGCGCTATCCCAGGGGCTACTACCCCTGCCTGATTTGCCACTAACAGGTTGAGGGGCCTGGATCCAATGGCGGGTGCCTCCACCCAGAGGTCAGGGTTTACAATAGTTAAACTAACTTGGTCACAGCCCTCTGGGACACTGCAACCCCCCTTTCTTCCCACTAGTGGCCCACACAATACATCAGAATTACCTTTACAGTATACACTTACCCCCAGGACTGGTTCCGGCACTGGGACCTCCTGTGAAATAAGATACAGTGCAACAATCACAGTACAGTACTTTAACATAGACAAATACTTCAGGCAGTATAACTTTGCTGAAACAAGCAGCTCTGATTTATTTAGGGGGATATAACAAGGACAGGGGGAAATCAGGTTAATTAGCTTATCACTCTACTCATCTACCTATGGCTCTGTGCAGGCCTATCCCTATCAGTTACTGTCCCTGGGTACCCAAGCCCTAGTGGCTAGTCAAACCGTGGCAGCTGGTAGGGGCCCTTTCACACAGAGAAAGGAGAATTAAACAGTCAGCAGTACAGTAATTCCATTTGGATTTAATGTGGCAATTCAACAGGGAGCGACCCTGAATTAGTACTCACGACTCCAAATAAGATAGGGTCCTTCAATGTCAGCAGGGCTACTCTTGAGCTCCAAGAGACTCCTCACACATTTATATGGTAAACAGTCACAGGCAAAAGTCACTTAATGGCAGCAGGATTCACTTGAGGTACACAAACCTCTTCACACATTTATATGGTAAAAAAGCACTATACCAGGCAGGCTGCATCTGTATCCCGATTGCAATTACTGCACAATACCTGGAGAACACACAGCAGATTCAGTTCCTGACAGACCGAGTGCAATTTTCAGCAATTCCTCCAGTCTTCTACAGGGTGAGCCTGGTTTCTACTCTTCAGATATCCTTTGATTCTCTTCACAGGACGGATTCAGTCCTAACAAGCTGCAGACCGGAACTCTGGACCTTACACATGTTTTTGACTAAAACTGTGCACTGAAGGAGGCACAGGTTCCTTTCCCCTTCACTGCCAAAGCTCAACTGAAACTCCCAACAGACAAAACCGGGCACTTCCTTTGAGTTCCTCCCAGTTCTTGACTGGATTGGCTGTCACCACAATAGACTGCTGCTGTTGGTCCAAAAGGCGCCAAGTCTAAACTACATCTCCCAGAGTCACTGCCCATACAATCCTCTTGTGGCTGGCTCAGATTATGAGTCCAAGTTCTGATTCGTCCAAGGCACCATTTTAGAGCTAGCTTACCCCACACTGATTGGTCCAGTTCAGCAGTTCAAAATCAGAATGGGAGCTAGGCAGACACAGTTCTGACTGCAAAGAAAGCAGGTTAGACAAACTGTATTTTCATTATTACTCTAAATTATTTCTGGCAAACAGTTACATCTTTCAGATAGGTTCCCTTTGCACTCCTAGTGACTGCAAAAATGGAGTGAATTGGCAGCAGCTCGAGTGGTACTCAAACAGAGAAGCACACAGTCCCCATACAAACTAATTATGTCTGCAAGCAGACAGCTCTTAAGAGACAGTACCAGGTTCTAAAAACACTCACTGATAAATGGCTTAAACGCCAACCACCATTCAGGCTTGGAGCATTCAAGCAAGCTCCTGGAAGTCTTTTGGGAACCCCCATTTGCAGGGGGGTTTCATCAAGATGACTAATGCGGGACTGCGTTTGCTCCACCCAGTGCCCCAGAGCTTCCACAGATACATGCAGGGTAGTCAAAGTTACCATGATGTCATTTAGATCATTTAAGATACCACACACAAAGTCTTAATTTCACTTAATTCCCAGGCAACAAGTCATGAGTCCAACTGCCACTCTATCTGTGTATCTAGGCCTGGAGCAGTGCTGTCATCCATGGGTGGAGGAGAGGATGAGAGTTTATGCTTTTTCTAAGCTGATTTCACGATATATTGCTTCCCTGCCATTTTAGCAAGCTGTTAGTTCAAGCCAAAACACCAATTGTCACCAAAAACAGTTAAAAAATAAACAAATAACCAGCCATGAGGTAGAGCTACAGAAGCTTGTCTGCACTCAGATTGGCTGCATCACGTGACCCCCTCCAAATATGTCTCTGTGTCAGGGGTTCAAGATAGTGACCATGATGTAGTGGTCATCAGCATGCATTTATGAAATTCATGTGTCATTCAATTCATTCCATAAATGCGATCTCATCCTTTCTACTAGACTGACAGCGATGGTGTCCTCCTTTCCTCATACTGAGTTTTCATATAAAGTAGTCACAGGTTAATAAGGCAGTGATAGGGAGTACCTGGCTTAGACCAGCTGCATCAACCTTGTGGCCTTCTCAAAGGTCTTCAGCACAACACAGAAGGTCTCCATCAGGCATCTCTGATTTGGGCTGATGTTTCCCTCTGCCATCTCAGTACTTTGCTCTACAGCATGCTGGTGGATAGCCTTCTATTGTTCTAGAAGTTATTATGCAATAGTTGGAGTTCTATCTAGTTGCCACATCTTGTTTCAGGTGGTGGAGGGGAAGGTACTTTAACTGATGAATGTTTAATAGCAGCTTTCCTGCCTTTACAGAATGGCTAAAATGAACACCAATGTGTTTGACCTGACCTACACATGTCTGCACAGTGGTACATACCTCAGTTAGAAATCCTTGTAGTATCAGATTAATGCAGTGAGCAAAAAATGGAAAGTGTGTATAATCTCCATCATCAACTGTCTTTACGATATGCTTTTCATTATCTGATACTATAAAACCTGGTGTTAATATGTGTGATATCAGCCACTCATCAAACTTATTTTGAATGAAGTGTAACAAGATTTCTTCACAATGGTCATTGTCAAATCCAGCAATACATAATGCTGCCTGCTTGCAGAGGCTATGGTCTTGGATGACTTGTGGCTACTGCTGCTGCTGCTGGCACCTAATCCAGAGGAGGAGGAGGAGGAGAAGAGGAACAAAGGTGACCCATTGACCATATAATCACTAGTCTGACCGCTGACCCACATCAGTGGTGATGCAAATGACTGGAACAAATGATGCTTTCTGGGAATGTGACACAGGCATGTAGGCACTCTAGTACAAATCAGGAAGAGGCACTGTGAAAAGTAAGTATGGATGGAAGCTTGATATCTTGACACTGCAACTTGCATTGGTGATAGAAAACCTGCATTGCTTACAGAGGAGAATGGCAGCAAATCAGTGACTTGCATTTCCAGAATTGCTCTTGTTAACTGTCCCTCTAGTCTGTTGACTTTATATTTCTGGCCCATTTCTAGGGACCAGATCAGTGAGAGTTAAATACTCTTTTACCTGGATGTGACAGTTGTCTGAGGCTCCTAATTCTGCCAGTTCTGTGGGTAGAAGTGCTAAGGATATATGGTTCCTCTGAGATGAGAGATTCATTGGGCTTAAGAACTGAAGAATGGAAGATGTTATGAACATTCGAAAACACGAACATATGAAGTTGCTGGCAGAAAAAGGCCCATAGGTCTACCAAGTCTGCCCGAGTGTTCAGCTTGCAGTTTACTTCTCCTGCAGCTCCCCCCATTCTCTTTGCTCCATCCCCTCTTCCCAGACTTTCCCCTCTTTTATTCTTGTCTGTACTTACCCTTCCCTTGACTCTGCCCCATCCCAGCTTAAAACTGTCCAATGACTTCAGTGCAATCAGCTCCTCCTGTAGTGCATTCCACCCAGCCACCACCCTCTCTGTGAAGTAGTACCTCCTCATCTCTCTCCTGAATCTTCACCCTTCCAACATAAGACGGTGCCCCCTTATCACCCTTCCTCCCTGTAAGTGGAACAATCCCCTCATTTTGACCCTGTTTATGCCTTTTAAGTATTTAAAGGTCTCTGTATTCTTCCCTCTCTCCCTTCTGTCCTCCAAGGAGTATATGTTGGGCTATCTCAGTCTTTCCTCATAGGGCTTTTCCCCTTGGCCCATGATCATTGTTTTCACCCTATGCTGCACCCCTTCCAGCAATCTTACTGTATGTCCTTTTTAGGTAAGGGCACAAGTACTGCACACAGTTCTTAAAGTGTAGCCTCACCACTGATCTATACAAGGGCAGGATAACCTTTTTTCTTGAGGTGATCCATACAAAATTACGACTGACATAATCTCAACAATGAGAAGCCCAATACCAGAATCCCGACAGGACTGTAATCCCAACAAATGGATGCCTGACAAATAAAATCCCAACAGTTAAAATCCAGACAAAAATAAAATACAGCGCATCTGGCAAAAACAACAAACATTGTCCTGTAGATCAAAAATACAGATTGGAGTAAAGATTGTTTCCATGTTTTGTAACTGTTTTACTGTGTTTCAATCAGTTAGTAGAGAGTGCAGATTATTGCAAAGCACTGAATCAAACCCGGTTTATGGACAAGATGAGCGAAGGTGTGCGTGATTGAATCAAGGTAGTTTTTTTCACATTTCTTGTTGCCGCATATTTGTACTAGGTGTTCATTCAGCATTCTCAGCTGCTCTTTTACTTCCTAGAATAATGTTGCACTGACTTTAGGTTAAGTAAAACCATCTGAATGAAGTCACTGGAAAACTCTGTGCTGTCTTGGACAGTGTAACTGACAAGCCCAATGGCTGTGACTTTACAAAATACTACCTTGGTTCAGATGACAAAAAAAAGTATAGTTTCACAGATTAAGCTTCAATAGTTACACTCCAAACTAAGAAACACACTGTTAGGCTCAAATGGGAGCTGATAATTAATTGAGTTTATGTTTTGTTTCAAGTAAAATACAGCACATCAAGCAAAAACAACAAAAACTGCTATCACATCCCTGCAATACTTTCACAAAGCTTGGATCAGAGCTAAGAATATAACATTCTAGACAGGTTGCCACTACAAAATGTACATCATGTAAAGAAGTAACTAAGCAAAATTGTGTTGTGTTGCTTTGCCGATCCGTTGTCCACCAACAAGGCTCTAAGGCCTGTCAGAACCCTATCCTACTGGATGACCCCATCCGTTACGTCTGCACCCCATGCCACCCATTTCTCCTTTCCTTTGTGCTATTGATCCATCTTTTTCTTTGGTGAACATCAAGCAGAAGTACTCATTGAGTGCCTCCCCCTGGTCTTCCCCTTTTTCTGCCCAACCCCCCTCCCTCTTGATTCTGACAATCTCGTCCTTACAACTCCTCATCTCCCTTATGTACTTGAAGAAATACTTATCCCCCTCTCTGATCCCTGAGCCAAGCTCAGCTCCCTTGCTGCTTTAGCTGCCCAGACAGCTCTACTTACTTCCTAGATTTCTTAGGTACTCCTCCTTGTCCTCCCATCACCCAGATTTCTTGTACCTGTAGAAGGCCACTTACTTCTCATTCACTTTCCCCGGCACTTCCCTGTTCAACCAGCTAGAATGTTTAGACCTTGACTGCTTTCTCTGTGTCTTGACACATGTGCTCATGGCCTCTGTCAGATCCCTCTTTGTGATATTGATAGACCATTTCTGTTTGGCATCCATCCCTGGCAAATTTCAGCAAGATGCCCCCCTAGGTTGCTGCCCATCCTGACAAAATCTATCTTCCTGAAGTCTACCAATCTCATCGTGGTCCTAGCTGACACCCTACCTGAGTGGAGGGAGAACCACACTGAGCGTTGATTGCTTCCTACCAGTGGGACTTGTAAGACCCTATCCTGAACTTGGTCCTCATTTACTAACACAATATCCAGTATGTTACCTTCCCTGGTGGGCTCTGTCACACCCTGCACTAGGTACCAGTCTTGGATAGCTTCTAGCAGTACTTGTTCCCTGATGTTTCTGGTAGTCACGGTCCACCAGTCAGTCCCAGGTAGGTTGAAGTCGACCACTATGACCATACTCCCTCTGCCTCCGACCTTTCTGATTTGCTCTCCAAGTCCCTGTTATTTTCCTTGTTTTGTGAGGGTGGCCTGTACACCACCCCCATCCTAATCTTCTTACCTTTGGAGTTTTGGAGTGTTACCAATATGGCTTCTGGCTTCCCCTGTTTCTCCTCCCCCAGTACATAGTATTCCATCCCTCACATAAATAGCCACCTCCTCACCCTTGCCCCCTCCTGTCTTTGTGGTATGCCTTGTATCCAGGTAGCACGAGATCCCAGTCATGGTATTGGGTGGGCCAGGTTTCTGTGATGGCTGCAATATCTACCTACCCCACCGCCATCATTGCATTCAAGGATACTGCTATCCCCTGTGTGTCCTGCCCCTCCTCTCCCCGTATAACATTAGAATTAACAAAGTATAAGAGGGTAGCATCTTTCAGAAAAAGAGATGAGCAAGAACAAGGGGGCACAATTTGAAGATGGGGGGATGGTTCAGAGGTAATGTTAGAAAGTATTTTTTCACAGAGGGGGTTGCGGATGCATGGAACAGCCTTCCTGAGGAGGTTGTGGAGTCAGGAACAGTGGGAGAATTCAAGAATGCATGGTACAGGCATAAGGCAATTCTATTGGGGGGTAGGAGGAAGTAAGCTGTTGATTAACTAGAATCTGCAGCTTATCCATCAGGTAGTGAAATGGACAGACTGGGTGGGCCAAACGGTCCTTATCTGCCGTCAAATTCTATGTTTCTATCTCTCACACCTGCTTCTGCTTCTTGATAGATTCCCCTCCCTCCCCTCCTCCCTGTCAGGGGAGATGCATTTCAGTCTCCCATGATTGGTGACTCTTCTTTGCAGTCTCCCTCTGACCCCCCCCTCGTCAGTTTAAACTTATTTTAGTTATAATGTAATCCTCCTTCCTCTGTTTCAAAGTCCTTGTACCCTCCTTGCTCAGGTGCAGCTTATTCCAAGCACAGAGGTCCTTCTTGTCCCATATCTCGTCCCACCCTTCAACTACCCCGTACCCCATGGTTCCACACTACCACCCCCAGCCACCTGTTAAACTTTTCTATTGTCTGCTTCCTATTGGAGCTTACCCTAGGTACTGAGAGTACCTCAGAGAATGCCAGTGACCTGCCCAGCTGAGTGCAGCTTCTTCCAACCTCCTCGAACCTCTCTTGCACTTCCTCCACCCTACTCCTCTCCAAGTCATTTGTACCTAGGTTCACCATCATAAGAGTTTTATCCCCCCTCCACACACATCTGCATATACTTCACCCAGGCATGGCTTTTCCTCATACCCTTACCCCCTCATTTCACCTCTTTCAGAACTGAATCCAATTGCAGCAAACTGGAGCTACAGTCTGTGGCAGAACCTGATGCTTGCTGCAGCCAGGCTATGAGCAATTCTTCAGTGATTGTACGGCAATTCTGTGATGGGTTTTACATTCTCTGGCAACTCAGATGGTCCCCAAAATAAAATCTAGTTACCTAGAAAGACTGCTCAGCAAAAGGCAACCTGTGGCAGTTTGGCAAATGCACAGGCAAGGCAATGCAAAGCAATTCTGACATCATGATTTGGATTGGATATGGGGTATGAGGAATTGAAGAGTTATTTTCTTTTACTGCAGTGTGTTTTGCCCCATGACTCCCTTCCCCCTGCCCAGTGCTGGCTTACCACAGCTATGATCCTAAGAATGTCTTCCCCTGCCTGCCCAGTAGTTTGAAGACCAGTATTGCCTGGCTGCAAAACAGTGCTGCTCCAATGACTCCCACTCTCATACTTGCTTGAAGCCTGGTGGTGATGGTTTGTGCTGTAACACTGCTCTGGTTGCTTCCTCCTGCTTGCTTGCCAGCTCATGTAGTTCAACACCTTTGGTGACATTTGTGTCACAACCACTTGACTTACCCATCTTCTTCTCTCCCCACTCTGTAAGGATTTACTGCACTCTGTAAGGATTTACTGTGAGGCTAGAGAGTGGTTGGACCATTTTACATTATACAAAGGTCCAGAAAGCCTCCCATATTTTGTCTGCAATAATTAATAATATTTTTTTTTATTACACAGTTCTGCAACTGGCAAGTAGAACCACCATTCTTTCTCCTGAAATAAACTTCTTGATGTTGTCTCAGTATTTGAAAGATATAATGGTCATAAACTTCAGGGCTGAGTGCAAGTGAATGGGAAAAGACTGGATTCTATCTAACCACCCTGAACGCATCTCCAATGTTTCTGTACTCCCGGATACAATAAGTGACCACTCGCCTGTCATCTGTTCCTGGTCAAACAAATGCCCCAAGCCCCTCCAAGCTTATCTATGCCAGGGTTATCAAACAAGGCACTTCCAGCTGTTAAAATCTATCTAACCAGGCTGAACTGGGCAGTGCTTGACTCCCTCAATGACACCAACAAAGCTCTGGACCTATTTATCAAACATTTCAACGAAGCCTGTGACATCTATGCACCAGTGAAAAGATGAAGGTCAAAGGACAGACCAACCCCTGGGTTACTACTGACCTTTTAACTCTGCTCAAGCACAGAGACCACCTCTGGCATTGTGCTCGTGCAACTCGGACGCAAGTAAACATACAATTATACAAAGCAGCCAGAAGTGATTGCACTCGAAGAATATGGAATGCTAAATGCAGCTATTACAAAGAGGCTCTGACCAACTCTTGGGGCCAGGGAAACAAATTCTGGAACAACATAAAAGAACTCACAGGCAAGGATCCTAAAGCACCACCCACTATGCTCAACCTTCATGGCACTCCTACACTCGACCTAGGTATCATCACCAGCACTTTTAATAATGCATTTACAAACCTGGACAGTGTCCTTCCACCAAATTTTTTCAACGACCTCCCCTCCAGCTCCTCCCAAGTTACCCCCAACTAGAACGTACAACCCCAAAGTTTTTTTTTAAGGAGGTCCCACCACAAGTAGCTAGAAAATACATTCAAAAGGCCATCGGCAAACAAGGGTACAGTGGTGACTCCCTTGACCTGAAACTGCTGGCACAAGTCCTCAATGAAATCTTAGAACCACTTACAAAGATCTTTAATCTCTCGCTTAATTTGGGCCATTTCCCCTCTCTCTGGAAGAAAGCCACTGTCACACCGGTTCACAAAAGTGGATCTAGGACACTGCACACCAATTACAAACCTATCTCACTCCTCCCCCCACTATCCAAAGCGCTGGAGCGAATAGTGTCGGACCAACTAGCTGAATTTCTGGATAAGTACAATGTACAGTGCCCAGAGCAGCATGGCTTCAGAAAAGGGCACAGCACCACCACTGCACTACTGGAATTTGCAACCTTCATCCATGCCACGCTTGACAAAGGGAATTGTGGAGGGGCAGTATTTATAGACCTTACCAAGGCATTCGACACAGTTAACCACCCCCTACTGCTCAAGCAACTGTCCTCCATTGGGATCTCCAGCGATGCCCTTCCATGGTTCACCAGCTACCTTGATAATCAGATCCAATGTGTAAGGATTGCAGGATCTCTTCGATGAGAAACCGTCCACTCCGGAGTCCCCAGGGGTCTATTCTGGGCCTCTACTCTTCTCCCTCTTCATCAACAATCTCCCAGTGCCTGCCACCAAAAATATTACTATCGAGACGATGCTGTCCTGTTTTCCAGCCACCATGACATTACAGTCCTTGAATCCAGCTGCAGCTCGACTTCAATCGCGTCGAAGACTGGTTCAATTCTCATAAACTTGTCCTGAACCACAGCAAGACTAAAGCCATGTCCTTCTGTAACCGACAGAGCAGGCACAACTCTCTGTCCCTCACCATCAAGAACCATGCTGGGAACCCACTTCAGACATGTCAAGGAGTTCAAGTACCTTGGTATTACCCTGGATAGTACCCTCTCCTACACTCGGCATATTGACACTGTTGCCAAGACCGCCAATATAAGGATTGAACTACTACACAAACACAAGTACTGTATACCTCACGGATGCCTACACTAGCCATCTACAGCTCTGTCACCTCTATCATTGAGTACGGCCTTGCCATCTATGGCTCTGCCCCAACAAGTGCCCTCCACAGGATCTCAGTTGCTCTCAACAAAGCCTGTAGACTACTGGACAGGTGCAGCCGACAAACTCACACCTGTGACCTCTATGCACAGGCCAGCTGGCTACCCCTACGCAGCAGAATACAATACCAGACCTGCTTACTTACCAAAAAGATTCTCCTTGGTCTCATGCTACCTGGTGTTAGCTCACTCCTTACTACCTACAGTGGCACTCAACAAACACGTGGTGCCAAATCTCTAACCTTTCAGGTTCCCAGATGTCGTACCTCCATGGGTCAGCGGTCCTTTATCTATAGAGCTGCTCAATGGTTCAATTCCCTCAATAAAGAATCACTTTCCTCTACTACACTTGGACCCTTCAAAAGGAATCTCAAACTTTTCCTCACCTCTACCACTCAATGTGACTGCTTTGTTGAACAGAGATCTCTCTAAACACCTCCCAGCTCACTCATGTCTCACAGCCCGCCCTTTCCCAATCTCATTCCCTCTGGCACTGGGCCTTCCTGTGACTCCTTTCCTGCTTCACACTCCGCTGGTACAAGACATTTTCCACTACCATCGGACAGTGGCCCATTAGCCTGCCAACTTCCTCTCCCGGTCGCATGCCTGCAATACTAACTGCCTATGGTGCCCTCTTTCTCTTATTGTTACCTGAGCCAGCTGCCTACTCAAGCTGCTCATTTTATGAATATTATCTCAAGTATGTTATAACTGAGTATCTTTATTTTTTCTTTTAGTTGTTTTGGTTGTTTATTGTGCATTCTTTTACTACCTCTGTATGTATGTTGACCCTCATCCTTTGAGGTGGAACCTTCGTAAACGAGCAGTTTCTGCTCAAAGGTATTTGTAATCTGAGAATTTAATAAATAAATAAAATAAATAAAAAAAGGGGTGGCCCCACTGACTACTGCAACCCAGGGGGGACAGATGTATAATGGAGCTGCCCAGTATTCATACCAATGCCTTTTTAATTTTGCTCAAAATCATTTTAGCCATTTAATTGGGGTTTTCAGTGATGACCGCCATTTTTACTGCACCAAAAAAATACTGTTTCTGTGACAGGATAATGTTTCTGTGGCAGTTGCTGCAACCACAGAATTGCAGAAAATACTGGGCCCTGCCCATGGTCTTTCTTCTCCTCCCCTTGTACACTGTACTCTCCCCCTCCCACATGCTCCCCCTTTCACTTCCCTTGTTCTACACTGCCACCCTCATCCTCCTGCTACCCTAACTTAGCCAGCACTGAGAATCTGTTCCTAGTCTCCATCCCCCTACCTGAGCCCTCCCCTGATACCCCCGCCCTGCATCTGCCTTTTCTGGTCCTATTCCCTATCCCTCCTCCCTCTTCCCCGTTCCTTTCCACATGCCCATATCCCATCCCAGGGCACCCGGTCCTTGAGTTGATACTTTATGCCCCTTTATTTGCCTTCCCCTTTTTGACCTGTGCCTGCTCAGTGTGTCTTGTGGAGGAGCCCTCCTTGTCTCCTTGGCCCCTCTCTGCCCACCCCAGTCATATCTGCTGCCTCTCCACAGCTCCTATTGCAACCCTCCTATTACCTGCCTAAGTTTGCTGAGCTGACTACACCCGAACCCCCAATACCCTCCAAAAGGTCTCCAAGAAAACTGTTGCTTCACACCCATTTCAGGTCACTAACCTCCCAACCCCCTAGTCTACTGCTCAGTCATCCCAACCCTAAATTCCCACAGGGCATCTGCCTGACTCTGTTCACTAGCATCTATATCCTTTCCATATCCCTTATTTGCTACTGCATTTGTTTCATTTTTTTTTCTAACGTTCCTCCTTATGTCCAGTCCAGCCCAGCTTGGCCTGCGGCTGGTGGTCCTCCCTGCAGGTACCCTGCAGATGCCCTACAAAGGCCACTTAGTCAGATGCCACACTCCTGCTGTGTGACCCTCACTCATCACAGTCTCTCACTTGAGGGGCTGCTAGGCTTCTTTGAGATATATAAAGATTCCGCCTTCCAATTGGCTGGGCTGAGTTACCTGCTGTATGTCTTCCCTTCTCTCAAGTCCCTCCCTCTATTGGCTTCCTCCCACCTCCCAGTACTTCCAATACACCCCAAACAGTTTTTATTTTCAGCCCCATATTTAGATCCTGGTCCAGTACACATAGCAATGTGGACACTTGTAATGAATCATATAATGCAACACTTAGCTGCCCTGCATCCTCCAACAATGCTTCCCGATTTGCTACTGTGCCACAGACTGCTGGACTACAAATATGCCCCCCCTTTATGTTCTAGGATTCTGGCATCCTGATTGAATGGGCCAAGTCACCTGCTCCACGTCTTCCTTTCTGTCATGTCTCTCCCTCACCCTCCCTCTGTCAACTTTCTCCCACCTCCCAGGATCTCCAAAACACCCCAAATGTTGTTTTTAATTTCAGCCCCACATTTTCGGTCAAGTCCAGTTCACTCAGCAATGTGGACACTTCTAATGAATCACACAGTACTATGCTGCCCTGCATCCTCCAATAATGCTCCCCAATGTGCTACTGTGCCACAGACTGCCAGGCTACATATATATCCTGATTTGTGTTCCAGTATTCCGGCCACCCGAATTACTGGGCCAATTCACCTGCCCCATGTCTTCCTTACTCTCAAGTCCCTCCCTCACCCTCACTCTGTCAGCTTCCTCCCACCTTCCAGTACCTCTAAAACACCCCAAATATCTTTTATTTTGATCCCCACATTTAAAGTCCACCCAGAAATAGGTGGACACTTGTAATGAAGCACACAATACAGCACTTAGCTGCCCTACATCCTCCGATGATGTTCCCCAAGTGCTACTGCATCACAAACTGCTGAACTACAAATATATCCCCCTTTATTATCTGTGATTTTGGCTTCCCGATTGGCTGGGTTGAGTCATCTGCCCCTCATCTTCCTTTCTCTCAAGTCCCTCCCTCACCCATACCTACAAAACACTCCAAATGTATTTTTTAGTTTCAACCCCATATTTAGGGTCTAGCCTAGTTCACTCAGCAATGTGGACATGTGTAATGAATCATACAATACAAAACTTAGCTGCCCTGTATCCTCCAATGATGCTCCCCAATATGCTACTGCGCCACAGACTGCTGAACTACAAATATGCCCCCCTTTTGTTATCCGAGATTCTGGCCTCCCAGTTGGCTGGGCTGAGTCACCTGTCCCACGTCTTCCTTTCTCTGAAGTCCCTTCCTCACCCTCTCTCTATTGGCTTCCTCCCACCTCCCAGTACCTCCAAAACATCTCCCATTTTTTTTTTATTTTCACCCCCACATTTAGAGTCTAGCCCAGTACACTCAACAATGTGGACACTTGTAATGAATCACACAATACAACACAATGCTGCCCTGCATCCTCCAATGATGCTTCTCGATGTGCTACTGCACCACTGACTGCCAGACTACAAATATGTCCCGCTTTATGTTCCTAGAGTCTGGTTGCCTGATTGGCCTGGCCAAGCCACCTGCCCCATCTTCCTTTATCTATTGGAGCTGTCAAGTGGCTACCACTTTAAAGACTTCCCTTCCCTTCCTCTTCTGTCTACCTGGTCTCTTAATGTCCTCCTCCCCTTGGCCATCATCATTATGATCATCAGCTTCCCTGCCTGGTTATCATGCTGCTCTCAGCGTGTGTTGGCATGCCTTGTTACACTGAGATCCATGGGACTTCAGCAAATTACTTTTCATGGTAGATGTTCCAAGCCATGTTTCCCTTTTTAGCCTGACTTAGTCAGTCTTTACATAATAGACACACTTTATGTGTGTATGGTTCTTAGACCACTCAAAAGAAATCCAACATGGCAGACATCACTGGTTTGGTCTTTTCTCCTGGCCCTCTTGACTATTGCCTAATGAGTGAACTACTGTGGGCTGCTTCCATATCATAACCCTCCCCTCCTCCTCCACCAGTTCTCCAGTGTGAGAGAATAGTTCTTCTTCCTTTATCAGGTGTTCTGGGCCACCAGTTTTGCTTGTGTTTCCTTTATCTGCATTCATTTTACAGAAGTTGCTTGTTGCTGTGTTTCCTTGCTGTTTTGTGGCCTTTTTGTTTCATTTTACCACCACTTTTGTTTTTTTTTTTGATATCTTATTTGCATCTGTCCAAAGTTGAACTCCTAACATCCTAACTGTTACACCTCCTTTTCCTCCCCAGAACTTCTTTTTTTTCAGATTGACTATGCTTTATTGAAAGGAAGAGTTCACATATCACTCATTACAAACATTAAGTAGAGGTGATTGCATGTTACATTCTCACAAGCTAATAATGTAAGTTAGTAATCTTTTGCAGTATTAAGTAATTACATAGAAGTCTAATGAAACTCTGATTGTAAGTGTAATTTCCTTTACAGATCCCTTTTAAACTTAAAAAACATGCACTTATTCCTCCTCCTGCTTACCCCCAATTCCCCCCTAATCCTTCTCCTCCCACCCCTAACCCCTCAGGTATGCAGGGATATTAACCTGTAGTTTCATTAACCCAAAGTATGATAACAAGAGAAGGCCTGCAATATTATTTTAGATTTTGCAAATAGTAGTTTTACAAAAAGAGAAGAAAAAGAAAAAGGAACATTTTTATATTCAGTACCATTTGACCGTTAAATGGTTAATAAAGTGTGTAAAGGGGCCCATACTTTCTGGTATTATTGTGGCCTCTTTGTTATATGAGCAATTATGCTTTCTGCTTGTAGAGCGAAGAGCGTCTCTTTTAGCCACTCTGTGTGTTGGAATGTTCTGCTCCAACCAGTGGTGCATGATTACCACTTAGAAGTTCTCCATAATCCCCTATTATACAAATTTTCAGTCTGAAGGCTCGGATAGGCCTAATAGGGGGTCCAAATTAGACTTAATGATGGCCCAGAAGGGTGTAACTTTGTTATATTCCCATAGAATGTGCAGTAATGTGCCAGGACATTCCTTACAGCGGGAGCATAAATTTGAAGGAAGCCTCCCCATTTGATGAAGTCTGGCAGGAGTTTAGTATAGATCATGTATTACATAGAATTGCAGAATGCAATATCTAATCCATTTCACATCTTGATATAATTGTGACCAGATTTTAGACCATGGCCATAGTGTTGAGGTGCTTGAGGGTAGTACCTGATCCCAGACATAATATGGCACTCCTCTCAGTTCCTCTATTCAATCCCTTAGGAGGCAGTAGGAAAAAGAAATAAGATGGTATGAGGGTAAATTTTAGAAAGCTGGGAGAAAAGGACCAGCTAAGTGCTGTGTCCAATACCCAGTTCCAAAATGTTGTAGAAGCATGAGTTTTAGCTGGATATACTTAAAGCAAAAAGAATTAGGGAGGTTGAACTGTGTAGAGGCCGTTTGAAATGTTATCAGTTTGTGTTCTTGTAATAAGTAGATGACTTTAAGCTGAGTATTCTCTGGCCAAAATTTGTATGGAAGGGGCAATCCCCCAATCCTGAAATTGGGATTCGCACATATAGGCTGGGAGACATCCTTTGACAAGGATATCTGAAAAGTATTGCATAATTGGGCATGTATGCGAAGTGTTATCCCTATGGGTAAGCTCTTAAAACTTTTAATTAAATTCTTAGAGGAAGAAAAAATGAGAGTATTGAGATATATATTACATGGGGAAAGTATTGTCTGTTCTATTTGGTACCACAGGGGTAGATATTGGGTCTGTTCAGTATATGGCTCATCTTTCATCCAATATGTAAGAATTGAGCATGTAATGGAGAACTGATAAAGAAGTAAGTCTGGAAGTTGTAGACCTCCATTAACTTTACTCCTTTGCAGTTTAAAGAGAGCTTGCTGGGGTGTCTTACCGCCCCATAGAAAGTTAGACATGAGTTTATTGATTTGGGTAAACTAGATTTTTGGTGGGAAGAAACACATCATCTGTAAGGGGTACAGAATTCGAGGAAGAACATTCATTTTCAGTACATTTACCCACCCCCAGAGAGTAAGTGGAAGCATGGCCCAACGGGATAGATCTGTTTTAATTTGAATAAGAATTTTATCAAGGTTGTATTGCTTAATTTTGACTTCTGAACAAGAACAATATATTCCCAGATATTTTAGTTTGTCTTTAGTCCAATGAAACCCAAAATGGGCAATCTCTGCAGGGAATGTATAGACATTTAAAGGCATCAATTATGTCTTCATTATATTAAGCTTATAACTGGAAAATTTGCCAGAATCCCTAATAAGTTCGAGAGCGGCAGAAATCGATTTTGGGGGGTATGTTACGTGAAGTAAGATATCATCGGCATTCACTGAGATTTTATGCTGATTGACTCCAATAGAAATACCAGAGATGTAGGGAGAATTATTAATGCGTCTAATGAGCAGTTCCAAATATAGATCGAACAAGAAGGGGGAAAGTGGACATCCCTGTCTAGTACCTTGCTGTAAATAGAAAGACTGAGATAGGTGCCCATTACAAAGTATGCGTGTGGAGGGCTGAGTATAAAGAATCTTAATCCATTTGATATACTGTGCTGGTATGTTTTAGCGCTGTAACAAATAAAATAGATACTCCCATGCGACCCTATCGAATGCTTTCTATGTATCCAGGGAGACCAGGGCAGATGGAATTCGGGACTCCCTGGATGCAGAGATCAAATAAACTAATTTGCACATGTGATCGGAAGACACCCTGCCAGCAACGAAACCAACTTGCTCTCGACTTGTGAGATTGCCAAACTTTAGTCAACCTAGTGTCCAGGATCTTTGCTAGTATTTTCATGTCCACATTGATTAAGGAAATTGGGTGATAGTTTGTAATTTGAAGAGGATCCCTGTCGGGTTTAGGAAGGACCACAACTGTAGCTTCAAATAGGGAAGGGTCTGAGATACCTTGTTTAAACATAAAATTATAAGTATCTAAAAGAACTGGTACTAGTTGCGCTTTGAAAGATAAAAAAATTCTACAGTATATCCATCTGGTCCTGGAGATTTGTCTGAGGGAAGAGAATCAATAGCCAGGTTTATCTCTTCTTGTGAAATTGGTGCTTTAAGTGAGTTTGCTTGACTAACGTTAAGTTGAGGAAGTTGAAGTGGTTGCAAAAACTGGTCTACCATTTCTTGGCTGAAAGAAGAGGAAGAGTGGGAGTACAAGGTTTTATAATATTCCTGGAAGCAGTTAACTATATCTCTAGGGGAAGTAACAATTTGTCCTCCAGGCTTTTGAATACTTGGAACAATTCTATCAGAGGCCTGTGCCTTAAGTCGTAAAGCCAAGAGTTTTCCTGTCTTGTCCCCCTGATCGAAATAGTGAATCTTGGAACATATGAGGAGGTATTCTGCGTGTTCAGTTAAGATTGAATTATATCGATCTCTTAGAATTTCTAAGGCCTTAATCTCATCTGTGGTAAAGTCTGCAGAAAGTGCCAGTTCCAAGGTCCTGATATCTCATAACAGAGCAGAGGTTACCTTAGACATTGTCTTTTTTTAACTGTAGCCACGTGGATTATTTCTCCCCTCACCGAACATTTAAAAGCTCCCCATAGAATATCTAACTTGGGCATTGTGGGGGTGTTAAAATTTAGGAAATTAGTGGCGAAATCTGCAAATTGGGTTTTCAAATGTTCTGATCGAAAAAGTTGGCTATTAAATCTGCATACATTATCTTTAGAGAGGGGTGGGCCAGGGCTCCAACATAATAGGATGGGGTGGTGGTTGGAGATCACCTTAGAAAGACAGTTGCAGGATAGAACAGATGAAAGATGCCCCATGTCCAAGAGAAAGTAGTGTAGGCGAGAGAATGAGTTGTGTTGAATAGAGTGGAATGAGTACTCCTTTTGATGTGGAAAGAGAGCTCTCCAGGGTTCTATTAAACCAACAGAGTCCATAATTTCTCTGATAGCAACTTGTGCAGGAGAAAGGGATGAAGGATGACTGGTGGAACGGTCCAAGATGTTACAGTAGACAAGATTCCAGTCTCCTCCCAACATGATGGGAAGGGAGGACCATAGGATCAGGTCATTCATGAGGGAAACAAAGAAAGAAGGATCCTCTGTATTGGGGCCGTATATGGAACCAAGCACCACCTCTGACTGACCTAGCAAAGTCTTGATCAAAATGTATCTATGTTGGGAGTCTACTATAGTGTCCACAAGATGAAAAGGTACTCTCCTTGCTATGAGGATAGCTATCCCCCCCTTTACGTGCGTCAGGGCCACTTCCTAGGGCTTGACTTACCCAAGATCTTCTTAACTGTAAGACCTGGGGGGGGAGGCAAATGGGTTTCTTGAAGAAACGCTATATCAATATCTAGTTTTCAGAGGTGCAACAGTACCTTGGCACATTTGACCGGGGACTGGGACCCTTTCACATTCCATGAACACACTTTATAGGACATCACCGCATTAGTGCATTGTACTACATTTGAACCATAGGCCTAAAATAATAAAGTTTTCCAGGTTAATGAATAAAAAATGTGTAATAAAGCATTGTTTCACTGAATACCTGAGCCCTCCCCCCTCATCTTGTCCTTAACTATCCGCCTTCCCTTCCCGCCACCCTTACTTTGTGCCCACACCCCCCTACTCACAGCTATTTGATGCAAATTACTTTGAGAATGTCCTCTACTTGGCATGCTTGTAGGCCCTCCATTGAGATAACAATCAAAATAAAGGACAATTCAAGAAGTAGCAAGCTGAGGAGCCGTGAGTGCCCCCTCCTCTTACTCTGGTTTGTAACACCCTTCTTGAGTTGCAGTGTTCGGATTACCCTCTCCCACCCCAACTCGAATGACAATGTTATAGCATTTTACACTATAGCCCAATATATTAAAACAATAATGTTACACTTGTCAGTTCTGTTGATTAACATTAGAGAATATTCACCCTGTGACCATATACAAAGACAAGGTTTTTCTATATTCAGCTCACAAAATAGATGTCCTGAACTTCAGGACATTTGCTCCCTGCTTAATTTCAGCAAAAGGGAGAAAGTAAGGATCAGTAAGGAAAAAAGGGGGTAAAGCAGGAAAAATAAGCTGTAAGAACATACACAAAGTTTTGGCTTCTTATATAAAGATAGGAGATCCGGATTTTTCTGTACATAAGGTTATTGTCTAACAACAGACTCCATACTGTTAAACAACAAGGATGTGTCCTGTATACTAAAATTCACTCCTATAGAATATTAACACTGTACCAATATAGAGTAGCAGTTTCCCCCTTATAAAGCCATGCAAAATGGATCTCCAGGGACTCGGAGACCTTTTATTCCCTCCTTACCATCCTGGTAAAAAGGGGAAAGAAAAAAGGGGGGGAGAAACCAAAGTGTAAGGATCAGGGAGGTCTCCCACTGAATCAGACCCTTGCCCCAGGATTTTGGGTTTTTTCATGCATTATTACTGCGGTATGGCGCCACATCTTATTCGATTAGCGCTATAGAGATGCACTCATTTTGTACTGATTAATGCACTATAAGGCACTGACCCAGTGGCAAAGCAAAGTAATTACATCTCCCATTGTGCGATTGTATAAAATAGTTCACCAAAAATTAGAAGCCTTATTATTCTCTCCTTACACTCAGGAGGGAAAGAATCACACTCATAGATCTCAGCTTTATTGATTAGCACCTGTTGAATACAAGACAACTAGTGCCTTATGTCTGAATACTAGAAAGGAAAAAAAAAAGAAAATTAATGGGTCTACCAACTAGAAATCTATGATTTTATACAGTAGACTCATACGTGGGGCTTGGATGCCCTCTTGTGGAGATACTCCTTAACAGCATTTGATTTGAATACAACTGTAGCTATGCAGAACACTAAAAAGAACAAGCATTTGTCAATGCCGAATGTTCACTTGCAGGTATTTGCAGTGGTGTTTGGCATGTATGGTGCTTTACCCTAATGCCCTGTGCGATTGCTAGTATTTGCACAATACATTTTCAGCATGACCTTTTTGTTACCCCCATTGTGCGCTACATAGGCAGAAACACATTTTGGGCAGGATGTGAAAAATGACAGCTGTACTGCTCATAAGGAAGTGTGGTAAAATGGCAATGTTGAAAATCTGGAGTGGAAATATTGAAAATTCGCAAACCTACGAGCGTGCGTGGGAACTGTGCAATGCACGCTCATAAAGCAATCATTGTTAGGAATTTTTTCACCAAATTGTCAACAATGGCATTTTAAAACCTCTGCTAATGAACAGTGTCACTGTGACTGTCTTACTGTGTGCCATACATTGATTTTGCACACCGACTGCGCCATTGTGCAGTACATGGGCGGAAACACGTTTTGGGCAGGATGTGAAAAATGACAGCTGTACTGCTCATAAGGAGGTGTGGTAAAATGGCAATGTTGAAAATGTGGAGTGAAAATTTTGAAAATTCGCAAGCTTACGAGCGTGCGTAGGAACTGCACAACGCACGCTCAAAAACAGTTATTTTTAGGAATTTGTTCACCAAATTTTCAACATAGCCATTTTAAGATCTCTGCTCATGAACAGTGACAATGTGATTTTCTTAATGTGTCCCATACACTGAGTTCACACAGCGACTGTGCCATTGTGTGCTACATGGGCGGAAACACGTTTTGGGCAAGATGTGAAAAATGACAGCTGTACTGCTCATAAGGAGGTGTGGTAAAATGGCAATGTTGAAAATGTGGAGTGAAAATATTGAAAATTCACAAACTTATGACCGTGCATAGGAACTGCGCAATGAACACTCGTAAAACAGTCATTTTTAGGAATTTTGTCACCAAATTTTCAACACAGCCATTTTAAGACCTCTGCTCATGAACAATGTCACTGTGATTTTCTTAATGTGTCCCATACATTGAGTTCGTACACGGACTGCGCCGTTTTATGCTACATGGGCAGAAACATGTTTTGGGCAGGATGTGAAAAATGACAGCTATATTGCTCATGAGGAGGTGTGGTAAAATGGCAATGTTGAGAATCTGGAGTGAAAATATTGAAAATTCGCAAACGCACGAGCGTGAGTTGGAACTGCGTAACACAGACTCGTAAAACAGTCATTTATAGGAATTTTTTCACCAAATTTTCAACACATCCATTTTAAGACCTCTGCTCATGATCAGTGTCACTATGATTTTCTTAATGTGTCCCATACATTGAGTTCACACACCGACTGTGTCATTGTGCGCTACATGGGTGAAAACACGTTTTGGGTGAGATGTGAAAAATTACAGCTGTACTACTCATAAGAAGATGTGGTAAAATGGCAATGTTGAAAATCTGGAGTGGAAATATTGAAAATTCGTAAACCTATGAGCGTGTGTAGGAACTGCGCAGCGCACGCTAGTAAAACAGTCATTTTTAGGAATTTTTTCACCAAATTTTCAACATAGCCATTTAAGACCTCTGCTAATGAACAGTGTCACTGTGACTTTCTTAATGTGTCCCATACATTGATTTTGCCACTGACTGCGCCATTGTGCTGCTACATGGGCGAAACATGTTTTTTTGGGCAGGATGTGAAAAATGACAGCTATACTGCTCATAAGGAGGTGTGGTAAAATGGCAATGTTGAAAATCTGGAGTGAAAATATTGAAAATTCGCAAACTTACGAGCCTGCGTAGGAACTGCGCAATGCACGCTCATAAAACAGTTATTTTTGGAATTTTGCACCAAATTTTCAACATGGAGTTTTAGGGACTCCTTCTCATGAATGGACGTCACTATCATGGTATTTTATCAGGCCGGAGGGTGATTTTTGCCAGTGACTGCAAATCACTGGCCCAAATAACGCCATGACAGTGACATCATTCATGAGAAGGGGTCCCAAAACCCTATGTTGAAATTTGGTGCAAAAATTTAAAAAGTGCCTGAGATATGCAATAAAGTTGAAACCCCTATCTAGCCAATTATACAGCTACGGCATTTCTCAGTTCACGGTCGGCTTTGAAGAGTGCAGACGTGTTCCCGTCCACTGAAGATCGCCGCGCCGAGCTCCAGAGGTAAATATGGGGTGAGGGGTGAGGGGAGAGCTGGGTGCACAGTGGGTGGATGCGGGTTGTGGGAGGGGGACTGGGAGACTACGTGGGACTGTTTTTTCTTTACAGGTTTTTAAAAAAAAAAGGACTATATGGGACGTTTGCCATGCTGGAGTGGGCTCCCAGTGTGACAGAAGATGGCTGGGGGGGCTGAGGAGCTGACAGGGGATTGGGCACCCCCGTCGGCAAACTACGTGGGGGAGGGGCCATGGAGCCGACGGGGGATTGGGCATCCCTGTCGGTAAACAACATTTGTCATGCTGGGGTGGGCTCCCAGCGTGGCACCAAAGCTTTGGGTGGGGCGGCGTGGACGCCGGGGAGCACGTGATGCGAGGGGAGGTGGCGTGATGCGGTAGCTCGATATGACAGCGGTGGTTTTTGAAGTGAAGACCACGCTGTCATACACGCTTCCTGCACCCATTGGTGCAGGATCACCACGCCTGCTCAACGGAGCACTGATTGTAGCGAGAGGCACACCTCCAAAGTGTGCTACTCTCCAAAATGTTCCTTGGTCATGCGCGCATGCGAAAGTAAAAAAGGCCCTTGCAGTGGGGAAGTGTAACATCAAACTGTCCCACTAATTCCCCTATTGTCCCCTCCTCATCTTCAGGAGAAGGAGAGAGAAAAGATGAAAAAGAAAAAATCAGGGAAATTTCCCTTTGAGTCACTTTCACAGTTCAGGACCGCACTATCCACTGCCCCCAGAAGTCTGACACCTTGCTTCAACAGCAGAAAATTGCAGACTTTGACGATTAAGGGACAGAGCGATTGAATACTTGGCATGAGTTCAGGTTACTAATGACCTCTGACCAAGATCAAAACCATTGTGGACTTCCTCACATGCTCCTTCTATTTTCCAAAAAACAAAGGAACAACTCTAGAGTTCAATGTGGCTTAAACAAGTCTGGCATCAATGACTGTAGTTCAGATTGAGCTTGCTCTGTGGTGTCAAAGCTTCTCCATGTGCTCTGATAGTAGACAGACAATTTGGATGAGTACTGAACTTTATACTTTATACTGGCAGCAATTAGCTTAGTGACAATGGGGTGGTGTGCAGCTCTCTGCTGTCATATGGTGGCTGGAAGATCCTGCACAAACCATAGCTGCTGACCCTCCCATGAGATTTCCTGGAGACCCCTGACCTGCCCCAGTACGTGCATTTTATCCAGATAATTTAAGAATTTTAGTATCAAAGGCCATGGTGGTTTCTCTGCAGCCAGCTTAGGTCGAAGTGAGCGATGGTGGGCACTCTCTATCACATATATGGTGTTATTAGGAGAGGGTCTAGCAATTTTAGCTAGCATCCACTGCAGAAAGGTAATCGGTGCTGCTCCTTCTGATTCTTCTGGAAGGCCGAAGATAAGAATATTATTGCGGCGACTTCAGCCCTCCAGGTCTTCAAGTTTAGCTACCATCCGCTGAAGTTTTTGGTGCAGTGCAGGGAGCTCCGGTTCCATTGAAGCTTTCCAGCCGTCTAGTGATGTCGTCCTGGCCACCACATCTGTAATCGCTCTGTTGGTGTCTGTAAGCTCTATGCGCATAGCTTTTAGCTCTGAGGTGAGTTCCTGGAGTGCAGTACGAAAACGATTCAGTTCCTCCATAAATTTCTGCTCCGTTAGAGGAGCTGTGGATGTTGCAGAAGTCGAGACTGTGCTAGTTTTAGAAGTAGTGCCCGGTTGCCCCCTTGATCGTTTCGGGGTTTTCTCTGGTGTCTGTGGTGGTGTGTACCGGGGAGGTGCCTGGCGCATTTCTGCCTCCATTCCAGGACTAGGCCACAAGCGTAGATCGGTCCGATCCTCCTAAAAAGCACTGCAGCACAATCTGTTTTCTTCTCAGGTGATGCAGGGAGCCATCAGGAACTATATAGTAAGTAGCCCTCTGCGTTTGGTGCTATAAAGCTGGAGAATTGTCAATGAAAATGAGAGCTAGGGTGGAGATGGGTTTTCCGAGCTGCTATCTCTTTCAGGGCATCACGTGATCCCAAACCCCCAGAACTTCTTTATCAAGTACATAACCACAATCTGTATCTGTCCCCATGCTCCACCAAATCAATTTGCCCCTCCTCTGCCTGTGTCACTACATGATGCACTCCTTTCATATTCCTGTTTTCTAAAGTGACTAGTCCTGTTGCAGTCTTTGCACTGCCACTGCAAGTGGTTCCTACAATGTGTGATACCCTATGGACTGTTTTGACTGCTACTGTCATCTCCCTCTACAGTACTAGCTCCTTCTGAGGCAGAGGGTCTATGACCAAACCCTCTGTACTTTGTTTTTTCTTTGATGTGACTGAATTGTCCCATACCACCACCTCCTTGGCATCTTTGATGCACCATTTTGTAATCCTTGCTACATACTAACATACTAAAATGCAAGCAGAATAGGCCTAACGGTCTTTCGTGTCTGCTCGTTTGGTCAGCCCCCACCCTGGGTGCTGACCTTGCTGCCCCCCTCGCCTTCTCTGGCTTCTCCCTTCCCAGTTCCGGATATTCTTGCTGCATTGGATTTTGCTTCCAGAACCCTTCCCCTGTACCTGTCCCACCCCCTCTTGAACCCCTCCACTGTCTCTGCCTCCACCAGCCCCCTAGGCAGCGCATTCCATGGCTCTACCACCCTCTCAGTGAAGTAGCACCTCCTCCTTTCTCCCCTGAATCTTCCCCCCTCCAGCTTCCACCTATGCCCTCTAGTGGCCCCCTCCTCCTTCCTTCAAAGGACTCAACTACTTGAGTAATGCTTCTTACTAATGTATCTGTAGTTATTTTTTAGTCACACTTTATTTTAAGTGTAAGTTTCAATGTAACTGTGGAGTAGGTAATCATTAATTGCATGCAATAGGGGTAATTACTAGGACTGTGCAAATACCTTTTCCTGAATATTTGGCTGAATATTCGGTATTCGGGACCCAGGTATTCGGTATTTGGTATTTGGCCAGAAGATGGTGTTTTTGTTTAAGGAAACTTTAAAAAAAACTCTTTAACGACACCATGAATCACGCAATGAACCTTCCATGTACACCTCAATGACACTTCAACCACCAATGAAGAGCTCTTACTAATGCAACATAAGCTACTGTACATGTGGCACACTCGATTCACCACACCACACACATAGCACTCCGAAAACGATATCAAGCATTGTATTGAGTCAACACTGAAGGGTGTTTATGGTCACAGACAAGGGGTAGAAGGTGCTTTAGCCATGGGCATGGAATAGTGGTAACAGTGGCTGCTGTAGTGGTGACAGCTGAAAGGGTGGCTGCTGCAAGAACATGTAAGCTCAAATGCCCTACTACTACTGCACAAAAGGATGTGACAGTGAACGTACAGATAGAACAGGTGGTGGCACCAGTAGTAGAAGTACTGCTGGTAGTATTAGAAGTAGTACTGTAGTACTATTCCCAATGCTACAAGAACTGAAAGGCTTGCTTGGGGAGAAACAATTTTGAGCCTGTTGAATAAAAAGCCACATCCGTCTGTCATTGTTTATGTGGTCTAGCTCACCACCTTCTCTGGAATTGTATTTTGTATCAATAATATACAGTGGAACAAGACAAGATGCTGTTCAGTATTTTGCAGTAAATGACATGTCACAAAATATTGAATGACTAGAGGGCTTAATTGCAATTGAATAAAACTGAATTACACTGCTCCTTGCAACATACTGCAGCATTTTGCAGTAATTTTGCAAGATACTGCATTGCATACTGTCTGGCGCTACTGTATGAACAATGTTTTATAATCTTGATCTAGTGTTTCATCCTTGGGCGTATTAGTTTTGGATTGTTTTGTTATAAGGGCATCTCAGTCTCATTTATTATAATGTCACTTATTTATGGTGTGTGTTTCTTTAGGCAGTATAATGCAGCAGGTTAAGGCTTTGAGCTGCAGATCTGGAGACCTGGGTTTGAATCCCACAGCAGGAGAGATGCATACTGTGTGATCTTGAGCAAGTCACTCAACTTCCTTGTGCTCCCAGGTAGCATCTGGAAACAAGTTTTAGGTTAATGTGCTACGTCTGGTTAAACAATGCCCTCTTTCCCATTCCCTTCCCTTTAAGGGTTGTATATTTATAATGTGAATGTTCCTGACATGCTCTCTGACAAAGACCAGGTTCTGGTCAAAGCACCAGGGCTCTAGTGGCATCCTACAGCCTTAGCACAAATAAATGTATTGCAACTTTATGCTCCACTGCTGGTAACTGTCTTTTGTTACTGCAACCCCCCCCCCCGCTGCCTTTGTTCTGCATAAATTGTTTGGGGTTTTGGCAGCCTCAGGGACAACACCGCAGTAATTGCCTAGATGTGCTGTACGTTTGTGGGTCTATCATCCTGTCCCTCACCTCTTGGGGACAGCAGTGCAGATGCTTTGCTGGGGCTGGACTAAGCATGATTGCAAGGCTGCTGAAGACATGATGGATCAGGTCACTAGTGGTTACTGTGTAAAATACAAACTACCACTACATAGTGCCTGTGTGTGTGATGCTTTACTTATTGCTTGTGGAAGTACAGTAATATGCCAACTATACCAGTTATACTGTACCACAAAAAAGCAGCAGCAAATAAAAAACACTGCTACTAAGAAGGGGGAAGAAAAGGGCAACCTTTTCAGTCAAACATGGAACCGAGCAAGGAACTGACAGATGACATACAGTCAACTCAGTGAGACAATCTTGCACCACTAAGTGCAATGGTTTAATGAACAAAACAACAACAACAAATAAACAAAAAATGCACAGACTCGGTGGGGGGGGGGGATACTGCTATTTTCACATGCACAGGCTAAATGTATGCAGTGGGCTGTGGAAGTGGGGTGAGTTAGTCAACACACCCCTCATGTATACAAGGATCCAAGTCCAGGACCAGACAACTAACAATAACAATTCAGTGAGTCAAGCTCAAATGGCTTAGAACTGAACAAGTTTATTTCAAAATCTGTGTGCACACACATGGGGCCCAGCTTCATGAAAAAAATATATATCAAGCATGTATATGCAAGGCAAAGCCTCACAAAATCAAATATCATACACATATACAGCAAATCATAAGCAGTGACCTACAGGAGGGGAAGATAGCAGACACCCTCACCAGTTGTGCAGGGAACCAAGACTAGAACCTGACAACAGCAAAAAAACAAAACACAAAAATAAAATGTGCTTCACCCAACAAAATCACACTGGCACTATGTCAGAGAGCAGCAAAGAGGGGGGGTTGCTGGCAGCCTTCCTAGTCCCTTTAACTGAATACAGGAAAAAGGACAAAAATCCCTGTCAGAAAACCAAACATTGCTTTTCTGACACTGATCAAACCAATTATACTGACCCAAAAAAAGCATACGAAGCAAAAATCTATTTCTTGTTTAGCAAGTTCAAGGTCTCAGAAGTTCTGCAGAGCAGCTGTCAGAAACCACTGACTCCTGTCTCTTACCAGCTCAGAGTGAAGAAGTCACATGGTGTGCTTGCCTTTGAGCTCCAGAAATGGCTTTTAATTGGCCAACAAAGCTCTGTGAGATTTGGAAACCTCACAGAATGGCAGTTCCCGAATAGTGGCCGAATAGTGAACTATTCGGGAAACCCATCCACATATTTGGGAAGCCTACTATTCGTGATATTCGGAAAATACTATTCAGCCCATGCACAGCCCTAGTAATTACACCATAGTTACAGGATTCTTGCACATAACTACATTACAATTGCATAGCAATTAGTGTGATTACACTGCAACTACAGCGTAGTTAAGAAAACAATGTGTTACCTTTTTTATTTTAGGTTTGTTTTGATTTAATTTTTGTTTTTTTTACTTTATTTGTATTTTATCAATGGGATGTCACCAGGGATTACCAGAGGCCTGGTACTGACTCATTATTAGCCAGCACACATATGCTACCCATTGCCCAGACCACATTGCAACAGCACAGCTCAGTATGACACACAGGCTGCTTCAGTATACAGGAGGAAGGAACTTAACAACTTTTTTTTTTTGCCGTTAAACTTTTTATTGAGTATTATTTGCAGATGTACATTATACATTAGTGCATTGCTAGCATCTACATCATCAGTGATTGCAGCAGTTCAGACTGTATACATGTGTAGGTTTTAACACGTTTTCAACACACATCTCGGAGGGCATCAGCAGCAAAACCAGCTTATTTGAGGATGACACCAAGATGGGAGTGGCAGTGGATGACCAGGTTTGTTGGCAGAAGCTACAGGAGGATATGGCAAGGCATAGAAGCATGATCTGACAGATGGCATCTAGGGTTCAGTGCAAAAGAATGCAAGGTACTGCATTTAGGAACATAAAAGCTGGGGACAAGCTACCATTTGGGGGGTGCGACTGGATGTAACAGAAGAGGAGAAGGATCTGGGGGTGCTCATCATGGGAGCAATGAGCAATTCCACATAATGTAGAAAGGCAGCAGCAATGACCAGCAAAATGCTGGGGTGCTTTGCAAGGGGCATTAACTTGAGAAGAAGGGAGGTTTTTCTATCGTTATACAAATCCTTGGTTAGACTCCACCTGGAATATTATGTGCAGTACTGGCACCCGTACCTACAAAAGGACATTAGGCTGCTGGAGGTGGTGCAGCACAGGGCAACAAAGATGATTCAGGGCCTGGTGAAATTGCCATATGAGGTCAGACTAAGAGAGTTAAACATGTACGCACTGGAGGAGAGGATGGAGGGGGGACATGACTAAGACCTTCAAATTCATGAAGGGGATAATCAAAACAGACACAGAGAGTCTATTCAGAAGGAGGGCGGGGAGAGACACTAGGGGCCATGACATGAGACTGAAGGGGGGTAGACTCAGGTGGGAGATGAGAAAGTATTTCTTTACAGAGAGGGCGATGGCAAAGTGGAATGCACTACCAGCTGAGGTGGTGGCAGGTAACACAGTGTAATGCTTCAAAAAGGGGTGAGACAGGGCAAAGGGAAGGGTACAGGGAGGGAAGGAGAGGGGGTGGGGCAGCTGCTGAATGGGGAGCTAGCTGCAATCTTGAGCAGCCTGGATAGACCAGGATTACCTTTTGCTACTGACAATTTTTGTATGGTCATATGTTCGTAACACACTTGGCTCTCTCCTAACCCTTGGGGAGTTACAGATCCACACAGGTTTTACATTTAGTCTGTTTACAGTGGGGTGGTCCTAAAATATGCTTCTATGCACCTGGTCAGGGAGGTTTTAATAGCTCTTTGGAATGCATGCTGGTGCCTGTCCTCTCCTTGTGCTGTAAGAAATGCAAATACTGCCTCTACTCATCTTGAAACTTAGGGAGTGAGTTGGCGTATAGATATAGGAACAGTTTATGCATTACCAGAGCTTCAAGCAGCAACATCCATTCCTAATGGGTAGGAATGTCCCTTGTTTACCGTTTTCTCAGAATAGTGCTTTTTGCTTCCACAGTGTCCTGGAGCAACCATCTCATCTGTTGACTTAGCAACAGTCTGCTTGATTGATCCAGTTCGAGCAGAAACAGGCCTGGTGATGCAGGTAGAGGAATCTGCAGGCTCTCAGCATAGCTTTTTACTATTTTGTCCCAAAAAAACCTGATGGATGGGCAGCCCATGCTCCAAATCTGCTCCAGGAACATTGCATCTGCAATAGTCAGCCTGTTGCAGGATCTCCATGGCTTTGAGCCTCTTGTGGTGTTATACCAGTGATGTAGGACCTTATTTTGAATCAAAAGGCTTTTCTGGGCTTTAAAGGCCATGTGCGCCAGGACCCAGCATTTCTGCCATTCATCTGCTGTGATTTGGATGTTTAACGTTTTCTGCCATAGTGATTTAGCAGGTATGGATGGCTCTGGAGAAGTGTCTTTTACAAACACAAACACTGTGGAGCATAATACATGAAATATTACCAGTTTAGTGCATGTAGCCAAGAAAACATGCAGAAAAGGGGAAAGGAAGCAACTTAGCTTCCATGTGCTACTTCACTGACCCGTGCCCCGTTTGTAACTTCAAACTATAAAAAGCACACAGCTTACCTTGCTGTATCAAAATGGCTTTATCTGTTAAAAAAACAGGTGCAAATAAACATTGCAGTTTAAGAGATGCTACATAAATAGGCAGACAAACACTCGATTTTAAACTACAAACAAATCACATGCCGGCACTCACTGAGTGCTCCCGCAACCATTGCTTGCCAGCAGCAACACACTCACGCGTATTCTAATCAGCTGACGTTTCACCGTAAGGCTTCCTCAGAGCTCTTTTTTTTGCAAATAAAGCCATTTGGATACAGCAAGGTAAGCTGTGTGCTTTTTATAGTTTGAAGTTACAAATGGGGCACGGGTTGCTTCCTTTGCCCTTTTCTGGAGAAGTGTCTCTCAGGAATTTTAGTATCAGCCCCACCCTCCCCCTAGTGGCCCTTGCCCACTATTTATAGGTAGTGTACCAGATGTTGCTGGGCCCTGTCCTTTGCAAGAAGGGCACATGCACTTTTCTTTGGCCCAAGCTGGTATGAGGCTATGCAGCTGAAGGTACTTCTAAAAGTCCCCTTTCTCTAGATTATATTTCTCCTTAAGGCCTGTAAAGGTTTCAATTGTCCCTGTCACCAAGCCCTTCATTCTGGTGATACCTTTTATTTTTCATTCAGACCATTTGATGAGCTGTAGGTCCAAAGATGAGGGTTATTCCAAGGAGGTGTCTTTTTCCCCTAGGTACTGACATTTCTTTTTACTTTGACCTGTGTGGAGCCATGCTGTGTGTGCTGCCTTGAGGGTGGGCAAGCTGCCAAACTTCTTAGGCAGCGGGTATCCTAGATGACAGGCTGGGGAGGTCCCATGCAGTATGTCTGACTCAGTCTCTACCCATGCCTGGGGACTGTCACTGTTGGTTTGGAAAAACTTACAGGTTTTAGCATTATGGAATGCTCAAGAGTAATGTAATGAAAGGAGTAACGTAAGAAATTATGTAAATTCTACCCCTCCTTCCAGTGAGCCTGCAATTTAGCCCTGCTGTATCTGAGGTTGTTGGCATCCATAGTAAATCCCCTGTAAGTCTATCAAGCTTCTTAATCCAAGTGTCGGGGATCTCTATGGGAATGAGAGATAGCAGGTAGTATACCCTAAGCACCAGCATAATTTTGGTGGCACTAATATTCCCTGCCATGGTTAGGTTGAGTTGTTTCTGGCACTGGAGCTCACTTTGCAGCTTTTATATGAGTGGTTAAACATTGCTGCCACCAGACTCTGTAAATCTGGAGTTACATTAACTCCAAGCTACTTAATGGCTTTGTGGGCCCATGCCAGATCAGTGTTAGAGGCCAGGTCTTTGGTGACCTGCTTATTAAGGGGAAGAATTTCTGATTTGCTGTAGTTGAGTTTTAGCCTGGAAATGCCAGTGAAGGCCTTTAATATAGTTAAGATATGTGGTATGCTAGTAGTGGGGTTTCCTGTTAGTACCAGGTAATCACCAGCGTGTAGTTTCATATGATATTTTTTGGACCCCACCCTAATTCCCTTGTTGCCTGGGTGTTCCCTAATAGTGGCTGCCAAAGGCTTAATGGCCAACACAAATAACATGGGGAACAGAGGCATCCTTGGTGCATACCTCTGTACAGTTGAAAAGGGTCTGACAGAGTTTGGTTAAGACTTTTGTCATTGAGGAAGAATACAGAGTTCAAATTCATGAGGTAAAGTTATCCCAAAGTTATACCCTTTCAGTACTGCATCAGAAATTCCCGTTCAACAGAACCAAATGCTTTTCAAAGTCAAATGTAATGGATACTGCTGGAGTCGGGAGTTCTGCCACAGCCTGAAACAGAGTACATAGTGCTGTCACAGCCAATTCTTCCTTGTATAAACCCTACTTGTGCTGGGTGTATAATAGAAGGCAGAATCTTTTCCGCCTGGTTTCCAGCAACTTAGTTATTATTTTGGCATTCTGCAGACTTGCCAGCACTGTCATCTGTTGGTTTGAGTATTTTCTTACTAACAGGAAGCAAAAGGTAGTGATGGGGAATTTCTCCTCCTCCCCTAGCCTCCTGTCATGTGGAGTTCCCCAAGGTTTCGGTCTTGTCACCGATGTTGTTCATCATGTACATTCTGCCCCTTGGAGAGCTCATTAGGAAGTACAGTTTGGGTTTTCATTGCTGTGCTGATGATACCCAGCTGTATTTTTCCTTTGCACCTGGAACATCCAACACAGTGGAAGTGCTTAACAGCTGCTTTGCTGAGATCAGTGACTGGATGGCCTCCAGCTGGTTGCCTCTGAACCCCGATAGGACAGAGGTGGTGGTGGAGTCGAACACATGGAATGATAGGTTGGCCTCTGGTGCAGAAACAGGGCTTTTTTCTTGGGTCTGTACCCTTAAAGGCCTCCTCTAGGATGTGTGATGTGGGCGTTATTCTCGACAGCAGATTGACACTTGAGTCTCCGGTGTCGTCTGTTGTCAGTACCAGTTTTTATCATCTGAGGAATATCGCCAGGATAAAGCCACTAGTTCCACCCCTGGACCTCCCCACCTTGGTTCACACCTTTGTAACATCCAGGCTTGACTACTGTAATGCGCTCTATCTCAGGGTCTCTGAAGGTATCCTGTGCCAGCTGTAGCTGGTGTAGAATGCAGCTGCCAGATTGTTGACGGGGCAGTTAAAGTACAAGTCACGTCACCCCGGTGCAGTGTGAACTGCACTGGCTGATGGTCAGGTGGAGGGTCCTCTTTAAGGTGGGTTTGCTCACCTTTAGCCAATTATTTAAACAAAAGTGGCCCACTAAGCTGAAAGCTTTTTTACAGGTGTGACCTGGGAACATAGGAAGTTAAGTAACTTGCTCAGGGGTACACAGTATTCAAGTGGGGGCTGTGGAATTCAAACCCAGGTCTCCAGATTTTCAGCTCAGAGCCTTAAACCACTGCACTACACTGCCTCCCAGCACTACACAGCCCTACATGGCTGGACCCTAGTTACCTGAAGAACCTTCTTACACCTGCTGTCATGGTCTGCTTCCTCTGATCCTCCTGTAGGGGCCTCCTTGTAATTCCCAGGACGTGGCTAAAAATGGCAGGTGACAGAGTGTTCATTGTCACCACAGCCATCCTATGGAATTTGCTGTCTCCAACTGTAGAGAGGCCCCTTCTGTTGAGGTGTTCAAAGCCCACCTCAAGGCCTTCATGTATAATCAGCCCTACCCAGACTTTGACTTATAGTTTTTTCTGATCCCTGACTTTTGTGTTTAAATTGCTCCCTTGCTATATTTTCAGTTAGTATTTATTGTTGATCATATTATTTATACATTTTATAATAATGAGTTACAGCATAGAATATGTATTTTGCGCATTGTGGTGCTATTTTGTATATACAACTAATTGATGGTGTTTTGCATGTAATTTTAACATGTTCAGTGCCCAGATCCTCTGAGATGGGTGTCTTTTTAAAAAAAATTGCCTTGCCACCTGCATTCATTTTTAAATTGTTTACACCTTCCTCACCCCCTCCCACCCAGCTGACCACTCTTTTCAAGTGCCAGGGCCTTCCTGCCTCCCTCAGACCTCCTGCCACCTTTCACCAGCTCCTATGGCAGCCTACCTGAGTAGACCAGCATATCCTTGTGCCAGGAGGTTCCCTCTCCTCCAGGAGGAACTAGCCTTAACGGCCAAAGAGTGCATCTCAGGTGCTGTGGGGCTGGACCCAGGCTGGCTCTGGGTTTTGGATGACAGGGGCCAGGGTGCTCATCATCTGGCCGGTTGGGAGGCATTTTCCATTTTCAGTGCCCCACCCACTGAAGTTCTTGGCCATAAGCATGAGGTTTCCTGGGGTGGGGGTGTATGGGGGCATGTCAAGGCAGCACATCCCCAGCACACCTGCTAATTTGTCTGCAGATCCACAGGCTGAGCCCCCAGGAGGGAAGCATGCATTGGACTCTTATGGAACCCCTCCCTGCCAGGCTCCATTCCTGGTACCCAGGCTCATGGCATGAACTCAGGTCACCAGCATGCTGAGCAAACACCTTCTTTCAGTGCCATGAAGCCAGTGTGATTTGCATTAATTAAGCAGATGGGCCTATAGCTGGCAGGGAGGGCAGGATCTTCCCTTTCTTTTGGCAGCACAGTTATTATGGCCTCTGATAGAATTTTGGGGAGAACTCCCCTTTTGGAAGCTTCTTGTAGCATAGCCAGCAGGGGTTCAGAAACTGTTTCTTTTACTTAATAGTAAATGTCAATGGGGAAGCCATTGCTTCTGTGGGATTTGTGTAGGGTCATTTGTTGTATAGAAAACTTGAGCTCCACCTCTGTGAATGGTGCTTCCAGCTTGTCTTTTTGAATAGTAGCAAGTTTTGTAATGGAGACTCTGGACACAAAGTCCTAAAATTTGTGCTGGTCCCTCTTTCCCTGTGACTTGTAAAGTTCTTTATAAAGCCCTGCCATTATCTTGTTAATCCCTTTAGGAGAGGCACAGTGTTGCCCTGAAGTGTCCTTCAGCTGCGTTATGTGTCTTTCTGCCTGCCTCTTTTTTAGTCTATAAGCTACCAGTTTACCAACTTGCTCTTCTTCAGCCCAGTACTTGTGTTGGCTTCTACAAAACTGCAACTTTGCCTTTCTACTGGCCAACCAATTAATTTGAATTCTTAGGGATGTTACCTCAAATAAGAGACCTGTATTGTGGAGTGTGTGGGAGTCCACCTTATATTCCTGCTCCTTCACTTTCAGCTTGGCTTCCAACTTGGAGGCCTCTTTCTCCCTCAGCCTCCCTACCCAACTGTTTTGCCCTTAAAGCGGCTTTGAAAGCTTCCCATATCATGCCTGTGGTGGCTGACTCTGGAGAATTATCTTTGAAGTAGTCCTCCACTTCTTGAGCTACCCATATCTTGAATTCTTTGTCTGTAACTGGAAGGGGTCAAGTCTCCATGTGAGAGATCCCGAAGTTTGGGGGACAAAGTTTACTATCTGAGGGGCATGATTTAATACATACAAGGGGGCTATGGAGGTATCCACTAGACTGGCTGTAATTCTTGGGGATGTGATTCAGCGGTTCAACCTGCTGGACATAGCATTTGCCAGCAGTAAGCACAGTATGAGTAATCTCCTGTCCCTGGGTGGCTAATCACTGGGGCCCCTAAGCTCACTCATACCTGCCAACTCTATGACCTTGCAGTAATGCTTGACCTCGACGAATGCCTGTTATACCAAACGTGCCTCATTTCAAAAAAAACCTTACTAGGACTTTCTCCCCCCAGGCTGACTTCCGCCCTCCTCCCAGCTCAGCCCCTTGTCAGCACCCGGACCTCCAGCAAAGCCACCTTCCTGGTTCCTTGTGCTAGGACTTCACTTGGACAGAGATCCTTCTGCCATAGAGCCCGCTAGTACAACACTCTTCCTCGGGCCATCACTGATACGCCACCATCTCCACTTTCAAAATGCCCTCAAAAGCAGGCTATTCAGCAAGCTCTGCTGCTCCTGTGCCTAACGGATGCTCAAACCCCCCTCTTCTCTGACAATGCCCTCTGGGCAGCTCCGCCCCCTCGCTTCCTTATTCTTAACAACTCTCTACTCCCATGATTCCCTCTACCGACTGTATCACAACTAACTTGAATGAATCACGCTGTAATTCCCTATGCTTCTTATACTTATCTTATTGTTACCCAGCCCTATACGGTTACCCCGCTTCCTGTACTACTCTTGTCCCAGGCCCTACACTTAGTATAATCTGATATCATGTCACGGTGTACTGCTCTATCGAGTTACCTGCATGCGACTGCCTCATGCGTCAACGTTCCTTGTAATCTGGCACAGTAGACCTGTTTGGCTGTAATCACACCTACATGACATACCGTTATGCTGCTAAACCCTTTTATTCTACTGTTGTCAATTATACCATATTTTGCTCTGTATCACACTACCAATGTTGCTGTTACCATGTGCCATTAATGCGTGTCTGTTTATACTCATGCGCTGCTCTGTATGTACCCTTCTTTCTGTATTACCTGTATTATCTGTTTTATTTTTATTATTCTGTATTTTCTACCATTGTTGATGAGGTACCTTTGGAAATGAGCCCTTGGCTCAAAGGTTGTAAACTGATTGCTTTATAAATAAATAAATAAAATAAAGTATTAGCCTCCAGATATCTGAGAGCTGGTACTGCTCCATTAGTTCTCTCACACACCTGTCTGAGAGAACTAGTATGAGGTTCTGGTATGGAGTTGGGATTTATCCAGCACTACCTCCATTGCCAAAATGCAGTCCTCCTGCCCAGTATCACCTCTGGATTTTTAAATGACATGTCCAATATTACTAGTGATACCTTATTAAAAAACTCTGAACACTCCTCATTTGGTTCATACACATTAAATGGAAGCATTGGGCCAGCCTGGATCCCCATTTTAGCTACCACCCACCTCCCTTCTTTGTCTGATGACTTCATTAATGGTGTCCATCCCAGTGCTTTATGACAAAGAATGGATACCCCTCTTTTTGGCTTCCCAGTTGTGCAGTGTGCCTTCCATCCCACCCATTCCCTGACCAGTTTGGGGGATTCAGTCTTCAATAGCTTGGTCTCCCATAGAAAAGCCACCTGAGTCTTCAAGTGCTTCAACTGAGACAGTATCTTTTTGTGTTCAGTTGGGGAATTTAGGCCCTTTACATTCCATGTGGTGGCCACTATAGAATTTATCACCATCATTTGAGGTGCTCAAGGTTTTGATCCAAAACTTGAGCAGTCACTGTTACCTGGTGTACTAAATGAAGACTCTATCTCTGTGTGGCTGATGCCCATAGAGGGGTTCACTCTGGGTCCTTAGTTGTCCCATGGTCACCCCAGATCCTTAATAATCTATTGCTTGATGGTTCATAGCTAGTCTGCTTGTGCAATACTCTTTTCTTATGTACTGGTGGACAGATCTGCACCAATTTGCAAGTATGCTTACCCTATACGCATTTAAACTCAGGCACCAACAGTGCATTATTTTGCAACCACAATATCACACACATATTAAGGAACAAACCTTTTCTTAGTGGCTTAACCAGTGGTGATTATCCCAGCCATTTTCTAAGTATGTATGCCTCTGGTTATAACATTCACTCTGAGGAGGTACTACCCCTCTCTGATTAAATTGACCTATCAGCCGTTGATTCAGCTAAAGATCCCCTGAGCATCTTCCACTGGGGATAGATAGGATCCTGTACCCAACTATGCATTTTACTAATTGTATTCTGTGGGGTTACCCTAATCTTCCTTCCCTGTCATGTTACTTATAATCAAGTAGCTCACCCCTGTGGGATGTCCGATACCTTTCCCTGGGTGTCCGAGCCCACTGGTCCCTGCTTCTGGTCTATCAGTGCAATGGTCTATAACATCCCCTTTTTTCCCAAATGTGATTTGCCTTTCCATATTGTTACTACTCCCTTCCCTCTCCCTGTCTGCTGAATGATATGATTTGTAATTTTATAGTTGGTAAGGCAATTTTTTTTTATTTATTTTGTTTTTAGTTGTTTAAACAGGAGTAGCACACTAATCTGAAAGCTTTTTTTACAGGAGTGACCTGGGAGCACAGGAAAGTTAAGTGACTTGCTCAGGGTCACACAGTATGCAAGGGGAAGCTGTGGGATTCAAACCCAGGTCTGGTCTGCTGGATGTCACCAGATTTGCAGCTCAGAGCCTTAAACTGAGGCCCTAGTTCACCCCTCTGATGCAATGCTTTTAGATTTCTTGACCCATTGTTCTGTTCTGTGAGGTTCATACCATCATCAGTGCATTTGTGGGGGAAACACTTTGCTCTGGTTATTGGTGGTCTACCATAGGATAATGTCCTGCCTTTCTATCTGGCTCTCCTTGCAAACCATTCTGGTAGCAGATCAGAAGACTCCCTCTGCAAACCTCCCCATTGCTATCCCATTGAGGCCTCAGAGGTAGTCAACTGAAGAGCCGCTCTGCAAGATGTGGAACATGGTCAACAGACAGCCTGATAGATGTGCCACCCTCACAACATGCTGTATCCCTGTTGATAGCCAAGCCTTGGCCATAGTCCTGCCGTCCACCCTGGGTGACAATTTCTCCCTTTACAAAAGGCACTTGATGCAACATCTCCTTCAGTATGTATATGTGTGCGTGTGTGTGTGTGTGTGTGTGTGTGTGTGTGTGTGTGTGTGTGTGGTGTCAAACTGCAAAATGTAAGCAGTGAGTGTCCACTTTACCTCTCTCTCCTCCAGGGTCCACCAGGCTTACTGTCCTGAACATCATGCTCTGCAACCAATAACTGTTACACTGGACTGCATAAACACTTTTAACCATCTTGAACAGCTTAAACATATTTAAACAATCACACAGGGGCCACTAGAGGGATACCTACCTTACCGGTTTGATAAAAGGAAAATGATTAACAAAACTTAAAGTACACTGGTAGCCTTGGCACCATCCCTCAGCGCACTTGCCCTTTATTGGCACTAGGCAGCAGCCTCTTTCTCGGCCAACCCTCCACCAGGTGCTGAAGAGCAGATACAGTCTGTTCCACTTGTATGCCTTTCAGTTTTTTGCACATTCTGTTTGTATGCACAACAGTGTCAGGTCCAGATTTGTTTCCTATCTGTCCCATAATAAGATATTCATTTATATGCCCATGTGTTTTTGGTTATATGCATTTTTTTCTGCTCAGACAGCTTCTGTGTGCTTCAGAATGCTAATCTGTGGTTAAATCAGTTGTTCACTAGCACATTCAGCTCAAGATAAGTGTTGATTGGTCATGATTATCTTCTGCTGGTGCTCGTTAGCAGACTATTTAAACAGTAGACTAAGCAGCTTAGTTAATACACATCCTGCCATGGAAAAGACAAAGTGGACGGTGTTGTCATTGAATCATAAAGTCCAAATGATACAAAAATCAGCCTTTTCATCTCACAAAGAATTGTCAGCACAGTTTAGTGTTGATGTCTCCTGTGTTGGGAAAATACTTAGACAGCGAGAGGCCATTCTAATTGTCTGAGGTGCTGGCAGTCATAAAGACAGAAAATGTAAATGCAATGGTAAAGATGCCTGCATCGAGAAAGACTTGCTGCGCTATCTTTCTGCTGTCAGAGATTGTGGCGTTCCAGTGGCTGGCAATATGCTAATCGGAGAAGTCGAGCAATCTGATGGTCACTATGGGGATCAAGGGCTGAACTGACATCCGGCAGTCTGACCTGATGGAAAGAAAGAGACTGCATCGGGTACCGATGTGTCCATGGGGAATAGGGTAAGTCTGACCAAGGTGCAAATGATGACCGGATGAAAACTGTTTTGTCCACATTGCTGTCTGAGTATGAGGCAAAAAATATTTTTAATGCTGATGGAACAGCCCTGTTTTTTAGAGTGATACCAGATGGCAACCTGTCATTCTGAAGTGAATCACTAGCCGGACACAAGAAGGCAAAGGAACATATGTCCATTCTGGTTTGTGCAAATTGTGGTGGCTCAGAAAAATTGAAATTGACTTGTGTGTAGAAATCTAAACAACCCAGATGTTTTAATGGATTAAAGGTGGATGCACTGCCAACTGAATATGCCACAAACAGCAATGCATGGATGATGGACTTGTTTCATGAGTGTCTGAAAGCTGTGGACAAAAACATGAGAAGGCAGAGAAGACAAATTGTAATGATGGTTGACAACTGCCCCACTCATAAAACAATTGAGCTTAGAAATGTTAAACTGTTCTTCTTTCCTCCGAACTGTACCTCATTGATTCAGCAAATAGACCGGGGGTAATTAATTGCTTGAAACAGCACTATCATTTTCACATTGTAATCAAGATCTTGAGAGACATTGATGCAGAAACAAGGCATTTCAATGCTGAAGCAAGACCATCACTTTGCTAGAGGCCATCCCCCTATTTGCACAATCATGGCAGGATGTTACTTTGGACAGTATCAAAAACTGCTTTAGAAAAGCCAGCATTTCCCAGGTGACTGACTCAGAACCAATAAAAAAGGACACTGCTCCCATTGCCCCACCTCCCAGTATGCTGAATGCTGATTTCGCTGCCTTCCTAGCCATAGATCAGAGGAGCCCTCCTCTGGTGAACTGACTCACATGGAGACATGCAACAGCGTTTTAGGTGTAACTTTTGTTTTTTAAACTTTATTTTTATTGTTATTTTATGACACAAGAGAGACAGTTTGTCATCTGGTACATAAATCTTTCAGCATCAGGCAAGTAAACATCAGGGGACAGTATTGTATACAGAATTTATAGTCCACAATTTCCTTATTAATATACAAATTCAACAGCTGTTGTGAGCGGGGGGAACTGTAGTTCCAGTATCTCCTGATCATGTCTCCTTACTCTACTCCTGGGAAATCTTGACTGTAGCCTGTATATAGTAAAAACATATGTAAACAGAAGACCCAGTAGAGCAGAAGGTTGAGGAGCTGGCACCTCATCTTACACCACACCAGTGGCCTGGGTTCCAGAATGGCCTCAGGCCGCTGGGCTGCCAGCTCAGGGAGGGGGGAAGGTCGGAACAGGATTAAGCCTTGTCTCACCCTTCCATGGGGTGTATGCCCACTCTGCCATAGTCCTGCTCCCACTGGGTAGATGCCCAGTGGGTGAGTATGAAGTGGTCAGGAGCAGTGGAAAATTCTGGGGGAGAGGGCAGAGGGGCCACCGATCCTGTGTGTGTGTCACGCTCTCACATATGTGTGTACGCCTATGGCTCCAGGGGGAAGGGGAGTAAAAGAAAAGTACAGAAACTATATGGAAAATATATAAAATAATCTTATATAACCCAGGGAGGAGCTCTTGATTACATGGGATGACAAGTCCATGCCTTGCTCTGGATATGAGCTTTGATGAATTCTTGAACACTAATTTATTGGTGTTCACCTATTAGGGTATTAAGTCAGGGCGATGTTGATTTATATATAAAAACCAGGGGTCCACCTACTCATCATGGTCGGCACTTTATTTTGTAATTTAGCCATCAAGCTCTCCATTTTAGAAATATCATATATTGTATTCTTCCAGTATGTAATGTTTGATGGGTCTGGTTTTAGCCATAATCTGGTTATGTCTTTTTTGGCCACTACCAATATTATAGTCATCGAGAATATTTGATGGGATTTTCTAATTTGCCTTGGGATGTGTAATAAGAGAGCTAGTTCTGGGGTAAGGGGTCCAATTTTTGAGAAATGATCCCCCATCTGTTTTCCCACATTTCTCCAATGGGGGTCAGGATCCAACAGGACCTGTGTGTGTGGGTGGCTTCGTCCTCTCCGCAGCCCCTTCAACATGAGAAGTCAGCTGATAGAGAATGTTTTGCTGTAATATGTGAAGTGCAGAAGTATCTTGTCACCACCTTCCAGAAGAACTATCTCCAGGAGTAAGAGTTAGTAGTTTTATGTTGGTGTTGCCATATATGGAGCCAATCTTTTGGTGTTCAATTTAGAGAAAATTCCACTTCCCAGTTTCATTGTGTGTTTTCCATGTTATATGGGGAGTAAGTATTCAATAATTTGTAGAATCTTGATATAAAATGTTGCTGTTCAGTGGGATTCCTTGCTTGTGTGAGTGATAAATAAAGTGCAGGAGGATCTGAGGTATCTGAACCCAGTTCTATCCCAAGAAAATGCCTTATCTGTAGGTAATGAAAAAATCACTTTGTGATAGGGAGGATTCAGCCTGCAGTTGTTGGAAGGATTTAAAAATGGCACTATCATAAAACTGATAGGTATGTACTAGTCCCTTAGTACACTATCTATGGATGGTCCTATCTCTCAGTGGTGGTGGAAATGATTGATTCCAGGCTGGGATACCCATCCATATGGATATGTGTTTATTTTCATAGCATCTAAGATATCTCTCCCATTTCCAAAGCATTGATTTAGTAAAAACTGAACCTTGTATCACCCACAGGGATATAGAGAGTTGGAATACTGGTATATGATTTAATGGAAGTTCAGATAGTGCTCTCTCTATACAGAGCCAATGCAGGGCATATTTTGGGGGTACTAGCAATTTTGTAAGGTGGGTGAGTACTTTTGCAATTGAGTACTTCAGGAAATCTGGCAGCGTTAGTCCCCCTCCACCTTTAGGTAACTGTAATTTATTTAGAGATATTCTAGGTCTGGTTCCTCCCCAAATATAGGTTCTTATATTTGTATCCCATTTACACTAACTGATTGTTTTTTGATCAAGGAATTTGACTGCTGCACATGGGAATTACTGTTGATTCCATCAGAACTTCAAGAGCTGATACTCAGGACTCCACAGTACTGCATCTCTCTGTTGTATTGCTCCCATCTTACCTCTGTTGTCTCACTAGTTACTGTGCACTGTTTCTAGGCATTTACTCTGCTAATCTGGCTAGGTGTGCAACGCTGTGTTAGGGAACATTGCACCTGCCTCAGTCTGGTAAATTCTGTTGCTTTTATACCAGTTTATGTGCTTTTTCTGTGTATAGGCTAGTGGTGTTGCTCTCTTGTGCTGGTCCCTACCTGGAATCTGGACTCTGCCTTAATGTAAGGACCGCCCTGGACACGTGACTTCCTGCTGCAGATTTTTACCTTCCCCTTAGCAGCTTATACTGTCTCTGTACTAGAGGGTGTACTGCATGCAGCACCAACCAGACATACTTGAACCTCCAAGCCTATCTTTTGCTTTGCCTCACCTTCTCACCATTGCCTGACACTCAAGTGCTCCAGCTCCTCTCCCCTACTCCCCATCTACCTCCATACTTCCCTGTTCCACCTCTTTATCCACTGCCTGCCACATCACATCTCTACCTCTCTTCTTTTCTCCCTCTCACCCTACCCTTCCCCTGGTGGCCACTTGAAGTCACTTCCATACCCTTGTGTTTCTGTCTGCCGTACACCGTTTCTGGGACAACTGCCATGGCTAACCTAGGCTTGGAATATGTGTTTTTTGGAGCCCCCTCCTGGGTTTTGAACCTGGTACCCTCTGTACTATAGTGTGTTACTCTACCGCCACACCACCGTGGCTCCCTCATTTCAGTGTCAGTACATTGCTCTTATACTTAGCTTCTGCTGGTTTCTTTCTTATAACCATGGCCACTCATGTTAACTTCTGCAGCCTGGCCTTACTTCTGCTACTGGTGCTATCCCTTTCCCAGCTGTGCCCACCCCCCTTTGTATCACCCCAAACATCCCCACTGCCCTCACACCCATAGCTCCCCACCTTGGCCATCCCATATCCCGTCCCCACCACCCACCAGCACACCTACCCCTGTCATTGTCTCCCCAACTCTCCTTGGCCCACCCTTCCTTGCTATTCCTAACCCTCCATTCCCTTCCAGTACTGTTCTCCATGCCAGAAAAATCCACTTCCAGACCCCTTTTGGGATGTGTAGTTGATATCTCCCCCTGCTTAGGGTTATCTGCCTGCTGCTCATGCTATCCAGTAACATTCACTCCAACCCTGGCCCCAGCAACTCTGACCCACTATGCACTTCCCCTGCCACAGGCCTTTGCATCGCATCTATGAATATAAGCATTCTAAAGAAGTCTGCTTCCCTACAATGCTGGATCATGCAGCACCAACCAGACATACGTAGCAATCGTTGAGACCTGGCTCTCCAAATCTACCCCAACTCTTTCATTGCCTTTCCAGGGTACTCACTATTTCCAGAGGATAGAGTGGGTAAGCAGGGTGGTGGCTGTGAAATTTATATGCGTGATGCCCTGCTGGGCCAAGCACTCTCCCCACCAAAACTGGACCATGGCATCCAAGCTATGTCACTCAAAATCACCCCGAACCCTCAAGGCCTCCCTTGTCATCACGGTGGCCTACATTACCCCACAGAACCAAACTCCTGCTCTCCTCTCTGAATAACTCACCAAACTTCCCCATAAGGATGAGCAGATTCTACTAGGAAACCTCAATATAAACTGGCTCACCAGCTCTGTTGCTTCAGCCAAGGATACCCTCACAGCCATAGACCTTTCCCAAGTGGTAACATAGCCAACCAGATACAACCCACCAAAATGCACCCACCCCCTGCTGGACATTGTCCTCTCCAACCACCCATATAAAATTGTGGACATTCTGTCCTACCAAATTCCCTAAGGGACCACTCCCCAGTGATCTTTTTGTGGTCCTGTAGGTTACCTAAAACTGTGCCTAGAGTTAAGGTTCAATGGTGCCTCCGCCCTGGTAACCTTACTAAATTCAGGTGGCATCTTCCCAGCTGATGCTGTGCTTGACTACTTTTTCTGCTCCTTCAATATGGCCTGTGACATCTTTGCCCCCCTCTCTAAGACCCACACTAAACAACACAACTCACCCTGGATCACCCCATCCCTCCTCAAACAAATGAAGCATAGAGATAATCTATGGCACAGAGCCACTGACTTAGGAAAGCCGGTTGATAGACAGGCATACGGTGCAGAATGTAACAAATGCACCTAGGCCATTCATAAGGCCAAAGGAAAATACTACAAGTCGGCCATAGCTGCCTCCTTGGGGTCAGCCCATAAGTTTTGGGATAACATAAAAATACTTAACTGTAAATCCCGTTCTCCACCCCCTTCTCCGCTCACTATCAATGGTACCATCTCCGCCAACCCAAACTGCATTGGTGACAACCTCGATGCTACCTTTACCTACATTAGCACGGTGATCCCCAGCAATTTCTTCCACCCAATAACAGTTTCTCAACCACCACTCCTCTCTCTTGCCCCCCTTTCTACCACATCACACACACCATCACACCTCTGGAAGCCAAGTTCCACTTTAGCTAAGGCCCCTCAATGGCTCCAGCCCCACTAATGACCCTTTGAGACATAAGGCTTTCCGCTTCTGGCCCTAGGTCGTACTGCTCTTCCCACTCACTGATCTGCTGAACCATTCCTTCTGCCTTGGGCAGTTTCCCAGTGCCTGGAAGACTGCAGTCAAAATGCCCATACACAAAGGTGGAAACAGTTCATCCCCTGGTAACTGTCAACAAATATCTGCCCCCCCCCAAAGCCCTGGAAAAGGTAGTGGCAGACCAACTTGCTGATTGCCTTGGAACCCATAATCTGCTCTGCAAGGAGCAGCATGGCTTCTGCTTGGGCCACAGTACCACCACAGCACTCCTTGAATTCTCTACTCATCTCTACTCGAGCCTTGACAAGGGTCATCTAGCCTAGCTGAAGCCGTTTCATTGATCTCTCCAAGGCCTCTGATATAGTAAGTGACCCTCTCCTCCTGGACTCCCTTCTGCAAGTGGGCTTTTCTCAAGGGCCCCCAGCTTTGTCCATAAGCTACCTATCATCACAGACACAATACGTCAAAATGAACACAACCCTCTCCAGTACCTGCCCCATCTGCTCAGGAGTCCCACAGAGTTCCATCCTAGGACCACTTCTTTTCAGTGTGTTTCTCAAACTCTACTCAATTCTTGTGCCAGCAAGGTTCTCCTCTATGCCGACAATGCCATCCTCTGTGCTTCCCACCCTGAACCCACCAGTCTCCAGACTATCCTCCAGCACTCCTTCAGTCAGCTCAAATGCTGGTTCTTGGACCATACACTAATCTTTAACCTGAAAAAAACTAAGACCATGCTATTTGCCCAACACCAAAGCAAACTCAGAGACCCCCGCCCCGCGGATACTCTCCAGCTCTCTCCATCCCCTTGAACAGGTCTCATCCTATAAATACCTAGGCATAACTTTTGATTCGGCCCTTACCTTCCTAGCCCACATAAATGCTCTCTCAGATGCGACCAATGCACATATTGGCCTCCTCTTCCACCACAAGGACTGTCTGCCACCTAAAGCTCTTTGTCTGGACATCACCTCATCGGTCCTATCATTAATTGACTACGGCCTGTTGGTCTATGCAGCCACGGACTCAACTGCCATTGGTAAGATCAAAATGTCTGTTAATAAAGCATGCAGGCTCCTGTCCAGTGCTGATCAACTGATACAGACCTGCACATTCCATTTCCTCACTAAAGTACTCAACTTTGAGGAGAGGCTCCAATACCAGTCCTGCCTCATGGCCAAAGAAATTCTCCTTGGTCTAACGCCCCCTGGTGTTGTGTCATCTCTCATCTCTCAACCCCTTCTGTCTCCACTTACAGTGCCTCCAAATCCTCTCTTACAGTCCTGAGGGTTAGGTCCTCCCTAGCTCAGAGGACCTTTTCCTGTAGTGCCTCATCCTGGTTCAACTCCCTCCATTAACGGTCACCAGTTTGCCAAGAATTGGTGCTTTCAAAGTAGCCCTTAGGAAACACATTCTCTCAACCCCGTTGCTGTAGATGCCCCCAGTGGTGAGCCAAGAGCCACTGGGCTGCCCACCCACCTACACTGAACTGGATCAGGTCATCAACTGTGACAAAGTCTTGCATTTAGACTGCCTCAGTCTTCTGTCTGTCTAGTCATGGGTCTGTTGCAATATGAAGAAATGCATAGCTAAATCACTGCATAGGCTACTGTACTGGCTCACTGCTTTCCTGTATATAATATCATTGCTCTGAACTTAATGTGCACCAGACTATATTAGTGCACTTAGTGTGCTGTACTGTTTTTAGTTCTTGTCATCCAATATTGATTGTACATATTTTGTATATATTTGTTCTCACTCTGTAGCATGACATAGAGCCTTTAGAAATGAGTCCCTGACTCAAAGGATTGTAATTCCGAGCTCTGACATCAATCAATCAATCAATCAATCAATAAATAAATAATTAAATAAATATATAAATGTTATTATTTCTCTCTATGACTGCTGGAATGGTATACTCTGTATTAAGTAAAGTAATTTTGGGAGTATATTCATTTGTATAGATTGTATTCTATTCAGAATATAAATAGGTAGGTGAGTCCAGCATTTTAGGTCAGAGTTCACCTCTAGGTATAGGTGTTCATAATTTAGCATTTGAATGTGAGATAAAGTAGGGGATATTTTAATCCCTAGATATGTTATAAGTGGGCAGTTCTATTTGTAGTGATATTTCTCCACTAGAGATTGGGAATGTTGCTAATGCATTGTTAATATCTCTGATTTATCTTGATTAATTGTATATCCCATTACATGTTCTATCTTAGGAACTCATCTAGATAATTTAGGGAAGTTTCTGGTAGTGTTATGTATGATAACAGGTCATCTGCATAGTATGCTAGTTTGTGCTGGGTTCCTGCAATTGTATATCCCTTTATTTGAGTAATTTGCCTTAGCAGTTGTGCTATTGGCTCAAAATACAGGGCAAATAAATAGGGAGAGAGTGAGCAGCCCTGCCTGGTACCCCTGTAGAGTTGGAAGCATGTGGAACATGGGCCATTTATTTTAACCACTACTTGGAGGGAGTGATAGATTTCTCCTATAATATTTAAAAATGTTGTGGGAAATCAAATTTGGCTAGGGTTGATTGTAAAAAGTTCCTTGCAACTCTATCAAATGTGTTCTGTGCATCTAAGCTTAATATCAGTAAAGGGTAGTGGTTTATTTGGACATGATTCATAAGGTATAAAGTTCTTTTAATGTTATCTGTAGTTTGACATGTTTTGATAAATCCTGATTGATCAGGGTGGATTATTTCTTGTAGTATATCATCCAGTCTGTGAGCTATGATGATGGTATAAATTTTATAGTCTTGGTTAAGGACTGCTATGGGGTGAAAGGATTCACATTGGTGTGGTTTTTTTTGTGGGGTGGGGGGGTTAATATAGCTGATATGGTGACCTGATTCCAAGATATAGGAAAGACTGAAGCATTGTGATTTGTTTGTAGGCTTCTAATAGTGGTGTTTTTATTTGTTCCCATGTCCCCTTATAATATTCAGCCCCATATCCATCTGGGCTGGAGCTCTTCCCATTTTTTTAATTTTTAATTGAGTATTGTAGTTCCCGGGCAGTTATGGGAGACATAATTTTATCTGTTTTGTGTTATATTCAACGTGGGTAATTTTATTTTGGCCAGGAAAGTTGTAATTTGTTGCTAGTCTATGATTTGTAGATATGAGTATATTTTCTGGTAGTAAACTTTAAAGACTTCTAGGATTTGGGGTGTTAAATATTTATATTGTCTTGTGGCTGGGTCTCTTATTTTAGGGACATGAACTTGTTGTATGCTAAAACTCTAGCTGCCTGGGCCCCACCCTCATAGTAGTGTTGGTGCAGTCATGTCAATACCTGTTCCATGTGGGTGGTTAATCATTTTTGTATTGCCTGTTTGGTCTGGGCTAAGTGATTAGTAACTCCGCTAACCCCTGCCATATGTTTTTCCTGGAGAGATCTAAGCCCCTGCTGTAACTCCTGAAGTATGGCCTCCATCTGATGTTTTTTCTTGGCAGCATATGAGATAATATGACCTCTGAGGACTACTTTAAGCATATCCCATAGCAATTTTGGGGAAGTCTAAGGGGAGGCATTATCCTGAAGTATCTGGAGGATTTTATCTTTTATTATATCTTTAAATTCAGAGTCTCAAAGTAGGGAGAGATTAAACTAACAAAATGAATCCTTTCTTTCTTGTATTATATTAAGTTCTAGGATTATGGGGGCGTGGTAAGAGAGAAATGGATGTTCATGATCTCTGTTTGGTGGACAAGATCTTTTCTCTCTCCAGTAATACAGAAGTAATCAAGCCCGGATTAATGTCTGCGAGCATAGGAATACTATGTGAATTTCCTCTAAGAGGGGTGTATCTGCCTCCATGTGGCTATTAGGCCCATATCTCTCAATAGACATCTAAGATGTTTTTTGCCCTGTAGTCTGGGAAGGAGGTTGATTTTCCAAGGTATCCAGTGAAGGGTTTAGTAGGCAATTAAAATCCCCTCCTACAATTAAAATTCTTTCTTGACGTATGAGCATGAAGTCAATTAATTGTTGAATGGAGGACATGTCTGATTGTGGGGGGATAAAAAGACTACATACTGTTATGATATGTCCATGTAGGGTTCCTGAGGCCAATGCTAGCCTACCCTCCTTATCAACATATTGGTCTGTAAGCTAAAATTGAGAAGATTTTGAGATTAATACCACCGGCCTACATCTTCTACCATTTTGATAGGTAGACTCCACTATATTGGTAAAGCCAAATTTAAGTAACTTTAAATGCTCAGCTGAAGAGAGGTGAGTCTCGTGCAGTAGCAATAAGTCAAGTTGTGTTTTTTTCAAAGCTTGTAATATTCTATAATCTTTAATTGGGCTGGTCAACCTGTTCACAAAATGTGATATTATCATAAAGTGTATACCCATGTTAATAATGTTGCTTTCTACCGTAAGGTATCTCCCATTATCTCATAAACTACATAGAAGTTGTTCACATGCTGTCTATAGTCAGTAAACAGTTAATACTCTGATGATGTAATAAAAAATATTGTCTTTGTGTCTCATGTCTTTTTTTATTATGCAGGGAGGGGAGAAAGGGTGTATTAGCTGACTGTGTGGTCCAAAAAGAGAGAAAAACAATCCTTATACTACTAAAGCAGAGCCAACTGGGCTCAGGGTTATTTCTTATCCCTATCAGAACTATGCACAGAGTATTATTGACTTTCATAGTTGTATGCACAAATTGCTTTGACCAGGGCAGCTTTAGAAACTGCCAGTTAGGGAGAGGCTCCCATGCCTCAGGAGAGTTACCCATGGGGATACTCATGCCCCAAAACTTGGAGGGGTGCAGGATAGTTAAGGATAGAAAATTATTAAAAAAAAAAAAAATTGGACAGGATGCGTTAGGTGTGGGGTCAGGATGGCCAAAAAATGTTTACTTCCTGTCATTAGACAGTGCCTTCACCCACCTTGGAACCCAGCTCCTGATTTGGAGTATTAAGGGAGAGAGTAAATATAAGTATTAATTTCCTTGTGTTTGTAAGAAAATGTTTTATTCATATAAGAAGCTTTATTTTAATCTCATTTTTCTTATACTTTACTATTCTGGTTCAGTCATATGACTAATAGCCTTTTTTACACATTCCTTTGAGAAAAAGGAGGAATAATAAAAAAGGAAAAAGTTCTTTGTTTGACATTTCTTTGAAATTTAAAGTTTATGATGAGGGATGATTCACTGATCTAAGTACTGAAAACAGGATATATGTACAGAGTGGCTGTATATTAGGCCATCCTCTTCTTCAAACATGTCCACCCTTCGATGTCTAGGTGGTGTGGTCCCTAGGGACCCCTGCCAGACTGCTTGCACCAGGGTATGTGGGGGTGCCACCAGGGAAGACCACACAATCCAAGGGATCTCCCAGATCTACTCCCTTGTACCCTACTTTAGCCCCCCTTGAGGGCAAGGACACCACACAGAAAGCAGCTCTAGCCTCTGCCTCATGATGTCATGGAATACCTCTTCTTTCCCCACTTGGACCAACAGTGGCCTTTCCAGTTCTGAATCTAATATTTCTTGAGGAGTAATAAGCAGCAAAGGTTACTCAACTTAAAGAGGCAGCACTGGTTTTCAGGAAGTGAAGATCGTGTTCCCATTATCTCCCCTTCCATTCTCATCAGTGCTATTTTGTCATGTATCAAATATAAGGGTCTGACCTGTTTAAATTTTATCTGTTTGATGCCCTGCTCACAACAGGTACTGTGTATGAATGACTGTTTCCATTCACCTCTGTATTTCCCCATTTGCAACACTGGCATATCTCTCAGCCTTCACTACTAAGTGGGAGATAGACCATAATCAATGTTTAGTCAGGTCTTTCCATCATTTCTTGGCAAGTATTCTGCCACTCCTCCTGTTGATTCTACTATCTTTAAGGCACAACATCTATCCAGAGGGACGGGAGGGTCCAATCATCCACCCTCAGAGGTATAAGTCCCTGGTTCCATTCTAATCTCATGGTTTGGAAAAGCTGCATGCAGTCGTCTTTTCTTCCCTGTGGTGAGGAGTCAGGACAAAGGCTGGGACCAGGCAGTCAGCTCTCCGTAAGCCCCCCAAAACAAGACAGCATAGCTGAGTCAACCCAGAAAATCACTCACCTTTTTTAGAGATGGGGAAGATCTTTTTTTAGATGTCTTGTCTGGCAAATCACACCAGGAGCTGTTTTATGGACTCCAAAGTTGACTGCTGGCTCTGTTGGCCTTGCATTGCTGTGCCTTGTAGTGGCTGAGGTGTCAGGTTTCACTGTTTGCTGCTTATGTCCTGAGGGGTAGAATATTCCCATTTCTTAAAGTCACGTCATACTTCTTTTGCTGAATTGTGGGTTTGGGGTCCTGATGGGATTTGAACTACGAGTTTGCTAGGATAAGGTGATCTGAATTTCAGCTGCTCTTGTCGCAAGAAGGGGAAGAACAGGATGTATGCTCATCTTCTTTGCATTGTGGTAGGGGTATAGTCATTATCAAAAAATACTTTGGATGAACCATAATTTACTTTCCCCTGAGTCCAAGGCTTTTTGAACAAGTATTCCTTTATTTGGAAATTCAGAAACTGGATAATTATTGATCTGGACCTGGCATTAGGCTGTGTTGGTTTTGGTCCCAGGGTGTGGTGCACATGCTCAATTTCAAAATTAAAATCAGCATCTAATGTGAGAGATGTACAGAGCAGGTTTTCTAAAAATTCCTGAATAGAAGCCCCTTTGCTATTCTCTGCCACCCCATAAATCCGTAGATTCTGGTGTGGGTTTCTTTTTCGCAGTCTTCCTGGCATTCGATTGTGAGATGGCAAAGTTGTGTTATTTGGGCCATTATTTTCTGGATTTGCTCAGTAGATTCTGTCTGAGCCTGAGAGGCCTGTTCCAAGGTAGTGACTCTAGACTGTGTGTTTGCTAAGTCATGCCGGAAGACTTCTTGAGTTTGTTTAGAACAAATTCATTCTGATTTAAACTCCTGGAGCGCCGATAACATTCTGTCCAGTTTTTAGCTTGTTTTGATGTTTTTTCCCTCAATTTATTTTTTGGTGATTTATTTGATGCTGATCAAGTTGTTTGCTGAGACTGGATTGAATTTTCTTTGTCCGAGAGTTCCGGGTCTGATTTCTCATGCTTTGGTGCCAATAGTTTAAATCTGTTGCTCCATCCCTTATTTCTGCCTGTGGTCATGTCTGTCACTGTCGTTATTTAATAAAAACAAGTAAAAATTGCAGCCTTTAATTAAGTTTTAAATGCAGGTTGGCAAGGAGTGGGCAAACTATGCTGCCATTAGGGAGGAAGTCACACCAGAAGTCCTTAGGTGTCACTTTTGACCAGGAATTTTCTTTACCCTGGTACTCTGTAACTTGGGGTTTGACCCCCACCTGGGGCATCTGGCAGTCCAAAAGAGCCCCTCTTAGACTGTTAAATGATCTGCAAAGCACTGCGTCTGGGCCAGGAGGCTGTCATGCCTCCATAGACCTGCCACTTGTCCTTTAAAAAATGCTTCTGGTACCAGGTCATCAAAGTACTTAAAATTAGAAAGAGCACTTGTGCCTGACGTCAGCTGACCTCAGTACCTATAACCTCCGTACACTACTTTTCTCATCTCAGCAGGCCATCAGGTCTCTCTGGGTGGCCACATGGCAGCAGCAGCAGAGTCTGTTGTGGGAATTCTGGATGCTCATCAAAACAGCCTGCCCATTCAAGTCAGATCGCCTTCCAGCCAGTTTCCCCAGTGGTCAGTTCCTCTTCAGAATCTTGCTTATCAGCCACAGCAGTAGAGAGGTCCAGTGGTGCTGGTATCAACTCTCTAAGCAGTATGTGTCTGTTGGTTACGTAAATCAGAGTGTCAGTAGGTGATGTACTGCTCATGCCAACTGTCTGCAGAGCCTTTGATGGTTCCTAGATATGTTTTTTTCTTGGGAGAACTTGTTGGGGAGAGAAGTTCTTATTTTTCTTTTTCTATCTACCTCATCACTGGCCGCCTGGGTTCCCCTGATTGATGAGTAACTGATGGTTCCACATGCAGCTCCACACAGGCCTCTTCAGATTGTGAGACCTCCATTGACAGAGGGTCAGGACCATGCAGTTTGTATGGGTGCTGCAGGGGCACATTTTGGTCATGTTTTATGTTCCCTATAAACTGTTTCACTTCCTTAGGCATGTTAAATGTAATATAGTTACATTGTAACTGTACCAGTAACAGGGCTGGGTTTCCATAATAGAAGTGGGAATGTTCATATTGTGCAGCTGCTCTTGATGACTGCACAGGTTCACCTTTTCCTGAATAGCTCAGGTGAGTAGTCCTGAAAATCATAATGTCTGCCCCATCCCGTTGTAGGCATACTCTCTCCCTAGCAGCCCACAGAAGGCCCTTTTTCATTGGCTATTTTAATAACCAACAGAGAATTGGTCTCAGTCACTCACTTTGCCATGGTTTTGGGATAAGAGAACTATAAGCCCTCTTGATCTCTATGGGGTCCTAGTCTATAGTGCCAGAAGTGTTGGTAGTGCCGTCCCTAGTAGAAAAGTTGTCATGTCCCACCCTTCAGCTCCTTCATTCATCTTGACAAGTTGTATATTTTTGTGCTGTGCTCTATTCTTATTGCCCATTTTAGTTAGCAAGTGCTCAGTCTTTAGCTGCTCAATTAATTGTCCTTGGTGCTAGTTTATTTGCTTATTGTGTGTTTAGGTCACTTGCTCCATTGCAATTTCCCTGGACCGTTAACATTTTCAAATCAATGTTAGTCTGAGTAGTGGTCAATTTAAGCCCTGCAGTGTCAATTAGGACCCGATTTAGCATCATAGTTATCGTAGTCAGTTCATCGGCCATGCCCTGAATTAGGTCATATGGTTGTGCCATTTCCAGAGATTCCATGCTGTCCCTGACAGTGCTGCCCCTTCCACGCTCAGTGCTTCTGTCAGACAGAGCTTGTTAATTTCAGTCCTTGTTTTACAACTGCCAAAGGGCAGAGAGTGTGGTTCCTACTGGTAATTCTTTCACTCAATGTAACTTTGCAACTCAGCAGCTGATTTTTTCAATCACAGTATGAATGGGTAGCTCTCATTGTGCTTTGTATTCTGGTGCTCTTCTGACTTCCCTGATAGGAATGGATTTTTGGATGCTGTTGATTATGACTCCCAGAGGTGCTTTCTTATTGATTTAAGGTGTCACCATCTTGGTAGCGCCATCTCCTGGAACTTTAGCAACTGAAGGGAATGTGGAGAATTTTGTTTTTCTTTTTTACTTACTTATGGGCTGCCACCAAGGGGCCAACTTCCAGGGGTCATACAGTGGCATGCTGTCAGATGCCACCTACTTGCTGTCCTATCCATTGCCCAGATCACACTGCAACAGCACAGCTCAGAATCCACACACACACACACACACACACACACACACACACATACATACACACACAGGCTGCTTCATAACTCAGGAAGAGATGGAAGAGGCAGAAGAAACTGAAGGAACTTAGCAGCATGAGAGAATGTGAGAATTTTATTTTTTAATATTAAACTTATTATTGAAGTAAAGTGAAAAAACAAAACTTACACAAAGGCACACAGTTAATGTTGAAGCAAATGGCATGGACAAGGAACAAAGCAGTATACACTGAACAAAACTTGCAAAAGAAAGGAACAATAAATGCTTAATCTAAACACGTATTGTACCAGTAAAAGTAACAACTAAAATTAAGGGCTGGTCAACATGAATGAGAGAACCAAGTAAGCAAACCATTCACAATGGGCTGGAGGAGGTGTAACAGCAAATATAAGTGGACTATGAGAGGGCTAATGAGAGCAATAAATAGTGATTAATGAAGTTATATCTTTAGGGTTATTGGAGTTACAGGAGTGGATGAAATACAAATGGGCCAAATCCTTAGAAGTGACAATGAGGTCCTGGGGGAAAATTGGGGGTGAGGTGACTGGGCATGTCGACAGGCAAAATAGGGACCCAGATATCATGTTATGTCAACAACTGGGAGAGAGCTAGGTGGGATATGCACTCCAGCAATGTAAGCTAGCCTAAAGCAAGCAGCCATACCCACAGGCAGGGAATGTCAGGAGTCCACCATCTGTGGAGGATAAACCAACTGGAAATGTATGGTAGCTCAAGCCCACTGTACATAAGTGTCAGGGGAAGGTACGTCACGAGGAGAGAGGCCCAGCAAGATAAAAGGTGCATCAAGGCAGACATAACTAGGGAGGATGATCTTGTAGACTCACAGGACCTGATCCCAGAAGGGGCATATGAGAAGGCAGAACCACAGCAGTGTGGAACTAGATCCTTCCAATAGATTGTAGCACCTGCATCTCTTATGATGAAGAATACTGGATGCATACAGCAGTTGTGGAGTTCCGTACCACTGATGTAGGATTTCCATTTGGATTAATTGGGCTTTGAATTCACAGCATGCTTTGTTGGTTTGAGTCCAGTAGACATCTCAGGCTTGCTGAGAAATAGAAATTTGTGCTTTGCAGCCTAGTTGTCTCTAATGGTGGCTGTGGGTTCTGGACCTGAGTCACAACGAAAGGTTTCAAATTTGCTGGCCTTACTTCTGGGAAAAAAAAACATTTGGAGATAGGGACATCTGGTGAAAGGGGAGGGCTTTAATGTAGGGTAGAAGAGTGGAGTGAAGATAGAGGTATGTCCAGTACTCTTGCTGGCAAATCTGAAATCTATCCTTGACATTATCAAATAAGAGTAGGATTTTAGGGTCAGGAGTGTAGATTTGATGGAGCTGGTAGATGCCTGCCTGCTACCACACTAGACAGTTTTCAGGTGCACAGCCAATGAGTATGCCACAATTGTTCTAGACTGGGGTAAATGTGACAAGAAAGGGATTTATATTAGAAGTAGAGGAGAACGATCTCCAGGGCTTGAGAGAGATGCAAAGAGTTGGGTGCCACTGGGATAGGGACTGCCTGAGTAAGCAGAAAGCCCATAATGGAGAGGGAGTCTTAAGGAAGAAGCTTTCTATGTCAACCCAGAGGGGAGCAGGGGGGCAATTAAAAGAGAGCCAGCTGAGAATGTGGGTCCAGAGCAAAGATAAATGGCAGCTCTTGAAGATGGGAAGTCCACAGCCTCCCTGAAATCAGTGCTTTTGCATTTTAGAGTGGCTAACTCTGGGTATCATCCCATCTCAAAGAAACTAGCCCATCTGGAGGTTGAGTCTGGCAAAATATGATTCAGGAATATTAACAGGGAGATGGGAGATGAGGTGCAGAACCTTGGGGTGTGAACATCATTTTAAGGGCATTGATTTTCCTGGAGAAGAACAGGTTAAGAGTTTTCCATTGAGCTGTGTCTGCAGTAAGGATTTCCAACAGAGAGTTGAAATTGGCTATGCAAATATGAGTGAGACATTGGGTAACACAGATGCCCAGGTAAGTGATGCCCTCTGTAGTATGTAGTATGTTATTGTAGTTTATAAAATGGGCAAATGAAATTCTGAATCCTGATTGGCTGAAACATGTTTTCAGCCGTGTCCTTATCAGGACATAACCTTACAACCGGCACTTCTTGTGCCAACCTGAGCCCCATAACACACACATATTAGTGTGCCACTCTCAGCCGTGACCATGCCAGCCTACCGTGCACAGCTTAGCGGTGGAGAACACCCCCAAACACACACACACACACACACACACACACACACTTGCTAAAATAACTACAGAGGCAATTTCTGGATTTCTTTTGCCAAGTTAGCAAAATTTCTGACCTCTGCTAAGTCCAGTGTAAAAAAGCTTCCAACAAAAGTGCAATAATAAAAGACCCACCCACGATCCAATCAGTGCTGTAGCGCATTTTGCTGAGAAAGAAACAGCTTTCAAATGAAAGCCGACAACCTGCCCTTCCACCAGTTGTTTCAAGCATGCCATTGGAAAACATTACATGAATTAGTTGCTGTACCTTAATTACCTTAATTTTTTGTAGTACCAAGAAACCCAACGGCAATAGTAAACACTGACAGCAAAACCGGAAGTGGCTTGCTCATACATCACCTCAGTCAGCAGTTGGCACCCTAATAATTGTATCATTTTTCAATGACTACACATTCAAAGAAAAGAATGGCATTAACAGGCATGAAACCATACAAAATGAAATCAAATTACACCCAAGCCGACCGCAAAAACAGAAGTGGCTCGAGGGTATGCAACAGCTCCCAACTGACAGGCTCGCTTCCCCACCTGCTCCCAATGAAATCCAGTGGTCTCATGCACCAGACAAAAAAAGAGCCTGATACTTAAATATAAAATCAAATAAAAAATATAAAAATCAAATAAAAAGTGTGTGTATGAGGGAAGGGGTGTTACACACCAACGCTCTCTAGTGGCTGGTTTTTTTTTTTTTACATATTCTGTCACTATAAATACAGTTCAGGGACTACTTTTCAGTTATTTTATATTAACATACTTTTAAAAATGTTTTAAACTTCTTAGCTGGAATTTTTAAATAACATTTATTTACTTGTTGGGCCCATTTTATAAGCGCAATAAGACACTCCAAGGTGTGGTGTATGGCCTGATATGAGCACTTCCCAGGTGCAAAAGGCGCTCGGTGCAAACGCCTCATGCCTCATAACACACCTGGGGCATGCTCTTATCAGGCCATAAACCACACCTTGTTGTGTCTTATTGCTAGCTGAATTGTTATTTTTGTGAAACATTTAATAAAAGCTTAGCTAAACACAGGACTGTCTTATTAACTGGACTGTAGAAGTCCAAATGAAATGTGCTTCTGTATAAAAATAAAGTTTTCTTTTTAAAATTCAGAAAGCTTTATTTATTTTAAGTACATTAATACCCAGAAATAAAATAAAGAGATAAAAATAGTAACATGGTATGCTTATATGTGCACTTGTCCTAGTCGCAGTGTCTCAGTTCAAACATTTCTACATAGGTATATCATAATATCACAAGCACATGTTCTTATGGTTGGATATGAACTTAACATAAGAATATACTGCGACATTGCTAAGGTGTCATATTAACCTTTGGGTAAACCAAAAATAGTGAAATCAAAACAAAAAAAAAGACTCCCCAAAGGGAAAAGGGGAAAACCCCCAACCCCTCCCCCACTCCCCTCAACCACCCTCCCTCCCTCCTCCCATAAAAATTGCCTAAACTTCCTATCCCCACATATTCTCTCTCTCCATCTGAAAAACATCAGGCACACAACTTTTCTCTACTGTAGTGAAGGGTAGCTTTCTCAAGGATAAAACATGCTGCAAGGGAGAAGTCAGTAACCATTAGGTTATCTACTTTCAGGCTTCCATGCTGCCAATAATGCATCCAGGGCACCCCATTTATCAAGGTAGCTTTGTAACCAGTTGTTCATGCTAGCAATATGCTTTTCCAGCTGTAGGGCAAGCAAGATTTCTCGATGCCATTCTAGTGTTGTAGGCAGGATATCCAGGGTCCAGTGCCTCATGAGTACAAGTTTGGCCACTGCAGAAATAAGGGCCATATAGTATTTCTTATGTTTCAATGTTCTTTTTGGAAAATAATTGAGCAGACAAGCTTCCGGGGAGAACAATGAGTTTAAAGCTAGCATAGGATTTAAAGAGCTTTGTATGGCTCTCCAAAATAGTTGAACTTTGGGGCACACCCATAACATATGATAGAGGTCTCTGTTCCTACTGAGGCACCGGGGACAGCAGGGGGATGGTGTCTTGCCAATTTTATAAAGCTTCTGGGGGGTATAATAAAGCTCATTCATCACATTAAATTGTATAAGCCGCAAACGATCTTGCTTAATAAACCTATATAGGTTATTCCAGTTTTGTTGCCAGAAGTCAGGTGTGGGCAAAAGAGACAGGGTCTTAGCCCAATACTGGCTTATACCTACCGGTAGTCATGTATCGAGAATCTGTGGTTCTTTATATACTGTGGATATTGAGTGTGGGTGGGTAGCAATACTTAATAAGGAGGATAAGGCAGTCCTAGGGGGTTCGAGGGATCGACCTGTATTCATGAAAGAAGAGATTGAGCGCATAATTTGCCAGTATTTAAAGGTGAAACCACTTAATTCATGGAAGTTCCATAAGAATTGAGTGTATGAGAGCATATTACCATTGGATGTGAAATCCTTAAGCTTAATATCCTTTAGTGCAGGTCAAAATTTTATCGGGATAGGTTTATGTTGGATCTTAAAATGAGGATTATTTCGGGGAGGTTGTTCTTCATCCACATGCCAGTTTATTTTCAGGTGATTCTGTAGCTGACTCAGAGCCCTCAGTGACCACCCTATTGGGTATTTCTTGAGATGTTTGGGGATATGTTTCAAGTAAGAATATAGTAGAGATGGTAATGAGCACAAAGTGGGGGATACTAGGGTCTTTTCAATATTTAACCATGCCGTAGTATAAGACCCTGAGTCTCCCTCATGTGGGCAGAACATCCAGGATGCCAATTTTGTAATATGGACTGCTCCATAATAATTAAAAAAAGATGGTAAGGAAAGCCCTCCATGATTCTTTGATGCTGTCAACTTATGGTTTGCCCGTCTCACCGTTCTACCTTTCCAAATAAATTTAAGTAACTTGGTAACTTGGTAATTGTAGACAAAGTAGGCCGTGGCCCATTTAATTGTCTCCCACTCATAGTGGGCTTATATGTTGATATATTTCCTGATATTTGTAAGCAAAAATTTATCTAACTCCATTTTAAATGTATCAAATGACGTTTTTTCAACTACATTCCTGGGTAAGCTATTCCAAATTAAGGGAGTTCGTATATTATACAAATTTAAATGTCTATTAGATCTTGCTCTATTGATGAAAATTTGTTTATCATGAGATCTTGAGTTTAAGATTTTAGGATTCCAAATTATATTACATTGAGACATCAAATTGTTATTTTTCAAAATACGATATAAAAATAGCAGATCACCCCTAATACGTCTCAATTCCAAAGGGTACAAATTGAGTTCAGATAGTCTATCCACATATTCCACATTTTGCAGACCTTTTATTGACTTTGTTAGATGTTTTTGAATCTTTTCCACTCTAGATATGTCTTTCTTTAAATATGGACTCCATATGGGGGATCCATAGTCAAGATTAGGGAGTACATAGGTCTTATATAGTTTAAGTACACACTCTCTATTCTTCGATATGAAGGCTTTATTAATAGCATAAATAGTACTATTACATTTGCATATTAATTTTGAGATAATGTATCAGATGATAATCTGAATTTATCCAAACACCAAATCACTTTTCTATTGCTATGTTTTATTATTTTGTGTTTAGAAGGTATGAATATTTTGGGTTATTTTTCCTAAGATGAATTACAGCATATTATCTTCGTTAAATTTCATATCATTGTGTATTCCCCAATCTTCAATTTGACTTAAACTATTTTTTAGCTCCATATAATCATTGTAAGTTGCAACTTCTCCCTATTTTAGTATCATCAGCAAATTTGGTTATAAGTGACTTGACACCTACATTCATATCACCAATATAAAGACTAAATAACAGGGGTCCAACTGATCCCTGAGGGACCCCACTGGAAACACATCCCTCATCCGATAAACAGTATTGATATCGCATTCTGAGTACTGTGTTTGCCAACCAATTTGCAATCCATCTAATAATATATTTATTTAAACCAAGTTTAGTTACTTTATCTATCAACAGATAATGGACTGAATCAAGCGCCTTTCCCAAGTCCAAGAGGATTACATCCATTGGTCTACCGCTATCTAATTTAAGGCTGATATGGTTGTAAAAGGCTAATAGATTGGTATTGCATAAAAGCTCTCTTCTAAATCCATGCTGAGTAATATCTTGTAGTCTCAATCTTATAATGTCTTCATCAATGATATTTTTAATTAGCCTTTCCAACAACTTACAGCAAACTGATGTCAAACTAATTGGTCTATAGTTGCTCATACAAGATTTGTTGCCTTTTTTGAATAGGCACCACTATAGCCCTCCTCCAATCCAATGGCACCACACCAGTTTCAAGGATTTATTGAATAATTTTGTAAGAGGATCAATTAGCATATCCATTAGTTTTTTCCATACAATTGTATCATTATTGTCAGGTCCTGAAGAGGAGGATATATTTAATTTTAATAGTTCTTTTTTTAACTAAATCATGACTTATATTAATAGATGTTTCATTTTTTATATCAGCAATACCAATATTTGCATATGCAGCCCATGATGCTTTGCATTGTGGGGGCATGTGTGATTTTGTATTTTCTTGAAACTTGGCTTCCCAGCCAAATGCCCTTTGGGGTAACCCTTGCCTCAGTGCTTGTGCACAGAGGTTCTTTGTCTTTCATACCAATATTGTTGTTTTGGGCCTGATATATTGATGTAAAATATTTGTTGAAATTATCAGCTATGTCTTTATTATTTGTAATAGTTCCTCCATTTACTAGTATTGATGTAATTTTTTTTGAAACTCGTTTATTACCATTTACATAAGCATAAAAAGCCTTTTGATTTTTATTTGATGCAAGATTGTTTTCAAATTTAATTTTGCCTTTTTTTATAATAATCTTAACCAATTTCTTCTTGTTTTTTATATTTAGTATAATATATATATCAGTAGAATTCTTTTTTATACTTTTTAAAGGCTTTATTCTTTCTTCTAATTTGTCTCTTTATGTCTATATTAAACCAATGGGGGATATAACCTTTACTATTAACAATTTTACACTTGGGAATATGATTCACAATTATTTCTTGTATTCTGTTTTTCAGCTTTACAAACATATACATAGATACATAGACAGTGTCGGCAGATAAGGGCCTATGGCCCACCCAGTCTGCCCATTTGAGCTTGTAAGTTCAGTTTGTTTTCCTAGAAGTCTGTTGCACCTTACCCCTGACCTCCAGAATTCCTTTTATGTCTGTCCCATGCATTCTTAAATCCTGTGGATTGTTTCAGTCCCTGGCACCACTTCTCCGCAGGGTGTTCCAATTTTGTCCACCACCCGCTCTGTGAAGAAATTCTTCATATGTTTCCAATCGCCCTCCTCCAACTTCATCCATGCCCTCTAGTCCTGGAACATCTTTTTCACTTAAAATAGTGTTTTCCTGCACCCTGTTCCTCCTGTAAGATGCTTGTATGTCTCTATCATATCCCTCTCCCTCCTCTCTCCAGGGAGTACATATTGTCTATTCAACCTGTCTTCATAGGGACTTGTGATCCAATCCATGCACCATCTTTTGTTGCCCTCCTCTGAACCTTCTCTACCCTGTCTATGTCCTTACGTAGGTATGGTCTGCAGAACTGTACACTGTACTCCAGGTGGGGCCTCACTAGTGTCTTGTATGGTGGAATTATGACCTCCCTTTCCTGCTGGTAATGCCTTGCTCATACAACCCAGCATCCATTTGCTTTACCTGCTGCCTTGTCACACTGTTTCTACCTTGAGGTCATCAGAGATGATAACCCTAAGATCCCTTTCCTGCTTGGCATGCTATATCCTTTCCCCCAACTGATATATTGTGCCAGGGTTTTTGTGCTCAATATGCATTATCTTGCACTTCTTTGCATTGAATTTCAACTGCCAAACCCTGACCATTCTTCAAAGTTTCTGCAGGTTGCTTCTCATTCTGTCTACACCCTCTGGTGTGTCTACTCTATTACAGAGCTTGTGTCATCAGTGAACAGTGAAATTCTGCCTTCTGGGTCCTGCACCATGTCACTGATGAAGATGTTGAGATAGGACCGGTCCCAGCACTGATCCCTGTGGTACCTCACTGGTCACTCTTCCTCTGTGGAGTGACTGCCATTTCACCACCACCATCTGTGTCTCCACACCCAGCCAGGTTACCCACCCACCACACTACTGTCCTGCCCACCCATATTCCCCAGTTTGTGTGAGTAGTCTTCATGGGTACAGGTCATAAGGGCCTTGCTGAAGTCCAGATAGGCCATGTCCACTGCTCCTCCCCTGATCCACCTCCCTAGTCACTAGTCAAAAATTCAATGAGGTTGGTCTGACATGACCTCCCTGGTGAAACCATGCTGCCTTGGGTCCTGTGGTCTATTGACAACCAGATGTTCCACCAATCTCTCTTCAGTAGTGCTTCCATGATCTTCCCCACTACCGGAGGTGAGGCTGACTGGTCTGTAGTTCCCTGCTCTCTCTTGTTCCCACTTTTGTATAAGGGGACTACATCTGCTGTCCTCCAGTCTTTGGGTACCTCCCTGTTTCCAGTGATCGGCTAAACAGGATAGCCAGAGGTTCAGCCACCACCTCTCTTAGTTCTTTAAGGACCCTGGTGCACCCCATCTGGCCCCATTGCTTTATCCAGCTCTTATTAGCTGCAAGTTCCTTCAGGACCCTTTCTCATGTAAAGGGACTTGTGTCCATTTTGCTCCATTTCTCACCCCTTTGTACTCCCTTCAGACCCTTATCCTCCTCTTCCTCAGTAAAGACTGAGCAGAAATACCTGTTCAGTATGTCAGCTTTACTGTCATCCTCCACGCGGCCCCATCCTCCCCTTCAGTCTCACTATCCTTCCTTTGTCTTTCTTTTTCACTTATGTACCTGTAAAAGGTTTTGTCCCTCTACCCACTGATTTTGCAATGTGTTCTTCTCTGTCTGAGCTTTGGCTTCCTTACTGACCTCCCTGCACTCCCTTTGTTTCTCCTGGTACTTCTCCTATCCCCTTCTGCCTGTGTCTTTTGTATTGCCTGAATGCAACCTTTGGCTTTCACTTTCTTTGCTACTCTTTGAAAACCACAATGGTCTCCTCTTCCTTTCCTCTTGCTAACCTGCTTTAATAGCATAATTCTGTTGTCTTGTAATCCCCATTTTGGGTGCAATACTGCCCACTGTTCCTCAACCCCTGATTCCTGTCCCATTCCCCTAATGCCCTTTCAAGTATCTCCCCATTTTCCCAAAGTCTGCCCCTAAAATCCAGGATACGTGTTTTTGTGTGGTTTGGTTCTGCTCTTTCTGTGATTTCAAACCACAATGACTGGTGGTCACTGTTTCCCAGGTGCTCCCCACTGTTACCCCCCATCACACTGTCCCTGTTTGTGGTTCAAGGTCCAGTATTGCCTTCTGCGAGTTGGTTCCATGACCAGTTGCTTGAAGAAGGCACTTTAAGGGAGTCCAGGATAAATCTGCTCTTAGTTGATGCTGCTGTGGGATGCTCCAGTCCACGTCTGGAATATTGAAGTCTCCAACCAGTACTATCTCACCCTTGTCTGCCATCCTTTGGATGGCTAGCATCAGCTCCCTATCTGTTTCTTCCTCCTGGGCTGGTGGTCTATAGACCACACCTGTGTGAATGGTTGTCCCCATTTTCCTTTCCAGCTTAACTCCCTCATTTTGTTCCTCCTGGATCTCTGTGGCCCTTGTTGTCATTTTTTACATAAGTGCTACTTTTCCCTTCCTGCTTGCTCTTCTCTTCTGAATATGTTGTAGCCAGGTATGGCCATCTCCCAGTCATGGTTATCATTGGCACCAGGTTTCAGTGATGACCACAAATGTCCAAGGTCTGACTGCAACCATGACAGCCTCAAGATCTTCCATCATGTTGCTAAGGCTCCTGGCATTTGCACACATGGCTTTCCATGATTTGACCTCCCAGACTGTCTCACTGTTCTACTCAGCCCCTTCCTTGGGTTGTCATTTATCCCTGGTTCTCCTTGCTGTCTGCCCGTCTGCTGAATTTTGCTCCTTTTCTGCATACCCACCTCTTGGGCACTAATCTCCATTTTTGCACACTGCTTTGCAGAGATAGCCACCCTCTGGTTCACTGGTTCCACTAGCTGGTGTGGGGTGAGCGAGAGGGACCTCCTTGCTGGCCTGCTACCCTTGCTAGTTTAAATGCTTGTCAATGTAGCATTTAAACTTATCATTGAGTGCTTGATTCTCCTCCAGGATGGATGCAGTCAGTCAGGCTTTGAAATAAACTCATCCCTCCAGGTGAGTCCTCAGTCACCAATGAATCCAAATCCCTTTCTCACAGCACCAGTTCTTCAACCATGAGTTAAAGTTCTCTGCATGTAATTTATGCTCTCCCTCGCTCTCTCAGGTAGTACTTGAGAAAGTGACAGAAGTAGCTACTTACTTGAGACCCTCCCCAGTTTCCTAAACCTTCCTGAACTTCCTTTGCTCCCATTTGCTATATGATTTACCTTAAACTGTAATATGACTGCCCTAATCCAATTTTTTTAAATACATCAATAATTTTGTTCCAATCTCTTTTCTATAATTGATGGATTGTATATGATTTCTAAATTTGAGATTTAGTATAAAATGAACATCTCAACAATATTATGGTCACTATTACATAAATGTGGCAAGGTGTCTATTCTATCATCTTATCAATGCAATTTGTATAACCAAATCTAAAATATTCTTATTCCTAGTTGGAACCCTCAACCATTTGATAGTAACCTTGAGACATAGTATCCAAGAGCAGTTTTCAAAGGCACTTGTTGCTTTTATGCTCCAACCACATAATTCCAGGGGCATTAAAATTGCCCATAATCAAAAAATAATAAAGTACATTCCCTAAATTCATGAAACATGCTTTAGGAAGGTAGGGGGCTAACATATTGAGAGGGTAGAGAATTCATGGGAGAATATTCATCTTAGTGATATTAATCCTTCCCCATAGTGAGATCTGCAAGGCATTCCATCTTTACAGGTCTGCTTTAATTATTTTTGTTAACTTAGTAAGGTTTTCTTTTACAATGGAGGAGTATGATTTAAAGATTTTAATACCCAGATAAGTTATACTTTTGCTTTCCCAATGTAATCTGTACTATTCTATATCACTTTTGAATAGTTTCTGGTTTAGGGTGAAGACAGTAGATTTAGCCAGGTTAAGTTTGTAGTAGGAGATCCTAGAAAGGACTCGATTTCTTGCAGGAGGATAGGAACACTTATACTTGGGTTCATTATATGCACTAAGAGATCATCTGCATAGGCAGACAAAATATGTTGTCTACTTCCTACAAGAATGCCTTGCAAATCCTGGGTTATAAGTGTTTATGAATACGAAGGATCTAAATAGAAATTAAAAAGGAGCAGGGAAAGGGGAAGCCTTGCCTAGTGCCATGACTCAGTGGGAATGGTTCTGAGAGGTGGCCATTACACCAGACCCAGGCTGTAGGGAATGAATATAGCAATCTGACCCAACTAAGGAAAGTTTGTGGGATTCCATACCGTAAAGTGCAGTGAACAAAGTGCCAGGAGACCAGGTCAAAAGCCTTTTTCTGCATCCAAGGCTATCAGGCCATGGGTACAGCTGACTCACTCAGCTAGGGGATAAGATGGCAATCGATGCATATGATTGTTTGAGGATCTCCTGGCATAAAACCAACTTATTCATTACTAATTAATGTGTCCATTAAAGGTCCCAAATGATTAGCTAATATTTTGCTAGTATTTTAATATTGGTATATGGAGTGAGATAGGGTGGTAATTTTCAAAACATAGTGTGGATCTTGATTGGCTTAGGGATAACAGTGATCAGGCTTCAAGATATGTCTGTTCCCAAGAAACCCCATTCATACCATGAAATAAAGACTCTGGTTAACAAGGGAGAGAGTTCTGTCTTATATAATTTATACAAATTGGTTGGGAGGCCATCCGGACCAAGCGACTAATCTGTTGTAAGCTGCTTAATTGCTTGGACTACCTCCCATTCCATAATAGGAGAACTCAGGGATAATCTTTTATCTTCAGGTAGTATTGGGAGTGTCAATTGGTCAAAGTACGCTTGTAATTGTTCAATTGGGATATCTTCATTTATACAATGGTATTGATCTTTATAATATTTTGCAAAACTGGACACTATCTCTCTCGGGTCTGTAACATGGGGGTTTTTTGCCTGTGTACAACCCAGGTACAAAACAAGTTGACTCCACTTGCTTAATTTGGAAAGCTAGTAATTTGCCAGCAATTTCTCCTGATTCTAGGTATTTCATTTGGACACGCTTTAAGGATAGCTACGCTTTTGGTACATCAAGTCCTAGAATTTGCACAACTCTGCGCCAACCCGACTGAATATCCGGCTGCGAGGTTGGGCGTATGGATCCTCCTCCTGTTGGTTACGCATTCATTTGCATTGCTCTCTTGCGCAACCTGTTGCCAGTGGCGTAACTGCCTCCTGCTGAATATCGCAGAATGGTGCATTTTGGACTTGCGCATGGCGCAACCCTGTTGCGCATGGCGCAACCCTTGTGAATATCTGGGCCTGAATGTCAAAATCCAGTCACTTAAACTATTAGACTGAGTCCTGTAGTTTACCTACATAGGCTGTTTGATTACATGTGAAATACCTATTGCCTTCATTTTGTCCCTTTATTTCATATTAGCAGTGTCCATCCAGTTGACATTCACATCTCAAAGAAAAACAATTTCTTTGGAGTCATCCTGGGGCATACAAAAGCCCTCAGCATAGACAAGCCCTCATTTGAACAACCCAGAGAAATGGAAAAAGTACCAACAAATAGACATTTAAAAATCCTCAAAAATATTTTAACAGACTCAAAATCCCAGTTAGTTTTCTCACAAAAAAAGTCGTCTAACACAGCAGTTAACATAGATATGACATGCTTCCTTAGGAAGACCCGGATTAGGTCAAAGTTCAGGAGCTTTGGTTGTGCTAGACGTTCCTGCAAGTAATAAATTCACCAGTTGCTTTCCACTTGAAACTCTTGAGTGTGAGTCTGATTTCCTTCTTTTATAACGTAAATTAGACCCCCTCCTCTTTTACCCATCCTATCACTACAAAATGTAAAATAATTAATGTAATCTTATAATCAAAAGTTTTACCCATCAGCCAGGTTTCTGATAATGTCACTATATCAAACTAATGCATATGTACCCAGTCTTTAAATTCATCAAGTGTCTGTAAAATTCTCCTGATGTTAATAAAAACAATTGTTAATAATCTCGTCTTTGCATTCACAACATGATTGCAATCAGGGTTCAGACAGGTCAGAAAACAAGCATTTGTCAATGCCAAATGTTTGCTTGCTGGCATTGGCATTGGTAGTGTAGAAGTTATAGAGCTGCATAATAGAAATGGCAGTGAAGTATCGAACTGAAGCCAACCCCACCACCACCCTGCAGAGAGTGACAGGCATTGGGGTGTGCCTTTGGGTCATCAGGCATAACTGCCATGCCATTTCACCACACCCTACCCTGCAGACACTGACAAGTGTCACGGTGTGCCTTGGGGTCTTTGGACCTTACTCGCACCCCATTCCATCAGGAAATATGGTGAGATGGGTGCAGTATAGGAGAATGGGGTGAACTTTGGGGACGAAGAGTCCAAGACATACCTCAATGTCTTTCAATGGCTGCAGGATGTGGAATGGTATGAGCATTACAGGCAAGAATCCCAAGTCACACCCCTGATGCCTGTCATTCTCTACAGGGTGGGGCGTTATGGTTGGAAACCCTAACACCTCAGGCATTCATTGGTATTTTCACTCCAAATTTTCAACATGTTTTTTTTGTGACCCCCACCTCATGAACAGTGGCAATGTCAGTTTGTTAGCGGAAAGCTGCTTATGCACAGCGACTACGGCATTTAGCACCACAGGTGCAAAAACACACTCCGAACAGGATGTGAAAAATGACTGCTGTACTGTTCATGGGGAGGTGTAAAAAATGGCAATGTTGCAAATCTGTAGTCAAAATATTAAAAAAACTGGTGAAGTCAGGAGCGTGCATAGAAATTGTGCAACGCACACCCGTAATGTAATTAGGTTGGGGATTTTTTACAGCAGCTTGTCAACACAGGCATTTTGAACAGTGTCACTGTGATTTTCTTTATCTGTCCTGAACAATGATTTCCAACAGCGACCACACATCTCTGTGCTGAAAGTGTGAAAACACATTTTGGCCATGTTGTGAAAAATGACAGTTGTACTGTTCATAAGGAAGTGTGGAAAAATGCCACTGGTGAAAATCTGGACTGAAAATATTACAAAGTCATGAACTTACGAGGGTGCGTGGAAACTACACAATGCTCACTCGTAACACAGTCATTTTATGGACTTTTGTCACCAAATTTTCAACATAGCCATTTTAAGACCTCTGCTTATGAACAGTGTAAGTGTGATTTCCTTAATCTGTCCCAAACATTGCTTTCGCACATCGACTGCACCATTGTGCACTACATGTGCGGAAACACATTTGGGTCGACATGTAAAAATGGCAGCTGTACTGTTCAAAAGGAAGTGTAATAAAATGGCAATGTGGAAAATCTGGAGTGAAAATATAGAAAATTCGCAAACTTATGAGCGTGTGTAGGAACTGCGCAATGCCTTTCGTCAAAACAGTCATTTGAGAATTTTCACCAGTTTTCCATAGCCATTTAAGACCTCTGTTCATGAACAGTGTCACTGTGATTTTCTTAATGTCCCATACATTGATTTCCACACCGACTGCACCATTGTGCGCTACATGGGCGGAAACATGTTTGGGCAAGATGTGAAAAATGACAGCTGTACTGCTCATAGGGAGGTGTGGTAAAATGGCAATGTTGAAATCTGGAGTGAAAATATTGAAAAGTTGCAAACTACAGCGTCGCTCCAGGAACTGCATAATGCACACTAAATAAAACAGTCATTTAAGGAATTTTCACCAAATTTTCAACACGGACTTTTTGAGAGCCTACCTTATGAACAGTGGCAGTGTCATTTTGTTACTTGTCCCGAAAGGTGATTTCGTGCAGTGACTGCGAAATCACCCTTTGGGCCAGATGAATGCTATGACAGTGAGATCATTCATGAGAAGGGGTGCCAAAAACCCCATGTTGAAAATTTGGTGCAAAAATTCCAAAAAATGGCTGAGATATGCAGCAAAGTTGAAAAAACCCTATTCATTACATTATACAGCTTACCGGCATTTTCTCAGTTCGCGGTCAACTTTGAAGCGTGCAGACGTGTTCCCGGTCCACCAAAGATTGTCGCACTGGAGTCCGGAGGTAAGAATGGGGTGAGGGGGGGTGTAGGGAGGCAGGGTGCGCAGTGGGTGGGTGCAGGTTGTGGGAGGGTGGCAGGAAGAAGCGTAGAGGGACAGTTTTTAATTTGCAGGTTTTTTCTTTACATGATGACATGGGATGTTTGCCACACTGGGGTGGGCTCCTAGCATGGCACAAGGACAGCTGGTGGGGCAGAGGCGTGGAGCCGGCGAGTTGGGCACCCCTGCGTGCTCGCATCTGTTGCCACGCTGGGGTGGGCTTGGCGGTGGCACCCTGTACTGAGGGGAACAGTGGAGCTGACGGGGATTGGGCACCCCTGTCGGCTATACAATGTGCTGCCATGCTGAGGTGGGCACCCACCGTGGCATATATAACTCTGTTGGGGGGTGCAGCACAGCTGAGACGGGATTGGGCACCCTCCTGTCGGCACACAGTGTGCGTCCAGGGAACACGCAGCATGCTCTACGTAGTGTGTTTGTGTGTGTGTGTGTGGGAGTGCGCATGAGCAGATGATATATGATCGCTGCTCACTGAAGCGTAGCTCCCCCTTTCAGCTGTACTCCACTGCATTTAGAGCTGTCATAAACAGCTCCAGCAGGCATTGAAGAACTGCGGCCGTACCTGCAAACACACTGACTGAATTGGAAGAGGGCTGCCACACCTCCAAAAGCTCGGATGATGGCACTATGTTTCTTGCAGATGCGTGCAAGCAAACATAATGAGCAGCTGAGAGCTGCTGCTGTGGTTTCTGGTTGTAACTCTGATTCTCCAGTCCAACCAGCTACACAGCCTCTGATAAAGCAATGAGAGATTGACAAGTATGTTAAACTTTCTAGAACTCCACAGATCTTTTAGCTATTTATTGTGAGTGCTTTGGCACTGTTTGGAATAAAGCTTTTGAAACTGCAAACAAGAAGACAATCGTATTGCTCTTGGTGAATGCCCATTTTTTTCTACTTTGATGGCAGCCCCTAGTTATAATATTAACTCTCAAATGTCCAAAAACTGTGGGGCAGCAAAATGTCTTTAAGGCAAAACCAAGCAAGGATGATGCAAGACCCTTAGCGCACAGGAAGCTGGTGTCAATATTTCAGCCTCACCATTGCATAGCAGTGTTGCAGCTAGATGATCTGAGGAACCTCTGAAGCATAACTATCATTCCATAAAGCTACTACTGTCTCCTAGAATATAGGAGAACCATCACAAAGGTGTAATGCTATAGGAAGCTGATATTTTGGGGGGCCTGGCAATACCCTGATTGCATTAACCTGGTGAGAATCATGCTGAAGGACTCCATGAGATTAAATTGCCACAGCTGTATGCTCAGATACACATCTTCCAGAATAGAGGAGAACCATCACAAAGGTGACTATAATGCTATAGGAAGTTGATATTTTGTGAGGCTTGGAGATACATACCACAGTGGAGACCACTAAAGCAGTAGGTAAGACTAGGGGGATGTTGGGGTGTATTAGTAGAGGTATCACAAGTTGTAAGATGGAGGTAATACTCTCCCTTAACAAGACACTGGTTAGGCCCCATCTGGAGTACTGCATGCAGTAAAGGAAGTCACACCTGCACAAGGACATTAACACAATAGAGGCAGTCCAGAGAAGGGTAACCTAAATGGTGTAGGGACTGCATCAGAAAACATATGAGGACCAATTATTGGAGCTCAATATGTATACCCTAGAGCAAAGGAGGGAAGAGAGGTGGTATGATCAAAACATTCAAACATCATAAGGGCATTAACAGGGTGAAAGAGTCTAACGTTTCAATATAAGAAAAACAGCAGGACAAGAGGACACAGCATGAGATTAGAGGGAGGCCAATTAAGGGGGAATGTGAGGAAGTTATTTTTCACATAAAGGGTGGTGCATGCATGGAATGGCCTACCTCAGGAAGTGGTGGATATGAATACAGCGTAGGGCTTCAAACAGGCATGTGATAGGCATAAGGGAGCAATACAGATGAGTATGAATAGATAGGCCTTTGACAGAATATGGGCCTATGGCACATTCATATGGTAGAAAAAATGGGCAGACTGGATGGGCTGTGCAGTCCTTATCTGCCATCAACTTATGTGTTTCTATATTTCTATGTACTCTCTGATTGCATTAACCTGGTGAGGATCACACTGAAGGACTCCATGAGATTCTATTTTCTACAGCTGTATGCTCAGATACACATCTACAGTGAATCGAACTTTAATTTTAGTTCCAAATCCATCCCTTCACTGGAGCAGTTCTGGTAAAAATACTGTGCCCTAAATGATATCCACCTGCAGTTATGATTTGTGGTAACCTCCATACTAATCCAGCATTTAAAATAGTAATTGTCTTGTTTAGAAATGAAGGATTAAACTCATCTTCAATTTTTGCATTAACTCCTGCTACAATCTGAAGTATTGGACAGACTGGACCCAATAATGGGTTTAGAATAGATCTGAACTAGGGCCGCACATTCCAAATTAAACTGAAAAACACAGACAATTGTATACAACTTCTTATAAGTAGTTTTATTTTTCTGATTCAGGATAAAGGGATATGATTTTACCAGAAATGCAAAAATCCTGCAATACATGAGGGTCTCATGTTCATGTCAGCCATTCCTGTGATAAATTCTGCTATTTCACAGAACGGGTGGTGGACAAGTGGAACACTCTGCCAGAGGAAGTGGTGGGGGCTGAAACAATCACGGGATTTAAGAATGCATGGGATAGACATAAAGGAATTCTGGAGGTCAGGGGTAAGGTACAACAGACCTCTAGGAAAACAAACTGAACTTACAAGCTCAAATGGGCTGACTGGGTGGGCCATAGGCCCTTATCTGCCGACACTGTCTATGTATCTATGTATCGATGTGTGTGTGTTTAGAATTTGGACACATACATTTACACTGTGCCAACATCTTTATGTGCAACTAATGTGATGAAGAAGGGCACTCCTAGAAACAGTGCTCATGGTCCTCCCACTGTTGAGATGATGGCCTGGACCAGTTACACATAGTCATTCAGGTACAAAAGCTTGTAGTCTTAAAAGAAACAATTAACACAGGGCCCCCCTCAATGCATGAGAGCATGTTTGCATCCAGCCATCCCTTGGGCCAGGTAGAAAATTTGATATTCTCTCAACAGGTCCAGGAGGTAATAACATCAGCCCCCTGTTAAAAATGGATAATGAAGCTCCTGATATATCCTTATGTACCCCTATGCCAGCACAAGGAACACAGTCTTCTACTGAGGTAATATGCCCTGGGACACACAGTCCAGTTAATCAGCAACTGTTCTTGGAAACACCAGAACATTTTTTGCAGATAACCTCTGAAATTCTTCCCCTTACCGTATTCCCACTACAGGAGGAATGACCATGGGGACAAGGAAAATGAAATAGAATCCAGAAGTAATAAACTAAAGTTCTGCAGAAGAACACCTTGACCCTAGAAAATAAGTCTGAGCCCCCACCATGACAGCAAACAGTGGGGGATACAGAGGTTGAGGCCTCCTACATCACATTGCCTCATAGGAATTCCTCCACTGAAAATGATGACTGACAAACGGAACCACTAACCAGTAAAAAAATGGAAAAGAAATCTAGAACAGCTAGTACCTGTTAAAAAGGTCTAGTGTGATATATGTGGACAGGACAAATAAAGTTCAGTGCTCAAAAGACTTTAATTCTTACAGTAGTGAAAAAAAAGCACATACTGCATAAGAAGTCACAGTACGAATAGTAGCAGTACAATATGTACAGTTGCTGTAGCATAAAAGACCATAAAAGTCAACAAAATCCCCACTGTTTTAAAGAGATGAAAGAGCACTTGCAGGCATCTGGCCCTGAACCCCATCCCCTATGAGGCATCATCTGAAGCATTTCACAAGAACACTCACTTTCTCAAAGGCAGTCACAGTGATGGGCATCAGTATTTGAAGGTCCCATTTAAAGAAACAGCCACACAACATCATTACATGTATTGAGTTGTGTTCTCAGCATAAGCACATCATTTTAAAAAAGCGTTAGCTCAATTGAATATATCCTAGTTCATATATTTTATATGAATAAATCATTCACTTACTTAATTACTTACTTATGTAAAATGACAATAATTATTAATTCAATGTCTATGGAATAAAGTGAGTTCATGCTTGTGCATACTCTTTTGTGGCTTAACTCTATTTTCATCACTGGCATTATAAGATGGGTAGGTGTAGGCTCTTTAAACTGGATAACTGTACAAATAGAGAGCCCCAAAATTATGTTCGATAACATCCACCAACTCATAAAGAGTATGACCAGTAGCATGCTGGGAAGGAAAAAAAACCTTGATGGAAAACCTCCAATGACCCATGGTACTGATCTGCCCATCCTACAAACATACTAAGAGGAGATGATTGAAAATGCTACTTTAATTTCAGAACTTGGATTCAGAATATAGGTTTCATAAGCTGACGACTTCCATCTTCTGAGCTTCTTTATAATATTGCTGGGGATATTATGTCTAAAAGCTAATGACGCTGCTCTAATTCTGAAAGAGTACCCAGAATATAAATAAGGATTGAGTCCCAGTCAATGAAGCAAATATCTGATATGGTCTATAAACCATTTTGTAGCCATTGGAGTATTATGGATTGACGTTAGTAAGAGAAGAGCATAATTTGATCCAGAATGAAAATGAGTAAGTTTTGTCCAGTTGAGAAACTGAGCACCATTTGCTCTTAGAAAGAAATATGGGTGTGGAAACTTCTTAATGAAAGTGATGTTTTTTGATGTTGGTAGATGCAGTATGTAGTAGTCATTTTGCTTTTGAAGGTCAGATACTTTAAAGAATGAAGAGGAGGTGGGAGATGAGACTGAAAATTCTCTGGGTCAGAGAAATCCATAAAAGGCTAAGACTATAGTGGTGGAAATAATCAAATCTGACTTGGGATCAAAAGGATTAGAATCTAATATGTCCAAAAGTCATCTCATTAGAGGTCCATCTTTGGGAAGTCTTTGAAGATTTTTTAACTGAAGCAATCATTTGAAAACCCAGCAAGAGAAGTGTCACGGATATATTGCAAAGGATTGATGGAACAGAAGGAGCATATTGAGAATGTACAAATTAAATTTCAGCAATGTGTTGTTTAATGATACCATGAGATAAGTGTAAGGTCTTTTGGCAAAAGGTCATAAATGCTGAAACGTGATTAATTGAGATAGGAGTAGTGCAAGGTGTTTGTGTGGCACAAAATCAGGCATATTTAGATCAGGCTATAGAACAGATAGATTTTGTAGAAGGGAGCTAACGTTTCCCACATAATTGAGGATGCTTGGCACCAATAGAATTCTACGGCAGTATGAGATCCTGGTAGGAAGAGGAGGAGACATCTTTTGATCCGCTTCCGGACATAATTGGTGGAACACTTGAAACTGAAATTGAGACAAAGTATCCGCAGCATATTGACATGACCAGGTATATGAAAACATTGGATAGTAAAATTGTGGTAAACTAAGAGCCAGGTTAACCTCTGCATGAGCATCATTATGAACAGGGATGAGGAGCGACCTTTGTTGATAATTTGCCTGAAAAGAAAGAAACTGATTGAAGAGCCCATAAATGATTACCTAAAAAAATCAGCAGCTACTATTGGATACATTTTGAATAATGAAGGAGTCAAGAAAAATTCAGGAATTGACAGAATGTCACAAGACCAAGGGGCAGCAAGCTAAGCAAGGTCAAAATGGCAGCATACCTGTATGTATATAAGGCATTTGTGTAAATCCTAGGTTAGAAGTCCAGTGAGGGGTCCTTACAGAACATAGAACATCCATGCCAATGAGCCAGGAATAAAGACTTCAAAGCTAAATCTGAGTTCACTGCAGTTGTAATTTGAACAAGACGGTGAAGATTCTCAACTTATGAAACCAAGTTTAAACGGTAAGATATAAATGATCTACCTTGCGGGATGATCCTTATGGCAAAGTTAAGGTAGCCTAGCAGAGAGAGTAATTTCAGTTTAGAACAAGAAGACCATGTAGAAAAAGAATACACCATATCTTGGATTTGAAGAAGTTTATCAGCAAGTAAGCGTGTCTCCATGTGTACAGAATCCAAAATGATACCAAAAAATTCAAGGGAAATAGCTGAGCCTAAGGTTTTATATTGGGCTAGAGGAACATTTAGAGACAAATGCAACTTAATTATGTAAGGAAACAGGTTTATTTATAGTTCAGTTGGAGCAGAGCTTTTCATAGTGTCAGATACTAGGAGAATTAGTTATAAACAGCTGGGCTGCAATATTGGGTATGCTATGAGAAATCAACCGGGGATACTTCCTGTTTCAATGCCACTCTTAGTGGCTAATATTATACGTTTGCTGTGTAGGGTGGGGACATTGAGAGCAACTCTGGTCCTTTTAAAAATGATTTGGCTGATCTGGATTATTGTATTAATGCTCTGAAGGGAATGAGAATAATTCATTTTAATGCACACAGTATAATGTCCAAACTTCACAACACTGAAGTATAGTTTGCAGATTACAAACCTTATGTTTTAGCCATCAGTGAAATGTGGCTACAACAATCAGTAACAAATAAAATATTTCAGGATATAATATTCATAGGAGAGGTAGGTTGAAAGGAAAGGGAGGGTGAGTAATGTTTTATATAAAGAATACCTTTACTGTGGATAAAAAGGTGTAGTGACTGCTCCTCCAAAAGCATTGTGAAATTCTAGCAGTTCAGATTGTACTTGGTCAGGTTAAAATAATTAACAGTGTGTTGTGTTTATATACTCTCCAAAGTAAATAAGGAAGCCCTGGAGGAATTTTCAGAGTGGTTTTCCCTTAGCACTATGGGTGAAACCATTGTGCTGAGGGACTTCAATTCCAATTGGTCAGGTATTGAAATCCCTAAACTTGTTGATGTCTTGGAACAAACAAATTTACAACAGTTTATCAGTTTACCCATGAGGTTAAATTTAAAAAACAAGAGGCATACAGTACTCGATTAGCTATTGACAAATATGATTAATCATGTTCTACATTGGGCTTGAATTGCTGATTATCTCAGTGATCATCACCCTGTATTTTGTCTTTGGAAGCATTCTAATAGACAAAAAGTTCCACTGAAGATAGTAGAATTCAGAATGGTTTCAGGGTTTAATGTGTTCAACTTCAGGGACAGTTTTTAAAACAATGATTGGTCCTATCTGGAGATGATACCAGACATAAATTATGCATTATACTTTTTTATCAGTAAATTTATAAGTATGCTGGATTTATATGCTCCATTTATAAGAAGGGAAGTTAGAGGCATTGAGTCTTAATGGATAACCACTTCTTTGTTTAAACTGATGAAAGAGAGAGACATGGTGTGGAAACTATACAGGAAAAGTCAAACAGCTGTGGATATGCAAAACTACAGATGCTTGAGAAATACCTGTAAAGCTGAAATTAAAAGAACAAAGGTTGAATATTTAAGCCAAAAACAAACAGAGGGATTGACAAATAAGGCAAAAAAAGCCCAGTTGGTTGACTTACAAGGTTATGGAGGGGGTGAGAGCCAAGAAGAAGGCATTCTGGAAACTCAAGACATCGGGAGGAGGGGTTAACAAGGATGAGTATATGGAGAAGTCCAGGGAGGTTACCAGCCTAGTCAGAGCAGCCAAGGCTTATGTAGAACTCAGACTAGCACAGGGTATTAACGAAGGAAAAAATGACTTCTTCAGACACATTACAGAAAAAAGGAACAACAAGGACCAGATTGTGAGGATTAGAAAGAATAGAGGGTGGGTGGAGAAGGGGGTGGATCAGGCAGAGGCATTAAATGAATACTTCTGCTCTGTGTTCATGAAGGAGAGACGGGACAGATACCCCAAGGAAGGGGTGAAGTGGGTAGTGTGGGGAGGGGTGATTGATGTAGGGATACAGAGGACAGGGTTATAGAAGGATTAAGGGCACTGAGGGTGGACAAGGCATCAGGACCAGACAGCATTCACCCTAGGGGACTCAGGGAGGTGGTGGAGATCCTGGCAGGATCACTGGCTTACTTGTTCAGTACCTCTCTGAACACAGGATGCATACCACAAGACTGGAGGATGGCCCATGTGGTGTCCATTCACAGAAGTGGCCCTAGGGATGAATCAAGCAACTATAGACCAGTGAGCCTCACATCATTTGTGGGGAAGATCATGGAAACAATCCTAAAACAAAGGCTAATGACCTCGTTGGTGAACAGCGGTCTACAGGATAGCCAACAACATGGGTTCGTCTTGGGCAGTTCCTGTCAGACAAATCTAATTGAGTAATATGACTGGCTGACCAGGGAGCTGGACAGGGGCCATGCAGTGGATGTCCTGTATTTAGACTTCTGCAAGACCTTTGATTCCATGCTGCATGGGAGACTAGGGGGAAGCTGGAATGCATAGATGTGGGAATGAAGATGATCAGATGGATCATCAACTGGCTGAATGGAAGAAGGGAGAGTGTGGTGGTGGGGGGAAGGACTCTCATCACTAAGGGAAATGATGAGTGGGGTTCCACAGGGAATGGTACTGGGACCAGTGCAGTTTAGGATATACATAGCTGATATCTCACATGGGACCAGGAGTAGGATCAGTCTGATCACTGATGATATGAAGATGGGAACTGTGGTAGATGGCACTGAAAGGTGGAAGGGGCTGCAGGAGGACCTGACCAAACTAAAGAAATGGTCAGAAACATGGCAGCTGGGGTTCAACACCAAGAAGTGCAAGGTACTCCATTCCAGAGCTGGGAGCCAGGGAAGTAGCTATCAGCTGGAAGGGGTGCAGCTGGAAAGCACTAAGGAGGAAAAGAATCTGGGGGTGCTTATAAAGGACAACATTAACAACTCAGCTCAGTGTAGAAAGGTGGCAGCAAAAGCCAACAAGATGCTGGGGTGCATAGTGAGGGGAATCTCCTCCAGAAATAGGGAGTGATCCTTCCCTTGTACAGCTCTCTGGTCAGGTCACACCTGGAGTGCTGCATGCATTACTGGCACCCATTCCTGAAGAAGGACATTAAATTGTTGGAAGAGGTGCAACATAGGGTGACCAAGATGATCCAAGGATTGGAGGGAAAGTCCTACAGGGATAGATTGGATGAGCTGAACATGTACTTCATGGAGGAGAGGCGGGACGGGGGGATATGATTGAAACCTTTAAATACCTAAAGGGGATAAATTAAGCTACTACAGAAGGGATTTTCCAACTTAGAAGAGGGAGGGATACAAGAGGGCATCAGCTGAGATTGGAGGGGGGGAAGATTCAAGCGGGAAATCAGGAGACATTTTTTCACTGAAAGGGTGGTAGACTGGTGGAATGCTCTGCCTGAGGAGGTGGTATCCTGCAGAACAGTGGGCAGCTTTAAGATGGGTTAGGACAGGGTGAGGGGGTTATAATGATGAAGGCTCAGGAGGGTGGGGCAGCTGCAAGTTGAGGGGCTAGCTGCACAATCAAGCAGACTTAAACCATAAGGCCTGCTTCTGTTGGCATTTCTGTATGTTCATGTGTTTGTAAAGTTCTGGAAAACAGTTAATGGTTTGATTAATTGAATGGCCAACCTGGCTGTGACAGTGTTGAAAGGAAAGAATATGTTAAAGGAGACTAACATGAATTATAAAATGTATCAATATTGTTTCCAATGAAATCAGAGTTACATAAGCTATTGGCTAAACCTGTAATGCTTTTAGAGTTAGAATTGTAGCCCATTTAGTTGCCCCTCCCTTTATAGCTTCAGGCATCCATATTCTAAATCACAGGCTCAGGAAATTACATCATATCATGGGGGAAAACCAAGGGAAAAGACTTGTGGTGGTGGCTAACTATTACACAACACAAGTTTATTATGGCCAAATTTATATTTAGAATACAGCAATCTGGTATACCCTATAGTCTTAAAAGACAACTGGTGGAACCTAATTATGAAACTCACAAAGATCCACAGGTGATGAAACTTTGTTAAAAGTCCTATTCAAGTTTACACTCAGTGGGCAGCACACTTTTGCATATATTGCACCTACTATTTGGAATGGAAATCCATTAAAAATCAAAAATATAGCAAGTTATGATCTAGGTATAGTGTCTTGTTTGGCACTTCAAATACCTAGGCATCACTATCGATTCCATCCTATGATATGCCAAGCACATCGACATTACTGCAAGGGCCATCAATACCAGAATTGGTATCTTGTATTACACAAGCACTGTCCCACACACGAAGCCCTGAACACTGCCATCAATAGCTCAGTTGTCTCACTCATTGATTATGGGCTAGTGATCTAAGGATCTGCAACAGACATAGCCCTCCACTGCATCTCAACCACAATGGATAAAGCCTGCTATCTCCTCACAGGTGCTGCTAGACTCATGCACACCTATAATGTCTATACCATGGCTGGCTGGCTACAGCTCAGTGGAAAAATCAGGTACCAAACCTGACTCCTTACCAAAAAAGCCTCCTTAAATCTTCTACCACCAAGAGTAAGGAAATTACTGACCCCTTCCTGGAGCACAAAGCAAACCACAAGTGCTGCCTCTCAGGTATTTCATGTGCCAAGGTACCGCATTACCTTGGTTCAGTGGGTTTCTCATACTGGGCCCCCCTCTGGACATATGCACTACCTCAAGACATCTGTGATGCAGCAATGATTGGCTCTTTTATTTTTTTATACTTTTTTATTGTACAATTCATACAGTTCACAGGTAGTACACAGTTGATGACAGGTATCACAACATTGATACAGTATAATTGGTAAAGTTTCCTTAATGAGCCAGAGTCCCATTGTAATCTATAAATTAAGGTGCAATCAGTGCTCCGAAATCCCTTGAATATCCAAAACATGGATTCATATTAGTTTTTACAACTGTGCTACAAATAAAAGTAGATTAATTAAAATAAAAGGGAACAGACAACAGACATACTGAATGAAAAACATTACTGTCAGCTATTATCTCTTCTATAGTAGTTTAAAGAATGTACAGTCTGTCTCTCCATTTTGTTTATCTTATAGAAATATAGGTTTAATATTAGGGTTTAACCAGAGGTACTAAAATAGAATGAAACATAATAAAGTCAGGTTTTACTACCAATACCTATTAGGTGTCTGCAATTTGGCCTTCACCCAGTCCCCTGTAACAGAAGAAGTCAAGGTCAAAGACTGTTACCTTTCCTCAGGCACCAGCCCAGGTTATTTGTTCAACTCCCACATGGTCCACCGATTTTGATATGCTGCAGACCTGTTTTGCAGATTATGTGTTAATTGCTTACATTTTTATACATAACTTATGATATTCTGCCACTCCAACAACGTAGAAGGATCTGGGAGCAGCCACTTCTTAGTGATTGATTTATAAGCTGCAGTTAAACATATATACCAAAGGTAGGAGACATCTTTATCTTTAAGAGTTTTAGGCAGTATACCCAGTAGAAGGTTCTGGGGAGTTAATGGGTCTTGGATATTAAAAATATTATCTATCTGGTGAGTAATTGACTGCCAGAATGAGATAATTTTAGGGCATTAGAGGAAAACATGGGCATGGGAGGCCCCATCAGCTCTACATTGTCTTCAACATCTTGGAGAAGCACCCGGGTTTTGCTTGGCTAAAAACTGAGGGACAAGGAAGTATCTAGTGCATACCTTCCAGACATACTCCTTCCAGCTGAGAGACAAGGTGGTGGACCAAGTGGATTGCCAATCACTAGGCTACACCGAATGTAAAGGGGGGCAACCTAAATCTCTCTCCCATCTATGTTTTATTAAGTCCGTGATATGGTACTGGTAGGAATTCAGGGACTTATATAATCAAGATATAGCATGGTCACTTTCAGTTGTTCATATTTGTGTAAAGGGTCCAATGTCCTCATCCACTAATGATCTAGAAATTTGTAATTTTAGTTGTGAATTTACAAAGTCCCTGATCTGTAGATATTACATGTAATCTTTTGGACCCCAGCTAAATTTTATCTGTGCTTCTGGAAATGAGAGAACTATTGTGTGGTGGAGTCTTTGCATGATGCCACAAAGCCTCAAGAGGCCTGGGAGGGGTACCATTTATATTCCTGTGCTGGGAGAAATAAGGGGTTTGTAATGAACCAAACATATTTCCAAGTGTGGTAAGTAAATCTTTTCTGGGGGTAGCCCCTCCTCCAGCCCTCAAGGATTGAGCCTCTACTATCCAGTAGTTTGTCCTGGAGCTGTCTCATTTGAAATGGAGCAAAGAGGGATGCTGCTGGGAAAGTTGACAGGGTTCTCTTAACATCTGTTTGTTTCCAATGTGCTATGTAATGGTTATTTCCCCTGAGAAGGACCAGTCACATTTGTGAGGCATTCCAATAATAGTGCAAGTTAGGAAATGCAATTCCGCCTTGATTTTTGGGTAGCATTAAAAGTTGAGATTTAAGCCTGGGCTTTCTACCCTGCCACAATAAATCCAGGAAGATATGTTGCCATCTATTAAGATGTGCAGGGACCACACAGGGTACTGACTGAAAAAGGTATAATAGCCTGGGTGGGCCATTCATTTTAAGGGCTTGATTTCTAGCATAAAAAGATAAAGGTAAGAAAGTCCATCTCTTAATATCTATTTTAAGTGTCATTATTAAGGGGTCATAATTCAGTTTGAAGAGGGATTTCAGATCAAGGGGGATAAAGACCCCCAGGTACTAAATTCTGTGGTAAGATAATTAAAAGCTAAAAGCTTGGTTTTATTAGTGTTTAATGAGTATTCTGCTAAGGAGGAAAATAATATAAGTGACATTGCAGAGGGACTGAAAGGAAAAGTAAGTCTCTTTGCAGATGACACAAAGATCTGCAACAGAGTAGATGCACAAGTTGGGGTGGAAAGGATGAGAAGGGACTTGGCAAGGTTAGAGGAGTGGTTAAATGTATGGCAGCATAGATTCAATGCTAAGAAGTGCAAGGTAATGCACCTGGGAAACAAAAACCCAGGGGAAGAGTACACAGTGGGGGGGGTGAGATACTAACAACAACAAAAATGGAAAGAGACCTGGGGATAGTCATATCAGATGACCTCAAGGTGGGCAAGCAATGTGAGAGGGCAGCAAGGAGGGCTGGGGGATACTGGGATGCATAGGGAGAGGCATCACCAGTAGAAAGCAGGAAGTTATTATCCCTCTGTACAGACAGCTGGTAAGACCCCATCTGGAGTACTGCGTGCAGTTCTGGAGACCCAATCTCCACAAAGACATAGACAGGATGGAAGCTGTCCAGAGGAGGGCAACTAAAATGGTGCAGGGTCTGCACGGAAGACATATGAAGAGAGACTTAAGGAGCTTAATATGTATAGCCTCGAGGAAAGGAGGGAGGCACGGGGACATGATAGAAACTTTCAAGTACCTCAAGGAATCAACAAAGTCCAAGAGGTAGCATCTTTCAAAAAAGAGGTGTGCAAGAACAAAGGGGCACAATTTGAAGATGGGGGTGGCTCAGAGGTAATTTAAGGAAGTATTTTGTCACAGAGGGGGTTGTGGATGCATGGAACGGCCTTCCGGAGAAGGTTGTGGACTCAAAAACAGTGGAGGAATTCAAGCATGCATGGGGCAGACATAAGGCAATTCTAGGGGGTGGGGGTAGGAAGAAGTAGGCTGCTGGTTAACTAGGATCTGCAGTTTATCCATTAGGAAGGGAAATAGGCAGACTGGGGGGCCAAGAGGTCCTTATCTGCCGTCAAATTCTATGTTTCTATGTTTCTATGTTTTGGAACAAGTGGGGGAGGGAGTTATCTGGATTAGTGAGGTATATTAGTACGTCATTGGTACATAAGGATATATTATGTTCTACATCAGTCAGTTTGAATTTCAAGAAGGTTCGGGTCTTGTCTAATCAATTATGCGAGGGGCTCAATATAAAGGGCAAATAGTAAAGAGGAAATGGGACATCCCTGCCAGGCTGCTCTGTATAGGACACATTTTTGAGATAAATGGCTATGAGATCTAATGTATGCTTGGGGGCTATGGTAAAATTTAAAAATTAGATTTATAAAATAGTTTGAAAATTGAAAGGCTGCTGAAACTTCTTTTAGAAAGGGCCAGGGAACCATATCAAATACTTTTTTGCATCTAAACTAAGGAGAAGGGTGGGAAGTTTTTGCTTTTGAATAGGTTCAATCAGGTATATAGTTCTTCTAATACTGTCTTGGGTTTGGCATCCCTTAATAAAGCCAGATTGGTCGTGGTGCACTAGGGATGGTGCTACATTTACTAGGTTGTGAGCTAAGATGTATGCTAAAATTTTGCAGTCTGTATTCAGGATATATATGAGGTGATAGGAACCAGGCAGGGAAGGGTCTTTACCAGGTTTTGGGATTACTGACATTATAGCATATTGCCAGGATGGAGGGATGGGAGTTTTGGGGAGAGTTATATGAACAGTCGGTGTGGAAGGGGGGAGGTATCCTGTTTAATCATTTTATAGAATTTCCCTGGCAATCCATTAATTCCAGGACATTTGTTGGTTTTGAGATTACTTATTTCTAGTTCTATGTCCTGAACCGTAATTTTGGGGCAAGTAATTTTTCTGTAAAGGCTCTAGGAAGGGTGGGAAGGTTTAAGGCTTTAAGAAAGGCATGGGTTTGTTCTGGGGGGTTGTTGTTGGGGTGCTGTGTATATGCCAGTATAATATTGGACAAATATGTCAAATATTGCAGCTATAGTGTGTTGGGGGGGTCTTTGATGGAGGGTATCAGAGTGGAAATTATGGCCTTAGCCTGTTATATCCTTAGTCACCCAGCCAGCAATTTCAAGGAGCGAGGACCACCTTCGTAATATTTTTGTCTGAGAAGTAGCAGTTTCTGCTCCACATAATAATCTAAAAGGGAATTAAGGTCCTGCTTTAGGGTCTTTTAACTGTTTGGTGACTCCTACTGTAACTTTTATATTTTGTTGCTCTTCTAGGTCTTTTATTTGAGCTATTAAAGAAGTTCTCTTCTGTTCCCTTATTTTTATACATAGATACATAGACAGTGTCGGCAGATAAGGGCCTATGGCCCACCCAGTCTGCCCATTTAAGTTTGTAAGTTCAGTTTATGTTTTCCAGGAAGTCTGTTGCCCCTTACCCCTGATCTCTAGAATTCCTTTATGTCTATCCCATGCATTCTTAAATCCCGTGATTATTTCAGCCCCCACCACTTCATCTGGCAGGGTGTTCCACTTGTCCACCACCCGTTCTGTGAAGAAATTCTTCCTCACGTTTCCTTTGAATCGTCCTCCCTCCAACTTCATCCCATGCCCTCTAGTCCTGGAACATCTTTTTCGCTTAAAAATAGTGCATTCCTGCACCCTGTTCCTCCCTGTAAGATACTTGTATGTCTCTATCATATCCCATCTCTCCCTCCTCTCCTCCAGGGAGTACATGTTCAGTGCCTTCAACCTGTCCTCATAGGACTTGTGATGCAATCCATGCACCATCTTTGTTGCCCTCCTCTGAACCTTCTCTACCCTGTCTTGTCCTTACGTAGGTAAGGTCTCCAGAACTGCACAGTGTACTCCAGGTGCGGCCTCACTAGTGTCTTGTATAGTGGAATTATGACCTCCTTTTCCTGCTGGTGATGCCCTTGCCTATGCATCCCAGCATCCTATTTGCTTTACCTGCTGCCTTGTCACACTGTTTCCCTGCCTTGAGGTTATCAGAGATGATAACTCCAAGATCTCTTTCCTGCTTGGTGCATGCTCTATCTTCACCCCCCAACTGATATATTGTGCCAGGGTTTTTGTGTCCCATATGCATTATCTTGCACTTCCTTGCATTGAATTTCAACTGCCAAACCCCTGACCATTCTTCAGTTTCTGCAGGTCCCTTCTCATTCTGTCTACACCCTCTGGTGTGTCTACTGTGTTACAGAGCTTTGTGTCATCAGCGAACAGTGGAAATTCTGCCTTCTAGGTCCTGTGCAATGTCACTGATGAAGATATTGAATAGTACCGGTCCCAGCACTGATCCCTGTGGTACCCCACTGGTCACTCTTCCCTCTGTAGAGTGACAGCCATTTACCACCACCCTCTGTGTCCTGCCACCCAGCCAGTTACCTACCCACCGTACTACTGTCCTGCCCACAGGATTTTGTTATTTTGTTTTCTTTGCTGCGATAGCAATAAATTGACCTCTGCAAATAGCCTTGTGTCTTTATTTAAGATAGCTTGTTTGATTGTGCCTTTGATGTCATGAATTATCTCTTTATCCCGAAGAAGGAAAATATTCAATCTCCACACTGTGGTTTTATGGAAATAGTCATTTCTAAAAGGAAGGAACTGCGGAGCACGGTCCGAAAGGATGTAGTCAGCCTGCCAGGCCCTTTGGTACATATGTGCATACTCTTGTGACTCTAGGAGGTAGTCAATCGACGATTAGTTCTTGTGAGATTGTGAAAAGAAAGTATGATGAGTACCTGGGCCGTTGACATACCTCCATGTGTCGACAAGACCCAAATCCTTGAATTATTTGACTTGTTCTCTGGTTTTCTTAGTTACCTTATGCTGCTGAGATACATGTTCATACCTTTGGCTGAGGTTCAAATTAAAATCCCCTCCACAGACAATAGGTCCCTGCACCACTGCATTAATAATAAGAAAAGGGATCTGTAACTGGTAACATCCAAATTAGGAGGGAAGTACATTAATGCCATAGTAATAGGTTTCCCATTCAATTGCCCCTTTATCAGCACATATTGGCCCTCTTTATCAATTATTTGGACCTTGGCCTGAAAAGGAACCTTTGGTGGAATTAAAGTAACAGTGCCCCTTCTCTGGCTTCCTTTGTAAGAGGAAGCATAGACTTGGTTAAATCCTAAGCACTTTAATTTTTGGTGTTCTAGGTTTGAGAGATGTGTTTCCTGGAGCATTAAACTATCATCCCCAGCACATTTTAATGAAGACAGAACCTTTGAGCACTTCGCAGGACTAGTCAGTCCATGTACATTATACAGTAGGTAAAAAATGTGTAACTCATTTTTGCTGTGATGTAGTAAATATAGCTCATAAGCCCTTTTGTCTCCAAGGAACTAATGCCCCACATCGCAATTGATAGTGCTTTGTTTCAAGCTCACACCCAAAACAACATGACCTAAACATATGAATTACATAGACAAGCTGACAGTAACAACAAAGAACTGGGTGGCACCAACCGGTTACCAAACTCCAAACCTTGGAGTGGCTTCCAAGGTAGGAGGTCTACTGTAAAGAGTGACTTCTGTACCCACCATGGTGTTAGTTTTGGCGGGCAAAAGTAGGAAAAACTTCTCCTGGTCAGGAGGACTTCTCTCTGGGTCAGGGTATTACTGGACCCAAAAAGCATTAACTTTTCACTTAATATATCATTAAGCCAGATCCACTTAACAAAATTATTTCAAGTTATGAATTAGAGGGTTTTCAATACTGATATTATCAAAAATGAGAAGGGGGAGGAGGGGGAAATTAATTTAACTTTGCATTCTGAAAAGTCTCTTGGTCTTTCTGTTCTAAGACTCCAGCTTTCCCTCCAGCCTAATCCAACATTTCATATCCTGGGACAATCAACAGTACTCCGTCAGAACGAAGCCCATGAAATAATGAGAGGAAGGTCCTATGACTAGCTCTTTTAAACACTAACTGCACTAACACCTTCTCACCATGAGTACCTGTGCCTACCCCCACTAAATCCCCCATCAGGTCAGTAATCCCATTGCTGTAGTCTGCACTTACCCTCTAGCACTTCTTAACCCTATCACTGTTTCACTGGGCAGCCTGACTTTGTACTTCACTGACCCACAGTCCTCTCCCATGGTGTTGCCATGCCTCCCCACCTCTCTTTCCTACCCCTACCCCTCCACCTCCTACCCCTACCCATCCCTTCCTCTTACCAGTACCTCCCATCTTCTCCCCCTTCTCCTCCCTCTGTTTACTCTACTGAGTTTTGTCTCTCCTAGACACAGGCATATATTGTACAATGCCTCAGTATAGTGTAACCATGAACTTCATCTGTATTGTTGTGCCATAACATGTGTTTGTATATTTGCTACCAAACCACTCTATATTTGAATGTTTATTTATCACACTGTACTTGTTAACTGATGTGGAATCAATTAATGAGCATCTGCTCATAGGTGCTGTCCCTGATTTCAAAATAAATAAATAAATAAATACATTTACCAAACCTTTAAAGACACATTTTAGGAACCTGTCCACATGTGACTGTTTTAAAGAATTGTTTTTATATTAAGATGTGGAACTTATATTCCTATTTATATTTTGTACTTTTTGTAAAACATGTATACTTTGTATGCATAACATAAATTACTTTTTTTGATCACTGGTTGTACCTGTAAAAGGGATTGTATCCCAGTGTGCTAATCTGTATACAAATCAAATCAACTCAAGATGTAAAAAACTGAATGAGGGTATTTATACTTTACTCTGGAATTGAGTCTGGTGGATCTTTTAGAAGGAAAATGTCCAAAAAATCGAGCACAGCTGGTCTATGGTATACGTTGAATAAGGCCCAACAAAGTGCTTCAGCAAATTTAATGTAAAATGTTTTACTGAACATTTTTCAAAGTTACAAACAATTTTCACAGATTTATGAGACATACATAACCTTGGTGTTTTTTTGTAGATGAGTACATAAAATAAGAACAACAGATCAAACAAAAGTAGGGTAATTTGGGGCTGCTTCTTCATCCAAAAGTACAGACTGCAAAGTAATATTAATTTTTCCAAGACATACCATATAGGTGCAAAAGCAAGGGATGAATAGGTAGTAATTTAAAAGCATCTGATATATCGGTCTTAGAAAGCCATGCTCCTGAGTCAAGTTACTTGATTAGCATGATGGCATTGTCTATGCAAGCATAGGATAAGGGATACTCTTCAGCTGGAATCAATCCACTTTGTAACACGGCATTAATAGTAGTATGTAATTACTATACACTGATAGGAGGAAAGAGGTAATGTGACCCGAATGTAGTCGTACATTAATTCCTTAGATATGCATGACTACATTTGAAAACTAACAAAACTAACATGCAGAATCATGGAAAGTGGCTACGTTTGGGCAGCAGTACTGTTCTATTCTTCACAGTCGGTGAAAGCATTGGCAACAACATCACTAGCTCCGTTAGTTGCATCACCAATCTGAGGAATTCCCACATTGCACTTGCCATGTTACAAATGTATTTATCCCCTTGACAGGAGGGCATTTCCCAGAAATTAATGCAAGGTTGGGTGGTGGGAAGCACTCAGTCTTCGGCCTCGTGCACCCAAACCAAGCATTAATTTCTGGGAAATGCCCTCCTGTCTCACTGATTAATGCTTACATGTTTAATCCTTAACTGTTTGTGTTATTTTATCATGTGCTATGTGTTTCTCTGCCTGAACTTGTCTTTCTTTGTATTCTCCCGGTCGCACCTGAAAATAGGCATCTGTTTTGTCTAGTATGCTTACCCGGTCAACAAACGCTAAATAAACAAATTAATTAATATTAATATAGGAATCATTCTCAGGTCTGCTGAATGTACCAAGATCAGATATAATTCATGGCTCCAATCTCTTGGCAATATATAGAATAATGGATGGGAGACCATCCACAACATAAAGGATTGTGTATGAGCAGTCATACATTACAAGGATATTCTTGCATTGAGAGGTTTCCTCGGTAACAGATGACCTCGAGAGCACAGCTCGAGAGGTACTCTGTTACCAAGGGAACCTCAAGATACAAGAATTTCCTTGTTTGTGTATGACTGCTCATACACAATATTTTATAGTGTATGTGCAGTCACAGCACAGAAAACCACACAATAGCAGCTGGAGAAGACAACAGAGAATAGAAATTTTAACATTTTCTTTTTTTCAACTGACACAGTGTTCTGCAGGTGTTTCTGTAAGTTCAAGTTTAAAAAAAACCCAGCTACTTCCAGTTTAACTGGATTAAGGAAAGCAACTATGTGGCAGCATTCCAAATTGTTATGCTGCAGTAGTGACATAGCTAGTGCAGCATAAAAGCTATCATGACATAGCTACTGCAGCATAACAACTCCATTCTAGGTATAGATTTCTATCCATAACAACATTCCACCATACACTATAAGGCTGTAATTCCATCGCGGGGTTGATGACATCATAGAGACCTTGAGAGTGAAACTTGAGAGGTCTTTGATGTCATCAGCTCCTGAGATGGAAATACAACCTTTGTTGTAGATTGTCTCCCATCCACTGTTTTGTAAAGTATATGGTTCTTTGTGTGGTTTTACTTCTTCGAGATCCTTTATCTTACTGTTTGATATTGCTCCCACTCCCGCTCGCTTATGTGCTGCTTCCACTCCCTTTGGTGCTGCTCGCTCACTCTCCAACTGTGCTCATCAGAGACTGCAACATTTTATTTTAACATTTTGGTAAAAAACAAATTGTCACATGAAGATGTGTGTGGCTATTCAAGTCCCGACTTCCGAAAAAAATTGGTGGTGCCGCTGCTGCTCGCTCACTTCAGAAGGTCTGTTGCTGGCTCACGCTAAATCCTATCGCCATGTTTATACTGCTTTTATGGGACGTCCCATTGTGTCAGCCAATCTGGTGGCAGGTAAAAGCTAAAAAGCTGTTGTACTATTGATGTAATGTCAGAACGATAGTACAACAGCTTTTATTACCTTTGAACTGCCCTACAACAACTTTCTGAGAGCCTCTGATTTCAGTGCACAATAAGAGGCAACCATATACTATATTGCCTTTGTGTGGTGTAACAGCACATAGAAACATAGAATTTGACAGCACATAAGGACCACTTGGCCCACCTAGTCTGCCTGTTTCTGTACTTAATGGATAAGCTGCAGATCCTAGTTAACCAACAGCCTACTTCTTCCTAACCCCCCAAGAAGTGCCTTATGCTTATCCCATGCATTCTTTTTTTTTTTTTTTTGCACACCACAAAGCAAGGTTTATTAACTCTAACAATCTTGTTTCCATCAGCTCCACCCTTAACACTAACTTCCACAACATTTCTTCCTGACTGTCACGTAAGAAACTTCTACTTAATGCCAGCAAAACTTTTTCTATGCTATTTGGCTCTGCCCCTAGGCTTAGAAAGTGCCCGGTGCAATAATCCATCTCCAGCCTCGATGGCACTCTCATTGACAATGTTACCAATTTTAAATAATTCGGCGTTACTCTAGATCCCTCACTCGACTTTGCCCAACACATCGCTAATGAGACTAGGGTGGTTGACTACAAACTAGGCTTTGCTTTCAAATCTAGCTATGTCCTTATCTCCTCTGCAAAAAAGTCTGTTGCACAGGGACTACTTCTTCCAAGACTTACCTACTGCGATGCTGTTTATGCCTGTTCAGCTAAAACTCACCTTCATAGATGGGACACTGCCTACCAGTAGCATCTGTCACTTGCGCGCTGTTGTCTCACCAGTTTACCCCATCGCTGTTGTCTTTACAGAAATTTAAACTGGCTATCCCTGATGCGTACCATTCCTGTGCCTTGATATTATCATAGATAAAAATAATTTGCACCAGGGTACCCGTGCGTCGTTTGCCTCCCTATTATGCTTTCTCCCCCCACTATACCCCCTTCGCTCTGGAGAAAGGTCCCTACTCTCTGTCCCCAGGTGCCATAAAACTATGTGCTCCCAAGCCTTCCCACACTCTGCCCCTGCACTATGGAACTCCCTGCCAGTCTCTATTAGACTCTCTTCTTCTCACAATCACTTCAAATGGGAGTTTCACCTGTTATCTTCTGCCCTCCCATCCTTGCAACAGCTCTCCTCTTGCTTGAGCTTCCTTTTTTTTTATAACCATCTTTATTGCATTTTAGAAAAACATACAGACAGACATACATCACCCCCCCGGGATCCCCGGGTACCCACCCCAAAACTGGGTAGGACAACTATATACAATGACTATGTACAATCACAGCTGCAGAATTCACCCTTCCCCATATCCAGACATTTGCTCTATCCTAGTGACACTCAATTTGAGATCTGCCCATTCTGAAACAAAACAAGGACCGCTAATCTTAAGGGATGAACTAAACCCAAGAGGCCTATAGTTCCCAAAACTCTACAACCAATATGGGGTTGGTCCTGCAGCTGTGTCCCGAGAAAGAGAGAGAGCCCTGAAGAGACTTTGTTTGGCAGTCCAGTACCTATCTACTCTGAGATACACATAAGATCGAACCTAGTACACAGAATCTTCCAAAAATAAAAATACAAGAAATCCCAAGTAGGCCAAATGCGGATATTAAAAATTTATTAATTTACCCATCACCTCAACTAACTACACTTAGACAGACAGACCAGTGATTGGGAAGGTTAGACTGAGGTGCATAAATTACCTCTAAGGTTCTCCACCTCTTAATATATGTTCCTTTTCTGCTGTCCCGGGACATTTGCCGCTTGATCCTGCCTAATGTCCTCATAAGGTCCGCCAGTCCATTGGTCATATGTGTAGACAATCACTCTTCCAATGCCTCAAGACGTAAGCTTTAATTAAAGCAGACATCAACGCTATATGGTACCTAATCTGCAACCCTGAGATTTGGGCCATATCCCCAAAATACAAATCTTAAGTGAAATAAACTCCATAGTTTAAGAAGGGTCCATATTCTGCTTAACCTGAATCCAAAGCGGATATATCCTGGGACAGTCCCAAAATATATACACGTATCTCCCGGACTCAATCCACACCTGAAACATTGATCTGTCTGTCTAAGCCGCCCTAAGCACATAGTTTAGGCGGGGTATGAATACAAATTGGAAAATATAAAAAAATTGCATGGTCCTATACTTGGGAAATAGGTATATGAATATGCTTTTCAAATGCTTCCAGTCAGTCTCAGAAGGGTATCCTTTTTCCCAGTATGCTACCCTCCATGAGACCTCCCTACCTAAAAGTCCAAGAGCACACACTGTACGCCATTGACAGTGGTTTATGTACACATTAAGTTCCTTAAGGTTGTCCCAGGTAAATGGAGTCCCTGGAGGACATGTGTTTCCCTCTGCAGTTTCTATAACATTTTGGTAATCTAGATCTTAAAAAAATTAATACCTCTACATCGGTGGAAACACCCTTTGCCATCTATAATAAAATCTGCCCAGACAAGATTAGAAAGCTACGAAGCCAGTAGCTCTAATTACCTGGCCACCAACAGTCATATTAGGATTACCCAAAATAGGGAATCTCTACAGCCCTTCTGTAGCTTTTTACGAACCGGGGATAAGACAGCCTACCAGGCCAGGACTGTCTTAAATATTGGGGAATCTTTACCTACTTCTGGCAAATCTGCCAGATTGGTAAATAGCAATGAATCAGGAAATACCCTTATCTCTCAGAATTTGCCTTTCAATATGCAACGACATTGGAGTGTAGCCCTCTCCTTCACAGGAGCTATTCCACCGACTCATTATAGATAATTGCCCGGCTACATAATATAAGTAAAGGTCTGGAATTTTAAGATCCCCCAGACTAAAAGGAAGCCGCAAAACCGTATGCTTCCTCCTTGGAAGTTTAAAACTCCATAGAAAGTCAGAAAAAATTTTTTGTATTCTAATGAACCAAATCTTAGGAATATTGTACGGGGACAAATATATGGGATACAAAAACCTAGGCAGTAGGTTCAGTTTGATTAAACCCATTCTAGCCGTAAGATTATGGGGGAGCTTACTCATAGATACATAGATACATAGATACATAGACAGTGTCAGCAGATAAGGGCCTATGGCCCACCAGATCTGCCATTTAGGCTTATGAGGATTCAGTTTGTTTTCCTAGAAGTCTGTTTCCCATACCCCTGACCTCTAGAGATTCCTTTATGTCTAGCCCATGCATTCTTAAATCCGATGATTGTTTCCAGCCTCACCCACTTCCTCTGGCAGAGTGTTCCACTTGTCCACCACCCGTTTTGTGAGAGAAATTCTTTCTCATGTTTCCTCTGAATCGTCCTCCCTCCAACTTCATCCATGCCCTCTAGTCCTGGAACATCTTTTTCACTTAAAATAGTGTTTCTCTGCACCCTGTTCCTCCTGTAGGATACTTGTATCTCTCATCATATCCCATCTCTCCCTCCTCTCCTCCAGGGTACATGTTCAGTTCCTTCAACCTGTCTTCATAGGACTTGTTATGCAATCCATGCACCATCTTTGTTCCCTCCTCTGAACCTTCTCTACCCCTGTCTGTGTCCTTACATGGGTATGGTCTCCAGGACTGTACACTGTACTCCAGGTGGGGCCTCACTAGTGTCTTGCATGGCGGAGTTGACCTCCCTTTTCCTGCTGGTGATGCGCTGCCCTGCATCCCAGCATCTATTCTTTACCTGCTGCCTTGTCACACTGTTTCCCTACCTTGAGGTTATCAGAGATGACAACCCCAAGATCCCTTTCCTGCTTGGTGCATGCTATATCCTCCCACCCCCCAACTGATATATTGTGCCAGGGTTTTGTGCCCCATATCGTTATCTTGCACTTCTTTGCATTGAATTTCAACTGCCAAACCCCTGACCATTCTTCAAGTTTCTGCAGGTCCCTTCTCATTCTGTCTACCCTCTGGTGTGTCTACTACTGTTACAGAGCTTTGTGTCATCAGCGAACAGTGAAATTCTGCCTTCTAGATCCCTGCAGATGTCACTGATGAAGATGTTGAATAGGACCGGTCCCAGCACTGATCCCTGTGGTGCCCCACTGGTCACTCTTCCCTCTCTGTGGAGTGACAGCCATTTACCACCACCCTCTGTGTCCTGCCACCCAGCCAGTTACCTACCCACCACACTACTGTCCTGCCCACACCCATATTCCCCAGATTGTGTAATAGTCTTTTATGTGGCACAGTGTCAAGGCCTTGCTGAAGTCCAGATGGGTTATGTCCACTGCCCTCTGATCCACCTCCCTAGTCACCCAGTCAAAATTCAATGAGGTTGGTCTGACATGACCTCCCCTGGGTGAAACCATGCTGCCTTGGGTCCTGTGGTCCAGTGACAACCAGATGTTCCACCAATCTCTCTTCAGTAGTGCTTCCATGAGTCTTTCCACTACCGAGGTGAGGCTGACTGGTCTGTAGTTCCCTGCTTCCTCTTTGTTCCCACTTTTGTATAAAGAGACTATATCTGCTGTCCCTCCAGTCTTTGGGTACCTCCCTGTTTCCAGTGATTGGCTAAACAAGAGTAGCCAGAGGGTTCAGCCACCTCTCTTAGTTCTTTAAGGACCTAGGGTGCACCCCATCTAGCCCCATTGCTTTATCAACTCTTAATGCTTCCAGTTCCTTCGAGGACCCTTTCTGAGAGTGTAAAAAAGGGACTTGTATCCATTTTCTGCACCATTCTCAACCCTTGTACCCCTTCAGACCCATTACCCATCCCTTCTCAGTAAAGACAGACAGAAATACCTGTTCAATATGTCAGCTTAACTGTTGTCATCCTCCACGCGGCTCCCATCCTGCCCTTCAGTCTCAACTATCCCCTCCTTTGTCTTTCTTTTTTTCACTTATGTACCTGTAAAAGGTTTTGTCCCTACCCCACTGATTTTGCAGTGCTCTTCTGTCACAGACTTTGGCTTCCCTTACGAGATTCCCTGCCTCCCTTTGTTTCTCCTGGTACTTCCTCCCTATCCTTCTGCCTGTGTCTTTTTGTATTGCCTGAATGCAATCTTTTTGGCTTTCACTTTCTTTGCTACCTCTTTGGGAAAACCATAATGGTCTCTCTTCCTTTCCTCTTGCTAACCTGCTTAATGCATAATTCTGTTGTTCTTATAATCCCCATTTTAAATACTGCCCACTGTTCCTCAACCCCTGATTCCTGTCCCATTCCCCTTAATGCCTCTTTCAAGTATCTCCCCATTTTCCAAAGTCGCCCCCTAAAATCCAGGATACGTGTTTTGTGTGGTTTGGTTCTGCTCTTTCTGTGATTTCAAACCACAATGACTGAGTGGTCACTGTTGCAAGGTGCTCCCCCCTGTTACCCCATCACACTGTCCCTGTTTGTGAGCACAAGGTCAGTGGGGAGCACCTAGTCTAGTATTGCCTTCTGCTGAGTTGATTCCATGACCAGTTCTTGCAGGAAGGCACCTGAAGGGAGTCAAGGATAAATCTGCTCCCTAGTTGATGCTGCTGCTGGGATGCTCCAGTCCCGTCTGGAATATTGAAGTCTCCAACCAGTACTACCTCACCCTTGTCTTGCCATCCTTTGGATGGCTAGCATCAACTCCTATCTGTTTCTTCCTCCTGGGCTGGTGGACTATAGACCACACCTGTGTGGATGGCTGGCCCCATTTTCCTTTCCAGCTTAACCCACAGTATCTCTCCCCATTTTGTTCCCTCCTGTGGATCTCTGTGGCCCTTATGTAGGTTTTTCACATACAGGGTGCCTCCTCCCTCCACTTCATGCCTGCTCTGTCTCTTAACTTCACAGATATGTTGCTTAGCCAGGTATGGTCATCTCCCAGTCCTTAGTTTATCATTACTACACCAGGCTCCAGTGACAGCCACAATGTCCAGGTCTGACTTGTACCATGACAGCCTCCAGATCTTCCATCTTGTTGCTAAAAGCTCCTGGCATTTTCGCCATGGCTTTCCATGATTTGACCTCTCTAGACTGCTTCATATTCTCTGCTCCAGCCCCCTCCTTGGTTTGTCCCACATTTATCCCTGGTTCTCCTTGCTGTCACCTTGTGTAGATTCTGCCCTTTTCTGTATCCACCTTTTGGACACTAATCCATCTTTTGCACACTGCTTTTGCAGGGATGGCCTCCTCTGGTTCCATTGGTTTCCACTGCACTGGCCGTGGGGGATGCGGCAAATCCTCCTCCCCGCCTGCCTGCCACCCCACAACTAGTTTAAATGCTTGTCAATGTGGACGAACTTATCATTGGTGCTGATTCCCCCAGGATGGACAGGCCGTGGGCAGAACAACCTCCATCCCTCAGGTGGGTCCCAGTCCATGAATCCAATCTCATCGACCAGTTCTTCAACCATGAGTTAAAGTTCCTGGATGCATGCACTCTGTCTCCCTTGCTCTCACTGGTAGTATTTCCAGAGAGTGACAGAGTAGCTACTTGCTTGAGACCCTCCCAGTTTATTAAACCTTCCCGAACTTCCTTTTGGCTCCCACTGCCAAGCCACAGTACTAGTGATATGACATCAGCTCACTCCATCTTTCCTTTCAGTGATCTGATATCTTTCTTCATCCCTCCATGCCATTGGCTCTGGGTAGGCACCTCACCCAGCTGTCCTCCCCTCCTGTGTTTCTAGTGATCCCTCCACGATGGGTCCCCAAGGATTCACTTCCTCCTCTAGGGTCCCTGCCCCACCCAGGTCACCTCCTTGGTCTCCACACCTTTCTTCCACTTCTGCACTTATTTGGTTTTCCTCATTTGCCAGTGTGCATATGGTTCTTAAGGGAATAGATCTGCCTCTGCCTGACTGCTCTAACCTTCCTGAGCCCACTGTCATCCAAGTGCTCCTCGCTCGCATCCTTTGAGGCAGCTGCATTGGACTGGTATAGTGATCACAATTAAAATCCTCACCCCACAAAATGAAACGTGAAGTAAACAAATAAGGTAATAACATTTTAAATAAGTCTATCTCGTGGCCTTAGTTTGTGGAGTGTATACATTAATACACCTGAAATCCATATTAGTAATAGATACATCCAACAATAAAGCATGTCCTGGGACAATGTCAACTTCATGAACTACCTTAGCAGCCTGGTTATTGATACAAATCCCTACCCCACTGCATGTTTCTGTACAGCTGGACCAATAGGCAGCACCCTATAGCCAAGCTTGGCTGGCCTCAAGAATTTCCATATTAGTATGTAATCTGGCATCTTGAAAGTATATGATATCAAAAATAGAGTGTTCAAACTGTGCATAAGTAAGGGCACATTTTCTTTCTGTGTTAATGCTATTGACATTTAATGAGGCAACAGCCAGCTTATATAATGGGGCATTAATTTATGAAAGATGTCAGGTTTTTTTCTTAACACAAGCTCTAGTGCCCATGTGCTTTCTAAGCACTCTTGGTGCACTCTCTTCCATAGGAAGTTCCTGTCTAAGCTCCCATCCACCTGAGAGGAATGTATAGATGCTAAATCTGACTCCATCTTTCTCTGTCATCTTCTACCAGGACAGTGTATTGATTATGTGTCTGAACAGGGGTAACCTGTGGTATGTGTGAAGCAGGTAGTTTTTTTTGCCTCCTTTCTGGTGACAATCTGATATAGGTCTTTCATAACCCTCGGGGTAATATAGACATGGAACTTGTGGTAGCCTGTTCAGAGGGCACCACTGGAGTTGGAGGTGTATGGGCATCTACTGGTGCAGGGACAGGAGAGAGCTATGGTTGCAGAATGTGTAGGCCCAAGGGTTTGTAGCTGGCTCCATGGGTGGTGGGTTTATATGACTAGATGCGGGGGTCCCGGGGACTTGTCTGTTCGCCCTTGAGCAGTGTTAATGTAAAAAATCTTGCACCACAAAATCAGCATTGGAGGTATTGTGTGCTGCCCATAGCCAGTCCATGAAAGAGTGTGCTTAATCACAAAGGCTACATTTATCTGCATTTCTACAATGGTGGGTGAAGTGACCTACCTCCCCATGCTGTATACACTTGACTGCATCACATGTTGTTTAAATGCCTAGGTGATCCACATTTATAACAATGGAATGGCTGGCCAGGTTAAATAATAAAACTCTTATCCCTCCCTAAGTAAAAACAATTTGGTAAGTGTTGTAAACCAGAATCATCCTGAAATAGGTTGATTTTAATATGCCATCCCCCATCCCAGAAGCCTTCAGTGTCCAGTATTGGTTCAGGGTTCCCTTGTAGTTTACACTTTTTCTCCAACCGATAAATTATATCAGCAATGTTCACTCCTTCATTATGAAAAAGAACAGTAGTGACTTTGAAAGTCTGTTTGGTCAAAGGTATGGCCTGAAAGTCTGCCCAAGCTGGACTAGTTTTCAAAGTACTGTATTTAATCCAAAACCTGTCCAGGATAGCTGAGGTACAAAAGCTTACATTATACGTGCTTTCTCCTGGGGTATGAATAAGGGCATATACCTCTTCTGGGTAAAAACCCATTGATTGTTTCAGTAATGTCTTCCCCACATAAAACCTATCAGGCATATCTTCTTGCCTGCCCAGAAAACACAATCATATGGCATTTCGCCTTTTAGCAAGTTGATTGGTTTCCTCAATAAACTAGCATAAGTAGGCTGAGGAGGAGCTGTAAGCCAGCTAGTATTGAGGTCCTCACTAGTACTGTGAGTACCCCCCTCCAAAATGTTATCATTAGGAACCTGAGTGTTAGCATTGTTCCCTGTATCAGTGGGCCCTGATTGACATTGAAAATTTATCAGTCATAACATTTTCCGATAGGAGAATAAGAAATGTTACATGAGATGATCTGCTGCCTCTGGCATGTCATTTTGAGGAACAGTGGTTTGGACTGGTGCCCCACTCGAGAATGGTAGCTGTAGGGAGGGGGTTTTGGCAGGATGTGGAGGTATGGGCATCACTCTATGGAACTACCTGGAAGGGATATTGTCAGTCAGGGATCCATCCCCCTTCTGTATGTAGCCAACCAGCCTCGGGCAAAGCTTTCTCTGGTGACCATTCTATATCCTTTTTTTAAACCTGTGATCCTTGGTTTTGTGGGACATGCTGTACTGCATCCAGATTTGCTGCATTTCCAGAAAAAATAAACAGTTTTGCATTCTGCAGCATTGTAGCAGATGAAACTGGTGAAGTACGTTTGTTTCCTTTCCTCTTCAATATTTCATTTTTCTAGTAGGTAAGCTTGTTCTATAGCTTGGAACTGTAATCCATTTGCATAATTCCCTGGGTCTCCTGTGCTGCATGATGTATCACTCCAGCCCCTCGTTCCGGCCTTCCAGTCAGGGGGGTAGGCATATTACAATCCCCACTGTGGTGCTGTTTGCACGGCTCAACCGACCTTGTGGGGAGGACATGAGGGGCTATGTGCTGGCCACCGGAAGGTGCATCCCAGCCATCTCCTACTTCTCCACTGATGAAATACAGAGCTCCTTCTGTCTCCTGCTCCATCACTCCCAACCTCCATTCTGAAGCACTCACTCAGAGAAACAGCCTCACACAGGAAGTCAAATCCCCTGCTGGCAAAGTAGGTAAATTATGTTTTTTTTTTGATTATAACTTGAAAGTAAATATGAACAAATAGTGTTACATCAAACAAAATCAAATGTTAACAAAAATAGAAACCAAAAGTAAGCATTGCAAACATATTCCCTACAAGTAACTTCAGTATTATAATCCTGAATAATAATGTAGAAAAGAAACCAAAAACCATCTCAACCCCCCCTCCACTAAAAGAGTAGGGGAAAGTAAGGAAAGTGAGGTTTGGGGTGGTATACAGGCCACTGTCCCAGTCTGAGGAGCTTGACAGGGAGTTAGCCGGACAACTCAAAAAGCTATGCAGAAAAGGGAAGGTGGTCATCGTGGGGGATTTCAACTTGCTGAGGGTTAACTGGAGCATTTCGGTCACCTCCAGTGCTAGGGAGCAAGTGCTCCTGGACGCTATCCAGGAGGGTCTCCTAACACAGTTGGTTAGTGTACCTACTAGGCTAAAGAACACCTTAGATCTGGCATTGTCGAATGGGGAGGCAGTGAGGAAAATAAAGGTAGAGAACTCACTAGCCAACAACAATCACCAAACAGTGTGGTTTAATATAATGATGTGCAGGGAGCCAGAGAAATCAGTTACTCGGCTGGTAAACTTCAGGGGGGCAGACTTTGGGAGGATGCAGGAAGTACTGAAAGGGAAACTGGAGGGCATAAGGCAGAAGATGGATGTGGAGCAGAAATTGGATATTATTAAACGGGGGGTTACAGAGGCAACAGAAGCCTGCACCAAGGCACAGAGTAAGAGGAGCAGAGCAAGAAAACCATGCTGGTTGAATGGCAAGGTTGTGGAGGTGGTCAGGGCAAAACAAGTGGCGAACCAGAGGTTTAGGAGGACAGGGAAGAAAGTGAACAGGGAGGAAGTATGCAAGATGGTCCAGGAGGTGACTAGAAAAGTGAAAGAAGCCAAGGCCCAGAGGGAGCTGAGATTAGCACAGGGAATTAATGGGGGAGACTTTTCAGATACATCAAGGAGAAAAGGAAATGAAGGAGACAATAGTGAGGATAACAAGCATTTGTCAATGCCGAATGTTGCTTGCTTCTATGTGCTGTTTAGGAATTTGAAGCCATTGAGTACAAATATTGAAAATTCAGCGAATTTATGAGTGTGAGGAACTGCATGAATGCACGCTCATAAAACAGTCATTTTGAGAATTTTTTCATAAAATTTTCAACATCCATTTTAGACTTCTGCTCATGAGCAGTGTCACTGTGATTTTCTTAATGTGTCCCACATTGATTTCAAGACAATCGACCGCGCCATTGTGCGCTATATGGGCGGAAACACATTTTGGGTGAGATGTGAAAAATGACAGCTATACTGCTCATAAGAAGGTGTTGTAAAATGGCAATGTTAAAAATCTGGAGTGAGAAATATTGAAATTTCATCAAACTTATTTAGCTAGGTGAAAACTGCGCAACCACCGCCGGCAAAATACTTTTAGGATGTGCCACCAAATTTTCAACATAGCTATTTAAGACCTCTGCTCATGAGCAGTGTCACTTTGATTTTCTTAATGTGTCCCGTACATTAATTTTGCACACCGACTGCGCCATTGTGCGCTACATGGGCGGAAACACGTTTTGGGTGAGATGTAAAAATGACAGCTATACTGTTCATAAGAAGGTGTGGTAAAATGGCAATGTTGAAAATCTGGAGTGAAAATATTGAGAATTAGCGAACTTACGAGCGTATAGAGACTTATAACACCTTTCGTCAAAACAGTCATTTTTAGAATTTTTCACCAAATTTTAGGCTTTTTGAAAGCCCACCTTATGAACACTGGCAGTGCTTTCATTAATCATCTAGAAAGGTGATTTCATGCAGTGGCTGGCGTAAATCACCCTTCGGTCGAGTAACGCATGACAGTGCAAGAATTCATGAGGAGGGTCCCAAAAACCCATGTTGAAAATTTGGTGCAAAATTCGAAAATACCTGAGATATCTAACAAAGTTGAAAAAACCTATCTATCACTATACAGCCTACGGCATTTCCTAGTTAGGTGGTCAGCTTTGAAGAGTGCAAACGTGTTCCTGGTCCACTGAAGATCATCGTGCCGAATTCTGGAGAGTAAGTATGGGGTGGGGGGTGTGGGGAGATAGGATGCAGGGTGAGTGTGGGTTGTGGGGGCCAGGAGACTGCGTGGGGACCTTTTGCTTTTACAGTTTTTTTTTATAAATGATGACGAGGATGTTTGCCATGCTGGGGTGGGCTCCAGCATGGCAGCAGGATGGTTGGGGCATGGAACCAATGGGGATTGGGCACCCCATCGGCCATGAGATCTGCTGCCACACTGGGGTGGGCCCTTGCGTGGCACCCTGTACTGGGAGGAGACAGTGGAGCTGACGAGGATTGGGCACCCCATCGGCAACAGCTGGGGAGAGGCAGTGGAGCCGGTGATGGGGATTGGGCACCCCTGTCGGCCACCTTGAGCCACGCTGGGGTAGGCTCCCCTGTGCGGCACCTGGATGCTTTGGGCGGGGAGCCGACGGGGATTGGGCACCCTTCCGGCCATAAAAGTGAGGGGAAGGCGATGCATGCAGTATGCATGGACGTGCAGGCGCAGGTCTGGGAGAGAGCCTGCTCACTGAAGTGGAGCTCCTTTCAACTGTATGCCACTGCATTTTCAGCTTGTCATAGACAGCTGCAGCAGTGCTTGGGGAACTGGGGCCATGCCTGCAAACACACTGACTGCATTAGAAGACGGGCTGACACACCTCTGAAAACTCGGATGATGGCACTATGTTTCTTGCACATGCATGCAAGCAACATAAAAAGGGGTGGGGAGTGGATGGAAAAGGGTGAGGAGCAGGCAGAAGCACTGAATGAATACTTTTGCTCAGTGTTCACAAAAGAAAGGGGGCGCCACTACCAGCATGGGCTAGGAGGGTGGGAACAGGGGGAGAGGAGGTGACAGATGGAAGAACTGAGGCAAGTAGAGTACTAGAGTGACTGAGGGCACTGAAGGTAGACAAGGCACTAGGGCCAGATGGTATTCACCCCAGGGTGCTGAGGGAGATGGCAGAGGTGTTGGCAGAGTTGCTGGTGGATCTGTACAGCATCTCACTGGAGTCAGGATGTATGCCACTGGACTGGAAGATGGCACATGTAATACCATTACACAAGAGCGGCCAAGGGATGAACCGGGTAATTATCATCTAGTAAGTCTCACCTCCACAGTGTGCAAACTCATGGAAATGATACTAAAGGAAAGACTGGTGTCATACTTGGAGAACAATGGCCTCCAGGATGTGGGGCAACATGGGTTTGTTTCAGGGAAGTCTTGTCAAACCAACCTCATACAATATTATAAATGGGTGACAGGTGAGCTGGGTAAGGGTCGTGCTCTGGATGTTCATTACTTGGACATCAGCAAGGCCTTTGATTCAGTGCCTCATGGGTGGCTTGGGAGAACCTAAATGGTGTAGGGGAAGGGCAAAAATGATGAACTGGATTACAAGCTGGCTGAGTGGCAGGCTGCAACAGGTGTTGGTGAGAGGGGAGCTCTCAACTCCAAGGCCGGTGATGAGTGGGGTGCCACAGGGCTGTGTTGGGGTCTGTATTGTTTGGGCTCTTCATATCAGACATTGCACACTGGGCGGTGAGCAAGGTAAGCATGTTCGCTGATGACACCAAAATCGGAACAGTGGTACATGGAGAGGAGGACTGGAACCAGCTGCAGGGGGACCTACGGAAGCTAGAGGAGTGGTCAGAGAGGTGGCAGCAGGGGTTCAATGCAAAGAAGTGTAAGATTATGCACTTTGGGATGAAGAACCCAAGGAGAGAATACTGGCTTGGGAGGGGTTAAGCTGGGGATCACTGAGGAGGAGAAGAACCTAGGGTTAATGATAACAGGGTCCATGAACAACACAGCTCAGTGCAGAAGACTGGCTGCAAAAGTGAACAAAATGCTGGGGTGCACACCTAGGGGGTTTTCGTCCAGGTGAAGAGAGGTGATCTGGCCTCTCTACAAGTCACTGGTAAGGCCGCAGTTAGAGTACTGTGTGCAGTTTTGGAGGCCATACCTAAAGCATAATATCAAGTGACTGGAGGGGTGCAAAGAAGGGTAACAAAGATGATATGTGGAAAGGAGGGAGAGACTATGACAGCAGGCTGGGGACCTGAATATGTACACCCTGGAGGATAGAAGGGACGGGGACATGATAGAGACATTCAACTATCTGAGGGGAATCAATAGGATGGGGCAGATGGGGTCTTTAAGTTAAGGAGGGGGAGGATCACCAGGGGGCATGGGCTAAGAACAAAGGGGGAGATTTAGGAAGGAAATGAGGAGACACTTTTTCACAGAGAGGGTGATAGCAAAATGGAAAGCTCTACTAGAATGTGTGGTGTCGTGTAAATCTGTCAACAGCTTCAAAAGGGCATGGGACATGGAACAGGGGAGAGTGAGGGTGGGGGAGGTGAGGGTTGCAGTGGAATGACAAAGGGGAAGGAGGTGGGGCAGCTGCAAACTAGGTTTGTTGGCTGCACACTCGAGCAGACTTAGCTAGACCAGGTGGTCTGTTTCTGCTGACACATTCGTATGTTTGTATGTATCACAATGTCAAAAGCAAATAAGTAAGAAACAGTGTTAACTCACACAGAAAATACACAAATAATAAGAAAATTCTAATAGTAATACAGTCATACTTTTCCTAGTTTACTTTCAAAATAAATATTAAAGACCCAAATTAAATCATAATACTAAAAAGGACCCCCCCACTAGAAGAGTAGGTGATTTTTTTTAAATATCAAAAGGCAAATAAATACAAAACAGTGTTAACTCACACAAAAAGGTTATGCAAATCTTCAGAGAAATCAAGAAGTGTTATAGCCATACCTCTTCTAGCGTAACATCATAATAAATATTTAAGGCTCAAATTAAATCATAATACAGAAAAGATCCGGCCCCCACAACACACATGAATTTTATTGAAAACAAACGGAAAACAGTATCTTGTGGCTTCTCTTAAATAATAGGGGAGTTCAATTAATGCAATCATAAAGAAGTATTATCATCATACTAGATATCATATCCCAGAAATAGATACAACACAGTGTAAAAAAAAGTAATCATAAAGGTACTTAAATGAAGTCTTGCATACATAGTTAGTACAGTGACCCTTTAATCCATACCAAACCATTAAGCCAAAATACTGTTGGAATCCTGCCCCTAACCTAAGGGAGTAGGGGAATGAATCATCTGGGACTTAAAAGGAACAGTTTATGCAAAGCAGTGGTGATGAGACATTATGTGAGAAACCCAAACAAACTTACATAAACAGCAAACATACTCCTCCTCCCTCTCCCCATTGAAAGAAAAGAATGAATTATACAGATAGGAGCATTGCAGCACACAAGTCATTACAGAAATCAGAATTAAGCATAACAGGTTACATGATGTGTGGTATACAACCATCAAATAATAATTCCAAGAAGTAGAATAAAAATGTAAAACAAAAAGTAGTGAAGCATAATGTTAAAAGCAAAACTCCTCCCCCCTTACAGAGGGTAAATTTAATCCTCTCCCACTTTTTTCCTAACTCATAGTACATAGGTAACAGTGTTCCATCACATCAAATGAAATATACTAAATAAAACAAACAGGGGAATAAAGAAACAGACCATAGACCTCTGTTGCAATATATTACACTGTATATAAATAACCAGCACAGAAAACCTGACATCTGGTCTCAAAAATAATCAGCATGAAAACTTAAAGGTCTCCCCCACCCCACACACCATATCCACTGAAGGGGAACAAGGGTTCATCCAACTACAGTAACCAGATGTATTCCAAGGTGCCCCATGGTGTACTTAATAGTAGGAACTGTTCATGCCTCCTATTGGATCCACCATCTATCAGAAACCAGAGAAGAAAATGAGGAACATTCCTTAAGCTTCAGTTTAACTATAGCAGAGTCAATTATAATAAACAGTTGATCTTCAGTGAACTCCAACTGTTGGATAGATAACCTGCACTGAACAAACCAAATGTAGTATTTAAAGCAAGCAATAATAAGCCACAGAGTCTGGGAGTTATAACGAACCCAAGATACTGGAAATAACCCACAACACAGAATGTCAAGTGTCATACTCAGAAATAGGGACCTTAGTCCATCATTACTGAACTATATCCCAGAACTGAAGTATAAAGGACATTTCAAAAGTGATGCTCCATAGTTTCTAGCGGTCTGACAAGAGTGTTTAGGACAAAATCTGTCCTCCAGGCCTTTATGTTTGAGGTTGCCTTTAACATTCCCTTTACTGTGCACTGACAGCAGGTTACATCCTATATATACAAAGGATACGTGTACAAGTATATCTTCCCTAGAGCCACCTGATCACTGAGGGAACAGAGGGAAAAAGAGGATGATTCCTTAAAGAATTTACCCAGTATATGGTCATAAAGACTTTTCCTTTGCATGGAAATAATATGGTTCTGAGAAAGGAGCCAAAGTTTAATTTTACCAAAGCAGATCTGAAAATAGCTAACAATAAACTGAAGTGACTTCTGCCTAGGGAGTACATCATGCAGAGGCCAGACCTGCACCAGAGGACTAATAATATCACATACCCAAGGAATCCATAATTTATCTTTACTCAATAAGAATGGTTTCAAATTATTTTGAAGAAATACAGTAAAAGAGAAAGGAATGGGAGTAATCATTTTGAGGCCCCCTTTAGATTTATCCAAAAATAAGAGTTCACGTTTAATGGGATTAAGGCGGCTACTCCAGATACATTATAAAGAAACAAAAAACCATACATTTTTGTTTCTAAGTCCCTTGCAATGCATACACCCCACTGAGGTGTAGGAACAGAGTCAGAAGATAAGCTTCACCATGTATACTGCTTCAGTTTTGATAAGCACCACTGATTCCATAATGCCACCTTATCCTGGGCCTGTTGCATTTCTCTTGCCAATAAATACAGCCATGTGCCCCTAGCAAGTAGTCACCTAACATAGAATAGGGTTGTGTGGACACTGGGATACCTAAAACCTCTGTCATGCCATGGATCTTCAATCCTAATACACCTTACTTGGATAATTTATCTGGGAATCAGAAGCTGGAAAAGTGAGATGAAATAACACCTGCCTGAGTACAAGAGGATGTATCAGCAGAAGTAAACAGAGATCATCAGCATATGTGATGGTCTTAATTTCAGAATCTACACTCGAGAAAGGGGTAACATTCATTGCATGATTTAGCCTATACAATAGAGGATCTTGTGAGAAGATGTACAAGAACGAACTGAGGGGGCAGCCTTGTCTAACCCCTCTACCCACTTTACATTCCTTCCCTCTCCAACCATTACATTAGGGACTCACTGTGGCATATTCTTAACAGACCTGAATCCAGGACACAAAGGTAGCAGGAATCTCATAAGGTAATAAACAATCCCACAGGTAATCATAGCATACCCTGTCAAAGGCCTTACTCTGGTCCAACGTCAGGAGAATACCCCTCAATTCCCCTGCCCGTCCTCGGTCCATAATTTCTCTGAGTAGAATCAAGCTTTCCTGAATAGTTCTACCTGGAATGGCACAGGTCTGGGAGGGGTGGATTAAAGCTTTGGATGCTGATGGTGATCGATTGGTCAGAATTTTAGTAAAAATTTTGAAGTCTGCATTAAGAAGCGCAATGGGTCTCCAGTTCGTCAGAAGTGTTTTGTCACCTGTTTTACACATAAGGACTACCAGGCCCTTGTACATACAATGTGAAAGAGAATGAGATGACATAATCTCATTAAATAAAAGCACCATTTCATCCAACAGTTCCATCATGACATATTTATAAATCTCATTTGGAAGGCCATCCTGTCCTGGGTGGAGCCCAGTTTCAAGGAGGAAATGACCATTGTTAATTCAGGGCCAGAAATTGGAAGTGTCAGGGTGGCCTGTTCTACTCAGGATCGTGTGGGGAGAGCACAAGCAGAGAGCCACTGTGTACCACAATGATCCTGGGATGCTGGACCCTAAAACATCTGGTGGACATGACACTAAGTTTTTGCCAAAACTGCAGTTCTCTGAGTTGCAGTCCTACCATCTAAGATTCAAGTTGAATTGATAAGAGCTGAAAAAATCCTGTTTTCCCTGAGTTCTGATGCATTGTTCCATCTCAAGGGATTTTGTCCTATCATACTGAATATCAGCCATTTTACCTTTAATAGTGGTAATTTGGTCAGTGACATCTACATGGGATTGGGTTTGAACCAGTAAAAGTTGAAACAGCTCCTGTTTAAGAAATTTGTATTGGTCTGTCTTATACAGTGGTAGCCACAACATTGCCAGCTATTTCCAGATATTTCATGAAATGTCTTTTTTTTGTAATTTAAAGTTTATTCACACATTTTCCACCTTAAAAGCAGCATACAAGGAAGCTGACAGAGACTCATTGATGCATAGTAAAAAGATGCTGCCCCCACCTCCTCTTACTGCAGTAACCCATCGCAGTGCCCGTAAATGCCGAGCCTCTAATCAAAAGACCTTATAAAAGCATTCAGTCTATTATAAGTTTAGTTTGGAACCAAAGAGATTAATGAGTGGAGGGGATCCCAGATTCTAGCATAAACTGCCAGTCTGTTATGTAGGCTGGCTATTGCTTTTTCTGTGTGCAAATTGGATAATACTTCTCTTACCCATTCCTGGAAAGAAGGAGGACCTGCCTTTCCAATGATGGAGAATTATTTTCTTAGCTGACAAGGCCATGGATATGTGAAATTACGTTACCTTGACTCTAATAGAAGACAGGTCTCCAACACACATACCTCAGGGATAAAGTATTCGAAGGCCCAACAAGGGGTCTAAGGAAGTTTGGATTGAAACCCAAAAGGTGGAAATATTTGGGCAAGACTAAAGCATATGAAAAAGTGTGCCCTCATCTTGCAAACATTTATTGCATTTATTGGAGTCTAAGTAGTCCCACTTGTGGAGCTTAACCGGGGAATAGTATAGGTTATGCAATACATGATATTGCATGAGATGCAGTCTATTCTGAGTGATAAATTTGTGACATGACTTCCAGAAGAATACCAATCTAACTGCAGATGGGAAAAAGTTACTCCAAAATCTTGATGGCCCAAATGGGCCCTGAACTTTGTGAAACAAAACCTGATATAATTTAGAATTACACCAGAACCCAGAAAGTGGATACCTTCGTGTATCAGAGAGGAGATGCTCTGAGAGGGAGGAGTACTCCCTTGGGAGATTACCAGTAAATGTCTCAATTGCAAGACTTTGAAGAAAGAAGAAGTTGGGATGTGAAATTTCCTAACCATCTCCTCCACTGATAACCAATGCCCCTTACCATCAGTAAAGGTCGAAAGCTTTCCCTCTTTGAGTTGAGGCAACCAAAGATGGGAGATTTGATTCTTGTTAATAGTAAATGATGGAGAGTTCCATATAGACTGGGCCAGGTCAAGGTGGGGAGAATACTGCAAAAAGGAACACATCTGTAAGTAGACCTTTAAAGAGGTCCTTATTATGGGACAATCTATAGCCATACTTATTTGAGATAACTTAAGAAAAAATAATGTGAGAGGGTCCAGATTATTGGCCTTAATTGCATCCAATTCTATTTTGAGTGAAATGGGTTGCACTTCCTCTGGGCCGGGAAATACCCACCGCAAACATTTTGCAAGGTGACTAGCCCAATGATATATAACCAGATGGGGGATTCACAACCCCATTCCAGTTTAGGAGCTGCCAGCTTATGGCAAGCCAAGCGGGGATACCTATCGGCCCAGATGAATTTAGTAAAAATACCATGAACCTTTTTGAACCAGAGTAAAAGAACAAAAGCATTAAGAAGGGACAATGGATAAAAAATCCTAGGAAATACATTCATTTTAATTATATTAATTCAGCCCCGCAGAGAGATAGGGAGTTTGGACCACCTCTCTAGGTCATGTATAATTCCACAGTAAAGAATCTAGGTTTCCTTGAACCATACTAAGGGTTACGTGGAGTTTAATACCCAGGTACTTAAAAGACCTGGAGTCCAGCATAGCCCCAAGGGACGAACATCAGTCTTAAAAACTTTGTGATTTAAAGGAAAAAACAGGGACTTACTGGCATTCAATCTGTAGTTAGACAAAGCACTGAACCTTGCCACTTCACTTAGTAAGGATGGAACAGAGGATACCAGGTGGGACAAATGTATTAACAGATCATCATCATATGTGGTAACTTTCACTTCATGTCGCCCAATTCTCTCTCATTGTATGGAGTCACTACTGAGAATATTTTGGATAAGAGGTTCAGATATAAGTTAAATAATAAAGGAGAGAGGTGCACCCTGTCGAAGTACCTGAGTGAAGCGGAAAAGAGTGGGAAAAGGCCCCATTGGCAGAAATTCTTGCCGAGGGGTTTTTATAAAGGGCTGCAATCCAGGAGATAAACAGAGAAGGGATATGGAAAGCCTCCAAAGTGTGAAACAAGAAATTCCAGTTCATATGGTTGAATGCCTTCTCTGCATCCAAGGAGGCCAAGTCCGCTGGTAACTCCGCATCCCTGGTAGCTGAGAAGACATGCGACAAAGTGCGTACATGATTAGAAGATAATTGCCCTTTCATGAATCCAACCTGATTTGTACCTATTAACCCAGGAAGAACCAGTGCTAACCTGTTGGCCAGTATGTTTGAGACAATCTTAACATCCTGGTTTAAAAGAGAGATGGGTCTATTACTTTGAACCTTATCGAGATCTTTATCAGGTTTGGGAAGCAGAACAATCAGGGCCTCATAGAGATATGGATCTGTCTCCTCCCCAGATAGGATTTGTTGAAATAAACGACCAAGTATTGGTACAAGAAGATCTCAAAAGACCTTGTAAAATAAAGGAGAAAATCCATGTGGGCCACGGACCTTGTCACAGGCAGTTTGCTAATAACCTTAGCAATCTCCTCCTGAGAAATAGGGACAACCAGAGTTTTACCACACCTGTCAGGAAGAAGGGGCAAGTGGGAACCTCTTAGATAACCTTGTATATCTTCAGGACAGGGAGGATGCTCCATGTCGCTATACAGTTTAGAATAATAAGCAGCAAATTTTGAGCTACTTCATTAGGAGACACTTTGAGAGTTCTGTCTGTTGATGACCTGATAGGCAGGATAAATCTCATTAACTCCTGCTGTTTAATACACAATGCCAGTAAACGTCCCGTTTTTTCCGCCTGATCAGTGTATTTTGCCTCTGGTATGAATAATAGCTAGTTCCGCTCTGTCTTGAAGTAACACCGGATATTTATCCTTTAATTTCAGGAGTTTCTGAATATCCTCATCTAGGGGATTGGTCGGAAGGTTTGTTTCCAGAGATCTGATTTGGGATAATAGGAATTTAAGGTCTTCCTCTTGCTCTTTTTCCCTACCAACCGCCATGCTAATCACTATCCCTCTCTTGGAGGCTTTAAAGGCCCCCCACCAGATATCAGGTTTTACACCATCTAAAGGGTTTAGTGAAGAAAAATATTCTATTTTTTCCCTAATAAGTTTACAATATTTAACATCTTTAAGAAGTTGATCATTGAGCTTCCATCTAGTTTCCCTGTTGAATGAACTGAGCAGTACCAAACTGCAGATCACTAGTGAGTGGTCGGAGATTGGGCCAGGTTGAATCGAGGAGGTCTTCACCCCGGGCACTGATAAATAAGTAAGTAGTTGATGTGGGACTGTGAGCCAAGCACCATGGACCTAAAGGTAAACTCCCTAGAATCAGGGTGTAAGACATGCCAGACATCGCAGAGCCCACATTGATCTAGTAACTCCCTGAATGCCTTCTGCCCAGGAGTAACTCCACCTAGGCCACTACCCAGTCTATCTAAGTGAGAATCAAGTACTTGATTGAAGTCTCCCCCTAAAATAATTTTAATGGGAATCATTGGGAGAATGATAGATATTAGTCTCACAAAAAATCTGGGGTCATCCAGATTAGGGCCATAAACACAGCCCAATAGAATTGGGACAGACCAGAGGGTACTTCTGACCAAAATAAACCTACCCTCGGTCTCTTTGATCACTTGAGTAGGAGAAAAAGGGATACTCCTGTTAATCATGAGCATGACCCCACAACTATTTGTTGTGCCCTGGGCACTGTAAATCAATCCCACTTGTTGCTTCATTAATTGCAAGGCTTCCCCTTCTAGTAAATGGGTTTCTTGCAAAAAAGTTATCTGTGAATTGAACAGACTTAAGTGTTTAAGAACCTGAAATTGCTTATGTTGCTTTCTGATCCCCTTAATATTCCAAGACACAAATGTTAACTCACTTACCATCCAGAAGAGATATCAAACTGAAATAATTATACTCAGCATTACGAGTGCAAATCTCCTTTATATATATCCCCAGGAGTTTACTGCAGTAAAGCCCACACTCTTCCCTAGCCCACTTGAAGTAGATACCACCCATCCCTCTAACCCCCACCCCCAACACACCCCTCACCCCACCAGTCTCCCCCTAATCTGTCACAAGCAACGTTCAGCACAATACTGGTTCTAATCCCTCTACTCTCGCCCCCCAATACCGAACCTTGCTATTTAGTGCTGTTGCACACAAATCACAGCCTTCAGAGATCAAGCCCTGTCAGTTGTACCACCAATAAGAACAAATCCTGGGCCTTCACCTGAGTCCAACCAAGGCATGGGTATAAGAGAAAATAACATAGGGGGCTATGATAAGCCCATCTCATTGCCCACTTGCTCGTGGTATCCCAGATTAAAATCGGAGGTGCCGGGTTCAGCAACACCTGGAGGGAGAACTGCCCCAGCTTGCATTAAAAGCAAGAATTAAAATAGATAAGCTGGAAACGTTAGACCAGAGGAGAAGGTATAAAAGCTACCTTTCCCCACTACCAGTCAGTATCTGGTAAACAGGGCCTCCGTGAGAAATTGAGAGTGCTGCCTCCCAGCTAAGCAGTGCCCCTGCTAAATCCCTCATGAGTAGAGTTTCCCCACAAGTCCCCAGAGGTAGGAACACCCTCTAGCGGTTGATTCCCTGGTCCAATCCAAGTGGAGGGGCGATGAGGAAAGCCCAGGACCATCCCAGCAACAGTCCTAAAAGAAAAAAGAGAAACTATCCCACAACCAAACGGGGTCCATTCAACCCACAACAAAAATAGTTGCCAAAAAAACTGGCACGCAACCTCCCCCAAGAAGGCCCGAAACCGCAGTGTCCTTTGCATCTGACCACTATGGGCCCATTATGAAATGGAAAGAAAAGAAGGGATGGGGCAGTCTGTGGTGGCCCCCCCAAGTCCACTGTAAACTATGCAGTCACCCAGATCTTCACATTCTTAAGATTTCTCTGAGGAAAGAAAAACAAAAGTTTGAATTATTGGCTCCGCGCGATACTTGATACTACACCACCACCATTCAAGGGTCCTTGAAGAGATCAGGCAGCATGGACTTAAGGCTCCTCAGGGTTTCTTCAGGGTCTTTGTAGCTTTTCCAGGATCTGTTAGCTGAAATCTGTAGTCTAGCCGGGGTAACTCATTCTGAACTTTAGGCCTGCAGCAATTAGCTTGGAAACAATAGGGTGAAATGCCTTGCATTTCATGTGGACTGAGATGGGTAGATCTTGGGAGATTCTCAGCTTTATATGTTCCCAGCGAACCTCTTGCAGAGCATGCACTTTTTGTAGAAAATGTTGTTTCTGCAGATAGTTCAGGAACTGGCACACGATAGGGTGGAGGGGTTCCTCAGGGGGTGGCTTAGGCTGTAAAGCTCTGTGGGCATGCTCAATAATGTAGCCAGAGCCAAATGGGGATGGGCCTGCCACCTGCTCAACTAATTTCCGAAAAAATGCCTCTCCCTCTGGTAAACCGAGAACCACTACATTATTTCTTCAGCTCTGACCCTCTAGGTCCTTGAGCTTGGCTTCTAAATGAGACAGTTTCTGGCGCATTGAAACCAGTTCAGGGTCGAGACTACCAATTCTTTTCTCAATAGAAGCAATTCGGGCTGTGTTGTCGGAAACAGACAATGAGAGCTCATCTGACTTTCTGGATAATGACTTCAAGTCCATGGCCATATCCCTCATTTCCTCTTGAAAGGGTTTGAATTCCTCTAGAACTCTGACCAGCATTAAGGTTCCTGATCCCCACTTTGGCTCAAGAGATCAGAGCTAGAACCACCCGAGGCCCTGGATTTCTTAGGAGCCTTCTCAGGAGTTGCTGGAGGGGTATGCTTCTGTGTGGCTTTCTTCATATAAGCCTCCATCCACTCGAGAGATAACCAGACCAGATTGCAACAGCTATTGTACAGTGCAAAAACTTAGAAACAAGAGAAAATTGTAAATTAAAACATCAAAACGAGCTAAATAAGAGATGGGAAGTGGGAGCTGCTTGAGGGAGCTGCTATTCAGCACTCTGCATCACGTGATCTCCATTTCGTGAAATTTCTGAAGAGTTTTTCTCTCTGCTGTCTCTACTGTTTAAATGCAAAAAGCATCCGATATTTCTGGAAATATTCTGGAAATTTCTGGAAATAGCTGGCAGTGTCTGTGGCTACAACTGTATTTATCATTTCATTTTCCAATCTGTTAAAAATAAGCCTGAATACCATGTTTGGTATCCTCCCACCATTCGTGAGGCTCATTATACAAAAGAACACCGATTTTCTGGCTCCCAGTAAGCTGGTAAACCCCTGATACACCTGTGGGATAGCCAACAAACTTGTGCCAGTAACCTAGACCTCTACCCATGGTTTTATAATTGCAAACAGTAGGGGAAAGCATGGCATGGCCAGAAGATTCTACCAGCGTAACCTTAGTAACTTTAATCTCTAGATAACTGGAAATAAACCAGTAGTCAATTCTACTAGAGATGGTCCCTCTAAAGTATATCTTCTGGGGCTTCACCCCTGGCTGTACAAAGGTATCAACAAGTCCTGCCTGTTGTAAGAGGGAATTTAAGCGAGTGGTGTCACAGTAGATTTTGGCAGTTTTCCAACCCCTGTCAATATTATATCCACTACAATTAACCCCCCCCCCCAATAAAACATAACTGGAAGTAAACAAAAATGGCTTAATAGCATGAAAAGAGCTATCCTATCTGCCTTAGACTGGGGTACATACACATTTATACATCTAACGTCCATGTCAAAAATACGTAAATCCAGCAATAAAGCCCTCCCAGGTACAATATCTACTAGTGAATAAGTTTGCAGAATGATGATTAACACAGATCCCCACCTCACTACAGGGTTCCTCTCCCATAGACCAGAAACATCCCCATGAACCCAGGCTGAGTTGGCCATATGCATTTTATCTAGGGAATGCAACTGGGTATCCTGGAAGTAAACAACATCAAATCTAGTAGCCTGAAACAAAGAATAGTTTAAAATACTTTTCCTATCAGATTTAAGACCGTTGCCATTACCTACCATTCAGGGGCTACTGACTATTGATGGAATTGTTTCTGATCCTGTTGAAATTTCCAATCAATTGGGTAAAAAGTTTTCTGATTATTTTATGTATCGATCAAGTGATCAGTCAGTGGGCAGCACTACTACTACTGTGAATTATGTTTCTGATGGACAGTCTTCTTTTTATTTTTGTAAGGTAAACCCTAGCAAAGTTTTGAAATTGCTTCTTTCCATCTCTAACAGATTTACTGATTGTGGTTATGGTCTGGATAGGCGTTTTCTTAGAATCATTATTCCATTTGTTGCTTCCCCTTTGTGTTCTATTTTTAATTTGTGTTTGGTTAATCGTTATTTTCCTTCTTCTTGGAAATGCACTAGAATAGTGCCAATCCCCAAGTGTTTATGAGTTGATTGTCTGGATGACTTCATACCTATTTCTATTATGAACCCTTTAAGCAAATTACTAGAAAAAATTGTCTTGGTCCAAATTACTTCGTATCTTGAGAAGCATAATGTTCTGTGTGCTGAACAACATGGTTTCCATAGAAACCATGGGACAGAGGCTGCCTTAGTCAGGTTCATAGACAACCCAACAGCAGGTTTGATGATGGTCTCCTGCTCGGGGAGGTCTTCATGGACCTGAACAAGGCATTTGATCTTATTGATCATTCTTTGTTAATATCTAAATTGTCGGAACTTGGTTTTTCTAAGAATGTAGTTTTATGGATCCAGGATTACCTGTTAAATAGGTCTTAATTTTTTACTATTGGCTCTTCTTCTTCTAATATTTGTCCTAGTGTATGTGGGGTCTCGCAGGGATCTGTGCTTAGCCCCCATTATGTTCTCTTTTCGTCAATAAGTTACCATCTCCCTGTAGATCCTGTAAATGTTTACTTTATGCAGACAATCTTATTTTGTATTCTCAATCATCTAGCATTTCCCAAGTGACGTCTTTGTTACAGTCTGAATTTATTGAAATTTGTAAATGATTTAAAGATAACCATTTGATCCTTAGATGAAATCAATGTTATTTTGTTCTTATAGTATTAAGAAGGAAAATCTCAATGTTGATATTCTTAATGATGAAGGCTTATTGATTGCACAAGTGTTTGGTTTCAAATATTTAGTTGTTCAGCTCGATCCCTGCCTGACTCTTCATACCCAGATAAAGTCAATTAGTAGAATTGTTAATCAGAAACTGGGATTACTATAAAAATAAAAAATAAATGTTTTTCTCTTGAAACTAGATGTGCAATAGCCAGAAGCATTCTTTTACCTCATTTTGACTGTGCTGGTGGCTTATATAATCAACTGTCATCCAAGGAATTGAATGCATTAATAGTGATGTATAATAATATTTGTTTATTTGTATTAGATTCTCCCTTACAGACCCATCATTCTTTCTTGTACTCCCAGTTAGGATGGTTGTCCCCCACATCTTGACTTAAATATGGTTATGGGGGCTTAATCTTTAAAGCTGTCTATTCAAAGACACTTTCCCACCTTAGTGAATTGGTCTCTATTTATGATACTACTTTAAACTTGCAGCCCTTTAAAGGGCATTTACTTAGTGTTCCATTCTCAAAGATGAATGCCGGCCTTCGTTCCTTCTCACATGCTGTCCCTATTTTCTGGAATCTTTTACCTGACAATGTTAAGTCTGCTTCATCCCTGTTTAGTTTTAAGATTAAACTTTAGATTTTTTTGTTGGAAGAAAATGTTTGTACTTGTATGTAATGTTCAATGATTCTATTTGGATCTTGTTTTTTTTTATGTGCATTTTACTGCTCGGGTATGACCTAAAAATTGACTTGTTCCAGTGCCTTTACCCGGTTAACAAAAAGAAATGAAATGAAATGACATTCAAAGATGCCACTTCCAGATTGTAGAAAGGTAAACGTATTCAACAAAACATGATTGTTTTTTTCTAACCCATGCTCTAGTAACCCACCCTTCTGGCTGGGGGTTTAGGGTCAGGGTCCTTGACATCCATCTCCCCTTCAGATCCACCATCAGGAATGGAGGAGTGTAAGGAAGCAGAATCTGACTTAGTCCCAGGATCTACTGTATGTCATCCCTGTGTAGAGCCTCAAATGTATTTTGTAGGGGAACCAGAGGCATGACATCTTTTCTTAGCTCAGAACTCCATTTCTGGAGGCCTCCTCTCTTTTTAAACTTTTTAAAATGTTTATCTTCTGACCTGGGGGGAGAGAGCATGGAAGTAAATGCCTCAGGTTCAGGAATCAACGAGGATTGCTGCACCTCCACAGCATCTGTGGTAGGAGCAATGGGGGGTGGAAGGCAGATCTCACATGCAATAGGTATGAAGGGTACAGCTCCGGTCAGGGGCCAGATGTGGTGCAATAGGATGTGGGAGAGGTTGCTGCTGAGGGCCTCACAGTGCAGACTGAACTGCAGTGTTGACATAGAAATCCAGAACCACAAAGTCCCTGTCTGCAGTGTTATGTGTGGCCCAGGGGCACTCAAGAAAGGAATGGCCTTCTTCACAAAGACTGCATCATAGGGCTCATTGGCAGTGAAACATAAAATGACCCATCTCCCCACACTGAGCAAATTTTATGACTTTGCAAGCGTGGCAGAGATGTGTAGGAGAGCCACACTTACAACAATGTCTTGGCTGGCCAAAGTAAAAGAGAAATCCTTTGTCCCTCCTCAGGTAAAAACAATTAGGCAGATGCTGTAACCCAGTATCATCCTGAAACATGTTGACTTTCACCCTCCAATTGGATTCCCCTGTACTTTACAATGTTTTTCCAGCCAATAGATAACATCAGTCCAATTAACACCTTCATTGTGATAGAGAACAGTAAGGACTTTAAATATCTGTTTCGTTAATTAGATGGCCTGGAAGCAATGCTATATAGGGTTAGTTTTAAGGATGGCATACTTCAGCCAGAATCTGTTCAGAATATCTGGGGTTCAAAAACTGATATCAAAGGTTGATTCCCCCAGGGTATGTATAAGAGCATATACCTCAGAAGGGAAAAAAACCTAATGATTGCTTTAATAAAACTTTACCAACAAAGAATCTATCTGGCATGTCATCGGATGATCCCAGAATCTAAGTTGCCCAGCATTGTGATGTTTAGCAAGGTCTACCAGCTTTCTGAACAAGCTAGCATATGTGGGGGTAGTGATAGGCTCAGTTTGTAAGGTACCTGGAGGAGAGACAGCTAAATTAAGTGAGTCTGAAGATCTTCAAGCCCCCCACTTTGGACAGAGTCCGCAGACCATCAGTATGAAACTCAAGATGTACATCTAACACTGAAGCAGAATTGGTAGAGATGGGTGGTGAAGAAAAAATGATACCTGTAGGAATATCCATAGAAGATACAGGTATGTGTATGGGAACCCAGGCTTGCAGGGAAGAACTCCCAACCTGATAAAGAGGGCCTGCCTCCAAAGAAAATGCCAAAGGAGTAACGGGGGGAAAGTCAAATGGGCAGAGACCCAGGTTCCCACTGTAAATTCACTGATGCAGGCTGGGTCAGATGTAGTCTTAGTCTTATCAAGGTGTACTACTGAATCCCCAAGTACCTGCACCTCACCTGGTAATGGAATGGAGGGATCTGGGGTCCAAGAACCATCCTGTCACTACAGCCATCCTGCCTCACTAAGGGCCTTTTTGGGAGACCAGTTAGCTGTCCTTGAAACCAAGAATGTACCCACTTGGGGTCAATCATGTGGAATAGTGATGAAACCTTTTGCTGAAATCTGTGGTGAGACACATGGGGAGACTCGCGCTTCTTATTTCTGTTTTTTTCTTGGCTTCCAACAGCCATTTTGCCTGCAGGTAGGTCTTCTGTGCTGTCTGTTCAGTAGTTTCCATTAACTCCTCATGTGCCCCAACTGCAGAGTCTCCATGTATGCTCTCACTGCCCATAAGAACTGACAGCTCACCCAAAGGAAGAGATGCACTCCCGTGCACACTGTTGGTGACTTCAGCAACTTTCTCTGCTAAATCACATGAAAAGTTTGCAGAGGCAATTTGCTGGCCACCAGACTGCTGCTTCCTAGCCATCTCTCATGACTCTGTGTTGGGCCCAAGAGTAGAAAGAGGCCCCTCTGTCACCTTCGCTGTCAGCCTGCGTACTGCTGATGCTGCCAGCAGCGCTGAACACCAGTGCCCTCCAGCATCCAGAGTAAGGGAATTTCTCCGGTGCCCTGGACAGCTTTCCCTCCATTCACTAAAAATACCACCAACAGCTTAATTTATTCAAGGTCTGTTGGCATTCATCTGTACCCCCCCGGGTTGTGCCTGAAAATAGGCAGAATTTGTCTAGTGCACTTACCCTGTCAACAAAATCTAAATAAATAAAATAAACAAATTCAGCAACTACTGCTAGGTGAAAGAACACGCAAGAATGTAAACACATGTACCTGAAATGTGATCCTAGCTGTCGGTAGCACGGAGACTTCTATAAGGTTACTAGCAGCAGAAAGGCAAAGCTACTAGAGTCAAACCACTTCAGCAACTGCCTGAGGTACTTTTAATAGAAGCAGACCTGGACATAGCAGCAATAACAGAGACTTGGTACACCACTAATCATGACTGGAAAGTTAATGCACCAGGGTATGCTCTATTCAGAAGGGATTGGGGGAGTAAAACAGGTGGGTGGCCATGTACGTCAGGGAGGATATTAAGGCAACAGAAGTATTGGGTACACAGGGGAAGGTGGAGGCACTGTGGGTCACCCTTGAGTCACGTGATGGCACATCATTCTGCACAGGGGTGATCTATAGGCCTCCAGGAGAGGGGAAATATGTGGAGAGAGATATGAGAGATCAAATTCACAAGATGGCATCAAAAGGTGATGTATTTCCATTGGGTGATTAGCGCCTTTTGAGGAAAGGGGTGCACCTACATGGCACATTTGTTTGTATTTGTTTTACATTTTGCTTTATTTTTGACAATAAACCTACAACAATTGGATTACTTGCTGGTAGACAGTGGCACATCAGTGTGTGGAGCTGTCTTCATGTTTTCCACATAGTTTGGACCAGCCCAGCAGCTACTTCAACCAGGTGCTGAGACATCCTGGATTCCCTAAAGGGGCAGACCTCAGGGAGCAAGTGACTAATCTCACTAGAGACAGGGTGATTCTGGACCTTGTACTGACAGAATCACAGACATCCAGGTGGAAGTTCATCTGGGATTCAGTAACCGCTGTGTATTGAGATTTAGCACAGAGACAAAGACACAGTCTAATCACACAAAGACAAAGGTATTAGATTTTAGGATGGTGGATTTTGCTAAAATGGGGAGCTGTAGCAAAGTGGCCCTAGCAAGGAGGGAAATAGCAGGGGGAGTTGAGCAGTGGGAACACCTGAAGGGAGCCATATAGAAGGTGAAGAACCAGTGCATTAGGATGTTACACAAAGGCAAGTGAAGGAGGAAACCACTCTGATTCTCCAGAGAGGTAGCAGACAACAAAGTAAGGGCCAAAAGGGCAGGTTTCTGGAAATATAAGAAGGCTCAAAGGGAGGAAGACAGGGAGGCGTACCTATGGAGTTTAAAGGAAGCAGGTAAGGCTGTAAGGAGTACAAAGCACAGACTGAGGACAGATTAGTACAGGCAGTGGAAGGGGACAAGATATTTTTAGGTACATCAGCGAAGAAGGAAAGCCGGGGGGGATAAGGGCCCAGAGGGATACAGGGAGTCCAAGGAGGAGACCCAGAAAAGGCAGAAATACTAAAAAATACTTCTGTTCAGTATTCAAAGAAGAAGGGGAGGGTCAGGGACCACAGCTGGGTAATGGATATAAGGGGGGTAAATAAATACAAATCCATTCACAGTGGAGAAAGCCCTGGACAAACTCGCAAAGCTAAAAGTGGACAAAGCAATGGGGCCAGATGGCATTCACCAGAGGATATTAAAGGAGCTGCAGAGAGAGCTAGCTATGCCTCTGGCAGCCATGTTCACTGAGTCACTCAACACAGGGATGTCTGTAGAGGACTGGAAGAGGGCACATGTAGTCACTCCACACAAAAGTGACAGTAAGGAGGACACAGGCAACTACAGACCAGTCAGCCTCACCTCAGTTATGGGTAAGATCATGGAGACAATGCTGAAAGAAAGAACAGTGGCACACTTGGAATCCATCAGGGTCCAGGATTTGAGGCAACATGGTTTCACAGCAGGAAGGTCATGTCAGACTAATCTGATGTATTTTTTTTTGACTAGGTAACAAACAAAGTAAATCATGGGGGGATGGACATCACCTACAGTACCTTAATTTCAGCCAGACCTTCAACAGTGTCCCACATAAAAAGCTGGTAAACAAGATGGGTAGCTTGGGCATGGGGCATAAGGTGGTAAACTGGGTAAGGAGCTGGAAAACAGACAGGAGGCAGAGGATGCTGCTAAATGGGATCCAATCCAGGAAGAGCAAGGTGACCAGTGGGGTACCTCAGTGATCAGTCCTTGGGCCAGTCCCGTTTAATGTCTTCATCAGTGACATTACAGTAGGGCTAGTGGGGAAGGTCTGCCTGTTTGCAGATGACACCAAGATCTGAAACAGCGTGAATACTCCAGACGGGATGGAGAGAATTATTAGGGACCGGAATCATAGAAACTGATGGCAGATAAGGACCGCAAGGCCCATCCAGTCTGCCCATTTCTTCTACCTTATGAATGTGCCATTGACCTTTACTCTGTCAATGGCCTATCTATTCATACTCATATGAATTGCTTCCTTTGCCTATCCCATGCCTGTTTGAAGCCCTGCACTGTATTCATATCCACCACTTCCTGAGGTAGGCCATTCCATGCATCCACCACCCTTTCTGTGAAAAAGAACTTCCTCACATTACCCCTTAATTGGCTTCTTTCTAATCTCGTCTTGTGTCCTCTTGTTTTGCTATTTTTCTTATATTAAAACATGTTAGACTCTTTCACCTTGTTATTGTCCTTAAAATGTTTGAATGTTTATTTATTTTATTTATTTAGTTTGTGTTGACCGGGTAAGTGCACTAGACAAATTCTGCCTATTTTTAGGCACGACCCGGGGGGGGGATACAGATGAACAATAATAATATTTTATTTATGATGCACCTTTTGAATACCAAGGAGCAGTACAGTTAAAACAATTAACACAGTTAAAACAAAGTCATCATCATATTAAAATATACAGTAGAAATCAACAGTTATCACTACCATATGCTTTTTTCTAAAGGAAAGCTTTTAGGGCCTGTTTAAAACTCCCCACAGTCATGCACTCCCTAATCTGATGGGGTAGAAAGTTCCAGAGGGAAGTGGCCATGAACATAAAAGCACGGGCCCCAGAAGATTTTAAAGTAATCCTTGGAATCTCCAGCAAACCCATGTCGGCTGAGCGGAGTGGTCGCACAGGGTGATAAGGAATCAGAAGCTCTTTCAGGTAGTCTGGGCCCAGTTCATGTAGGGCTTTATATGTCAGTAACCCAGCTTTGAAGGTGATCCACCACTGAACCGGCAGGCAGTGTGGTTCCCGCAGCACTGGTGTGATATGGGAAGATCTAGGGGTCCCCATCAACAACTGGGCTGCAGAATTCTGCACCAGGTACAAGCAGCGGATATTAACCCCAGGGAGCCCAAAGTAAAGCAAAACTGACCTTGAACCAGTTCAAGCTGTTGGTGGTATATTCAGTGAATGGGGAGAAATTTGGCCAGGACACTGGGGAAATGACCCTACTCTCCAGCAAGGGGACCCCATGGCTATCTGATCCAGGATAGCCAGTATGAAGGAGCCATTGGAGGAGATGGATGCAGAGAGTTCAGGACAGCAGGCCTCCTTTCCTGACACTGACTTGCAAGAGGCCATCAATGCAGCCCTGGCAACTGCTAATTTGGTGGATACAGATTCAGACTGGAGTATGGGTCCTGACAGTGAGTGAGGTGTACAAGGTATGCCACAGAAGGTTGTTGTTCAGATAGAGCCAAATCCATGTAGTAAAACAGACAAACAAGAACTACTGAAACAGAAGGAATCCTTGTTGAAAGAAATTCAAAGTCTTAATGCGACACTAGAACATGAGGAAATAGTCAATCTACCTGTCAGTGCTGAAGATACTGCTGTCAGCTGGTGGATGAGTCAGTAACATGCTGACATGGCAGTCCCAGTGAAAACACTTGGAGACAGTACTGTTTTGGCTGCTCCTTATGAGAACCATGGCACTTAACAGAAACAGACTGGCAGTTCAAATGGTGATCCAGCCGTGTGTCCAAAGCCTCTGCCATGCACTAAAACAGGACAAGAAAGGAAACTAAATGAAAGACTGGGACCGAGGCATGGTTTTCAGCAACATACCAAACAGGTGGAGGAACAGGTACCGCTACAAGAAGCGGTATACACATTTTCTAAAGATCATACTTGGTCTGGCTGGGAGGGGGGAATGGAAGCTGCTTTCAAGTTGTCTGACTTGTTTCAAAATAGAAGTGAACCTGCACCTCATAGGAATGCAGTTTGGTTATTGTATAAAGGTGGCCAAATAGATCTGCCTGATCTCATTTTTATTACTAAAACTCTTTTAAAAGGCTCCTTAAAATTTTTCTCTTCAGAAATATTTGCTTTGATTAGTTTGGGCAATGCTAATTATATTATGTGTCCAGTTTAGACTGGTTCTGGGCACAGTACAACTCACTCAAAAAGACTCCCTTATGGTCCTCTTTCCATGTTATTCCACTGACAAAACCGGCAGTTAAAAACATCACCATTATGTTTAAGAATGAAGGGGTGAACATAGAAGATTTTTATTCTGGTTTAGACAGCATTGTGGAGTTCTTAGCAAACCCAGCCCCACACTAGACAGTGAGCAGATCGGGGACGGAGGGTGGAGGGTACACATTAAGCTAATTACCACCAACTCTGGTCCAGCACATCTTCCCAGCACATTTTATTTGGGTAACGACCAGGATCGATCGATCGGCCAGCCTAGGTCATGCTTTAAGCGTGGGGCTAGAACCCACTTAAATTCAGCATGTGATTCTGTTGGATGGAGTCATTACCAGGAGTTCGGACATTCAGCAAGTAAATGCCTGACCTTGTTTAAATGTAACATATGTGAGCAGACAGGACATGTGTATTGTCCATGCCCCTGGGCCTTGCACAGTAAAAATGATTGTCTCTCACATGAGGGATTAATCAACATAGCACAACAACAACAACAACAAGCTGAGAGGACTTCTGAACAAATTTTGAGGGCAGGTTTAGCTACGCTAAGGCTGGAGGACATTTCTGAGAACCAAGGGAATGATAATATGGTAACAGCTGCCCCTGTCTGAGATACTGCACCTGATGCACATGATTTGACTGATCAAGCCCTCCTCCTTCTCCTGATATAGAAGCCAATGTTAGGCCCATAGTTGACATGCCCTGCAGTGAAGGCTGCTTAAAGACTAGGCTAAGGAAAGTGATTTTTAGGAAAGTTGGAAGGACAGAAGTGTCTCCCTCACCTAGCTCCTGGAAGTCAGGAAATAAGTTTGCAGTCCTCTTTTCTGAAGATGGTGAAGGGGATTATGAGGGAGATGGTACAGGTACCTCCTCAATTATTTCTAACATGGACACAGAGGATGGGGGAAGAGTCTGAGTCTATAGCAAAATGTACCAGATAGAGGCAGAAAATAAAGACCCCTTAAAATGTAATATTAGAAATGAGAGTCCCTACCCCATGAGCCTCTGTAGACCATCTAAGTCTCACCACAAATAGTGTAAACAGTATAAAAGGAGATAAGAAGTTAATAGGAATGATGTTGACTTTACAGAAAGCTCCCAGTGATATCATTTGTGTGTTAGATACTAGGATCAAAACACACAGGGAACTCCAGCAGGCCTCTCAAGCCTGGACTCTGGGCCCTTCTTTTTGGTACACTGGACTGGATACCTGTGATGGGGTAAGGATGCTTTTTCCTAATGCTAAATTGCAAGTTTCAGGAATTGCAGAAATTTGCCTAGGATGAGCCTTACTCTAAAACATCTTGCATTGCAGAGAAAGATTTCAATTAATAGCTACATACGTCCCCTAGACTAAGGAGCTCAGAGCTGAGCTCTTTAGGGACATACAGCCTTTTTTACATACTTTCCGGATAGTACTGTGGGTTGGGGACTTTAATTGTAGTCTACATCAGTCTGATAGAGGGCTATGTACCACTAAACTTTTTTGTGACTCAACTGCTTTACAACAGACACTTACGACTGCAGCCTTAAAAGATGTGTACTGGTGTGTACACCCTACTGGAGTTTTCACCTATTTTAGGGGCTCTACCAAAATACAGATATATTTTATATTTCTTTCCAAAATTTTACATGTACAGTATATTAAAACGCAGGCCCACGAGTTTTCAGATCATGTAGCATTAAAAACACAAATTACTTGGAGAGTTACCCCAAGGAGTAAAAACAATAAATGGAGAATGAATGAGTCACTGTTATCAGACCCTAACATCCAGAATTTATGGCAAAGAAACTGGACAGTCAGGTTGGCAGTCATTGAGTGTTACCAGGATATGGCAGATTTGTGGGAAGATACAAAAACCTCATAGCTGGGTTGCTTCAAAAGAAGGGTCACTGTGAGAGTAATAAGACATACCTAAGATACCTACACCTTAGACAACAGTTACAACACCTGACATCATTATCAGAATCTAGCTCAAGGGACTACAGTTCCCAAATTCAAGTTGTTACGAAACAGATGCAGACATTCCAGTATAATAGAGCTCAATCTTTGGGGCAAGAGGCCAGATTTGGGATGCAAAGCACTAAGGGTGGCATAGACCCATATAAAGATTATAAAAATAGGATAGAATCCAGAATCATTAAAGAGCTAGTTTTACTTTCAGGAGATTCCACCTCCACTCCACAAGGAATATTGCAGATAGTTGAGTAACAGGTAAAGACTATGTTTGGAGAACACCCAATATGTAAAGATGCAAAAGACACTTTGCAGGATTTGTGACTTCCACAAGTTGCACAAAAAGAAGATTGTGTATGATTGCACATAAAAAACAAGGGTATTTTTCACTCGAGAGGCTTCCATGGTAACTTGAGACCTCCAGAGTACAGCTTGAGAGGTCTCATTACCATAGAAACCTTGAGAGTTCAAACATACCCTTGGAGTGTATTAGCGATCATACACATTCTTTTATAGTATATGGTCACTCACACAAAGAGTGCCCTTACTTTCTTGATGATTTATGTGTCCATTTGTGCCTCCTGGGACTATTTCACAACCGCAGCCATTCTCAGAGGATCAACAGTCTCCCCATCGTGCATGTGCACCCACCTTATAAGTGTTATACTGCACTAGCTATGTAGCTAGTGCAGCATAACAGCTACGATGATGTACAGTAGCTAGTGCAGCATAACAATGTTGTTGAAGGGATGGCTTTCCATCCACAACAACGTTCCGCCATACACTATATAGATATTAAAACTCTAACGCAAGATCTTTCAGAAGCTGAAATGATGCACACAATTGAACTTCTGAAATCAGACTCTGCTCCTGGCTCAGATAGACTAAGTGCAGGATTTTATAAACAGTTTAAGGAAAAACTAGCACCTGTACTTGCTGTTCAATTTAACTATATGTTGAAAGAAGCTAAATTTGCCCCCACAATGAAAGAAGCTATAATAGTCTTGATTCATAAAAAGGGCCCTATCTACAATATTAACAATTGGAGACCACTGAGCCTATTAAGTACAGATTTTAAAATCTTTGCCAAGATTTTACTAGCCAGGCTTACTAAGGTATCATCATATGTAATTAGTTTAGCTCAAACTTGTGCTATACCTGGCAGACACCAATATGATGACCTTATTATCTTAAGAGAGATGTTTTTTTCCATGGGGAGGTAGGTAAGCTTTCAGGTTTGTGGTGGGAACTGATCAGGAGAAGGTGTTTGATAGGTTGCCCAATGACTTTTTATTTTCTGTTCTAGAAGCTTTTGTAATACTGGCTATATTCCTAGCATGGCTTAACTTACTGTATGCAAATGCTTCTTTAATACCTAATGTAAATGGGTGATATGGGGGGGAAAATAATGGTGCACGGAGGGACACATCAGGACTGTCCCTTAAGCCCCTCATTGTATGTATTTGGCATCGATATGTTCATTTGGTTGATTTTACAGGGTCAAGGAATTATAGGGTTTAGGGTTAATCCTAGCACCCCAATAGTTAAAGTTTTAGCTTATGCAGATGACATGGTCCTAACTTTAAGTAGAGATACAAGGGAAACTGTATTGTTAAACATGATAAGGACTTACTCTGTCCTGTCAGGTTCTCAAATCAATATAGACAAGAGTAAAGGGGTTCCTTTAGGCTCCACCCCATTCCACTATCTGGAAGCATTGGGGGCATAAGAATATCTAATGAACCTATTAAAATTTTAGGAGTTGTTTTTGGCTCTCAAAATGCCAATATACTTAACTGAGAGATGGGCCTTTCACAGGCAGACAAGGTTGTAATGGGATGGTGAAATAAACACACTGGAAAAAGGAAAAGAGTTTGTTAATCAAAACACTATTATTTCCTATTTTTTTATATGTTAGTTATATTTTCCTGCCTCCCAAGGGGATCATCACCTGACTATATAGTGTGTTCTTCTAGGTCTTGTGGGGATCCAGGTTAAACCCAGTAAAAAGGATGTTTGCATATACCTGTAGACCCATTTCAGAAGGTGGAGTCAAGATGGTTAACCCGGTGGCTTTTTTTTTTTTACAGCACTTTTTACAGTTATAACTTAGGACAAAGTTTAAGACCAGGAGGTAAAGTTTGGAAACCATGAGTAGAGAGCTGACTGATCCCTAATCTTCCTCCATGGCAGCAGAAAAAAAAACAGATTGTTAGGGAAAGTACAGTAGCTACATTACCAGCATATGGATAGGACTGTTTAAAAATGGGCAGTAAAATGGGGTTTGGACCTACAGGACATGCTTATTCGGTATAGGAAAGCTATTTATAAAACCATTCTGTTAGCTGAAGAGCAACCTCCTGTAGAATTTCTAGAAAATGCAGGTATTAAAGCAACTATCAAACCCAACAATCCCAACTTATGCTTGGGACTGTTTGTGGCTGGATAATTCTGGCAGACTCAGTGTGAAATAAAATAATAAACACAAACAGTTGGATGAGAGATACTGCCCTAGAGAGACATGTCACCAAATAATTGAAACTCAGCAGCACTTAATGTGTGCATGTACAAGTATTCTGGGATATGTTAGCACAGGAATGGAAAGAACTCTTATTCTTACAGTTAGATTACTCAGGTATTTTATATGATTCCAGTTCGGCTTTATTAGGAAAATACCATGCAAACACCATATACAGTATGTCATTTTAGCAATAATTCACTATTATATTTGGCAGGCAAGGTGTGTATGGGTTCTGCAGCAGAAATGGTTGCCTCGAGTTGAAATCTTGGCCAATATAAAGAAGGCATTGCAACAGTTAATGAAACGTGACATGTCATGCTTTGAAAAGACAAAAATAACTCATCTATGGATACATTGTAATCACTGGTGTTAACAGCTGTACCTATTGATATACATCTAGTTTGTTATATTTGCCTTTCCTTATTTAGTTTATTTTCTGATTTTCATGTTTATGTATATTTTGCTTGATGGATACGATTTGTTAATTTTATGTTTGGTTGTAATGAAGTCCACTCTTCATAATAAAAATTCCCCTACCCTTTTCGAGAAGTGTCATAGGGTCCCTAACATTCACCTAAACTTCCACCAGAACAGGCAGATGGGACCTCAGTTTAACATCTCATCTAAAAGATGGCACCTCAGGAGTGCCGCACCCCCCTCATGCTACACTACAGTGTCAGTATTGGGATTTAACCCAAGTGTCTAATGTGGGGATAGAACCACAGCCTTCTGATCTCCCAGCCTCAGAGGTGAGGTGTTACCTGCTGAGCCACTGACACAAGTTTTGATCTATATCTATCTCTCTCTCTCCCTCTCTCTCCCTCTCTCTCTCTCTCTCTCTCTCTCTCTCTCTCTCTCTCTCTCTCTCTCTCTCTCCTCTCTCTCTCCTCCCACCTTTGCTCTTGGGTATACATATTGAGCTCCATTAATCTGTTCTTATACATTTGCTGATGCAGTCCCTGCACCATTTTGGTTTCCCTTCTCTGGATTGCCTCCATTTTGTTAATGTCTTTGTGCAGGTGCAGCCTCCCGTACTGAACTTAGTACTCTAGATGGGGCCTAACTAATGTCTCGTAAAGAGGGATTATTACCTCCCTCTTATGACTTGTGATACCCCTACTAATACACCCCAACATCTCTCTAGACTTACCTACTGCTTTAGTGGTCAGCTTGGATGATTTCAGGTCATCTGTGATGATGATCCCCAAGTCTCTTTCTTCCCTTGTGATTGCCAGCAACTCCCCTCCCAACCTATAGGTAGCTTAAGGGTTTCTCTTCCCTATGTGCATGATTGAAACATAGAAACATTGAATTTGATGGCAGATAAGGGCTGCTTGACCCACCCAATCTGCCTATTTCCCCTAAAGGATAAGCTACAGATCCCAGTTAACCAACAGCCTACTTCCTCCTACCCCCACCCTCTAGAATTGCCTTATGTCTGTCTCATGCATTCTTGAATTTCTTCACTGTTTTTGACTCCACAACCTCCTCATAAAGTCCATTCCATGCATCCACAAACCTCTTCATGAAAAAATACTTCCTTGCATTTCCTCTGAGCAATTCACCCTCTGTTTTCAAATTGTACCCCCTTGTTCTTGCACAACTCTTTTTCTGAAAGTTGCTACCCTCTTTGACTTTGTTGATTCCCTTGAGGTAATTGAAAGTTTCTATCATATCCCCCCCTCTCTCTCCTTTCCTTGAGGGTATACATACTAAGTTCCTTAAGTCTGTCTTCATATGTCTTATGGTGCAGACCCTGTACCATTTTAGTTGCCCTCCTCTGGACAGCCTCCATCCTGCCTATGTCCTTGTGGGGATGAGGTCTCCAGAACTACATGCAGTACTCCAGATGGGGTCTAACCAGCTGTCTATACAGAGGGATAACAATGTCTTGTTTTCTACTGGTGATGCCTCTCCCTATGCATCCCAGTATCCCCCCCTTACTGCCTTCTTACATTGCTTGCCCACCTTTAGGTCATCTGATATGACTACTCCCAGGTCCCTTTCCATTTTTGTTGTTGTTAGTATCTCACCCACCATTGTGTACTCTTCCTCTGGATTTTTGTTTCCCAGGTGCATTACTTTGCTCTCAGCTGGAAGTAATTGCTCAGACACAAAGGGCAACCCTAAGAGGCACAAACCAAGTGCATTCCAGTCCCTAGCCTTACTATTTGCTGAGCTTCACTAATCTTTACCTGTGGGAAGTGCAAGTAGGAGATTTAAATTCTCCCACGCTCTTATCTGCAGGTCTGCTAACTGAAGTGCTACAAGCAGAACTCACAGCAGCATAGCCCCATCCAGGTTCCATCTCGTCAGCAGCTTCTACTCTCAGTGGTGGCTTCTACTACAGCAGTTCCCTGGGCACTCCAGCCTTCGAGAAGGGCAAGTATTGTTCTGCAGCCAGTGGATCGATCCTCTCTCCCTCATAGCAGCAGGGAGCCAGGATGCAAGGACCACAGGCAGGGGGTTTTACTGCAAGCAGCAGGTCTTCATGGAGCCAAAGGGCAGAACAACTGAGATAATAACCAGATTCCTTTTTACCTTGCAGGACTACAAGCTAGACCTTTTCTGTTCAACAGCCACCTGATTGTTTTCTACACCACACAGGGAATAGTCGGATGTGCCCACCCACTCTCCCCAGAGAGCTCTTACTTTACAGGCATGTAGCATCACCCACAACACCTGACTGGAGGTAGTAAGGTATAAAAAAAAATCTCACTGTTCTGTTTTCTTTTTCATCCACACATACTGCCAAGAAACAGGAATCCACACTATCTCTCAACTAAAACAAAATAAAAAAATGGACCTTGTCAGTTGTGAAAACTGCGGATCTACAAACAACAACCAGGACCCTGCTGTGTGTGTTGCACCATAGAAGATCTTGCAGCTCAACTACACGATGCTTGGACTATAATATACAACGTCCAATACAGGGAACTTTATAGCACACCTCCTCAACCCCCCCACCATCAGTACCAGCATGTCAGGCAAGGGACAGGACTCAAGGAAGGGCCCAGAGACTGGCAGGTGGTAAAGAAAAAGAGGCATAATAGAAGGCCCAGGAAGGAAGCCAAAAACTAAGAGCATTTCCTGGTGATCCAAACAAAAAACAGGTTCGCTCCACTGCTACCAACCACAGACAAAGTAAGACAAGGTAAAGAAATTAGACCACCAGAAAAGACTAATACACCAATTAAAACCAACACAAACTATGGTAAAAAACAAAAATACTAATTCTCAAAATATGTATTTATTTTTTGTTGACCAGGTAAGTGCACTAGACAAATCCTGTCTGTTTTCAGGCACAACCCTGGGGAAGGGGGATACAGATGAATGCCAACTGACCTTGAACCAGATTAAGCTGTTGGTGGTATTTTTAGTGAAAGAGGGAAATTTGGCCAGGACATTGGAAAAATTCCCCTACTCTTTTCGATAAGTGCCATGGGATCTTTAACATCCACCTGATCTACCACCAGAACAGGCAGATGGGACCTCGGTTTAACATCTCATCCGAAAGACTGCACCTCAGAAGTGCAGCACCCCTCTCATGCTGCACTACAGTGTCAGTACTGGGATATTAACCCAAGTGCCAGATGTGGGAACTGAACCCACAACCCTCTAATCTCCCAGCCCCAGAGGCGAGTGTGCTACCTACTGAGCCACTGAGACTGGTATAACCAACAACAATTCCAAATCCAAATGCTATAACAACAAAAATACTAAAACTCAAAATGAAAATGACACAAATATAAACAAAAGCAAAATTCTCATAATCGGGAATTCCATAATCTGAGGAGTGGAACACCACCTAACACAAAATGTTAAAAGCGACATCATAGTAAAGTGTCTACCAGGAGCATCTACAAGTAGGGACACCAACCTCATAAAGACAATTGTGCAAGAATCAGGGGATATTACACATATGACAATACACCTTGGTACCAATGACCTGGCAAATCACACAGTTCAGAAGGCCAAGAAACACTTTGAAGACCTGGCCAACAAACTTTCTTCCCTTTCATCCAAATTAGCTTCTCAGAAGTGCTACCAGTGTGGGAAAAAGGAAAAACCACTAATTGAGTCAGAGAGATTGAAGTAGGTGAATTCAACCCATGGTTGTGTGATTGATGCCAAGACAAGGAATACCACTACATAAGGAACTGGCACAACTTTTGGGAAAGAGCTTTTTTTAAAATATGACGGATTGCACCTAAACAAGGAAGGTGTGCAGGCACTCGGACAAAAGTATGACATCTATACAGGTAGTTTAAACTAAATAAAGGGGAGTATGACACAGCTCACACCCCTGCCATCAGTGGGCTGGTCGTCACTCTCCAAAATGTCAAATGCACACAAATATCCTCAGAAAACAAATCAGAGCCAACATCCACCTGAAACAGCAACCTCCATAATCTCTTGGCCGGAAAGAGCAAACTGGAGCAGTCCAGAAAGAGGGTATAACCTCACGACAAAGACGATGTACAATCCTGGAAGGCATTGGTTGCAAATACTAGGAGCTTAACCAATAAACTTCCTGAACTCACAGCCATCTTGGAAACAGGAAGGCTGGACTAAGTGGCTGTAATAGAAACATGGTTCATGGAAAACCATGGATAGGATAAGGCCATTTATGGTTACAATCTGTTCAGGAAAGATGGGCATAGCAAAAAAAGTGGAGGGGTTTAGCCACTTATATTTAGGAGGAAATAAAAGCCACAGAAGTAAAAGGGCAACCTGGGGACTTTGAGTCACTGTGGCTAACAGTAGACACAGGCAAGGGAAAATCTTTCAGAATCAGCATTGTGGACAGGCCCCCAAATCAAGGAGATAAAGGAGACAAAGACACAATAGTTTGATAAAGGTGAAGTAATAATGGTGGGAGACTTCAACCTACCAGATATTAACTGGAGCACACTAGCAGCAGCAACAAGACGAAGTAGGGATTTCTTATTGTCACTACAAGGTGCGGGACTGTGCCAACTTGTTAAAACCCAGCAAGGGGAGATGTCATTCTTGATCTTGTCCTCACAAACTTGGAAGGATCAAGGACATCGAAGTGGGATGCCATATGGGAAACAGCGACCATCTCATGGTAAGCTTTATGGAAACATAACAGTAAACATAACATAGGACAATGGCCACTCAAAGATAAAGGCACTAGATTTCATAAAGGCTGACTTCCAAAAAATGAGGAACAACATAAGTAGCCAGTTAATGGAAATAGAGGTTGAGGAGGTGAAGGTCATGTGGGGGAGACTCAAGAGAGCAATAAAGACTGCCACAGATCAATGTGTCAGATGGGTCAGCAAAGCAAAAAAAAAAGACATTCTCTATTCCTCTATGGTTTTCCAAGGAAGTGGCTAACACAGTTAAAGAAAAAAAGAAGGTGTGCAGTATATACCAGGAAACCAAAACTGAGAAAGACGGAGTCATACAGGAAAAAAATGAGAGTCTACCAAACAAATTAGAAAGGCAAAAGCCCAGACAGAGGAAAAGATAGCAGAAGGAGCAAAGAGAGGAGACAAATATTTTTTTAGATACATTAGGGAATGTAGGAAGGCAAATGGGGGGATAGTAATGACTGCTACTGAAGAAGGGAAATGCACCAGACATTTTTTTTAATTTCTTTTATTCATTTTACAAAACAGGAGGTAGACAACACATAACATACTCTGACCACTACGAGTAGTACATTTCAAAATAGAAACATTAACAAAGTAAAGGTGTGACATTCAGAAAAAGTAAAACTAACTCTTCAATAAACAAAATAAAAACACCACCCCCCCACCCCATTGGTGCACTTTCCCGTACTGCCTAATTTAAAACAGTACACAAATGAGGACCAAAGTGGCTAATAAGTATATAAATTAATAAAAGAAATAAAACCAAAGAAACAGAAGGTGGCCTTGACAAAGACAATAGAGGAACTCATACCGGACATATAGACACCAGAAGAAAGGGAAGCCAAGAGAATGAGAAGGAAGAGGGACTCATGAGCCATCTGCCTTGTCAAGACAAATAAAGGGCATTTAGCTTCCCCCATTTGTTAATGAAAGATGATTGATGGTGACATACACTCGTAATTAGGTGCACAACACAAAGTGCAAATGATATTTCATGCAGCCATTCAGTATAAGTATTAACAGCCTGATCCATCCAATGTCTAAGTGCCAATGTTTTGACCATCATTGAGATTAGGACCATGTGGAGTCTTCTCTCCTTCACTGCAATGCTACAGTAGTCTCCCAGAATATATATGATGGGCGAGAAGAGGCCCTGTAGCCCCAGAATTGGATCTAATGTTGACTCAATTTGCTTCCACAGGGGAGATATCTTTTCACATGACCAGAATATATGTAGGAGTGAACCTTCCTCCTTGTTGTATCTAGAACAGATGCCAGAAGGAAGGTGTTTCATTTGAGCCAGTTTAATGGGAGTGTAATACAGATTACTTAAGATGCAGTATTACGTTAACCTGTAACGGTCTTGAGTATGGTATATGTATAAATCTTTCCAAATACATTGCCAATTAATGACTATATCAGGGAAAAAAGCCTGCCAGATCTTGGGCCGACAGCCAAGGAAGTTGCGGGAATGTGAGAACCAGTTTGTACAAAGCAGATATGCCATGCAGTTCGGTGGCAGAAAACCTAATTTGCTGAAGAAAAGCATCTATGTGGGAGGGTTTAGGTACTTTCCCAAACACTTTAACTAGTATGTGTTTGAGCTGAAAAATTTTAAAGACTGCCCAAGATGTTAAACCAAACTTGGTAAGAATCTCCTCTGGTCAGAATAACATCTTGTGAGTAGAAATCAGCAACTATATGTTCCGGAGAGAGTGGCAGCCAACTTCGGAATATAGGAGCCCCTCCTATTTTGATATTCAAATTGTCGTAGATTGGCTGAGAGAAGTCAGAGCTTGGCGATATCTTACAGTATCTGAACAGTTGACAGAGAACTCTAAATGAAATGCCAATCGGGAGAGACTGTAGGACTTTAGGTATGTGCTTTATGGATGCGTAAAACAGTGTGTGGAGGGGGCTAACTTATGAGCAGCCAACATGTCTGATTCAATGAATAACCAAATTGAAACATAGTCGTGGTGAGTGAGAAGATCGGGTAAGGGGAGCCATTTCCCACACCTGTACAATTGACAAGCCCAATAATAGAATAGAAAATTGGGAAGACGCAGGCCGTCTAACTCCTTGGGTAAAGACAGCTTAAGATAAGACCGTCTGATTGCTTTATCCTGCCAAATGAAGGAGTTAATATTAGAGTGGATACGTTGAAAGAACAATAAAGGTAATTGTACGTCCAACAAATTCAACGGGTAAAACAGTCTGGGCAGGACATTCATTTTGATGGTATTAATTCTTCCCCATAATGATAAAGGAAGCTTTTTCCATCTTATTAAATCTTGTTGAACATTATTCCATAGGTCCTCTAAATTAAGTTTACGCAGTAAGGGTAATCCAAGGTGATGTAAATACTAACTATTTAATGGACCGAGAGGTCCATCTCATCCCGAACTTACTAAAATCTGGGCTATATGTTAAATGATTAAGAGGCAAAATTTCAGTTTTACTAATATTAAGTTTGTAATTCGAAGGTTTTCCAAAACTCTCGATGATTTTCAATGCTTCTGCCAGAGAAGAGACCAGATTTGAAAGGTGAAGCAATATATCGTCAGCATAGACTGAAAGCAGAGGAGCCCTATCACCTACTAGTATACCATTGATTAATGGAGAAGATTTCAGTTGCCTGATGAGGGGTTCGAGATATATGTTAAAGAGAAAAGGAGAGAGAGAGAGCAGCCCTGCCGCATGCCAGAGAAGAGAAGGAAAGCATCCGAGAGTACACCATTGCAGTATATTCTAGCCCAAGGGAAGAAATACAAAGTTTGAATCCATTTGATAAAGTCATTTGGGAAACTCATTGTCTGCAGTGTTGCCCACAAGAAATTCCAGTCTACCCTGTCAAATGCTTTTTCTGCATCTAGGGAAATTAAAGCCATAGGTGCAGAAGTAGTTTTTGCTGATTGAATCAGATACGACAATTTATAGAGATGATCTGCAGGGGTTCTACCTGCCACAAATCCTATTTGCTTCAGACTAAGAAGATGGACCCAGACTTGTTCAATTCTACTAGTGAGTATCTTGGCAAGAATTTTAATATCACAATTTAATAGGGAAATTGGACGGTAACTCACTGGGGACTGGGGTGGTTTGTCTGGTTTAAGGAGAAGAACGATCAAGGCTTCTAGCAGGGATGGATCCTGGGGTTGTCCGGAAAGAATGTATTAGTACAATCAAGCAGGCTAGGTGCAAGATCTTTAGCAAAAGCTTTATAGAAGTTTGACAGTAAACCATCCGGGTCGGGGGCTTTATAGAGAGCTAAGTTATGAATAGCCGATAGCACTTCTTGAAGGGAAATGGGAGCGGATAGAAAGGTCTGCTGTGTGAGAGAAAGAATGGGTAGAGAAGAGACAGTCAGGTATTCTGGTAGCTTGAAATGCACCAGACATGACCCAGAGAAAGCCAAAATCCTCAACAAATATTTCTGCTCGGTGTTTACCAAAGAGGACCCATGGGATGGCCCAGCCCTGAAAAAACACAACACCCCAAGACCAGGGGTAGACACGAGTCCCTTTACAGAAGTTAAAGTATGGGAGGCGCTAAATATACTAAAAGCAGACAAAGCCATGGGACCAGATGAGATGCACACCAGCATCCTTAAGGAACTGGGGGCAGAATTAGCAGCCCCTCTGGAACTTATATTCATGAAATGCTTGAAGAGTGGTGTGGTACCCGAAGACTGGAAAAAGGCAATAGTGGTTCCACTTCACAAATCAGGCAGTTGCAAAGAGGCTAGTAATTATAGACCAATGAGCCTCACATCTATTGTAGGAAAACTAATGGAGACACTACTCAAACAGAGGATCATAGCATTCCTCAAAACTAGCAGCCAACAAGACCCTAAACAGCATGGTTTCACAGCAGGTGGGTCTTGCAAGGCAAATCTGCTTGAGTTTTTTTGACTATGCTATAAAAATAGTGGACAACGGTGGGGCAGTAGATGTGGTCTATCTAGACTTTAGTAAGGCCTTCGACTCAGTTCCACACAGAAGGCTGGTGAAGAAGCCTACCACACAAGGGTTGGTCCAGAAGTGGTCAGATGAGTACAGAACTGGTTACAAGGCAGAACTCTGAGGGTATAGGTTAATAGAACCTAATTGATGGAAGGCAGGATGACCAGCGGGGTGTCCCAGGGCTCAGTGCTGGGGCCTCTGCTATTCAATATTTTTATAGCAGATATTGCTGATGGACTGGAAGGGAAGGTGTATCCATTCACTGATGACACCAAGATATGTAACAGAAGGAGTGAACAAGATGGAAGCTGACCTCAAGAAGCTAGAGGAATGGTCTGGAGTGTGGCAGCTGAGATTCAATGCCAAGGTCATACACATAGGAAAGAAATATCCAAGAAAGGAGTATTACCTAGAAGGCAAACGACTGGTGGTCTAAAAGCAGGAACGAGATTTGGGAATCATAATCTCAGATGACTTGAAGGTTAGTAAGCAGTATGAGAAGACAACACTGAAGGTCAACAGAATGCTGGGCTGCATTGGGAGGGGAATCATGAGCAGGAGGAGAGAGGTGGTACTTTCACTGTACAGATCACTGGTCAGGCCTCACCTGGAATATGGAGTCCAATTCTGGAAGCCTCGCCTTAGGAAGGACATTGACCAGGTGGAAAAAGTACAGAGAAAGGCAACAAAGATGATTCAGAGTCTGCAGTACATATCCTTTGAGGAAAGGCTTAAGGAGATGAATATGTACACCCTGGAGCAGAGAAGAGAGAAAGGAGGGACATGATTGAAACATTCAAGTACATAAAAGGGATTAACAAGGTACAGGCACAGGAACATTTTTACTTCAAGAAGAGCTCAAGGACCAGGGGACATGACCTCAGGCTGCACGGAGGGAGATTCTTTACTAACACCAGGAAGTGTTTCTTCACAGAAAGAGTGGTGGATGCTTGGAACCGCCTGCCTCAAGAGCCTGTGGAGGTCAACACTGTGGGGGGATTCAAGAATGCATGGGATGACTACAAAGGGCAACTGGAGTGTCAAAATAGGTCTAACACAAGTGGGCAGACTAGATGGACCTAGCGGTCTCCTTCTGTGCCAATTTCTATGTTTCTATGGATTGTAGTAACCTCAGGTGATTGGGAGATTACACTAGGTTTAGTTAAAGTGGTTGTCTAAGTTTCTCCTAAGCAAACACAATTGGCATTAACAGAGCACAAATCTCATAATGTTCAAAACAACTACATTTTCAAGCATTTGATTATTTGTTACTAAGAACTGTTGCATGAAAACAGATTATTTGCCCCTAAGACAACATCTGTACTCACTGCAGTGTCTGCACAGTGGTAATAATTATTTACTTGAGACATCATAATAGTTTCTATGGCAGCTAGTTGTGGTGTCAATGCAGAAGATTATGATTTATGGAAAGAATAAGCAATGAGAACTGCTGGGACTCAATTTTCAAACAGCCCTTGAGATCGATACAAGTAGTTGCATGCGCGGAACCCTGTTTTGCCAGGGATCCTGCACCTGATTTTGGTAGAAGATGGGTCCCAGAACTGAACTCCTCACAATTGCCAAACCTGCTGCCATGTGCCAAAGAAGTGGTGCATGGGAGGGGTTTGATGGAAGCCAAAGCATGAGCAACTGGCACTTCACCCAGTGGCTAAGGACCAGAAAACCCACTCCATCACGCCATATCACAGTGAACCATGGAACATGCCAATGTTCTAGACCACACAGAATCCTTTGGGTGCTGTAGCCTGATGAGGACTCCTCAGACACAGTGAGGGAGGCAGTTGGCTGGACCATCCCCAAACCTATGGCAGTATGTGTTCCCACACCGTGTCTGCTGAGGGGAGAGGTCTGTTAACCATGTGCCAGATGTCCAGCAGCTGCACATGTGAGCTGTTGGTGGACCAGTGTCATCCATGGTGAGGGTGGTGTGTCATGCCCCAGGAGATGAAAGAACTGTATAGTGTCTATACGACAGTCCCCACATGTCAATGGCAAGTGGTGTACCACCAGAGCAGGAGGGGGACACAGTGAGACAAGGCACTCACCGACAAAGAGGTACAGTCAGGCAAGTGTACATTGCTCTACAGAGGAGGGAGTGGCATGGATGGATCCACAAATTTCAGGTCAACAGTGCCCAGCACCAGCAACAAGTGCCATGGGCTCTGTATGTCTGGCTACAGAGGCTATGCATAAGGTACATCTGTGGGACCAGACAAGGCATGATTTCTGTAGTGTCACTGACCAGGGTATGCTCATGGGCACAACACTCCCTTGACACACAAGACCTGGTGTGGAGCCCTGATAAATAGCTCAAGGTAATGGCATTCAGAAAGACAAGACCTCCATATTGTACACAGGTGAACAAATGGCCATCCCTACCATGGCAGTACATTGTACCAGAAAACTTGTCAGGTACAACAGGTGGGTTGCCTGCTATAGACTGCTTTGTTGCTGTAAGATCCATTAGATAAGCCCAGGCTGGTCTAAGCACTGGCAGCGATTGCCTGCTTTCAGAATCACACAGTAGGGGATGGTGCAGCCAGCATCCAGCGCAAGTTCCGCTCCACCACGCTGCTGCCATGTGGATGGTGCATGCATGGCACATTCCCATTTGGCACAGGTGGCACCACTGTCAGCACAGACATCCTTAAAAAACTGGGACTGATGCATGGTGTGGTGCAGAGGGCCCTTGCACCATCTCTTTTTGATGCAAGCACCTTTCATCAGTCCTGACCTTTTGAAAATTGAGCCCCTGAAGTCTAAGAGGGAAACATCCTAGGCTGAATTTTTCATCACAATGTGTGCAGTCATAAAATGGGAGGCAATCTCCAACCTTCCCATTGTGACACCACACATTGGAGCTGTACACAAAACTCTGACTGTTACCACTGGAAGGGGCTCCCCATCTGTAAGTCAGAATCCAAACATGCTTCACCAGACATTACAGTACAAGTCACATTAAACAATCCCACCAATGAGTTAGTTTAGTACTGTTTTTTACAGTTGGCAATGCATTGACAACTCATACTGCACTGTTTTATAACATTTAATCAGTTCAAGAGCAATGTTTATAAAATATTTCCACAAATCAATTGGAACGCATCTACAGTCATGTGAATATATGAACATACGAATCTGCCAGCAGATACAAGACACATGGTCTATCAAGTCTGCTCAAATGTGCAGCTAGCAAGCCTTACACTGCAGCTGCCACCCCTCCTCATGGTGACCCTTCCCTTCACCTTATTCCATCCCCTTTTAAAACTGCCCCCATCTTACATGATACCACCTCCTTGGGCAGAGTGTTCCACATAGACATCACCCTTTCTGTGAAAAAGTGTCTCCTCATTTCTCTCCTAAAGCTTCCCTCCCATCGTTGACCATGCCCCCTCATGTCCCCCTCCCCTCAACTTAACTACCCCCACTGTACCAGTCTTGTTTATATCCTTCAAGTATTTAAAGGTCTCAGTCATACTGCCCCTGTTCCTCCTCTCCTCCAGGGAGTACATGTTAATCTCCCTTAGCCTCCCCACATAGGGTTTGTCTTCCAATCCCTTGATCATCCTTGTTGCTCTGTGCTGGACCCCCTCCAGTAACCTAACATTCTTCTTCAAGTATGGGCACCAGAACTGCATGCAGTACTCCAGGTGTGGCCTCACCAGTGACCTGTATAGAGGCAGGATCACCTCCCCTCTCCTGGGTGAGATTCCTTTAGCAATACACCCCAGCATCTTGTTGGCTTTAGCTGCTGCCTTCCTGCACTGTGCCAAGTTGTTCCTTTGCCCTGTTACTCTCACTCCTAGATCCTTCTCCTCCTCAGGAGTGGCTAACTTTATCCCTCGCAACTGGTAACACTTCCTTGAGTTCCTTGCTCCAAAGTGCATTACTTCACACTTCTTAGCATTGAACCCAAGCTACCAAGTGCCTGATCAGTCCTCCAGTTTAGCCAGATCATCCTGCAGCCCCTGCCACCCTGCTGTGTCATCCACCACCACTTAAAGCTTGTTGTCATCTGCAAATAGACCAGTCTTGTTCATAATGCCACGCAAGATGTCTGCTATGAAGATGCCAAACAACTCTGGGCCCAGCACAGAACCCTGCAGTGCCCCACTCATCATGGTCCTTGGAGCTGAGAATTTCCTTACCACCACTACCCTTTGTTGTCTCCCCTGCAGCCAGTTCTTGATCCAGTTCACCATCTTTGTCCCCATCCCCTAGTATTTCAACTTACTAACCAGCCTCCCATGTGGAACCAAATCAAATGCCTTTCTAATGTCCAGATACAGGACATCCACTGCGTGGCCATTGTCCAGTTCCCTAGTCAGTCAGTCATAATAGTCAACCAGGCTGGTCTGGCAGGACCTTCCAGAAACAAACTCATGTTGCTATCCGACCTGAAGTCCATTACCTTCCCACAATGGATGTGAGGCTTACAGGCCTACAGTTGCCAGGTTCATATTTGGTCATGTTTTTGTGGAGGGGCACTATGTGAGCCATCCCCCAGTCCTGTGGTGCACTCCCTGTGTCCAGGGAGGTATTGAACAAGTCTGGCAACGGGTCTGCCAAGACTTCTGCCAATTCCTACAGTACCCTGGGGTGTATGCCGTCTGATCTTGGCACCCTATCCACCCTTAGTGCCATCACAATGCAATACAAAACTGAGTTTTAACTCTTAAGAAACAATGTGTGCAAGGCTTTGTACTGGATCCAACACTTATGCAACCCAGTTAGAAATGCTTAAGCAACTCATTGAAGGAACAGTTTAATGTGACTTGTACTATAGTTTATACAAAGAAAGACTGTACAAATTAACACCTGATGTCCAACACCCAGAGAGATCTTTGTATGGCATAGTCCCAGTCAACTAATGCTACTATGCCATATGCAAAGGACATAGCTAAAGGCGTTACTACCTTTGTTGTCCTGCCAACCATCAAACCTTTACATTTAGGGCGCCACCTAGGATATTGCATTATCACTCACCATATTCTGTCCTTGTTGGTCTAGTCACCCTCCACCCACTCCCCACTCTTTACATAGTCCCTGGTGTCCTTATCAAGATTTGTTCCCTCACTCTGAGCGCCTGACAATCTGGTCCTACAATATTGCCATTCCCTGTCAGCAATTAAGTTCCTGGTAGCTCTTTAAGGACTCACCTACTCCTTCATGTAACAGATCTATAAGCGGAGGGGCTAACTAAAGTTTGTGAGTGAGATAGGGTGTTGCTATACTTGTGTGTGGTTTATTGATCCATTTCTCAAAAAAAGTGATCCAATAGGCACAGCAGAGTGTTTTGCAATAACTTTGATATACTCTCTAGAAAAAATGTTCTAAAGAAAGCTTCTGAGCAACTAAAGGAATGCATCACTTTGAAAAAAAATGCTTTCCCTATTTCAAGGATTCAGAGAGTATTTTTCAACTATCAATCACTGTTTTAGACTATTAGGCAGCAAAAATGTTATACAGCATGTCACAAACTTGCTCAGCCGGTCAGCCCTCTACTCCCAAAGTGCCAACCTCTGAGCATATGATTTGTGTACAGTGAACAGAACAAGGTAGCCCTCGTGTCTATTTTGTGGATTCAAGTCACCTTAGTTTCAAGCTCTGGAAGGATTCAAACTGATAACCTATTGTTAGCATACCCAATTATCAGGCTCAGATAATTCTGACTTTGGGGGTCCAGATATCTTTGCTTACAGGCACCCAGCCAGGTCTTTCAAATGAACCCTTAGAACTCTATGCAAGACTTTAGAGAACTCTATCCATTTCCCAGTTTGGTATACAATAAGCCCATACACAGTGTACTTATAACCTTTAAAAGCTTCACTTAAAATAAAAAGAAATGTCAAGGCTCTCCAGCAGTTTTGTTTGTAAAAAAATATATTTACTTTAAAAATATCAAAACAGAACAATAATTACAGAACAAATATATATCCCAACACATACAGCCTTAAAATAAACAGGTAAAAAAGTACAGTTCCTGCAATTTATAACTTCAGACTAATCTAAGATAATGCTTACTTTCTTCAGTGCTTTTAAGGTCTCTCTTCTCTCAGTCAGAATATTTTCTTGTGTCTCTCTGTCATGTTCTCTCAGCAGTTAAACACACTTCTGAGCCAGCCTTCTCATGAGGTCACTAACTCAGCCTTGGTGTATCAAAATCTATATTTTATAATACAGGGTCTCCAAATAAAATATTTAAAAAAACATGTGAGGACCTCACTGACTTTCTTCTCCACAGGTTAACTGGTCAGAACTAGTTTTTGCTCTGCTACACATACATCTCAAAAGTTTCTCTGATCTAAGTCACTGTATTCAAAACAAACGTGTATTTGCCTCTTTAATCCCATCTGGACCTTGGAATCTACACCTCAGGTCTCTCTGATGTAATTAAAAGGTTCCCCAGGAAATGTATATTGGACCTTCCAAATCCGTCTGGGTCTTCCTTGGCTCAGACATCAAACCTTTTCAATGTCCATTCTGGTAACTATGTAAGTCAAAGGATCTCCCTGAGGGCATTATAAATGACTAATCTTATTTCCTGGGTAAAAGCAAATTGACAAAGTAATTGCATCCCATATCTCTGCAGTTTCAAATACCTCCTGTCCTTTGAATGTATCCCTGGGGGGTCTTGATGTGTCAGTTCCAGTAAGACAGCCTTTTCCTTGAACTGACCTCCCCATCACATATTTTATATGTAATAAAAAAATTAATACAGCACTCGAGCACTCAGAGCTGGCTGTCTACGTCACACTCCTCCCCACCTAGACTGAATTTGGGGGATCCATCTCCTACATGGGATGATCTTCCCAAATCAGTTCACTCCTCATAGACCCTAGACAGTCCATCTGAGTTCTTATTTTTGGCTCCGGCCCTATGTATGATTTTCAAATCATACCCTTGTAAAGTAAGACTCCATCTGAGCAGTCTGCCATTGTTTTTCCCCATCTGTGACAACCAAACCATGGGGTTGTGGTCAGTCTGCACCACAAAAGGCTGCCCATACAAGTATGGCTCCAATTTCTTTAGGGCCCACACTAGGGCAAGACACTCCTTTTCCACCATGGAGTATGCTTGTTCTCTGGGGGGCAGCTTTCAGCTCAGGTATCAGGTGGTCCCTCCCTTTGCTGGATGTCTGGCTTAGTACTGCCCTAATACCCACATTTGAGGTGTCCATCTGAACTACAAAAGTTTTGCTATAGTCCAGACTTGTCAAAACAGGAGCACTGCACAGTGTCTCCTTCAGTTTGGTAAAGGCTTCCTCACAGGCTGGACCCCAGGTAATTTTCTTGGGCATCCATTTCTTTGTCAGGTCAGATAGGGGAGCAGCCAGGGCACTGTAATTAGGTACAAACTTTCTGTAGTACCCTGCTGTCCCGAGAAAACTCCTGACCTGCTTCTGAGTTTCTGGTCTAGGCCATGCCTGTATTACCTCTATCTTAATTTGGTTATGATGGAGCTGTCCCTGGCCTACCACGTGCCCGAGGTACGCCACTTCTCCCATGGCCACCTGTCACTTCTCAGCTTTGACAGTGAGTCTGGCCCTCTGTATTTTGCCCAGCACTTCCCTAAGGTGTGACAGGTGTTCCTCCCAGCTGGTACTGAAGATGGCAATGTCATCCAAGTATGCCACGGCGTACTCCTCAGCACCATTTAACACCTGGTTCACCAACCTTTGGAAAGTGGCCGGGGCATCCTTCATACCAAAAGGCATTACTTTGAACTCAAATAAGCCTATTGCAATGATGAAGGCCGACCTCTCCCTAGCTCTGCCCATAAAATCTACCTGCCAATACCCATTTGTCAGATCAATGGTCATAAGGTAGGCCACCCCCCCCAACTGATCCAGGAGTTCATCCATCTGGGGCATCGGGTGGGTGTCTGACTTCGTGACTGCATTCAGTCCATGATAGTCTACTCAGAAACGAGTCGAGCCATCTGGCTTGAGTACAAGGACTACGGGTGAGACCCAGGGACTGTGGGATCTCTGGATTACCCCTAAACCCAGCATCTCCTCCACTTCCCTCCTAATGTCCTTTTGGACAGCCTGCGACACATGATATGCTGTCCGCCATATGGGCGTCTGTGTCCCTGTCTCCACATCATGTGTTGCTAAGGGGGTTAGTCCAGGCTTGACGCTAAACAAGGGGGCAAAGTCCGCTAAAACCTCCCTCACTTTCTGGATCTGGCCCGGGGTTAGCTGGGGAGACAATTTTACTGCCTCCACAGAGGACACCCGCTTACTCTCTTCCAGCAAGTCCAAAAGGGCGTCTCCTTCATCCATCTCCTCCCCATGACTGCACACCGCAAATACCATGTTAGCCCTATTTGCATATGGCTTCATCACATTGACATGGTACATCCTTTTTGTCTGTCTACAGTCAGTAGTTATACAATGTAGTTGACATCATTTACCTTCCTAACGACTTTCACGGTCCTGCCCACTCAGTTTGTAGCTTGTCTTTCCGGACCGGAATAAGGACCATGACTTTCTGACCCACCATGTACGTGCGAGCTCTGGCTCTGCAGTCGTACTGTACCTTATGTTTCTGTTGGGCAGCTGCTAGGTTGCTCTGGGCTGTCCCCATAAGCTCCTTCAGCCTTCTCTAAACCTTAGGACATAATCCACAATGGGAGTTCCCTGGGTGGCGTGCTTGCCTTCCCAGTCCTCCCGGATCAAGTCTAGGGGTCCACATACCCGGCGTCCATACAAGAGCTTGAAGGGGGAAAATCCTGTTGACTCTTGGGGCACCTCCCTGTATGCGAACGACAGGTGGGGAAGGTATTTCTCCCAGTCCCTCCCATGCTGTTCAGCAACTGCCTGGAGCATTGACTTTAGGGTACCATTGAAGCATTCCACAAGCCCATTGTCTTCTGGGTGATACAGTGTCGTGCATCTCTACACCACCCCACACTTCTTCCATAGACATTTCATTAGGTCTGACATGAAGGAACCCCCTCGATCAGTGATTATCTCCTGCTGAAACACAACACAGGAGAAAATTCCAACAAGGCATCTGTCACTTTGTCTGTCCTCAGTGAGGAAAGGGTGACTGCCTCTCGGTACCGGGTGGCACAATCCACCATAGTCAGGATGAATATTTTCCCTGAGGAGCTGGGGGTATTTAAAGGCCCAACAATATCCATTCACACCCTCTGGAATGGCTCCTCCACTATGGTCATGGGGATCAGAGCGGCTTGGGTTTTCTTGCCTGCCTTCCCTATTACTTGGCACTGGTTACAAGACCTGCAATACTTCTTCACCTACTGGGTGAATTTAGGCCAGTAGAAATTCTGGGCCAACCGCTACATAGTTCGTGCGATTTCCAGATGACTAGCTAAGGGAATATCATGGGCAACCTTGAGCAACTGCTCACGATATCCCTGGGGGATGACAAGCTCTCTGCCTAGCATCCCTCCTTCTGTCTTTACTGCCTGTGTATACATAATTCCATTTTCCCAATAAACCCTATGTCTGCTGTCACTTCCCTGTGCACCATCCGAGTCTGCCCAAGTGCTCAGCTTCTTTAAACTATGGTCATTTCTCTGAGCAGCTGCGAACCCCTCACACCTTCCCAAGACATGGGACAGGTCCCCTTCAGTCACTAAACTAAGGTCCCTAGCACTAGCGTCAGAGCCCTCAGGATCACTGTCAATCCCTGCCCTCTGACAAGGGGTCACCCCTCCCTCTTTGGACTAACCCTTTGTAGCTGGGTGGTTACTTGCCCCTGAGGAAATTTCTACCCCCTTTTTATCAGTCTCCCCCTCTGGAGACACAGGCTGGGGAACAAGCCTCCCAGTATCTTCCCCAATGGTTTCTGGTGGGCTCAGGGAACTACAATTTTCCCTGGCCACTTGGCTATGGCTAACTGCACATACCACCCCCTCCTGGAGATTGTTACCCAGGATCACATCCACTGCTAATGTGTTAGCTACAGCCACCTGTTGCACAGTTCCCCCTGTTTCACCCCAGTCCAGGAGAACACTGGACAATGGCAATGTTTTCTCCACACCCGCAAAGTCCTGTACAGTCATGTATTTATTGGGTATAAGCTGACCAGGCTGTACCAGGTCCCCTTTTACCAATGTCAGGGATGCCCCTTTGTCCCTTAACCCCTGCATCTGTATGCCATTTACCATGACTAGGTGCATGTGTTCCCTCATGTTCACTGGCATGCTTCCAGGGACACACAAACAACCCACTTCCTTTCTGGTACTACTTTGCATATTATTGTTTGCCCTTCTTGGACACTGTCTGGCAATGTGACCAGTTTCTTTACATAACCAACAAACATTTCTTACTTCAGAGAAATATTTTCTTTGAAACCTGGGGCTAACTGGTTTCGGTGGAGGCAGTGAAGGTTTTAGCTGCACTGAAGGCGTGCTTTTCCCTTTCTGCACTGCCACACTCGCCCCATTCACTCTCAGAGCAGGTCTGCTTTTGCCATAGCTGTCCAAGAGTTCAACAGCCTCTTGCACTGTTTTTGGATCTCAGTCCTCTAGCCACATTTTTAACTCTGCTGGGCATGCCCAATAAAACTGTCCTAATAAAATCACATTTTCAATTTTATCAACAGTGTTTGCCTCATTTCCTTCCCACCAATGTTTTAAAAACTGATGTTGTTTTGTAGCTAGCTCCTCATAGCTCATATCAGGGCTCCTCCTGAGCTTACAGAATTTAGCTCCGTATGACTCAGCAGTTAATTCAAACTTTTTTTAGTAGTGCTGCTTTTAACTTGCTGTAATCATCACTGTCTTTATTATCCAAGTGACCGAATGCATCCCGAGCTTTTCCGGTAAGTAGCGGGGATAACTGGAAGCTCCAGGACTCTTTAGGAATTTTAGCCTGAATACAAACTTTTTCAAAAGAATTTAAAAAGGCATCTTTGTTCTCCCTGTCTTTAAACTCAGCTATTAATTTAGAGTTCAATTTGTAACCCAGTCCTGCAGTGCCAGTTAAACCCAAGCCACTTACCTGCCCTGGTGCCGCTGGATGGAGTTGTAGCTACTCCAGTTCATGTTGCCACCGGTGCTCCTCTCTCATCTCCTCTGCAGCTCTGCATTCTCTCTCTCACTTCTCCTCTGCCTCTCACTGGTGCTCATGTTCCTCACATTCTGCCTCCCTCTGTTGTCGCTCTGCCTCCAGTTCTATCCTCCACAACTCAATTTGCAACTTGAGCACCTCTGGATTCAGGATACTGGTGATCTTCCCCTGCTGCTGTAGCCCTTCACTGACAGTGGCCCTGCTGTCTGTCTCATCAGCTTGGGACCCCTCACTGGCCACTGGTTCTGCCACACTCGAGGTCTGGTCCCTTTCAGTCTCAGTTGGTGACTCGCTGCTCTCGGTATCTGCTACCATCAAGGCCTCTATGAGGTTCTACTCACTGGCTTTCACCCCAAACAGGACTCCCCTGTCACCGCACAACTGCTTTAAGAAATCTACAGTGTGCTTGCTGTAGTCAGAAGACAGTTTCTTCTTTTCTCACTACTAATACTATACTGACTGGCACTTCAGAAAAAAAAATTAAATGGGTGGGAACTTAACTGTAAGTCAAGGGATATAGTTCTGTTTCCTTTTGAAATAAAACACTGCCTTTCTTTTTTTTCAAGTGAGCTAAACGGTTTCAAGCTAACACACTAAACAATGAAGTTTGTACCACCAAACATTTAGGCCACCGCTGCCAACCAATCTGTTACAAACTCACTCAGCCAGTCAGCCCTCTACTCCCAAAGTGCCAACCTCTGAGAGTATGATTTGTGCACAGTGAACAGAACAAGGTAGCCCTCTTGTCTGTTTTGTGGGTTCAAGTCACCTTAGTCTCAAGCTCTGGAAGGATTCAAACTAATAACCTATTGTTAACGTACCCAATTATCAGGCTCAGATAATTCTGTTGTCAGGGGGCCAGATATCTTTGCCTACAGGCACTTAACCAGGTCTTTCAAAAGAACCCTTAGAACTCTATGCAAGACTTTAGAGAACTCTATCCATTTGCTGGTTTGGTATACAATAAGCCCATACACAGTGTACTTATAACCTTTAAAAGCTCCATTTGAAATAAAAAGAAATGTCAAGGCACTCCAGCAGTTGTGTTTGTAAAAAAATATATTTACTTTAGATACATAGATACATAGACAGTGTCGGCAGATAAGGGCCTATGGCCCACCCAGTCTGCCCATTTGAGCTTGTAAGTTCAGTTTGTTTTCCTAGAAGTCTTTAAAAATATCAAAACCGAACAATAATTACAGAACAAATATATATCCCAACACATACAACCTTAAAACAAACAGGTAAAAAAGTACAGTTCCTACAATTTATAACATCAGACTAATCTAAGATAATGCATAATTTCTTCAGTTCTTTTAGGGTCTCTCTTCTCTCAGTCAGAAATGATTTTTTTGTGTCTCTCTGTCATGCTCCCTCAGCAGTTAAACACACTTCTGAGCTGGCCTTCTCATGAGGTCACTAACTCAGCCTTGGTGTATCAAAATCTATATTTCACAATACAGGGTCTCCAAATAAAATATTTAAAAAAAAACAGGTTAACTGGTCAGAACTGGGTTTTGCTCTGCTGCACATACATCTCAAAAGTTTATTTGATCTAAGTCACTGTATTCAGGTCTCTCTGATGTAATTCAAATGTTCCCTGGAAAATGTATATTGGTCCTTCCAAATCCATCTGGGTCCTCCTTGGCTCAGACATCAAGCCTCTTCAATGTCCATTCTGGTAACTATGCAAGTCAAAGGATCTCCTGGAGGGCATTATGAATGGCTAATCTTATTTCCTGGGATTAAAGCAAATTGACAAGGTAATTGCACCCCATATCTCTGCAGTTTAAAATACCTCCTAACCTTTGAACTTATCCTTGGGGGGTATTGATGTGTCTGTTCTAGTAAGACAGCCTTTTCCTTGAACTGACCTTACCATCACATATTTTATATGTAATAAAAAAAATGAATACAGCACTCGAGCACTTAGAGCTGGCTGTCTGCGTCACACATCATTCATAAAGACAGCCTTCAACTCAATTTCCAGAATCATACCACTGCATGAGGCATAATGATTAAACTCAGGACTGACAGAAACTTAATCCAGATAATAATGAATCTACATGATCATACAGCACCTGATCTAGAGACAGATATGGAACCAAAGTTGAGTTGATGGATACAATTTATTCCAACAGGGGTGTCAAGCAAGGATATACTCATTTACATAGAAACAGAAGTTGACGGCAGATAAGGACCACAAGGGCCATCTAGTCCCCACATTTTTATGTTGACTCATGCCTGCGTGCCAGCGAACATCTTGCGGTAGTAGCATATTTGGAGGCACGGTCACTGGTGGGAATGCAGGGCACATTAATAGGTTTGTCCCTCATTTCCCAATCAGCCAACAGCGAGCACTGACCTCACGCATCCCTAAAGTGGCCACCAGATCTCAAAAAAGGTCCACTGCAATGAGAGCGAAGCTGTCATGCAGCAGGACCACAACATGCCTCCTGACATGCAGGCAACATGGCAGCAGTGACTGCCGCCACCACCTGTCACAATGCTGATGGGGGAGCCCACTCCCCGTCAGCATAATGTCCCCCCCCTCTCATTTCCGCTATGTGTTGAGGTGATGCCCAATCCCCCTCGGCATCATGTGCCCCCCAAAAGTATTTATTTGCTGACAGGGAGCCCAATCCAAGTCGGCCTCAGTGCCCCCCTTCAAAGTTCAATCTGCTGATGGGGGAGCCCACTCCTTGTTGGCATAATGTCCCCATCCCTTTGTTGTGTGCCGAAGGAGGTGTCCAGTCCCCCTCAGCTCTCCTACCCCCACTGGTATTTGCTGAGGGGGGTGCCCAATATCCCATCAGCTAGAGTGTCCCCCAAAAAACTTGAGTGGCACACTGGGACCCCACTCCAGTGTTCCAAATTACCCTGTAAAAAAAAAAGTCCCACAATGCTTTTTTTTATTTTTACCTGTAAAAAAGAAAATGGTACCTCACCGTCTCCGTGCCCCCTCCCACAACCGGCACCAACCCACTGCGTACCCTGCTTCCCCACACACCCCACCCCATACTTACCTCCGGAGCTTGGTGTGACGATCTTCGGTGGACCAGGAACATGACTGCACTCTTCAAAGCCGACCACAAACTGAAGAAATGAAGGTAAGATGTATAATGGCATAAATAGTGTTTTTTCAACTTTGGTGCCTATCGCGGGCATTTTTAGGAATTTTGACACCAAATTTTCAACATAGGGTTATTGGGGACCCTACTTGTGAATTTAGGCACTGTCATGGTGTTATTCAGTCCTGAAAGGTGATTTCTCAGTCACTGTGTGGAATCACCTTTCGGGACCACTGTTCATGAGGGAAGCTCTCAAAAAGCTTGTGTTGCAAATTTGGAGGAACAAATCCAAAAAAAGGCTGTTTTACCAGTGTGCGTTGTGCAGTTTCCATGTACTCTCATAACTTTATGAATTTGTAATATTTTCACTCCAGATTTTCAAAACTGGCATTTTTCCATACCTCCTTATGAGCAGTACAGCTGTCATTTTACATATCCTGGCAGAAATGTGTTTTTGCATGTCTGGCGCAGAATAGGGCAGTCGCTGTGCAAAATCAGTTTTTGGGACAGTTTGAGGAAATGATGGTGACACTGTTCATAAGCAGAGTTCCTAAAATGCCTATGTTGAAAATTTGGTGATGAAATTCCATAAAATGACTGAGTTACAAGCTTGCATTGCACAGTTTCCACGCACCCTTGTAACTTCACAAATTTGCAATATTTTCTTGCCAGATTTTCAACACTGGCTTTTTTCCACACCTCTGTATGAATAGTATAGCTGTCATTTTTCTCATCCTGCCCAAAATGTGTTTTCGCACCTGTGGCGCACAATGGCGTGGTCTCTGTGGGAAATCAACATTTGAGACAAATTAACAAAATCACAGTGCCACTGTTCATGAGGGGAGCTCCTAAAATGTCTATGTTAAAAATGTGGTTAAAAAGAGCACAAAAATAATTGGGTTACGGACGTGTGTTGCACAGTTTCTATGCATGCTCATGACCATCAATTTTTCATATTTTCACTCCAGATTTTCAACTTTGCCATTTTTTTACATCTCCTCATGAACAATACAGTTGTCATTTTCCACAGATGGCCCAAAATGTGTTTTTGTCCCTCTGTCACCAAATGGCACAGCCACTGTGCAAAACCACCTTTCAGCTACAAAACCGATAGTGCCACTCTTCATGAGGTGGGGTCACAAAAAGCCCATATTGAAAATTTGGAGTGAAAAAACCAACACACACCTATGGCGTTAGGGTTTCCAACTGTAGCACCCCACCCTGTAGAGACTGACAGGTGTCAGGGGTGTGACTTGGGATCGTCGGCTGTAATGCTCATGCCATTCCACCCCCACCCCCACCCTTCAGACAGTGACAGACATTGTGGTTTGCCTTGCAGTGTTCGGCCACAACAAAGTTCACCCCATTATCCTGTACTGCATCCACCTCAGCATATTTCCTTATGGAATGGGTTAAGTATAATGCACAATAACCCCAAAGCATGCCACAACACTTGTCAGTGTCTACAGAGTAGGGTGAGGTAATATGGCATGTGCGTTATAGCTGAGGACCCAAAGGCACACCCCAATGCCTGTCTGTCTCTGCAGGGGTGGGGGGGTGGAGTTGGCATCACTTCAATGCTTCACTGCCATTCCTACTATGCATCTCTAACTCCTGCACTACCAGTGCCAATGCCAGTGAGACATTTGGCATTGACAAATGCTTGTTTTCTACCTTATAGATGTGCCATAGGCCTGTACTCTGTCAATGGCCTATCTATTCATACTCATTTTTATTGCTCCCTAATGCCTATCCCATGCCTGTTTGAAGCCCTGCTGTACTGTATTCTTATCCACCACTTCCTGAGGTAGGCCGTTCCATGCATCCACCACCCTTTCTGTGAAAAAGAACTTTCTCACATTCCCCCTTAATCAGCTTCCCTCTAATCTCATGCTGTGTCCTCTTGTCCTGCAATTTTTCTTATATTGAAATATGTTAGACTCTTTCATCTTTTTAATGCCCTTAAGATGTTTGAATGTTTCAATCATATCACCTCTCTCCCACCTTTGCTCTAGGGTATACATGTTGAGCTCTGTTAATCTGTCCTTACATGTTTTCTGATGCAGTCACTGCACCATTTTGGTTGCCCTTCTCTGGACTGCCTCTATTTTGTTAATGTTCTTGTGCAGGTGTAGCCTCCAGTACTGCACACAGAACTCCAGATGGGGTCTAACCAGTGTCTTGTAAAGAGGGATTATTACCTCCCTCTTACGGCTTGCGATACCCCTACTAATACATTCCAACCTCCCTCTAGCCTTACACACTGCTTTAGTGGTCTGCTTGGATCATTTCAGGTCATCTGTGATGATGATGCCCAAGTCTATTTCTTCCCTTGTGATTGCCAGCAACTCCCTTCCCAACCTATTGGTGGCTTCAGGGCTTCTCTTCCCTATGTGCATGATCTTGCACTTCTTTGTAATAAACCCCATTTTCCACTCTTCCGACCATTTTGCCAGTTTATCTGGATCTCTTCTCATTCTGCCCACCCCATCTGGATCATCTACTCTGTTGCAGACCTTGGTGTCATTTGCAAACAGACAAACCTTACCCTCCAGTCCATCTGCAATGTCACTGATGAAGATATTAAAGAGGACTGGCCCAAGGACTGTTCCCTGAGGTACCCCACTTGTGACTTGCATCAATCTCTGTTTTCTGACCATCAACCAGTTTGCCACCTAGATGACCAACTTCTCACTCACCCTGAGCCTACCCAGCTTATTAATCAATCTTCTATGTGGAACAATATCGAGAAAGCTTTGCTGAAGTCAAAGTAGACGATATCAGCTGCTTCCCCTTGGTCCACCATAGTGGTTACCCAGTCAAAGAAATTTATGAGGTTAGTTTGACAGGACCTTCCTGTTGTAAACCCATGCTTTCTTGGATCCTCTGCTCCTATGGATTCCAGGTGTTGCACTGTCCTTTCCTTAAGGAGTGCCTCCATAATCTTACCCACTACTGAGGTAAGACTGACTGGTTTGTAGTTCCCTGCCTCCTTCCTGCTACCACTCTTGTGCAGCAGGATCACATGAGCTCTTCTCCAGTCTTCTGGGACCTCTCCTGTGCTCTGAGACTCACTAAACAGTTCTGATAATGGCTCTGCTAGTTCCAACCTTAGCTCCTTTAGTACCCTGAAATGTATGCCATCAGGTCCCATTGCCCTGTCCACCATGAGCTTAACAAGCTCTTGTAGAAACCATTCTTTTGTGAAGGAACTAGTCCACACCTCCTTCCCCATGACCATGATGCTGAGCTGTGGGCCCTGCCCTTTCTTCTTATCAGTAAATACTGAGCAGAAGTATCTATTTAGGATAGATGCTTTCCTTGGTCCTCCTCATCACACTGTCCCTTATCCCCTTTGATCTTAGCAATACCCGCTCTGGTCTTTCTCCTTTCACAAATGTATCTATAGAAAGTCTTGTCCCCTTCTTTTCCTGTACATGCTAGTGTTTCCTTGGTTTGGTCCTTTGCCTGCCTTACTGCCTTTCCTACTTCCCTTAGGGAAGTTTGGTATGCCTCTCTATCTTTGTCCTGCTGTGTTCCCTTATATTTCCTAAAGGCCAACCTTTTGTCTCTGACCTTTTCTGCTGCTGTTTTTGAGAACCAAAGTGGTTTCCTTCTTCTTTTACTCTTGCTTTTCTCTCTTACACAATAGGATGCTGCTTCAAGTATTGATTCCTTAATGCTTGCCCACTTTGCCTGAACCCCTTTATCTGTATTTCATCTTGCCAGGGCTAGCTTAACTCTGCTGGCCATTGTATCAAAGTCAGCTCCTCTGAAGTCACACATTTTTGCCTTGGAATAGGATAATTTAGTTCTAGTGGCCAAATTGAACCATACCATGTGATGGTCACTGGTCTCCAGGTGATCTGCTACCTGGAGATCTATGATCCTTTCCCCATTAGTCAGTACTAGATCTAGGATAGCCCTGTCTCTTGTAGGTTGTTCTACCAGTTGTTTGAGGCCCTCCCCCTGCAGGGAATCCACTATGTGTCTAGTTCTGGCAGATGTTCCTGTTGGTATTGACCAACCTGTATCTGGCATGTTGAAGTCTCCCATTATCAGAACTTCCCCTTTAGCTGTCATATTTTGTATATCTTCTAAAAGTAATGTGTCTATGTCCTCCCCCTGGTCTGGAGGCCTGAAGACAACCCCAGTTCATATGGCTGTCCCATTTCCTGTTTCCAGGGTGATTCACAGTTCTTCTGGCTCCTTATGTGTATTCTGAATTTCTGTAGTTTTGCTATTTTCATTGACATAAAGGGCCACTCCACCTCCCCCCTTTTGTACCTCTGTCACTTCTGAACAGTACATAGTTGGGTACTGAAGTCTCCCAAGTCTCCCAAGTGTGGTTACTGGTGAACTATGTCTCACTAAAGGCTACTAGTCCAGTTTAGCCTCCGACATTGTTGACTGCAGTTCTGAGATTTTCTTTCCCAGACTGTGAGCATTTGTGTACATGATTTTCCATTGGCCAGATTTTGGTGTGGTAGTTGCTGCATGAGGTCTGGCATTTCCCTTGTGTGTCATATGGGGAGCTGGAACTTTTTCCTTATCTGATAATGCAAATGACCAACAAACATGCTGAACTCCTGTCTGATCACTAGCTGAGGGGGAGGGGTGTTCTTCCTAGTCGACACATCGCACACTGCCTGCCTTCCCCATTTGCTAGTTTAAATATTCTGCAAAGACATTAAACTTCTGCCCCAGTGCACTGACTCCCTCCTTAGTCAGATGCAGCCCATCAAATTTAAATAACTTTTGCTCCCCAAACTGTTGCCAGTTACCTACAAATTTGTGTCCTTTTTCCTGGCACCAGGCCTTGAGCCACATGTTTAGCTCCTCTATCTCCCTTTCTCTAACCTTCCATCCATCTGGCCCCCTTCCCAGACTGGCAGGATCTCAGAGAAGCAGATGCCAGATGAAATGGATGACAGTTTGTCACCTAGCCTGGTCAGGTATTCCTTGGTCTCCACAACTGACCAACTAGCGAGATCACTAGTTCCTATGTGTACCAGGACATCTATGTTTTCTCCTGCTTCCTGCATGATTTTAGCAATGAGGTCAGTGTCTTTCCATGCTGATGTACCTGGGAGACATCTGAGCATTACCCCTGGCTAGAGAGGTATCAACTCCTCAAATCATGGAATCTCCTATGATCAGAAGTGTTTTGGATTTCCTTTTTGCTTTTTTGTTTTGGTTCCTGTTTTGGGAGAGTTTTATTGTGCTAGCTCTTGTGCTGCAGTGTCCTGCTCTGCAGTATCCTTTGCCCCTTTGTTTGATTTCAGAGACAGAGGCAGATACCTGTTTGTAGTTTTTATATGGTTTGTGGAGGTGATATGTTGGAGACCACCGAGTGATGAGGCACCCGATTTGCTCCTCCTAACCACCTGCCAACCTCCCAGACCAACTACCCTCTACAGTTGAGGTACTTCTGGTGGATGTTGGGGAAATAGTGGGTGGTTCTTATAATATATTTTCTCCTGAATATGCAGTTTGAGTCACACAATCTCTGCCAATGCTGCCTGGAGCTGAGCCCTTAGATCTCCAATGGTCCAGCATGTAGTACAGTATCCGAAATCCTGTATAACTGCCCTTTCAAAAAGTGTCCCACAGTACCTGCAGTTAATAATATCCATTCCAGATGAGTTACTTGGTTTAGAACCTGGTCAGATTAGTAAGAAGGAGGAAAATAAAAGCAAAAGTTTGACTTTGTGTTTTTTTTTATAACTTGTTATAACAAGTTAAATTACTTGCGTCCCTGTAAATGAGGTCACTTTGTGGATACCCCTCTGATCCTCCCCTTCCTGCTTTGCTACAGGAAATGTCACAGCTGTGCTACCCTATAAAAGGGTGTAACATGGGGTGGTTGGGGATGGGGTGGGTGGCTGGGTCCTTCCCCTGCCGAAAAAGAAGAAGCACGGATGAAAGAAACAAGGAGGTAACAGCAGAAATAGTCATCCAAGAACAAATGCAGTAGGCTTGAAAGCTTAGCCTAATGATACATAAAACTGTAAAACCTGTAAAGCACCACCTGTAATAACTTCACAGAAGATACAACCTGTAAAAAACACTTTGCTACAGAGATAAATAAAGCAGTAACAGAAGATTTACCTTGCAAAAGACAATTTGAATCAGACAATTGCAGCAGTGGACACACCCTGTAATAATGCAGCAGAAAGTATACCCAGCAACAACAATTTGAATCAGAGAAAAATAAAGTATTAAAATGTTAGCAACAAACAGTAACGACCCCTGTGAGAGCAAAAGAAAATAATAACACACAGTAAATCTGCCTAGCCAAAAGAAGCCTTAAATTTATACCTTGCTCTGGTCAGGTTCCTTGCTCTATCCTTACAAGCAACCTAGAAGAAAATAGTTCAGGTGAAGCTAAGTGCCTTTGCCAGCAAACCTAGTCTTCCACTTTTACCCCAGCGAGTCAAACTCTATACAGTATTAATGAAACTGGATTAATACTAGATGCCCAGGAATCTCACTCACCTATGATGACCCCTTCTCAGTTACAGTAGGTTAATGATATTATTTTTTTCTTTCATCAACTCTGGAACACAGTCTACCTAGAATTCAGTGATGCTATCAACACCATTTCACATAGGAGGATAATAAGCAAGCTGGATCACTTAGAAGTAGGCCCAAAGGTGGTAAACATAGAAACATAGAATTTGAAGGCAGATAAGGACCGCTTGGCCCACCCAGTCTGCCCATTTCCCTACCTAATGGATAAGCTGCAGATCCTAGTTAACCAGCAGCCTACTTCTTCCTACCCCAACCCCCTAGAATTGCCTTAAGACTGTCCCATGCATGCTTGAATTCCACCACTGTTTTTGACTCCACAACCTCCTCCGGAAGGCTGTTCCATGCATCCACAACCTCTCTGTGAAAAATACTTCCTTAAATTACATCTGAGCCCCCCTCTATCTTTAAATTGTACCCCCTTGTTCTTGCACACCTCTTTTTTTGAGAGATGCTACCCTCTTGGACTTTGTTGATTCCCTTGAGGTACTTGAAAGTTTCTAACATGTCCCCCCTCTCCCTCCTTTCCTCGAGACTATAAATATTAAGCTCCTTAGGTCAGTCTTCATATGTCTTCCGGTGCAGACCCTGCACCATTTTAGTTGCCCTCCTCTGGACAACTTCCATCCTGTCTATGTCTTTGTGGAGACTGGGTCTCCAGAACTTCACACAATACTTCAGATGGGGTCTCACCAGCTGTCTGTACAGAGGGATAATAACTTCCTGTTTTCTACTGGTGATGCCTCTCCCTATGCATCCCAGTATTCCCCTAGCCCTCCTTGCTGCCCTCTTACATTGCTTGCCCACCGTTAGGTCATCTGATATGACTACCCCCAGGTCCCTTTCAATTTTTGTTGTTGTTAGTATCTCACCCCCCATTGTGTACTCTTCCCCTGGGTTTTTGTTTCCCAGATGCATTACCTTGCACTTCTTAGCATTGAATCTAAGCTGCCATACATTTGACCATTCCTCTAACCTTGCCAAGTCCTTTCTCATCCTTTCCACCCCACCTTGTGCATCAACTCTGTTGCAGATCTTTGTGTCATCTGCAAAGAGACATACTTTTCCTTCCAGTCCCTCTGCAATGTTGCTTATAAAAACATTGAAGAGGACCGGTCCTAATACTGAACCCTGCGGTACCCCACTAGTAACCCCCCTTTCTTCAGAGTGGACTCCATTTACTATTACTATCTGTGTCCTATTCTCCAGCCAATTCTTTACCCAGGCTGTCATCTTGGGACCCACTCCCAGGCTGGCTAACTTGTATATTAATCTTTTGTGTGGGACTGTGTCAAATGCCTTGCTAAAGTCTAGGTAGGCCATGTCCACAGCCCCTCCCTGATCTACTACTTTGGTCACCCAGTCAAAGAAATCTATCACATTTGTCTGGCATGATCTTCCCTGTGAATCCATGCTGCTTGGGTCCTGAGCCCTCTGGCCTCTAGATACTCAATAATTCTTTCCTTCAGAAGTGATTCCATCATTTTCCCAACCACTGAAGTTAAACTAGCAGGTCCGTAGTTTCCTGCTTCTGCCTTGCTCCCACTTTTGTGAAGGGGAATCACATCTGCCCTCCTCCAGTCCTCGGGTACCACCCCATCCTCCCATGATTTGTTAAAGAGGGTAGTCAGTGGTGTCACTTGTTCTACCCTTAGTTCTTTTAGAATTCTGGGATGAACTGGGTAAGAAATTGGTTAGGGGGTAGTGACAGTGGGTGGAGTCAAACAGAGTTCACTCTGAGGAAGGGAGGGTGACCAGTAGTGTGCTTCAGTAATAAGTGCTGGAACTGAACCTCTTTAATGTCTTTATAAGTGATATTTAAGAGTAGCTGGAAGGCAAGGTCTTCCTATTTGCAGATGTCACCAAAATCTGACGTTCAGTAGACAATCAGGGTTGAGTGGAAAGGATGAGAAGAGACCTGAGGAGAAAATTAAGATTTACTAGTAGTAATTGTAGTAGTCTTTATTTTTTACATGGTACTCTACCCAGAGGCTCAGGGTGCTAGTACAATAGTAAACAGCAACAATATTAAAATGTATCAATCAGTTTTACACAACCCATCTAAAATTAAAAAAAAACACAATATTTCATAAATAAACTGATAAATAATTATACATTTTATTTTAAAAAATGATAATAAAAAAGGAAATGAAACCCCAAATGCCTGAGCAAATAAAGAAAAGTGATCAGGTCCTTTGTAAAGGCTTTCACTGAAGGGGCCTTCCTCAAAGTTCTGGGCAAGGAGTTCTAGAGAACTGGCCCTGCCACTGCAAAAGCTCAGTCCCTCACATACTTCAGTCATGCCCTAGCACCTACCAGGAGGTAGAGATGGTAAATTGTTATGTGAGGGTACGGGCACTGTACCATGTAGCCTGGGCCCACCCCATGTAGGGCCTCATAAGTTAGAAGTTCAACACTAAAGCAGATTTACCACTTGACCAGCAGCCAATGCAGGTCACATAGCACTGGAAAAACATGACTTTGAAAGACCTGTCAGCAGCCAAGCAGCTGCATTCTAAAATAGCTGCAGGCATCGTAGAGTTGCTCCATCAACCACAAGGTAAAGAGTATTGTAGCTGTGAAGACTTGAATTCATAGATGCGTGCACCAGCCAGATCACCAGGAGGGAAAAGGGATTTTATCTGGCTGATATTCCATAATTTGTGAAAGCCATTCTGGACTACTGCTGACATCTGATCTTCAAGTGACAGTCTCTCATCCAGAATAACACCCAGATTTTTCATCTTTGTAACAGCCAAGAGCCTAGAGGGGCCAGACTGGAGCTTGGTTTCCCTCTCGGTCCTACTCTGTGACCCAGCTCAGTCACTAGAAATTCAGTTTTCTCTGGGTTCAGTTTCCACCTGTTTGATGATATCCAGTTTTGGATCTCAGATAGGTGCTTGCTGAGCACATCAACTGCACCTGGTGATCTAGGTGCAAAGGACATGTAGAGCTGGGAATTATCATTATCATAGCAATGCAGTTCAGGCCCATACCACCTAATGAACTTACTCAGTGGCAGCATGTACACCATGGACAACTCCAGCAATAGAACCTAGCCCTAGGGTATGCCTCAGGACAGAGACATAGGATGTGAAGAACACATTCCCAATACTACCTTCAAAGTCCTGTCCATGGGATAGGACTCATGCCAGCAGATGACTGTACCAGCAACTCTTGCATGCTCCCTGAGCCAGTCCAAAAGCAGCCCATGGCTCATATTGTTGAATGCTGATGAAAGAATGAGGAACATGAGAACTGGCCATTCTCCTCTATCTCTTACCCTGAGCAGGTCATTGTGCACCCTAATTAATGTAGTCTCTGTGCTATACATGTACCTAAACCCAGGCTGGAGAGGCTCAACTACATCAGAGACACTGAGCTGTGCTTCAAGCTAAATCACAACCACCTTCTCAATAACCTTTCCCAAAAAGGGGAGCTTAGAGACCAGTTAGTAATTTGCCAAGATGTCTGGGTCCAAAGATGGCTTCTTCAGAAGAGGTTACACTAATCAGATATGATTACCCCTAGGTCTCTTTCCTGCTGGGAGTGGTCATGGGTATGGCAGCTGGGTTTTAATATAAAAAAGTGAAAAATAATGCACTTAGAAACATAAAGTTTGAAGGCAGATGGAGACCAAAGAAACATCTATTCTGCCCTGAGCCCTACACCCCTCTTTAGAATTTCTGTGAGACAATCCCATTGTGTCTGTCCCAAGCTGCTTTGAATTCCCCCACTGTTTTGGACTCAATGACTCCAGCCAGTGGACCATTCCATGGGTGAATCACCCTCTCTATAAAGAAAAACCTTTGCATGTTGCCTCTGAAACATCCTCCCCTCAATTTCATCTCATGCCCACTTGTCCCACTGGTGCTATTGACTATAAAGAGCTCCTAGGTAGAGACTCTGTTTATACCCTTCAGAAACTTGAATGCCTCAATCATGTCCCCTATATCCCTGCGTTGTTCCAGGGAGTACATGTCGAGTTCCTGTAGTGTGCTTTTGTATGGCAACTTATGGATACAGCGTATCATTTGTGTTGCCCTCCTCTGTACTGTCTCCAATCTATCTCTGTCCTTCCTGAGATAAGGTCTCCAGAACAAGATGCAGTACTCAAGGTGGGGTCTCACCTGGGACCTGTACAATGGTAGGATCACCTCCTTTCTTCCACTTGCAATGCCCCTTCCAGTGCGTGGCCTTCTTTGCTGCCCTTTCCCATTGTCCACATAACTTAAATTGTCTGATATGATAACTCCTAGATCCCTTTCCTGATGGGTGGTTGCTAGTTTTTTCTCTCCCAGGAAGTAGACGTTCTCTGGGTTGTTTCTACCAGATGCATAACTTTGCACTTTTTCACACTGAATTTTAAAAGCCACAAGTTGGACCAATGTTCCAGCCTGAGTAGGTCACTTTTCATTTGCTCTACCCCCTGTGCAGTGTCCACCTTGTTGCAGGTATTTGTGTCATCTGAAAACAGTCACACCTTCCCACTCAACTCCTTTGTGATATCTCTGATGAAGGTATTAAAGAGTAATGGTTTGAGGACAGACCTCGGTGGCACCCCGCTTGTCACCTCCCCATGCCCTGATGCTGCCCCATTTACTGTCATGGTTTGAGTTCTCTGTTCAAGCCAGCTACTCACCCATGCTACCACTTCCTGTCCCACTTCTGTATGGTTGAGTTTGTTTAGCAGCCTTCTGTATGGTACATATGGAAAGCCTTGCAAAAGTTAAGATAGATAACATCAATGGCTTCCCTCTGGTCCACTGTCCTAGTAACTGAGTCAAATAATTCTATCAGGTTAGCCTGGCAAGACCTTCCCATTGTGAAACTGTGCTGCTTGTCATCCAGTTGTCCAGATTTCTCCAGGAATGCTAGTGTCCTTCCTTTGAGCAGTGACTATCATCTTATCCACCACAAAGGTGAGGCTGACTGGGGTGATAGTTTCCTGTCTTGATGCTGCAACCACTCTTGTGTATGGGGACCACTATTACTCTTTTCCATTCTTGTGGAACTGTTCCTTCTCTCAAGTACCTGCTAAAAAGATCCACTAGTGGTGCTGCCAATTCATCACTAAGTTCCCTCAGTATGCGCGGGTGTACTCCATCCAGCCCCATAGCTTTATCTACCTTTAGTTTTAGTAATTCTGTCCTTAACCTCTCTATTGTGAACAGGTTTCTATCCATTCCCCCTAGGTGACTTCTGTCTTCCTTGGGGTGGGTCTGTTACCAGGTGCCTCCTTAGTTAAGATTGAGCAGAAGTACTAATTTAAGACTTCTGCCTTTTCACTGTCTTTTTCTACCCTCCTTCCGTCCCTGCTTATGAGCCTGACAATGCCTCCTGTGTTTTTCCTTTTGTCGCTTATGTACCTAAAGAAGGTCTTATAGCCTCCTTTAACCCCCTACTCTATGTTTTCCTCAGTCGTCACCTTTGCTTTTCTGATCACCCTTTCTGCCACCTTCAAGTTGCACTTGTATGCCTCCCTATCTATTTCACTGTTTGAGCCCTTGTATCCTTGGAATGCTAGTCTCTTTTCCCTCACTGCAGCTACCACCTCCTTTGTGAACCATAGCAGATTTCTTTTTTCTTCATCTTACTGACTAGCCTGAAGTATTTTGCAGTAATCCTCACTAGTACTTCTCTTATGTTTATCCAACATTCCTCCTTTAGCCTTTCTCTTGAGGATCTCCCTAAAATATATTCTCATCTGATTGAAATCTGTTCTGCTGAAGTCTATAACCCATGTCTTAGTGTGGCTTATTTTCTTGGCCTTTTTGACCTTGAACCAGACAGATTTGTGGTCACTTGACCCCAGATGGCACCCCACCTCTACCTTCTGGACATTGCCACTGTTTAAGAACACCAGGTCCAGGACTGTGTTTTCTCTAATGGGAGCCATGACATGCTGATTAAGTCCAGCCCCTCTCAAGGTGTTTAAGAAATTTCTGCTCCTAGTTGTGGATGCTGCGCTGGAGTTCCAGTCCAAGTCCAGGAGGTTGAAGTCCCCCATCAGCACGACTTCTCCTTTTTCAGCCATCTTTAGTATGTGTTCAAGCATTGCTTTGTCTCCTTCTGCCCCTTGTTAGAGAGGCCTGTATATTATTCCTAGTCTGAGGGCTGATCATGAGCCCAGTTCGGGAGTAGCCCAGAGTACCTCAGGTTCATCTTGAGACCTTTGGACCTCATAGCTTTTAAGTCCTCCTTATATATAATGCAACCCCCATCCACCCCTACATCTTTTTCTGTCTTTCCTGAATAATTTGTAACCTGGGATTGCAACATCCCATTCATGGCTCTTATTTAGCCTTGTTTCTCTGACTGTGACCCATTCCAATTCTGCATCTGCTATAGTGGCTGAGAGGGCTTGGAGTTTGCTAGCCAGACTCCGGAATTGGTCATCATTGCCTTCCAGAGTCCGGCATCCTTGATACTTTGTTTCTTTGTACTTTGTTTAACTTGTATGACCTTTGTGCACTCCTGTTGTTTATGTCTATGTGATTGATGACAGGCACTGTTACATGGCTCTGGGGGGTGGTGACTGGGGTTTAGCATTCCTGCTCCCATCAGGTCACCATCACCCATCCTCTTGTTTAAACTCACCATGAATACATCAATCTTTTGCCCTAATACCCTTGCCCCCTCTCTGTTGATGTGAAGGCCATCAAATTTAAAGTAAGTCCTTTCCTAGAAATTTTACCAGTTGCCGATGAAGGTGTGGCACTTTTCTGAGCACCAAGTGTGAAGCCAAGAGTTCAGTTCTGTGATTTCAGTTTCCCAAGCCTTTCCTTGGCCTTTTTCCTTCTCCCATACAGGGAGTACCTCAGAGAAGGCCAAGGTGGATGAAAAAGAGGTGAGTCTATCCCCTAGAATTGAGATATGTGCCTTGGCCTGTTCAACAGAATGGTTTGCGATATAGTTAGTTACTATGTGAGAGATGATAGCCTTGATGTCTCGCTCCTTTCTGATGCAATTTTCTATGTGACCTGCATCCATTTTTGCTGTGGCACCAGAGACACATCTGACCACTATCTCCATTTGGTTGCCCCCATTTAACCGTGATTCGACTTCACATATCATGGAGTCCCCTACAATGATAAGTTTCTTATTTCATTTGGTGGGAGGGTTTGCCTGAGTAGTTATGTCCTGATGAAGCTGCACCCCTTTATATTGACCCAAGTCAGAGTGCTCATCCTTCCCTTGCTCAATAACATGAGTCCCTACTTCACAATCCCCTATTGTTTTTTAGAGTGACGCCAGGTTGATGCTGCTGAGCCCTAGCTCTCTGGCTTGAGCAGCCATCTGGTTCATTGTGCATCCTTGCCAGCAGGGCAAATGTCTTATGCAACTGCATAATTGCCTCTTGAGAGTTGCCTAATTGTAAGTCTTGCTGTGGTATGCTTTGCCCCTTTGCACCACCTGTCAACCCCCTGGATGGCTTGTCGTCAGTGGTAGAGGGACAGTGGCAGGGTACTGGTGGTGCCGGAGTGGCTTCCATGTCCTTGTGATCTGGCATAGTTCCTGGGTACAGAAACCCAGAGGAAGAGTACAAAATGTCTGGAGTGGTATGAACGATTACAAAGCAGGAAAGGGACCTGAGGTTAATCATATCTGATGATATAGAAACATATAGAAACATAAACTTTGACTGCAGATAAGGACCACGTGACCTACCCAGTCTGCCCATTTCCCTACCTATTGGATAAGCTGAAAATTCTAGTTAACCATCAGCCTACTTCCTCCTTCCCCCATTATAATTGCCTTATGTCTGTCCCATGCATGTTTGAATTCCCCCACTGTTTTAGACCCAACCTCCCCAGGAAGGTGGTTCCATGAGTCCCCCACTCTCTCCATGAAAAAATATTTCCTCACATTACCCTTGAGCCATCTCCCTCTATCTTTAAATTTTGTTCCCTTGTTTTGCACATCTCTTTTTCTCAAGAATGCTACCCTCCTGGACTTTGTCAATTCCCTTGAGGAACTTGAAATTTTCTATCGTGTCCCCCCTGTTCTTCCTTTCATCAAGGATATGCATATTAAGCTCTCTCAGTCTCTGTTCATATGAAACATAGAAATATAGAAGTTGATGGCAGATAAGGACCACAAGGCCCATCCAGTCTGCCCATTTCTTTTTCTACCTTATGAATGTGCTGTCAGCCTTTGCTCTGTCAATGACCTATCTAATAATACTCATCTGTATTGCTCCCTTATGTCTACCCCATGCCTGTTTGAAGCCTTGCACTGTATTCATATCCACCACTTCCTGAGGTAGGCCATTCCATGCATCCACCACCCTTTCTGTGAAAAAGAACACCCTCACATTACCCCTTAATCAGCCTCCCTCTAATCTCATGCTGTGTCCTGTTGTCTTGCTATTTTTCTTATATTGAAACATGTTAGACTCTTTCACCTTGTTAATGCCCTTAAGGTGTTTGAATGTTTCAATCATATCACCGCTCTCCCTTCTTTGCTCTAGGGTATACATATTGAGCTCTAGTAATCTGTCTTCATGTTTTCTGATGCAGTCCTTGCACCATTCTGGTTGCCTTCTCTGGACTGCCTCAGTTTGGTTAATGTCCTTGTGAAGGTGTGGCCTCCAGTATTGCATGCAGTACTCCAGATGGGGCCTAACCAGTACCTTGTAAAGAGGAATAATCATCTCCCTCTTATGACTTGTGATACCCCTACTAATACACCCAAACATCCTCCTTGCCTTACCTACTACTTTAGTGGTCTGCTTGGATGATTTCAGGTCATCTGTGATGATGATGCCCTAGTCTCAGGAGGGACAGAGAGGGTAAAAGAGGAGGAGGAGTAGCTCTTTATGTAAGGGAAGAAATCAAAGCAACAGAAAAAGGGGAAAACAGGGAGGAGAAGAAGCACTGTGGGTAAATTTGGAGACAGCAATGGCACCACAATCTGCCCAGGGGTTGTATTCAGACCTCCTTCTCAGGGGGAGGAAATGGACAAGGAAATGATAGAAAGTATACTTAGTATGGCAGAAAAAGGGGAGATTTTGCTGATGGGTGATCCGAATATGCCAGATGTTAACTGGAGTGCAGTTGCACCAGCCACTTCAAAGAGTGGGGTTGTTCTAGATGCCCTACAGGGGCATGCCTTAGACAACTAGTATTGGAGCCCACTAGAGAGGGAGAAATCTTAGACCTGGTTCTCTCAAATGGAGATGAAGAGAGGATCACAGATGTAGAAGTGGGTAGCCATCTGATAACTAGCGACCATCGAACAGTATGGTTCACAATAAACACAGCATAGAGTCAAGCCATACAAAGGCAAAGGTACTGGACTTAAGGAGGTCTGACTTTGCCAAAATGGGTGAGTGCCTAAGGAATGCACTAGCAAATGGGCAGGAAGGAGGGGTGAAAGAACAATGGGAAATAATAAAAACTGCCATCACAGAGGTAACAAGCCTTTGTGTGAAGCAAATAAACAAAATTAAATGATGTAAGAAACCACTATGGTTCTCAAAGGAAGTGGCAGTGAAGGTTCAGGAGAAAAAGAAAGCTTTCAGGAAGTACAAGGAATCACAGAAGGAGCAGGACAGAGAACTGTATCAGTTAAAGCAAAAGGAAGCTGGGAAGGCAGTCAGAACAGCAAAGGTCCAAACTGAGGAAAAGAAAGCCAACTCAGTTAAGAAGGGGGATAAAACCTGTTATAGGTACACCAGGGAGCAAAGGAAGACCAAGGGAGGGATAGTGAGGCTTAATGGGGGGGATAGGCAGAGGGTGACTGTGAAAAGGCAGAGATACAAACAAATATTTTTGCTCAATATTTACAAAGGAAGAGGGGGAGGTACCTAAAACAAACAGTAGAAACACTCTGGATACAGAAGTTGATACCAGCCATTTACAGAAGAAAGGGTTCTGAAAGAACTCTTAAAACTGAAGGTGGACAAAGCAATGGGGCCTGATGGGATTCATCCAAGAATTCTAAAAGAACTAAGGGTAGAATTAGTGACACCACTGACCACCCTGTTTAACAAATCATGGGACGATGGGGTGGTACCCGGACTGGAGGAGGCAGATGTGATTCCCCTTCACAAAAGTGGGAGCAAGGCAGAAGCAGGAAACTACAGACCTGTTAGTTTAACCTCAGTGGTTGGGAAAATGATGGAATCACTTCTGAAGGAAAGAATTGTTGAGTATCTAGAGGCCAGAGGGGCACAGGACCCAAGGCAGCATGGATTCACAGCAGAAAGGTCATGCCAGACAAATCTGATAGATTTCTTTGACTGGGTGACCAAAGTAGTAGATCAGGGAGGGGCTGTGGACATGGCCTACCTAGACTTTAGCAAGCATTTGACACAGTCCCACAAAAGATTAATATACAGTTAGCTAGCCTGGGAGTGGGTCCCAAGATGACAGCCTGGGTAAAAATTGGCTGGAGAATAGAACACAGAGAGAGTAATAGTAAATGAGTCCACTCTGAAGAAAGGGGGGTTACTAGTGGGGTACCGCAGGGTTCAGTATTAGGACCGGTCCTCTTCAATGTCTTTATAAGTGACATTGCAGAGGGACTGGAAGGAAAAGTATGTCTCTTTGCAGATGACACAAAGATCTGCAACAGAGTTGATGCACAAGGTGGGGTGGAAAGGATGAGAAGGGACTTGGCAAGGTTAGAGGAGTGGTCAAATGTATGGCAGCTTAGATTCAATGCTAAGAAGTGCAAGGTAATGCACCTGGGAAACAAAAACCCAGGGGAAGAGTACACAATGGGGGGTGAGATACTAACAACAACAAAAATGGAAAGGGACCTGGGGGTAATCATATCAGATGACCTAAAGATGGGCAAGCAATGTGAGAGGACAGCAAGGAGGGCTGAGGGGATATTAGGATGCATAGGGAGAGGCATCATCAGTAGAAAACAGGAAGTTATTATCCCTGTGTACAGACAGCTGGTCTGACCCCATCTGGAGTACTGCGTGCAGTTCTGGAGACCCAGTCTTCGCAAAGACATAGACAGGATGGAAGCTGTCCAGAGGAGGGCAACTAAAATGGTGCAGGGTCTGCACTGGAAGACATATGAAGAGAGACTTAAGGAGCTTAATATGTATAGCCTCAAGGAAAGGAGGGAGAGGGGGGACATGATAGAAAATTTCAAGTATCTCAAAGGAATCAACAAAGTCCAAGAGGGTAGCGTCTTTCAAAAAGAGGTGTGCAAAAACAAGGGACACAATTTGAAGATAGAGGTTGGCTCGAGGTAATTTAAGGAAGTATTTTTTTCAGATAGGGTTGTGGATGCATGGAATGGCCTTCCGGAGGAGGTTGTGGAGTCAAAAACAGTGGTGGAATTCAAGCATGCATAGTACAGTCATAAGGCAATTCTAGGGGGGGATAGGAAGAAGTAGGCTGCTGGTTAACTAGGATCAGCAGCTTATCCAGTAGGCAGAAAATGGGCAGACTGTGTAGGCCAAGCAGTCCTTATCTGCCATCAAATTCTATGTTTCTATGTCTCTTTCTTCCCTTGTGACTGCCAACAACTTCCCTTCCAGCATATAGGTGGCTTCAGGTTTTCTCTTCCCTAGGTGCATGATCTTGCACTTCTTTGCATTAAACCCAAAATGGTTTCTGATGCAGACTCTACACCACTTTAGTTGCCCTCCTCTGGACTGCCTCCATCATGTCTATGTCCTTGCGGAGGTGGGGTCTCCAAAACTGCACACAGTACTCCAGATGGGGTCTCACCAACTGTCTGTACAGAGGGATAACCACTTCTCTTTTTCAAATTGTGATGCTTCTTCCTATGCATCCCAGTATCCCCCCAGCCCTCCTTACTGACCTCTCACATTGCTTGCCCACCTTTAGGTCATCTTAAATGACCACTTCAGGTCCCTTTCCATTATTGTTTTTGTTAGTACCTCCTCTGCTATTGTGTACTCTTCTCCTGGGTTTTTGTTTCCCAGGTGCATTACTTTGCATTTCTTTGCATTGACTCTAAGTTGCCATATGGCTCTGTGCATGAAAAAGGGGTACCAAAGTGTGACATTGGAGCAACATTTTAAAAGTCAAAAAACAGCAATGATTATTATAATTTTTTTATGCTGTGACTTACCTTATAAATATGTGGTATGTCGCAGGATAACTCCCATTTCAGATCCCGAGAAAAAGCCTCCTCAAAGTCTGACGTGTAACGGGGGACTTGAAAGGTAGGGCTGCACATGTAATGGGGAACATGAAAGTGACTGCCCATGTAACTGGGGACATGATACATACAACAGCATGTAATAAGAGGCAGAGAATACCTGTTCAATTTTCTAATTTTTTTATCATTCAAGGTAAAAAAAAGTCAAATGGGTAATACAACCAAAATGTAACCATATAAAAAAATGTAATATTTACAACATTAGCACTTAAGTATTACAACAACAAAAAATAAGTAATTCTACATAAAGCAATAGGCTACTCCACTATGACTACAAGGCTACACTATCCCTATACAAACACACTATTATGAATGTTTTGGCAAACTGGAACCGATATTTTTTTGGAGATCAGCACTGTACACTGAAAATGCTAGTCCTTTAATTCCATTTGTCCTGAAGTGTGCAGAACTTCTCATTGATTGCACTAAGTTCACCATTGTTAATTTTAAAGGTCCCACCTTCCTGCAAAAACTGAATTGGCCCATGAAAAAGTCGTCTTCTTTGAACACGGTCACTGTCCTCACACCCTGGGCATGTAAAGACATTTCCACGCTGTTTTATGAACTTCAGTGTGTAGCACTGTCCCACAGGATCCACTGCAGTTAGTTGCCCTACAAAATATCCTTTTGAGTAGTACACGGCATAATACTGACTGGTCTGTATCATATGTGGGTCTAGCAAAGTTCTCCGCTTTTTAGGGACTGTGTGTTTCATGGGTAATGGAGCTGAAGCATCAGTGGTGATTGTAGTGCTTTCACTTCTGGTGGCATCCTCTTCAGCAACCTTTGACTCACTGTCATGTGCACCATCGTTGCCTGTGGATTCTTCAGGTATGGCCTCAGCAGGCACTAGAGTCTCATTGCAGGCTGTTTGAAACTCCAATGCAGGATCAACACTTGTGGCCAGCAAGTCATTGGTTGTGTTGACATGCGAGGCAGCAGCTAGGGAAGTTATGTGTGCTGGAGCAGAGGGAACAATGGGTTCGGTGTCGGCATCTGAAGACAACATTCTGTATGATGCGGAAGCAGTTAGTTTTTTAACCTTCCAGTCTTCAACAAGATGTATATTTTCGCAGGTCCCATCCTCATGAGCACAGTGTGTGCAAAAACAAGTCAGGTTTCTTGTTACCGCCACACCTTCTGTTGCACACTTGACACTGTGAAGCTTTTGTGTTCCAGGTATCATTTTAACATTGTTTCGGGCTGGTCTTCTAATTTAATTTTCATCAAACCAGAAAAATGTACATCTGAAATGTTTGCTGCACCCTTCTGTGTCATGCTCTCTAGTCAATGTTGCATGGCAGAATTTATATAGCTCTTTAGCTTTTCTAATTATGGCCCGTCGTGACTGTACAGCTCTGCTTGCTGCTGATTTTACAGTGGCACTCTCACCATCCACTGGACCCTTTCCATATCGTGAGCCAAAAAAAGCCCTCTCAATGGGGAAGCCAAATTCCTTGGATGACAATGAAATGTCAAAGAAGGCCCATTTCGATTTATACTGGGCACCACAGCCATCAGTGAAATGAACCTCTCTGGTGATTTTTAATTTGTGGACATTTTGTAGATGTGAATTCGGTAGCTCCACAAAGTGACGTATGGTATGGTGATCATGTTTTAAATCACTGGATATAAAAACTAATGACTCTGTTACTGTTGACTCACACTGTTTACAAGGGTAGTATGTTACTACTGGGTGAACCGTGGCTTGTTCATAATGCCAGGGGGTTGCCTGCACTTTGTCCTGTAATCTGCAGGCATAGTTCTCGGCAAAGTCAAGAACCATCACTACCCATCCCTGGGGTAGGTATTTTTTGATGCAAGCAAACTGGAGGTGCTTCCATGCTGCTGTATGCAAGTGCTGACCCCAAAACAAAAGTTCCTCTTTTATGACTTCCACCAGTGTCCACAATGTTGCTTTCTTATTTTTCAGTGCTTTTCGTGTCTGCCGTTTCTGGATGCCATTGGCAGTTTGCATGACTGTTGTGTTCTCCAACTGCTGGAATGTGACATTGTCTTGTCCATGTCCATTAATAAGGTCCTCCATGGCTTTTACAAAATTTTCTGTGCTGCACTCTTCACATATTTTTTCCACACAGTCCTGTCTGTAAAACCTTTGCAAAGGAGGGCGAGGACACATTGCTAGCTCTATTGCACATTGCACAGTGAGGACTTTACATGATGTCAGCCAGTGAAGGTCCACCACATGGTTCAGTGCCTTGAGTTTCAGTAACTTATTTGTGCAGTATTCACAGAGGCACTGGTCCAATTTTTGCTCTTTGGCCAGTTTAATGTGCTTAGGGCACAGGCTTCCAAATTTCCTCACTCCTACTGGTGTGTCTGGGTTCTGTTGGGTGAATTCATTGTATAGAGTATGAATGGGTCTGTCAAGATATGACTGACATGTGCCTGTTTGTTTTGAAAAAGCTTTATTGTGCGGTAGTGGGGTTGCAGACTCTTCAAAAAAAATCTCCACTTTTCTCTTTGTTGACTCCAGCAGTGCAGACTTGTGCCATTTATTAGATTCTGTTCCACCACATGATACCTCCATGAGCCTCTTCCAGCTAATTCCCAGTGTTACACTTGAGGTTCTCAGCAAACAGTATTATTTTAGCCCAAGAACTGTATTGATGAACTCTCTGTTCAGGAGTCTGTCCTGTTTTTTGCCCTTTTTTAGGTTTGATATCTTCTCCATAAAAGCAGACATCAGTTTTTCTTGAAGGTAGCATGGACTGGGGATAACATTTTGCTGTGCCAGTGCGGTTTATTTGGCAGGTGAACAAGACGGCAGGATCTTCTTCATTACATAAGAAAATAGATTTGGTGATTTTGGAAGACCTTTTCTTGCTCTCTGCACAAAATTTCTTTAAGCATTGTCATATCTGTGGGCCTGCGGCATCACACACAGCTCTCTAGTTGGTGTGCTGATCAGTACAGCTGGTGGGGTGGTGGTGATGGTGGCTGAGAGTTGTGCAAGCTTTTCACGCTCCTTTTTTCTTTGTATTTCCGGCATTCTTTTTCATTAATTCATCGACATTTATGACTTGTCATTTGTGCACGTTGTTGCCGTTTTTTCTCCATCCATGCTTGTCTTTGCGCTTCAGATATGTTCTCATCAGGCTTTCTTTCTCTGTTTCTTGGAGCACTACTGGTGTCAGCTTGCAATTTTTATGCTTCTGAGCTGCTCTATATCTTTTCATTCTCTCTCTTTAGCCATCTGGTTATAATGTTCTCGCTTGTCATCATTCATGTTGCTGCGGTATGCACATGAGCGTGCTGCACACTTCTCCTTGTAGTTTTGATAACATTCTCAGGATTTCTTTATGTTTGCTCAGTGACGCTTGTTCCTTTCTTTTGATGATTTAGGATTGACTGTATTCCGCAGAGCTTCAGTGAGCATTGCTGCAGCAGACACCAAGGGTCTTCTTCTGGATTCCATTCCTTGTGAACACGTTAACTGTTGAAACACAAGTGTGTTCAAAAAATCATCGGTCAACTTTCACAGTAAAATAATTTTGGTAGGTAAAACAAAAAGTCTACCATGCTGCCAAACAAGACTGAAGTGGCAGAGACAATGAAACACATCATTGACGTAAGTGTTGCCTCACAGCGGCTGCATGCAACACAGTAAGTGATCAGTCAGAATACATTGTCTAAATCACCCCTGCTTGTGGTGACAAAGTGGTCACCACAAGAGATTAGTCACAATTTAAAGATTTGACTCAACAAGAAATTGATCACAAAACAGAGTCGCGCAAATAAAAAAATGGCACCATAAGAGAGACACTGCACAAAGAGATTCTTCAGGAAGAGGTGATTCTTTATAAAATGTCGAAGGACAAAGAGGTAATGCACACAAAATGAAGAACAGAAGGTGATTCTTCCCAAAACGAAGTCAACGGAAGAGATGATTATTCACAAAATGAAGTTGACGGAAGAGGTGATTCTTCACAAAATGTTGATCTAAGTGGAGGTAATGCACACAAAACGAAGTCGATGAAGGTGATTATTCACAAAATGAAGTTGATGGAAGAGGTGATTTTTCTCAAAACGTTGATGGAAACTGAGGTAATGCACACAAAACGAAGTCGATGGAAGGTGATTCTTCATAAAACAAAGTCGACAGAAGAGTTGATTCTTCACAAAAAGTCGATGGAAGAGGAAGTAATGCACACAAAACAAAGTCAATGAAGGTGATTATTCACAAAATGAAGTTGACGGGAGAGGTGATTCTTCACAAAACATCGATGGAAGAGGAGGTAATTCACACAAAATGAAGTCGATGAAGGTGATTATTCACAAAATGAAGTTGATGGAAGAGGTGATTTTTCTCAAAACGTTGATGGAAACTGAGGTAATGCACACAAAACGAAGTCGATGGAAGGTGATTCTTCATAAAACAAAGTCGACAGAAGAGGTGATTCTTCACAAAACGTTGATGGAAGCGGAGGTAATGTACACAAAACGAAGATGACGGAAGGCGACTCTTCACAAAATGAAGGAAGCAGAGGTAATGCACACAAAATGAAGTAAATGGAAGGTGATTCTTCATAAAACAAAGTCAACAGAAGAGGTGATTCTTCACAAAACGTTGATGGAAGCGGAGGTAATGCACACAAAATGAAGTCGACGGAAGGGGTGATTATTCACAAAATGAAGTCGACAGAAGAGGAGGTAATGGACAAAAAGTTGCCAGAAGAGGAGATTCCCCAAAAAGTCGACTGAAGAAAAGAATCACAAAACAAAATGGAGGCCCGCCTCCACCTGCCTGCAAACAAAATGGAGGCATGCATCCACCCGCCTGCAAACAAAATGGAGGCCCGCCTCCACCTGCCTGCAAACAAAATGGAGGCCCATATTAGTCAGCCTGCAAACAAGGAGACATAGGCACACACCTCACAACATGGTACATAACAGAAAGGACTTTGATTAGTAAATGGGCATTATTTTGCAGACAATTAAAACAGATGTGTGGGCCTCTGTTTGGAAGTCTGCTGTGGTGCGTAGACCTCAATTGGACTAAAAGGAGTCACCTTTGGTTTGTAAATAGTCCGACCGAGGCCTACGCACCACAGCAGGCTTCCAAACACAGGCCCAGACCATGCGGGATGTTAGCCCCCCCCCTCAAAAAAACCAAAAACCACAATGGATACAGCATTCTCAGCAAAATTCAATGCAACAAATTATTTAAGCACTTTTCAAACATTGCAGGCATAGGCCCCCACACCTAGAAAACAAAATTGTCATGCCACATGGTCTGGGCCAGTGTTTGGAAGCCTGCTGTGGTGCGACCTCGATCGGACTAAAAGGAGTCACCTTTGGTTTCCAAAAAGTCCAACCAAGGCTCACACACCACAGCAGGCTTCCCAAACACAGGCCCAGACCATGCGGATGTTAGCCCCCACCTAAAAACCAAAAACACAATGGATACAGCATTCTCATAGCAAAAATTCAATGCAACAAATTATTTAAGCACATTTCAAACATTGCAGACAGAGGCCCCACACCCAGAAAACAAAATTGTCATGCCGCATGGTCTGGGCCAGTGTTTGGAAGCCTGCTGTGGTGCGTGAACCTAGATTGGACTAAAGGAGTCACCTTTGGTTTCCAAATAGTCCGACTGAGGCCTACGTCACTACAGCAGGTTTCAAACACAGGCCCAGACCATGATGTTAGCCCCCCCTCACAAAAACACAAATGGATACAGCATTCTCAGCAAAATCACAGGCCCAGACCAAGCATTCTCCCACCCACCCTGACCACTAAAAAGCTTCTGCTTCAACAACCCAGGTTAGTCCCCCAAACCCCCAAGAATGCAGCATAATCTATTTTAGACCCCTTGCAATCCAAAGAAACACCATTTTCACCCCTGTTAAAAGCACCAGCAAACCTGGTATTTCCTGGGAAAGTCCACACTTTCAGGTCCCTGATTGGTTGCTGGAAATTGGCAAAACACCATGGACTCCAAGGCAAAATGGGCTTGGTAAGTGGTGGAGATTTCTACATTGAACAGACACCAAACAGGCTCCCCAGGCAACAGTCACAACAGTCGTTCGCTATTGTCCGTCACATCATGGCAAATAAGCTAGGCAGATGCACCAAATAGGCTCCCCGCGAACCCCTCAGTTGAAAGGCTATAGATAGACAAAACAGGTTGCCAGACTAATCCCCTACAACATGGCAAAACTCACCAAGCACCTGGCATATAGGAGAGACAAAGCAGGCTCTTCAGGAAGACGCAACAGATGGCACACGCAACACCTAAGTAACGGCCCTTACCTGAATGAAGTGGATCTTGTGGTGCCTCGTCGCGTATCAAAGGGGGGGACAGAAAGTGTTCCTTCAGAGCAACAGATGCTGCTAACAAGACTAAATGTTTGGGACCATGCGTTTTAAGCCCCCCACGAAAGCCAACACCCAATGGCGCCACGTCACTGCTTCAGTACCCATTCTCGCCCGCAAACAGAATCCCGCGATGTCTCGTGATGAACTGCCAGGAGCGAGACATGAAGAGGTCACAGGACAGGTGAGAGCAGGGCTCAAAAGCAAGAAAGGAAGGTCAATGAAAGCACTGTTGCTTCAGTACACAGTAATGCTGGAGCACAGTGCTTAAAACAGTAAAAAAAACATTTTCAACTCACATTTTGAGGTGACGTCTGAGCGTAACTGCAGGGGACCAGAGCAGTTATGTTCAAGAGGCAAACTTCAAGGGGGTCTGGTATGGGGTGGGAGGGTCAGACGAGTGCCCTAAATGGACAGCACATAAAAAAACACTATCACAAGTGGTGCAAACAGTTTATGGGGCACAATAAAGTCTACGGTTCAAATAAAATGACAAACTGCAGCCTTGGGTACAGATGTCACAAAACTGGCCATCTGACAGCAGGAGTTTACACAAAAGACATTCAAATTTTTATAGAAAGGAGCATAGGATGTCTTTAATTTTATCTATATTATCTCCCAATAAAGGCTTCTTATGGATGCAATAGTTAAAACTATATTTACTTGTTTTCCCTGCCTTTGGTCTGTGTGGACTTTAGCGACCAGCATTGGTTACCCCATTTCGTTCACTTAGCCATATGTCTGATCATTCCTCCAGCCTTGCCAAGTCCCTTCTCATCCTCTCCACCCCCTTGTGCATCAGCTCTTTTACAGATCTTTGTGTCATCTGCAAAGAGGCATACCTTTCCTTCCAGACCCTCTGCAATGTCACCTACAATGACATTAAAGAGGACTGGACCAGTACTGAACCCTGAGGTACTCCACTAGTAACCCCCCTTTCTTCAGAGTGAGTTCCATTTACTATTACTTTCTGTGTCCTGTTGTGCAGCCAGTTTGTTTCCCAGGCTACCACCCTGGGACCCACTCCCAGGCTAGCTAACTTGATTACTGATCTTTTGTGCGGGACTACAGGCAGAAGGGGATAGGGAGAAGTACCAGGAGAAGCAAAGGGAGGCAGGGAGGTCAGTAAGGGAAGCCAAAGCTCAGACAGAAGAACACATTGCAAAATCAGTGGGTAGAGGGGACAAAACCTTTTACAAGTATATAAGTGAAAAAAGAAAGACAAAGGGAGAGATAGTGAGACAGAAGGGGGAGGATGGAGGCCGTGTGGAGGATGACAACAGTAAAGCTGACATATTGAACAGGTATTTCTGCTCAGTCTTTACTGAGGAAGTAGACAAAGTGGTTAAGAGGTAGAGCTGCAGACTCTGACTGCAAGAGTACTGGGTTTGAGCACAACTTAGGGACAGAGTGTAGAAAGTTTTTTTAAAGAGGGACATTAACCTCCTGGAGAGGGTCCAGAGAAGGGCAACCAAAATGATTTGGGGCTTGGGGGACAGGACCTATGAGGAGAGGCTCAAAGAGCTAAATATGTACATATTGGAAGAGAGAAGGGACCGGGGACATGATAGAGGTCTGTCAGCTACATGAAGAGGGTAAATAGGGAGGAACAGTCAGGGTGCTATGAAGGAAGGAGGAGGGGCCACTAGACGGCATGGGTGGAAGCTGGAGGGGGAGATCTAGGGGAGAAAGGAGGAGGTGCTTACTCACTGAGAGGGGTGGTGGAGCTGATGGAATGCTCTGCCTAGGGGGCTGGTGGAGGCAGAGACAGTGGAGGGGTTCAAGAGGGGTGGACAGGTACAGGGAAGGGTTCTGAAAGCAAAATCCAATGCAGCAAGAATATCCGAACTGGGAAGGAGAAGCTAGAGAAGGCGAGGGGATAGCAAGGTCAGCACCCAGGGTGGGGGCTGACCAAACGAGCAGACACAAAAGACCGTTAGGCCTATTCTGCTGGCATTTTAGTATGTTAGTAAGAGGAGGGTAATGGGTCTGAAGGAAGTACAAGGGGTGAGAATGGTGCAGAAATGGACACAAGTCCCTTTATACGAGAAAGGGTCCTGAAGGAACTGGAAGTAATAAGAGTTGATAAAGCAATGGGGCCAGATGGGGTGCACCCCAGGGTCCTTAAAGAACTAAGAGAGGTAGTGGCTGAACCTCTGGCTATCCTGTTTAGCCAATCACTGGAAACAGGGGAGGTACCCAAAGACTAGAGGATAGCAGATGTAGTCCCCTTATACAAAAGTGGGAACAAAGAGGAAGCAGGAAACTACAGACCAGTCAGCCTCACCTCGGTAGTGGGGAAGATCATGGAAGCACTACTGAAGGAGAGATTGATGGAACATCTGGTTGTGAATGGACTACAGGACCCAAGGCAGCATTGTTTCACCAGGGGGAGGTCATGTCAGACCAACCTTGTTGAATTTTTTGACTGGGTGACTAGGGAGGTGGATCAGGGGAGGGCAGTGGACATGGCCTAGCTGGACTTCAGCAAGGCCTTTGACACTGTGCCACATAGAAGATTATTGCACAAACTGGGAAATATGGGTGTGGGCAGGACAGTAGTGTGATGGGTAGGTAACTGGCTGGGCAGCAGGACACAGAGGGTGGTGGTAAATGGCTGTCACTCCACAGAGGGAAGAGTGACCAGTGGGATACCACAGGGATCAGTGCTGGGACCGGTCCTATTCAACATCTTCATCAGTGACATTGCGCAGGACCCAGAAGGCAGAATTTCACTGTTCACTGTTGACACAAAGCTCTGTAACAGAGTAGACACACCAGAGGGTGTAGACAGAATGAGAAGGGACCTGCAGAAACTTGAAGAATGGTCAGGGGTTTGGCAGTTGAAATTCAATGCAAAGAAGTGCAAGATAATGCATATGGGGCACAAGAACCCTGGCACAATATATCAGTTGGGGGGTAAGGATATAGCATGCAACAAGCAGGAAAGGGATCTTAGGGTTGTCATCTCTGATGACCTCAAGGTAGGGAAACAGTGTGACAAGGCAGCAGGTAAAGCAAATAGGATGCTGGGACGTATAGGCATGGGCATCACCAGCAGGAAAAAGGAGGTCATAATTCCACTATACAAGACACTAGTGAGGCCCCACCAGGAGTACAGTGTACAGTGTACAGTTTTGGAGACCATATCTACGTAAGGACATAGAGTAGAGAAGATTAAGAGGGGGGCAACAAAGATGGTGCATGGATTGCGTCACAAGTCCTATGAAGACAGGTTGAAGGAACTGAACCCCTGGAGGAGAGGAGGGAGAGAGGGGATATTATAGAGACATACAAGTATCTTACAGGGAGGAACAGGGTGCAGGAATACACTATTTTTAAGCAAAAAAGATGTTCCAGAACTAGAGGGCATGGGATGAAGTTGGAGGGAGGACGATTCAGAGGAAACGTGAGGAAGAATTTCTTCACAGAACGGGTGGTGGACAAGTGGAACACCCTGCCAGAGGAAGTGGTGGGGGCTGAAACAATCACGGGATTTAAGAATGCATGGGATAGACATAAAGGAATTCTGGAGGTCAGGGGTAAGGGGCAACAGACTTCTAGGAAAACATAAACTGAACTTACAAGCTCAAATGGGCAGACTGGGTGGGCCATAGGCCCTTATCTGCTGACACAGTGTATGTATCTATGACTGTGTCAAATGCCTTGCTAACATCTAGGTAGGCCATATCCACAACCCCTTCCTGGTCTATTACTTTGGTCACCCAGTCAAAGAAATCAATTAGATTTGTCTGACATGACCTTCCTGCTGTGAATCCATGCTGCCTTGGGTCCTGTATCTCACTGGCCTCTAGGTAGTCAACAATTCTTTCTTTCAGAAGTGATTCAATCATTTTCCCTACCATTGAAGTCAAACTAGCAGGTCTGTAGTTTCCTGCTTATGCCTTGCTCCCACTTTTGTGGAGGGGAATTACATCTGCCCTCCTCCTGTCCTGGGGTACCACCCCATCATTCCATGATTTGTTAAAAAGGGTGGTCAGTGGTGTCACTAGGTCCCCCCTTAGTTGTTTTAGGATTCTAGGACAAATCCCGTCGGGCCCCATTACTCTGTCCACCTTGAGTTTTAGGAGTTCTTTCAGAACTCTTTTTTCTATAAATGGACTGGTGTCAACCCCCCTGCCCAGAGTGTTTATATTGTTTGGTTTAGGTAACTCTTCTTCTTCTTTTGTGAATACTGAGCAAAAGTATTCATTCAGTATCTCTGCCTTTTCACTGTCTCCCTCTGCTCACCTCCCCTCTCCTTTATTAATCTTCTCTGTCCCTCCCTTGGTATTCCTTCACTCTCTGATGTACCTATAAAAGGTTTTACTCCCCTTCTTAACTGAGTTGGCTATCTTTTCCTTGGCTTGGGCCTTTGCTATTCTGACTGCCTTCCCCACTTCTTTCTGCTTTAACTGATACAGTTCCCTGTTGTGCTCCTTCTGTGATTCCTTATACTTTTTGAATGCTACCTTTTCTCCCTAACCTTCCCTGCCACCACTTTAAGTACCATAGTGGCTTTTTTCTCTAGTTTGTTTTCTTTATTTATTTCACTCAAAGCCTTGATGCCTCCATGATGGCAGTTTTGATTTTTCTCCATTGTTCTACCACCTTTCCTTTCTGGCCATCTGCTAGTGCATTCCTTAGGTATGCACCCATTTTGCCAAAGTCAGCCCTTCTAAAGACCAATATCCTTGTTTTTGTAAGGCTTATCTCCATAGTTGTACTTATGACCTATGACAAAGCAGTCAGGAGGCCTAGTGGGAAGCTGGGGTGCATACAGAGGGGTTTCACTAGCATAAAGAGAGAGGTGGTGGTGCCTCTGTATAAATCACAGGTTAAACCCAACCTAGAGTATTGTGTTCAGTTCTGGAGACAATGAACCAGATTCACAAAATATATTGGGACTAAGTCCCACTCTACAACTCCAGTTGCAAATTAAAATCTCCACAGTTGTGGAAATTTCTATTTTAGTCTGCCAAAGCTGAGGGAGATGTTTGCCTGGTCCTGCCAGGCATAACATTTCTGCAGCTGCAGGAAAAACATCTGCTTGCCATGAATCATGGAGCTAGTCATAAACTGGCTTCACCTGTGAATGCTGCAGCTGTGGGAAAAACTGAGCTCTGCAAGTGGCAGCCCTACTTTTTTCAACAGCTGTGGGATTTTCAGGGGCTTTGTGAATCTGGCCCCACATCTCTGGAAGAACATAGAGTGGAGGCAGTCCAGAGGAGGGAACTCAAATGTTCTATGGTATGCATCAAAAGCGCTACAAGGAGACACTAAAGCATGTCACTATATACTCCTGGGAAGAGTGTAGGGAAGGAAGGGGCAATGATAGAGACCTTTAACTACCTCACAGGGGTAAATAAGGTACAGGAGGGGACTATGTTTCAGAAAAAAGTGCTCTAGAACAAGGGAACATGATGGGAAGCTGAAAGGGGATAAATCTTGGACAGATGTGAGGAAATACTTCTCTACAGAAAGAGTGATGAAGTCTTGGAACAGCCTTCCAGTGAAGCTGGTGGGGCCAAAAACAGTAGTGGGGTTCAAGAGTTCATGGGATCAGCACAACGGAACTGTAGTGTAAAGGAATGGGGAAGGGAGAAACAGCTGTAGATCAGGTAGGGTCTGCGTTGACACTGTAGGAATGGAAAATTGGTCAGACTACATGGGCCTAGCAATCCTTATCTGTTGTCAAATGCTATGTTTCTAACTCAAACAGGTTTACAAGAAATACAATTATCAATCAATTTAAACATAACCAAATAACTAGTTTTTCAATCATAATCTATGAGGCAGGCATGGTAATGGTACAGTAATTCAGAGAAGTTAGTTAGTTAGTTAGTTAGACATACTGAACGGATACCACCTCCTTCCAGATGTGTCCCAGTGAAAGGAGTAGGGAATAATGATAAACTGAGTGCCAATTTAACAATACAAAGTTAAATAATACTGTTACCAATAGTGATGAAAGCAATACAATTAAGTGTATAATGAAAGTGACTACTCTAAGAGGGCCTGGGTGAGCCTGTAGAGGTATGCAGCAGTTGCAGGAGTGATCCATGAAGTGACAAGGGAGTTTAGGGATGATGGAAGGAAAGCATAATGGATAGCAGGGGTAGGAGTAGACCACAGTTTGAAGAATCTAAAGGGGAAAGCAGCACTACCAGAACATGACTTAGTGTGAGCAAGAAAAAGTGATTGAAGGTCAGAATTGCAAAGGGAGTACAAGGAGGATATTTAATTTGGAGGGAGCTACAGTAAGGTGAGAGAGAGCTAAACCAGACTTTAGAGATTAGAATGGTGTACCTAGCTACAAGAGAGTAGGGGTCTAATCTGGCCCTGGTGAACTTGGTTGGTATCCCATAATCTGAGCAAGTGAATTTGAGTGAGTGAATTTCAGTGAGGTCAAAACAGTAAGTGTAAAATGGGCTATGTGTTTTATGAGCCCATGCTAAGTTTATCACTTTCCTGCCAGCAGGGAGCAGTACAGTGTAGCTTGTGTGTCAAGGATGTAGGTAGTTTTTTGGGCAGATACATTCTTAGCTGGTACTGTGGTGTAGTGGGTACAGTCACCACCTGTGTGGCTGCTAGACCTGGGTTAGATAGAGGATGTGAGGATTTTTTTGTGTCATTTCCCATCTGCCAACCCTCACAACTTAGTTCCCCTTTGCCTGCAGTGCATGAATATTCAACTGCCCCCCCACCAACATTCTCCCCTTCCCCAAAACAGTATCTCCCCTCCTGGGTCTTCCATGTCCTTGAAGTTCATCCCTGGTGTTGGTATACTTGTATGGAGGTGTGGGGGTGAAGCCCCCAATTAAAAGTGGTTGAAGCCTCCTGCAAAAAGTCATGACAGCATTGTTTTCACTCTAGGAAGTTTATTCCCCTGATGATTGGTCAGAGACCGGTTTCTGTGCAATCTTACCTAACACCAGTTTTCGAGCCACCTGGTTTGAGGTCAGTTTCACCACTGTACAGGAACTTTGTTGCACTTAGTTTTTTCCTGCACCAACTCCTTTTAGTGTAGATTTACTATTACCAACTCCACACTGCCATGGATCACCGCACCAAACTGGTGAAATTTGGGGTCAAAAGAATTTTAGGGGAAAGTGACATTCAAACCCAGACTTTGCAGGATCACAGCCTAGAGCACTAACCACTACACTATGTTGGCTCCTGCCTAGCAAGCCTATGGTTAGACACATATGTAACAATAACTTATCCCAGACCAGTTCAGCAGGAAGGAGAAACTGATTTCAGACCAGGTAGCATGGAAACTGGTCTAAGATCAGGCAGCTCTGAAATTGGGCTCAGACCAGGTTGCTTGGAAAGTGCTTTCAGACCAGACTGGTCCCAGACCAGTCATCAGGGGAACAATGTTCCCACACCATTGTGTTTGCCAATGGCAGCAATCACAGTGATGTGCAGTCACTGTCAATGGAGTTACTATTCTTGACTTGCTGTTTTTGCCATCGCTGTAATTTTTTCGCTGTTATCACATAGAACCAATTTGGTTGTGGTACTACATACAATGTCACCATAGTAAAGATCATTTTAAGGATAAACGCTCTACATGTGTGAAGTTGGATGCATACTTTGTTTCTATATAGTCCATCAAATTTAGGATGGAACTTCTGATGAATGGCATCAATGTGGTTAAAAAAGTGAATATGACAGTCCAACCAAATCCCATTGTATTCAAATGAAGAGAGGTCATCATTGCAATGCTATCAACAGTTTTAAAGTCTGCAGGGGAAGTGATTTGGCTAGATGGAACCTATTGCCAAAGGACATCGTAACTGTCTTCCAGGTATTGAGAAACAGCTGGTTGGTACAAAACCAGAGGTGGGTGTCTGTTAAATCCATTTGGAGCTTAGCAGTCAGGTCAGGAGTAGATAAACCAGAAACAGAAAGAATGTTTTTGTCTGCATACATTCTGTGAATGTTCATAGAAGTACAGACCTTATGGATGTCATTCTAGATGTGTTCCATGTATATCTTGCTGATTGTTGCTGTAAACTCACTGTTTATGTCATTTAGCACTAGACATAGAAACATAGAAACTGATGGCAGATAATGACTGATAGGCCTATCCAGTCTACCCTTTAATCCTACCTACTGCAAAAGACTCAGATCCTACTTGGTCTCCAGCTGTACCTCCCCTTTTGAATCAATAGGGTTCTCCTATGTCTATTCCATGCAATTTTGAATTCCACCACTGACTTTGCCACTACCACCTTTGCTGGGAGACTGTTCCATGCTTCTGCAACTCTTTTTTTGAAGAGGTACTTTCTCACGTTGACCCTTAGTCTACCCCTTCCAGTGTCTTGTCATGTCTTCTTGTTCTAGAAGATAGATAGATAGATAGATAGATAGATAGATAGATAGATAGATAGACAGACAGACAGACAGACAGAATGTTTATTTTTATGTAGGATATTTCAAGTCATTAGGAAAAAATTCCCTGTTTACAAGACAGTCCTGTTAAGAATTATTAAAAGTTCCAGAAAATATCTGGAGAAAAAATATGTGAGGAAAAAAAACAGAAGTACAATATACATGCACATCACATCACAAAAAACAGTTGTCTAAATACAAATATTCACTTAGCCAAGTCCTATTATTTACAAGGATTTAGTTAACAGGTACATATCATTTGGTAACAGTTTTTCAAGTCAGTAACACATTTTGAATGAGATAAAGCTGTGCACATATTAAAAGAAAGGTCATTCCATATACAAGCTGCCTGGAAATGTAAGGTCTTATTACCATATTTGGACATACATTTTCTGGACATATATTGTTGGTGTAAACGGATCTTTTGAATACATGTGTATTTGGTAAATGTGTTCCAGAAGCAGTTCATGCAATGTCACTTTCTGGATGTTGTATTAAAGATTTATGTAGGAATTTTGACCAATTAATATTTTATATTATATTTACATAGATACATAGACAGTGTCAGCAGATAAGGGCCTATGGCCCACCTAGTCTGCCCATTTGAGTTTTTAACTTCAGTTTATGTTTTTCTAGAACTCTGTTGCCCCTTACCCCTGACCTCCAGAATTCCTTTATGTCTATCCCATGCATTCTTAAATCCCATGATTGTTTCAGCCCCCACCACTTCCTCAGGCAGGGTGTTCCACTTTTCCACCACCCATTCTGTGAAGAAATTCTTCCTCACATTTCCTCTGAATCGTCCTCCCTCCAACGTCATCCCATGCCCTCTAGTCCTGGAACATCTTTTTAGCTTAAAAATAGTGTATTCTTGCATCTTGTTTCTCCCTGTAAGATACTTGTATGTCTCTATCATGTCCCCTCTCTCCCTCCTCTCCTCCAGGGAGTACATATTTAATTCCTTCAACCTGTTCTCATAGGACTTGTGATGCAATCCATGTACCATCTTTGTTGCCCTCCTCTGAACCTTCTCTACCCTGTCTATGTCCTTACATAGGTAAGGTCTCCAGAACTGTACACTGTCCTCCAGGTGGGGCCTCACTAGTGTCTTGTATAGTGGAATCATGACCTCCCTTTTCATGCTGTTGATGCCCCTGCCTATGCATCCCAGCATCCTATTTGCTTTACCTGCTGCCTTGTCACACTGTTTCCTACCTTGAGGTCATCAGAGATGATAACCCAAAATCCTTTCCTGCTTGGTGCATGCTATATCCTCACACCCCCCAACTGATATATTGTGCCGGGTTTTTGTGCCCCATGTGGATTATCTTGCACTCTTTGCATTGAATTTCAAATCACAAACCCTGACCATTCTTCAAGTTTCTGCAGGTCCTTCTCATTCTGTCTACACCCTCTGGTGTCTACTCTGTTACAGAGATTTGTGTCATCAGTGAACAGTGAAATTCTGCCTTCAAGGTCCTACACAATGTCACTGATGAAGATGTTGAATAGGACCGTCCCAGCACTGATCCCTGTGGTACCCCACTGGTCACTCTTCCCTCTATGGAGTGACAGCCATTTACCACCACCCTTTGTGTCCTGCTGTCCAGCCAGTTACCTACCCACCACATTACTGTCCTGCCCACACCCATATTCGCTAGTCTGTGTAATAGTCTTTTATGTAGCACAGTGTCAAAGGCCTTGCTGAAGTCCTGATAGGCCATGTCCACTGCCCTCCCCTGATCCACCTCCCTAGTTACCCAGTCAAAAAATTCAATGAGGTTGGTCTGACTTGACCTTCCCCTGGTGAAACGTTGCTGCCTTGGATCCTGCAGTCCATTGACAGCCAGATATTCCACCAACCTCTCCTTCAGTAGTGCTTCCATGATCTTCCCCACTACCGAGGTGAGGCTGACTGGTCTGTAGTTCCCGCTTCTTCTTTGTTCCCACTTTTATATAAGGGGACTACATCTGCTGTCCTCCAGTCTTTGGGTACCTCCCCTGTTTCCAGTGATTGGTTAAACCGGATAGTCAGAGGTTCAGCCACCACCTCTCTTAGTCCTTCAAGGACCCTGGGATGCACCCCATCTGGCCCCATTGCTTTATCAACTCTTATTACTTCCAGTTCCTTCAGGACCCTTTCTCATGTAAAGGGACTTGTGTCCATTTCTGCACCATTCTCACCCTTGTACTCCCTTCAGACCCATTACCTCCCTTCTTATTAAAGACTGAGCATAAATACTGTTCAGTATGTCAGCTTACTGTTGTCATCCTGCCATGCCCCCATCCTCCCCTTCAGTCTCACTATCTCCCTTTGCCTTTCTTTTTTACTTATGTACCTGCAAAGGTTTTGTCCCCTCTACCCACTGATTTTGCTATGTGCTCTTCTGTCTGAGCTTTGGCTTCCCTTACTGACCTCCCTGCCTCCCTTTGTTTCTCCTGGTACTTCTCCCTAGCTCATTCTGCCTGTGTCTTTTTGTATTGCATGAATGCAATCTTTTTGGCTTTCACTTTCTTTGCTGCCTCTTTGGAAAACCATAATGGCCTCCTCTTCCTTTTCTTTTTGCTAACCTGCTTAATGCATAATTCTGTTGCTCTTGTAATCCCCATTTTAAATACTGCCCACTGTTCCTCAACCCCTGATTACCACCTTATTCTTTTTAACATTTCATAATAATGTGTCATTAATCCACATCATAGTACAAATCATGCCATTTTATATTGAATTTTATCCAGTTTCTCCAGCATCCCTTATTTGTCACTCTGTATACCAAATTACCATATTCTACTGTTGACAAGATCATTTGTTATATTACTGTCTTTCTTGCTTGTTTATTTATGCAGTTTGTAGTTTGCCTAAGCATCTGGGATATTGACACTCTCTGGGACCTTTCAGTCAAATAAGACTTGATCTAGTTCCAGGAACCACCATCTATCCCCAGCACCTTAATCTTCTGCAACAGTAGGGAGTGTTCCACCATGTCAAAGTCCTTGGATAAATCTACAAAAAGGACAACAGTTTCCAACTTGACATTCAGGGAGGTAGTCACCTCATCTTTGAATTCAACTAAAGCCATAGTGGTAGAATATCCTGCCCTGAAGCCAGACTGGAAATGTGCCAACAATTTGTATTTTTCCAGATATTCAGTTACCTGTACATGTATGTGTTTTTCAAAGCATGTACATAGTATTGACAATAACGATATTGGTCAGTAATTTTCCAGATATTCAGAGTCACCTCCTTTGAAAATAGGTACTATCTTACTTTGTTTCCACAGTACTGGAAAAGAATCTGTACATAAGCTCCACTTGAATATATATGTAATTGTTGGTGCTAAGTAATCTGCAGCTATTTGCAAAACATTTCCCACCACTTCATCTAATCCAGTAGTTTGATGTATATTTATTTTCCTTAGTCCTTTATTTACTTCAGATATTCTTAATATTTTGAAATTAAAAAGGGGGAGGGAACTATTATTGTTGTTTTCCACATTGTTTATTACTGCATTATTTGGACTATCAGAGATCTCAAGACCTGGTAAACTGACAATCATTTAACACGTTAGATATTCCAAATGGTTCACTTGTCAGCTTTCCATTATATTCCATCTGTGCTATGTTTTGAAATAACTCCTTACCTGGTCTAGTTAAGTTGTTTACAACCTGCCAACATTTCTGAGTTTTTTATTATTCTCAAATTTAGTTCTATGACACACCTTTCTTATAGTATTAATTTTTCACAGGCATTTCTCATTGATTTGAAGTTTTCCCCATCTTAACATCTCAGATTAATACCTGTGAGCCAAAGTCTCATTTACATAGGCTCCACATCAGTGGGAGTGAATACAGAGAATAAGCAAGAGATGCATAAATTTGGAAACTATGAAGCATAGGTTTCCATGTCAATACAATGGTACAGAATCTAAAAGTTAAAGAAACAATTGTGGTATTGGGTCCATGTAAATACACTTGTACAATTTCATAGAACAATAGAAATTGTCCAGAATAGTGTAAGTTGATCAGTAGATACTGAGAGTAAAACAAACATAACAGAATGGAACAAAACAGTATCGAACATTACAGTGTACATCAAGGTTAGGCACATTGCAAGCTAGGGGGAAAATAGCAAAAAGGTACAGTAGGGAGAAGTGATAAGATGGGAGAGTTATAGAAGGGGATCCAGGTTCAGGAGAGGATGTGGGCAGCTAGTGAAGGCAGTCCAAGGGAGGAGCCTGGTAGGGGGGTAGAAGGGATTAAATAATTTGTGGCCAAAACAGGCTTTGTCACGCAGAGAACAGAAAATAAGTAACAGAGAGATACTTTGGGGAGGAGTTGACATTTACAGGTAGAAAATTACAGGTCACAGCCACTTGTTACAGCAAGGTGAGGGCACAGTTTAATTTTGAATGGTCCAAGTTTTAGATTTAATAGTAGGTCTCTTTGGAGAGAGTTTAGCCATCTTGGTGTCTGGTACTTGAATGTATGCTTTCCTGAGATGTACTGTGGAAGGGGACTTTGTGCAACCTGCTGTTGTTTGCTCTTGTGTCCTTAAAGTGCACAATTGGTCAGAGTAGGCTTTGGACTCCAGGGGTATAAGGCCAAGTAATGATTTCTTCATAAGAAGACATACCTGATATTGTAGTCTACTTTGAAGGTTCAGCCATCCCGATCGAGAGTAAAGATTGCAAGTATGCATTAGTTTGGTAGCCCCTGTGACTAGACAGCAGTCTTTGTTTAGTGCTAGCCTTATTCTTTTTAGTGCTGTGTCCATAGCAGCCCCATAAACAACAAGACCATAATTGATTTTCGATAGGACTGAACTGTTCACTGCTAATTTTATGGCCTCATCAGTGAGGCAATGCTTGTGCTTGTAAAGTTGGCTAATTTTAAAGTTGGTGGACTTGGCTACCAAGTCAATGTGCTGCATGTATGTGAGGTGGCTGTCAAGGGTAATAACAAGGAATTTGAAACTTTGGACCATTTCTAATTGGTTATTTTGACAGTTCAATGTATTAAAAGGATAAAATCTGTGTTGGTTTTGTGAGGAGGTGGTTAACATTGTTTTTGTTTTCTTATTGTTCATAAGGAGCCTGGAGTTCATAAACCAGGTTTCACTTGAAAGAAATCTGCCTGCATTTTTTGTTTGAGGGAAGAGCGATCCGCATAGCTAGAGAATAGCATGGCATCATCGGCATATAATAGGACTCTGTCAGGGCACACCAACGGGAGGTGGTTTAGAAAAAGACTAAATAGTAATGGGCCCAGGATAAAGCCTTGTGGTACACTTGTACTGACAGAGCACTGCTCTGAGAGGACATCTTGAATTCTGACCTGCTGAACTCATCCAGTGAGGTAGCTATTTAACCAACCTACCAATTTGGGAGATAGCCCTGTTGCAGCCAGCTGGCTCAATATTAGTCCATGGTTGATGGTATTGAAAGCCTTGGTGAGATCAATTTAGGTTGCCTCCACCAAGAGCTTGCGATCCATAGCATCATGTATATACCCTATATACCCATTACATTCTACTAGAGTTGTGGTCATGCTGAGATTTTTCTGAAAACCATGTTGTTGAGGGCACTGTAGTCAGTATTTGTCAAGATGGCCTATGAGCTTGTCATAGACTATACATTCAAATGCTTTAGAGAGCAATATAGTATGGAAATTGGCCAGTAGTTGGAGTGTATACTCCTGTCTCTGCTTTTAAAGACAGGGGTGACCATGTTGGTTTTCCAAAGTTTGGGGGAATTTTGCTGTTATGAGGCAGAGGTTGAGTATTTTGGTTAAGGGCGAGAGTACCTCATCAAGGGAAAGCTTGATCAGTTTGAGGTCCAGTGTGTCAGCACTGTACCTGGACTTATGAATAGAATGCTGGATATATTTTTTGGCCTCTGATTTATAAATAATCCTGAGGTAGAACGGAGGTGATGAGGTTGCCTGCTGACTGTTGATGTTTTGGTTATAGTAGGCACTGTCCGAATAGAGGAGATTAGGAGGGAACACACTTTTTAGACTGATAAATGCTTTGTTGAATGTCTTAGTGATGATTTGGGGATCTTGGGTTATAACACCCTCAGAAATAAACATTTTAGATGGGGTTTTATTGGACTTGCCAGTTAGGGTCTTGAAGTTATCCCAGAACTTGTGGCTATCATTCCAGGAGTTGGCAAATTCTTCTTTAAAATACTGTTTTTTTTTTGTTGTTTTTTGCTGTTCATACAGCTCATGTACATTTGTTGTGGGCAGTTCTTTAGTTTTGCACATCTAATGGGGAGCCAGAGTGGATTACCTTATGCCAAAGGTAGTCCCTTGTCTTCATTTGCGCAATGAGGGGAGAGATGATCCAAAACTTATGAAAGCCCCATACAGTTCACTTAGAGCGGGAGACAAAGATGTTGCATGCTGTGTTAAAGATATCAATAAAGTAGTCTAGTGCTTTGTCAACATCGTTTGTGTCATTGATGGCTGACCAGACTTGCTTCCTTAGGTGCACTTCAAAGGCCTGAAGTTTACCTTTTTTAGGACCTTTGTCATTAGGGTTTTGCTGGGATTCTGGGAGATTTGTTTGATCAGGAACAAAGAATTGGTGAGTGGTCGCTAATGGAGTCTGGTAGTACAGTTTCCTTGGTTATCCTCTTGGGACAAAACATTCCTCCCTGGTGAGATTGGGGGATGTTGGGGATGATGCAACAAAAGAGAACCGAACAGAGTACAGTGTTGTTTTTTCTTTTGACATCCAAACACTGAGTAGTGCAGATATCTGAGAATGTGGGGAGTACCAGCCCTAGACCTAGGAATAGCCAGGCATAATGTGGACCCATTATGCAGCACCAGTGAACCTGTTACCTCTTATGCCTTGTATTGAGGTGGGGTTGGACAATGTTAAATGTGTCAAGTTAAGGGCAGCAACTATGACATTAGTGATAACTTTGTGGGGGGGGTAGTGAGACCTGTCATCACTTGTGAGAAGACACACATGGTTTCAGGTGGACAAAGTACCAGGAGATCATAGGGCAGCTGAGATAGAGCAGTGGATACAGACACTGCATCTGGAGCAAAAGGTTGGGGGTTCAAATCCCTGCTTCAGAGAAGCAGGAGTAATGGGGAAAAAGTAGATACTGAAGAGTATTGCTAGGGATAGGAACAGCATGCAGGTGGGTAAGCAGGGCACTTGATGCACAGCGCTGACAAGCTAACCCAGTTCAGAGGATGTGTTCCATGAGAGTACCACCTCATCCCTCCTGTGGCTGCCCGGCAAATGACAGCTTACATTATGGGCTATAATACCATTGGTCCACACTGTGGACCAGTGGGCTTGCAGTGCATACTGTAATACTCAGTCACATATATGTGAATGAATTCATTCACATATTTGTGAATGACTGTTACTGTATGCACTGCAGGCCCCTTGGTCCACAGTGTGGACCAATGGAATTGCAGCCCATGCTGTACACTGTCATTCAGCGGGCAGCTACAGAGATATGTGGGTGGGTATGCTGCTGCCCACTGATGATGTGGGGGGCTTAGTGAGCTTGAGGTCCTGCATGGGTGGGGGGTTCCACTGGACCACCAGGGTCTAACTACATTACTGCTGTAGGTGACTGGAGCTACAGGAGGGATGGGGTGGTACCACTAGACTAACAGGGATGTATTTGTATATTAATATTGGTGAATGGAGCTATGGGAGGGGTGGAGGTACCACTGGACCACCAGGGTGCATAACATTCTGTGCTACTGGTGAGTGGTGGCACAGGATGCGGCAAGGGTTGTACTGCAGTTCTTAGTCCTGAGACATGCTGGGCAGGGCACCATGCACATTTCGCTGGCCAGCCCTGTACAACCCATGCAAATGGGGCCATAATGACATGCAAATGGCCTCATTTGCATCTTGCATACATTATGGCCCCGTTTGCATACTGCTGGCTGAATATCAGGAATTTGCACACAGCGTGACTCTGTTGCGCTGGTGCAGTTCCCATTACTGGTACTCAGCCCTGTCTGGGGGGGATGCACCAGTGCATCATGTCAGCACAGTGCACATTACCTGATATATTCAGAGGAGCCACGCCAGGGCTCATCACTTTTGAATATATCCCTGACTTGCACCAATGCAACTCATTTGCGCTGTGCCACCACATGTGCCATTGTCAGGCACACTTCTGAATATCGGGGTCATAGTGTACAAATCAAACACAGTGCAGAACAAACCAGTACAAATACAATGTTAGGAATACGATAATCTGAACAGGTAGCCAAAAACCAATATAGGACATAGTGTACAATCAAATACAGTGCAAGACAAGTCAGTACAAATACAATCTAAGAACATAATAATGTAGACAGCCAGGTAAATGACTTATGTTTCATAAGTGTTAAATGGGAGTATTGGTGTGAGGAAGAGAGGAAGAGAAGGGAACTAAGTGCGATACTTCTTTTCCCCAATTGTTTAACCAGGAGAGACACACTAGCTGAAAACTTGTTTAAAGGTGCAACCTGGGAGCACAGGGAAGTTGAGTGACTTGCTCAGGGTCACACAATATGCAAGTGGGGGCTGTGGATTCAAACCCAGGTTCTCAGGTTTGCAGCTCAGAGCCTTAAACTACTGCACTATACTGCCTCAATACTGAGGTGTAATAAGATGGTAAAACCAGCAGGGATGGGGGGGTGGAGGATGTGTGACAAGGGGGGAAAAGGCAGCCAAGTCCTGCTCCTTCATTTATTTATTTAATAATTTATTTAAAAGCTTTACTAGGAAGGCATACTGAGCAGTCTACTGCTTGATTCCAGATGCATCCTGGGAAGAGAGGAGTAGGGATAACAGCAAAATACACAAATCAATGTTCAGCAATAAGCTCTGTATACAAAGTCAATAGACATGATACATGCAGCATAAAATACACAAGTTATGGAGACCAGAAGACTTCTACATTGTACAGTAAAATTAATTGTGTACAGAGACAAAGGTGTGAGGCATGCAACAGTGACATAAGCATTGTAAATGATTGAAACCAGTCATAACCACTGATCCTGAGAAGAACTTCTAGAAGTTTAGTGACTATACCTTGATATGAGAGGTAACATGGGCATGAGAGCAGATGAAGAAGTGAGGTCTGAGAAGGGAATTAAGGTGCCTACTTGTGGAGGTGAACTGAATGTACATGGGGAGGGAGTTCCATAAATTAGGCATGTGATAACGAAATGCTGCCTGGCTGGCCATAGTGGATATTTGTGGTACAAACAGTGAGCGAGAATCATTGTTCTTGAGTGAGTACATTAGGAGGGCTGGGGCTGATAAGATAAAGGTGAGATAAGGGGGAGGGACTGGGCCTAGAGTTTGGCAGTGAAGCTTGCGCAGTTGGAGTGGTGCCAGACCTGAAGCAATGGGAGGTACAGTGCCCAGTAGAAGGCACAGTGATGGGTGATGAAAAGACAGTTGAGGGCAAAATGGAAGAAGGAACAAAAGATGGTGGCCAGTCTGGCTAGGATGGACTTGGGGGCAGCACTATAGACTACATACCCATAGTCAAAAATAGAAAGTATCATTTTTTGCATAATTGCATGGCTAGCCGGCAGAGGGATGCAGCCACGATTCCAATACAAGGCACCCAGCTTGGGGTGGAGCTTTTTGTGGACTGCATCAATATGTGCAGAGAAACTGAGATGCTGGTCAAGCCAGATCCCAAGATATCTGAAGGAGGTGCAAGCCTTCAGCAATACCCCATCCAGGGTGTGGAAGGAGGGGCTGATAGAAAGCCGAGAATGTCTCTGCCTAGTGCCTAAGATCATGGAGACTGTTTCCTTGGCAGTATGCTGAGAACTCTGTGAGGGGAATGGGAGATGTCAAGTTATTGGAGAGGAAGGGAGTGTGGGGAAGAAGTAACAAGGGTGAGACAGAGGGTGGGACATGGAGAATGGGACAGAAGGCGGGAAAACCCTGCTTCCCACCAGAATGCTAAGAACCCTGTGAGGGTGTTGGGTACTGGCAAGTTTGAAGAGATTGTGGGGGAGAAATAGCAAGGGTGAGACAGAAGGTGGATGGTAAAACCAGCAGGGTAGGAGAGGGGGTGGATAATGTGTGGAGAGTGGGAGAAAAAAGACAGCCAAAACCTGCTCCCCAATAGGATGCTGAGAACCATTCGAGGGGACTAGGAGCTGGCAAGTTAACGGAGAGAAAAAGAGTGAGGGGGAGAAGTAACAAGGGTGAGAAAGAAGGTAGAGGAAAGGGCAGAGTCAGGAAGACATCTGGGGATAGGTAGGTAAAGATGGGCTTAGGAAGTGCAGAGGGTAGTCGATAGGCAAGGTGGGCTAGGGGTGGCAAGGGAGAAATACAAAGGATTAATTGCAGTTACAGCACAGAACAGTGTGTCTGTGGAGGAGGGGAGGAGAGCAGGGGAATAGCAGGGAAAGGAAGAGTAGGGAGGACGACCTTGAGGTCAATAAGTAGGGTGGGCTGGGGTGATGAGGTTTGTAAGAGGTTAATTGTAGTTGTAGCTGTGAATAGTGTGTCTGTGAAGGAGGAAAGCAAGGGAATGGTGAGATTGGGAAGCGCAGATATCGGGGGTATGGAGTTCCAGATATTAGGGAACTTGTAGAAGAAGGAGGCCCAACCAGATGAAGTATGTTGAGGGGGCAGGGCAAGTGTTCTGTGTGTGGATGACTGGAGGGAATAGCAGGAAGGAGAAGGGATACAGAAGTGGGAGGACAAGTAAGGTGGAAGAGAGCTGAGCCAGTACTTCATTACTAGATTTGTTGTGTGAGCTAGGTGTCTGTCAGAGAGGGATGGGAAGGACAGAGAGATATGGAGATTGCAGTGGTGGGTGAGAAGAGGGCAACCAAGTATATAGTAGCAGAAGGAATTGAAGAGTGTCCAGTCTGGATAGGGTGGTCTTAGGAGTAGAATTGTAGACAATGTCCCTGAAGTCAAAGACTGAGAGAATCATCTTTTGGACAATTTCACACTTGACTTGCATAGGCAGGCAACTGTGGTTCCTGCACTGAGCACTGAGCTTAGGGAGTAGTTTTTTTGTGTATGGCATCCACATGTACCCCGAAGTCAAGATTCTTGTCTAGCTACAGTCCAAGATACTTCAATGAGTGGACGTTGTCCAAAGTAGTATCTGACAGGGTATGAAAGGTGGAGTCCAATATGGCCAACCTTTGTCTGGTGCCAGAGTTCATAGAGACTGCTTTTGACATTCATAGAGAATTGATTAGCATTAATCCAGTGCTGGACATTGTTAAAGTCCAGCTGTAGGCTAGTACACCTCAGTAGGGGAACTTCCGGAGAAGAATAATACAGTGTCATCTGCGTACATGTGGATACTAGCAGATGAGCAGGTATCAGGTAGATCATAAATGAAAATGGTGAACAGTATTGGTCCAAGTACCGAGCCTTGGGGAACACCTCTGTTAATTGTTAGAGGAGGGGAGGTGGAATTGCCACCTTGGACTGATTGAGTCCAGCCCATGTGTTAGGACCAGAACCAAATGGTGGCAGCTTCAGAGAAGTCAGCCACAGTCAGCTTGGAGATGGAGAGGCGGTGTACAAAGGTGTTGAAGGATTTGGCCAGATCAACAAAGATAGCCGAGGTTGTGTCCCTGATCCATGCATGTGAGAATGGAGTCAGTAAGCCAGAGGAGGGAAGTGGTTGTGGAGTGGGCTTTATGGAAATCAGACTGGAAAGGGGTGACAAAGGAAGAGGAGTCAAGGAAGAGCTATAGAGAGAGTTGCTCCAGAGTCAAGTGCTCTTGGACCTTAGCCAGAATAGGGACAAAGCTATAGGAAGGACGTTACTAGGGTTGGAGGGCCCCCCCCTTTGGGAAGAGGGATCATGGTAGTGGACTTCCAGGCCTTAGGTACAGTCACATGAAAGAAGGAGAGACTTATAAGACAGGTCAGTGGGAGACCTATAACGTAAGCAGATAGGTGGAGTAGATTAGGGTGGGGATCATCAGGGCATCTTCCTTTGTTGGGATTAATGGCAAATAGTACAGCGTGTCCTCAGGGAGGACAGGCTTAAAAGAGAAGCATGAGGCAGTGGGGGACTGAGTGAGGCAAGGAGGGAAGAGGCACAGGTAGTGAAGAAGTTATTGAGCTCTTCTACCATGGTGGGAGCCTCTTCTATTGTACGGGAGCCAATTTTAGGACAGGAGAGGGGTGGGTGGGTGGAGGGACAAAGCATGGATAACCTTCCAGAATTTGGAAGGAGCATTTATGTTTCCTGGAATGAGGCACTAAAATACTCTGCCTTGGTGAGACAGATGGCATGGGTACAGGCATTCCGTAGTGACCGGTAGTGTTGAAGATCATGGGGGGCACCTGAAGACTTGAACACCACCCACACTTGATTGCACACATGTTGACAAGCAATGAGTTCAGTTGAAACCAAGGGGAGGTGGTTTCCTCAAACCCTTGCATTTCTAAGTGGGGCATGGTGGTCTCAAACAGCCAAGAACTGCATGCTAAAGAAGGACATGGCTGTGTCCACAGAGAGGGCAGAGGAGATGCGTGACCTGTCAATATTTGTTCAGATCACTATGGATGGCAGACAGGTCAAGGGAACAGAAAGAGCAAATGTTAAGTATGATGAGATGGGATTTTATGTGGTGGATTTTGTGCATGCAGTAGACCATATGATGGTTACTGAGTGCATCAGGGAGTATACCGGACTTTATTACATGGTGGGAGTGTGAGGATAGAATCCAGTCAATTAGGGTATGGTTACTGGTTTTATGATTTAGGCATGTTGGGTATGTAATTAATTGCTGTAGGTTCAAAGATGATAGATGGTTGCAGACTTAGGACAGTTTGCTGGAGAGCCAGTTTATGTTGAAGTCCCTGAGAAGGTACAGTTCACCAGGGGTGGCAAGGGATGAGATGTTGGAGAGCAAATCATTGATAGAGGAGGGCACAGAGACAGAAAGATTGGGACAACAGTAGACACCACCAATGAAGATGGGGGGGCAGGGAAGGGATAATTTTAATAGTAGCAGTTCATAGGCAGAAGAGGAGGTGGAGGATAGGCAGCTGGAGTATTTGATAGATGTGGAGATATACATGGTAACAATCCCACCTCAAGACGTACGGTCTTGGCAGGCAATAGAGTACCCTGGGATGGACATGGCTGTGTCTGGAATTTTAGAGCTAAGCCATGATTCCATGATAATGAGAAATGAGGGCTTTAGCTGTGACATAAATGACTGCAGAAGATCCATTGTGGAGAGAACACTCCTGATATTTAGGGGGACAATACTAAGTCCCTTAAGTAAATCAGGTGTAGCGATTAGGGGGGCAGGCCAGGGTTGTATTCAATGTCACCTGATGTGAGGAGTAGAAGCATTCTAAGCAATCTGGATGCTATAGCTGGCCACTTCTTTATATGAAGGCATGGCTGGAGTGGAATTAGTTGTCCATTTGCAGCACATTGTAAAGGATCATAAGGAAGCCAAGTGGGGTCCTGTTCCAAGGAGAAAACTAGCAACATTAATTCAAGGGACTTTAGCTCTTCCTTTATTATGTTTGCTTGCAGGCATGTGCAAGAAACATTATGTGGCAGCTTAGGAGAGAAGCAGGTTGTGGAGGTGCGGCACTGTGGCAGCCAATGGCGGCACTGCATTTGGGAGCTTGGCACTGGTGGACTGATGCAGGCACACTGTGCTGATGACATTAGTGTCAAAGGTGCCATCAAGCTGAAATGATTTTGCCACTGCAATTAGGGGGCTGCCGTCATTTAGCGTCATCATTCCATTGCAATGTGGGGCTTACCCATCATTGCAGGGTGGTACTTGCCTAGTGTAACATTTTTTAACATGAAGTGGTGGCTTGTAGCCACCCCACAGCTCCCATGAAAGCTTACAATGGGGTGGCTAGTCACCCTATTGGCATGCTCCGACCAGTTCATTTGCCAATGGGGAGCTCCCCATCAGCATAATGTAACCCCTCCCCATTTGTTGTGTGCCGAGGGGTGCCCAATCCTCCTCAGCATCATGCCCCCCAAACAGTCATTCTTTGCCAACAGGGGGCTCAAACTCCATCTGCTTAAGCCCCCCACCCCAAAAAAGGCAGGTGGTACACTGGGAGCCCACCCCAGTGTGCTGAAAGCAAGCCTGAAAAAAAACAACTTCCAGCAATGTCTTTTTTTTTCTCCCTGAAAGAATGGAAATGGTCCCATGCTGGTTGCCATCCCATCCTCCAACCCACACCCACCCACTGCTCACACTACCTCCCCACACCCCTCATATCCCATACTTACGTCTGGAGCCTGGCACGATGATCTTTGGTGGACTAGGAACACGTCTGCACTCTTCAAAGCTGACCTTGAACTGAAGAAATGCCAGTAAGATGTTTAATGTCATGAATAGTTTTTTTTTTCAACTTTGGTGCATATCTCAGGCATTTTGGGGAATTTTGGCACCATATTTTCAACATGGGGTTATTGGGACCCCTCCTTATGAATTCAGCCACTGTCATGGTGTTATTTGGTCCCAAAAGGTGATTTTGCAGTCACTACATGGAAGTATCTTTCGGGACTGACTAACAAAACGACAGTGCCTGTGTTCATGAGGTAGGCTCTCAAAAAGCCTACATTGCAAATCTGGTAAAAAAAATGACAGTTTTACCAACATGCATTGAGCAGTTTCCATGCACACTCATAACTTTGCAAATTTGTAATATTTTCACTCCAGAGTTTCAACATTAGCATTTTTCCATACCTCCTTATGAACAGTACAGCTGTCATTTTTCAGATCCTGACCAAAATGGGTTTTGCACCTCCAGCACAGAATAGCACAGTTCCTGTGGGAAATCGGTGTTCAGGACACATTAAGAAAATCATAGTGACACTGTTCATGAGCAGAGGTACTAAAATGCCTATGTTGCAAATTTGGTGACAAAAGACCATAAAATGACAATGTTACGAGCATGCATTGCACAGTTTCCATAGCCGCTCATAACTTCGTGAATTTGTAACATTTGCACTCCAGATTTTCAACATTGTCATTTTTCCACACATCCTCATGAACAGTACAGCTGTCATTTTATACATATTGGCCAAAATGTGTTTTTGTGCTTCTGGTGCAGAATAGTGCGGTTGCTGTGGGAAGTCAGTGCTCAGGACAGATTAAAAAAAAAATCACAGTGACATTGTTCATTAGAAGAGGTGCTAAAATGCCAGTGTTGAAAATTTAGTGAAAAACATTCATGAAATGACAGAGTTACGAGCATATGTTGTGCAGTTTCCACGCACCCTCGTAACTTCGTGCATTAGTAATATTTTCACTTCAGATTTTCAACATTGGCATTTTTTCACACCTCCCAATGTACAGTACAGCTGTCATTTATCATGTCCTGCCCAAAATATGCATTTACACATCTGGCGCAGATTAGCGTGGTTGCTTTGGGAAAGCAATGTTCAGGGCAGATTAGGAAACTCAAAGTGACACTGTTCATGAGCAGAAGTCACAAAATGCTTATGTTGAAAATTTGGTGAAACAATTCCACTAAATGTGTTACATGCATGCGTTGTGCAGTTTCCCCGTAAGCCCAGAAGTTCAAGTATTTTTAATATTTTTACTACAGATTTTCAACACTACCATCTCTTCACACCTCCCTATGAATGGTACAGCTGCCATTCTTCACATCCTGCTCAGTCTGTGTTTCGTACATCTGGCGCTGAATGGCACAGTCACTGAGGGAACACAAAGTTCGGGACACATTAACAAAATCACAGTGCCACTGTTCATGAGAAGAGGTCCCAAATGCTTTCATGAGGTGGGAGTCACAAAAAGGCCATGTTGAAAATTTGTAGTGCAAATACCAACAAATGCCTGGGGCATTAGGGTTTCTAACCATAACGTCCCACCCTGTACAGACTGATAGGCATCAGGGGTGTGCCATTGGATTGCCGACTGTAATGCTCATGCCATTCCACCCCACCCCACCACCCTGCAGCCAGTGACAGACATTAAGGTGTGACTTGGACTCTTAGGCCCCAGAGTTCACTCCATTCTCCTACTCTGCACACATTTCAGCGTATGTCCTTTTGGAATGGGGTGACTGTAAAGCTGAACACCCCAAGGCACACCTCAACATGTCTGCAGGATAGGGTTAAGTGAAATGGCATGAGCGCTATGGGTGACGACCCAAATGCATACCCCAATGCCTGTCCATCTCTGCAGGGTGGAGGTGGAGTTGGCATGAAGTTCAATACTTCACTGCCATTCCTATTTTGCATCTCTCTAACTCCTGCATTTCCAATGCTAATACCAGCAAGCAAACATTTGGCATTGACAAATGCTTGTTTAGTTTGCATCTTTGAGCACATCCATCACATATTGTTATTAAAGTTTACAAGAAATACTATTAAATCAAGGTCAGGGATTGTTTTACATCTTTCCCAGACTTCCTTGTGAACATCTAACTTCAAATTTATCTACAGAAAAAATACTCATATCCCTCATCCACTTATCACCTTGTTGTTTTGGGGGACATTTTTCCCAAATTATCTCTGGCCAAACTCGGTTGAGATCTCCTAAATAGGATGGAAAAAATCCTCTTTCCTTAACTTCAATTTGTGGGGAAGGAAAATTAAAAATCCAGTATAGCACCCTCAGTTGAGGTAGTGGTAAATCATGTAGGCTTTTTTATATGTTGCTTTATCCCCAGAATTGACATCATTTATTTTAACCTTCTTCCACCCCTTGGTTTAAACCAATCTGAGTTTCGGCCCCCCATTAAGATAAGTGGTCTCTCATCTGTGCTATCATAGACTGCATTAAAAAAACCCTCAAATTTATCTAAATGTGTGTATGATGGATAGCATACTACTGCAATAGCCATCATAGACATTGAAACATAGACTTTGACAGTAGATAAGGACCACTTGGCCCACCTAGTCTGCCCATTTCCCTACCTACAGGATAAGCTGCAGATCCTAGTTAACAAATAGCCTATTTCTTCCTATCCCCCACAAGAATTGCCTTATGACTGTCCCATGTATTCTTGAATTCTACCACAGTTTTAGACCCCACAACCTCTTCAGGAAGGCTGTTCCATGCATCCACTACCCTCTCTGTGAAAAAAAAATACTTCTTCACATTGCCCCTGAACCGCCCCTCCATCTTTAAATGTGTCCCCTTGTTCTTGCATGCCTCTTTTTCTGAACAGGTGCTACCCTTTTGGACTTTGTTGATTCACTGAGGTACTTAAATATTTCTATCATGTCCCTCTCCCTCCTTTCCTCAAAGGTATACATATTAAGCTTTTTAGTCTTTCCTCGTATGGTTTCTCTTGCAGACCCTGCACCATTCTAGTTGCCTTCCTCTGGACTGCCTCTATCCTGTCTATCTCCTTGCAGAGATGGGGTCTCCAGGACTGGACACAGTACTCCAGATGGGGTCTCACAAACTGTCTGTACAGAGGGATAACAACTTCCTGTTTTCTGCTGGTGATGCCTCTCCCTATGCATCCCAGTATACAACCAGCTCTCTCTACTGCCTTCTCACATTGCTTGCCCACCTTAAGGTCATCTGATATGTTTACCCCCATGTCCCTTTCCTTTTTTGTTTTTGTTACTACCTCCCCCTCCCCCACACTGTGTAATCTTCCCCAGGGTTTTTGTTTCCCCGGTGCATTATTTTGCACTTCTTTGCATTGAATCCTAGCTGCCATACTTCCAACCATTCCTCCAACCTTTACAAGTCCCTTCTCATCCTTTCCAAGCCCCCTTGTGTATCAATCCTGTTGCAGATCTTTGTGTCATCTGCAAAGAGGCATACTTTTCCTTCCAGTCCCTCTGCAATGTCACTTATAAAGACATTAAAAAGGACTGGACCCAGTACTGAACCCTGTAGTACCCCACTAGTAACCCCTCTTTCTTCAGAGTGGACTCCATTTACAATTACCTTCTGTGTCCTGTTGTCCAGCCAATGTTTTACCCAGGCTACCACCCTGGCACACACTCCCAGGCTGGTTAATTTGACTATTAATCTTTTGTGTGAGACTGTGTCAAATGCCTTGCTAAAGTTGATGTAGGCCATGTCCACAGCCCCTCCTGGTCTGCTACTTTGGTCACCCAGTCAAAGAAATCAATTAGATTCGACTGACATGACCTTTCCATTGTGAACCCATGCTGCCTTGGGTCCTGTACCCACTGGCCTCTAGGTACTCAACTATTCTTTCCTTCAGAAGTGATTCCATCACTTTCCCTACCACAGAGGTCAAAATGATAGGTCTGTAGCTTCCTGCCTCTGTCTTGGTCCCACTTTTGTGAAGGGGAATCACATTTGCCTTCCTCAAGTCCTCGGGTACCACACCATCCTCCCATGATTTGTTATTTATTTATTTGTGAAATCAGTCTGCAACCTTTGAGCCAGAGGCTCGTTTCCAAAGGTACCTCATCACATTAAAGACATACATAGAGTTTTAGGTTACATAGCACAGGCTTGCTAAAAATAGGCGTTCATCAGAGGCGCCACGTCACACTGAGGTCAGACAAAATACATTTAGGTTACAGGGTACAAGTAATTGAGAACAGGTGTTACACAGTTGGTATCAAAATTGAACAATCTAATAGGCATACCATGAAACAGCTGGCACTGGCCAGGTTAGACATAGGTACGGTGTACCGGGAAGAGGTGGTGGTAGGGCTAGGTGGAGAGCCGCCCGGTGGGCGTTGTCATGAGAAGTCGAGGTGGAGGCTGCCTTCAGAGACAGGAACAGCTACGAGTGTTAAAGAGTTGGTTTCGAAGGGAGGTTTTGAACTTAGAGATGGTGGTGGCATTGGTGATGGGGGCAGGGAGAGAGTTAAAAAGGGTAGTCAGTGGTTTCACTAGTTCTCCCCTTAATTCATTTAGAATTCTGGGGTGAATTCCATCAGGCCCCATTGCTTTGTCCATCTTCAGTTTTAGGAGTTCTTTCAGAACCATTTCTTCTGTAAAAAGGACTGGGATTGACCCCTCTATCCAGAGTGCTTCTGTTAATTGGATTAGGCACCTCCCCTCCTCTTTTGTGAATTCTGAGCAGAAATATTCGTTCAGTATCCTGCTTTTTCACTATCCCCCTCTGCCCACCCACCGTTCATTCTATTCAACCTCACTATCCCTCCCTTTGTCTTTCTACGCTCCCTGATGTACCTATAAAAGGTTTTATCCCCCTTCTTAACTGAGTTGGCTATCCTTTCCTCAGTTTTGGCCTTTGCTATTCTGACTTCCCTCCTTGCTTCCTTCTGCCTTAACTGGTACAACTCTCCGTCCTGCTTCTTCTGTGTTTTCTTATACTTCCTGAATGCTATTTTTTTCTCCCTGATTTTCCCTGACACCTCTTTTGAAAATCATAGTGGCTTTTTCTTTCATTTTGATTTATTTATTTGCTTCACACAAGGGCTTGTTGCCTCTGTGATGGCAGTTTTGACTATTCCCCATTGTTGCATCACCCCTCCTTCTAGCCTGTTTGATAGTGCTTTTCTGAGGCACTCTCCCATCACGCCAAAGTCAGCCCTCCTGAAGTCCAGTACCCTCACTTTTGTATGACTTGACTCTGTAACAGAGTTTAACATGAACCACACTGTTTGATGGTCAGTTGTTCCTAGATGACAACCCACTTCTAGATCTGACATCCTCTCACTGTCCCCATTTGAGAGTACGAGGTCTAAGATTGCTCTCTCATGAGTGGGTTCTGAGACTAGCTGTCTGAGGCATGCCACCGGTAGGACATTGAGAATGGCCCTGCTCTTGGATGTGGCTGCAGCAAGTGTGCTCCAGCAAACATCTGGCATATTCAGGTCTCCCATCAACAGTATCTCCCCTTTCTCTGCCATCCTAAGAATGCTTCTATCATATCCTTGTCCCTTCCCTCCCCTGACGTGGGATCTGTATGCAACCCCTGTGAGGATTGTGGTGCCACTTCCAGTCTCCAAGGTGACCCACAGTGCCTCCTCTCCTCCCTGTTTACTCTCTTGTTCAGTTGCTTTTATCCCTTTCTTTACATAGAGAGCTACTCCTCCCCCTCTTCTCCCCTGCCTGTTTCTCCTGTAGTTTACGTACCCTGGTATGTTAACATCCCAGTCATGATTCTCTGTGTACCATGTTTCTGTGACTGCTATGATATCCAGGAATCCCTCTGCCAATAAGGCCACCAGTTCAGGGAGCTTGTTGCCCAGGCTACAGGCATTGGTACTCATTGTCCTCCATTTCCTGATGTCCTTACTCCTTTTTGCCCCATTCCTGTCCTTCTAGCCTTTGTCATTTTCTCCATTTACCCCTGCCCTTCTCCCTTTCAACATCTCTATGATGGTGTTTACTTACTTACTACCGTGACTTTTTTTTGGGGGGGGGCTAGGATTTCCCTGCTCCTTTCCAGTGCCTTCCCCCTTGGCTAGTTTAAATACTTCCAAATGAAGTGATTTAAACCTATCACCTAGGATCCTGGTTCCTCTCCTGGACAGATGCAGCCCATCATGCCACTACAGGCTTGCATCACTCCAGGTGGACCCCCAGTCCCCAATGAAGCCAAATTCCTGAGCTCTGCAGCAGTTTTTCAACCACTGATTCAATCCCTTTGTGTGGCGCACCCTAGCCTCTCGTACACCATTGACATAATATTTACTACATTTATTACTATATATTCAATGTTATTTAAACTTACTTTGGGCAAAACTTCAATCCCAATGTTTGTTTACTTAAGCAATAAGCCACAAGGGGGTGTGGGTTATCAGGGGATTTACCGTGGCTGGAGTGGTTTGCCCATGAGGTGCAGCTGAGTGGGTAAATCCTCACCAGCCATGGTAAATCCCCCGATAACCCACATCCTCCGAGGGGCTTATTGTGATTATAACAACGTTCATTTTTTTGCTATAATAAAATACAAATATTAAAGAAGTTTTTTTTTTTTTTTTGTTATTGTATTTATTCCTGTGCTGCAGAGGATATATTGGATTATCATCTCATCAACAGCAGTTGGTTATCAGAGGATTTACACCGGTGGTAAACTGCCAGTCTGATGATTTCATTGGCTGTTCACTTATGTCCATGGTATAATATTAATACCCCCCCTCCCTTTTTTCTAAAATGCTGATAGTCTGGGATAATTAATTCCCTATCTTCGGTTTTACCTGATAGCCATGTTTTTGTGAGACACTTTATTGAAGGCTCTTGTCTTTGCAGTACAGTCAGAAATAAATAATTTTTTTGGTCATACTTCTAGCATTATCATGTAGAATTTTTAAATCTGGACATTTATGTTCCACTGGCCCTGGATTTAGTTCTATTCCCCCTCCACATCCACCCCCAAGATTAAAGTACTATGTAAAAAGTGTTTTCTCTTTGCATATTTTTATGTCTATTATATGGATCAGTTATCTCAGTCTGTTTTGACAAACAAAAATGATTCCAGTTTCTTGTGAAAATGTTCCTTCTGTATTTGCAACATGATATTTGTCCATTGCAATTGGCTACATGTGTTTGTGTTGGCCAGTAAGCTCCAAATCTTTTATTTGTTACATTGCTTATTGTAAGTAAACCTACCAAGCAACTTACTACAGTCACCAGTAGTAATCTTATTACTTGCAAATAAAAATAAATTAAAACTTGTTCTATAAACTCTTCTCAAAATGTTTATGACCAGCCCGTGGGACATCCTCTTAACTTTGGTGCTGGGACTAGCAAACTAATACGAATTTATCACAATAAAATTACCCAAAATTTAAGTTACAGATTGCCTTAAAGCTCTTCACATTACATCCGAAGCAAGCCTCCAGATGTCCTATGTTCTCTGGTGTTATAACAGCAAGCCAAACATAAATATTCAAAATGTTGTTGCTAAAAGTTTTTATAATTTGTGGTACAACTATACTTTATTAAACTTGCTGTTGCAAGTATAGACACTAACCTTTTTCTTTCAAATTAATCATGCAGTTTAAAACAGTTATACTTGCCAATAGAGAGCTGTTTCAGGTTAAAGTTTTAACTTGTTTTTTTCTCCCCTAAGTGGTGCTCAAGCCACTCCTGCTTGCCCTAGCAGGTTGTGCAGGCTTTTAAAGTGCTGAAGCCCCACCTTCTTCTTGGTCCATTTCACCAGCAGCCAGCTCCTGCCACCCTCATACCTTCTAGTGCACACAAAAGCCCTGTTTACATGGTCACTTTTGCACTGGAGTGACCCCATTGCTCTGGTTGCTCCAGTGCAAAAGTTTCCATGTGGACACTTACCCAATAGGGGTAATCTGCTCAGTAAGACACTCCCACAGTCTCTGGAAAACTGGGGATGCCAAACAGAGCAAATGACTTACAGCAGATCACACTGTTGTGTGTACAGTCTGCACTGCAACAACCCATCCACTGCAATGTGTGCACTGCTGATGTGACGTGGACTCATGTATAATGAGTCTCCTTTTTTATGTTTGCTTGCACGCATGTGCAAGAAACATAGTGCTTTGATCGGAGATTTGAGGTGTGTCACCTCCTCCTCCAATTCAGTCAGTGGGCTGGCAGGCGCGGCCACTGTAAGCCAATGCATTTGGAGCTGTCTGTCAGGCGCTCAAAATGCAGTGCTTCTGATTGAAGGGGAGCTACGGCAGGTGAGCACCGATAAGATATCGGCTGCTCACGCCGCAGCTCCCCCCACGCACAGACAGACGTCGCGCCTCGACTGAATAGCCCGCCAGGTGCCCAACCCCGTCGACTGAACGCCTCCAAGTCCTTGTGCCATGCTGGGAGCCCACCCCAGCGTGGCAAACAGTGCTGCGTTTTGTTTTCTTTTGCTGGCGAGGTGCCCAATCCCCCATCAGCTGAACGCCCCAGTCTTTGTGCCACGCTAGAGCCCACCCCAGCTTGGCACATCCACGATGTCTTTTTAAAACCTGTAAAATAAAACGTCCCGCCATGTCTCCCAACCCTCCACAACCCGCACCCACCCACCGCGCACCAGCCTTCCCTCACCCCCCACCCCATACTTACCTCCGGACTCCGGCGCGACAATCTTAGTGGACTGGGAACCGCCTGCACTCTTCAAAGCCGACCGCGAACTGAAATGCGGTAAGCTGTATAATGGGTTACATAGGGGTTTCAACTTTATTGCATATCTCGGGCATTTTGGATTTTGCACCAAATTTTTCAACATAAGTTTGGGACCCCTTCCCATGAATTATGTCACTGTCATGGCGGATTCGTGCCCGAAGGGGTGATTTTAGCACAGTGACTGCGAAATCACCTTGGGCCTGAATACTGACAGTGACATCATTCATGAGAAGGGGTCCCAAAAACACCATGTTGAAAATTTGGTGCCAAATTCAAAAATGACTGCTTACTCGAGGTCGTTGCACAGTTCCTCATGAGGCTCGTAAGTTACCAATTTAAATATTTTCACTCCAGATTTTCCAACACTGCCATTTTACCACACCTTCTTATGAGTAGTACAGCTGTCATTTTTCACATCTCACCCAAAATGTGTTTCCACCCATGTAGCACAGAATGGCACAGTCGGTGTACGAAATCAATGTACGGGACAAATTAAGAAAATCACAGTGACACTGTTCATGAGCAGAGGTCTTAAAATGGTGATGTTGAAAATTTGGTGAAAAAATTCCTAAAAATGACTGTTTTATGAGGGTGCATTGCGCAGTTCCTACGCACACTCATAAGGTCGCGAATTTTCAATATTTTCACTCCAGATTTCCAACATTGCCATTTTATCACACCTTCTTATGAGCAGTACAGCTGTCATTTCACATGTCACCCAAAATGTGTTTCTGCCCATATGCACACAATGGCGCAGTCGGTGTCTGAGATCAATGTCTTGGGACAAATTAAGAAAATCACAGTGACACTGTTCATGAGCTCAGGTGTTAAAATGGCTATGTCAAATTGGTGAAAAAATTCTAAAAATGACTGTGCTTTCGAGGGTGCGTTGCACAGCTCTGCTATGCCTTTCTGTAAGTTCACGTAATTTTCAATATTTTCACTCCAGATTTCCAACATTGCCATTTTACCACACCTTCTTATGAGTAGTATAGCTGTCATTTTTCATATCTCACCCAAACGTGTTTCCGCCATGTAGCCATAATGACACAGTCGGCGCATGTAAATCAATGTACGGGACAAATTAAGAAAGTCACAGTGACACTGTTCATGAGCAAAGGTCTTAAAATGGCTATGTTGAAAATTTGGTGAAAAATTCCTAAAATGACTGTTTTACGGTGCATTGCGCAGTTCTCGCACACTCATAAGTTGTAATTTTTCAATATTTCACTCCAGATTTTCAACATTGCCATTTTACCACACCTCCTTATGAGCAGTATAGCTGTCATTTTTCACATCTTGCCCAAAATGAGTTCCACTCCATGTAGCGTACAATGGCGCAGTATGTGCAAAATCAATGTATGGGACACATTAAGAAAATCACAGTGACACTGTTCATGAGCAGAGGTCTTAAAATGGCTATGTTGAAAATTTGGTGAAAAAATTCCTAAAAATGACTGTTTTACGAGCGTGTGCTGCGCAGTTCCTATGCATGCTCGTAAGTTTGCAAATTTAATATTTTCACTCCAGATTTTCAACATTGCTATTTTATTACACTTCCTTATGAACAGTACAGCTGCCATTTTTCATATGTCGCCCAAAATGTGTTTTCGCACATGTAGCGCACAATGGTGCTGTTGGTGTGCGAAAGCAATGTTTAGGACAGATTAAGAAAATCACAGTTACACTGTTCATGAGCAGAGGTCTTAAAATGGCTATGTTGAAAATTTGGTGACAAAAGTCCATAAAATGACTGTGTTACGAGTGAGCAATGCGCAGTTTCCACGCACCCTCGTAAGTTCAGACTTTGTAATATTTTCAGTCCAGATTTTCACCAGTGGCATTTTTCACACTTCCTTATGAACAGTACAGCTGTCATTTTTCACAACATGGCTGAAGTGTGTTTTCACACTTTCAGGCGCTGAATCACATGGTCGCTGTGGGGAATCATTGTTCGCACAGATAAAGAAAATCACAGTGACACTGTTCATGATCGGAGGCACCAAAATGCCTGAGCTGACAATCTGCTGTAAAATATCCCCAACCTAATTATATCACTGGTGTGTGCATAGTTTCTATGTATGCTCATGACTTCACCATTTTTAAATATTTGTACTGCAGATTTGCAACATTGCCATTTTTTACACCTCCTCATGAACAGTACACTGTCATTTTTTACATCCTGTTCGGAATGTTTTTGCACCTGTGGTGCTAAATGCCGTACTCGCTGTGTATAAGCAGCTTTCGGCTAACTAACTGATATTCCCCTGTTCATGAGGTGGGGTCACAAAAACATGTTGAAAATTTGGAGTGAAAATACCAACGAATGCCTGAGGTATTAGGGTTTCCAAACTATAACGCCTAACCCTGTAGAGAATGACAGGCATCAGGGGTGTGACTTGGGATTCTTGCCTGTAATGCTCATACCATTCCACACCCTGCAGCCAGTGAGAGGTATCGAGGTATGCCTTGGACTCTTCAGCCCCAAAGTTCACCCCATTCTCCTATATCGCACCATCTCACGCATTTCCTAATGAAATGGGAGTGCGATAAGGCCAAACACCCCAAGGAACACCGCGACACTTGTCAGTGTCTGCAGGGTGGGGTGTGGTGAAATGGCAAGGCCGTTATGCCTGATGACCCAAATGCACACCCCAATGCCTGTCACTCTCTGCAGGGTGGTGGTGGGGTTGGCTTCAGTTCAGTACTTCACTGCCATTCCTATTATGCAGCTCTGTAACTTCTACATTACCACTGCCAATTCCAGCAAGCAAACATTCGGCATTGACAAATGCTTGTTGGTGAGTGCAGTAAGCAGAATAGTGTCCCCACAAAAGGAGAGACTCATGAGTGCAGCAAAGTAGCTGCTGTTTAAAATCATGGCTGTAAGAGCTGAAAATCTCTAGTGGAAACTTACAGCCATGAGTTCAGACATGCAGATTTAAATGTGCATTTACATCACTGCCTACATGGTTGGGCAAATGTCTGACCCCCATGGCACAGCCCTTCACCAACACAGATAGTAGTGGTGCGGAGAGGGGCCATGTGGACAGGGTAATGATCTGTGGCAGAATGTTGGGACTACACTGCTGCTGTCCTAAGTTTGAAGCACTACTGCCATGTAAACATGGCTAAAGTCTCTTCTGGCAACTCAGGAAACCACAGACTTTTTGCTTCAGATGCTTTAGAGTTGCAGGTACAGTCTTGTGTATAGGAGGTAACACAGTAGTTTTAGTGTCCGCGCAGATGCTGCCTCCTTCTCCAGATGAATGGATCTGGTGTGCTAGCAGGTGGTGCTGGCTTTTAAAGTGCTGGAGCCCTGCCCCCTTGGTCCATTTCATTGATGTCTGGCTGCCGCAGGCCCCCTACCCTCTGGTTCACACAAAGCCTCTGCTGGCAACTCAGGAAACAGCTGACTCTCTGCTTCAGATGCTCAGGAGTCACAGATGCAGTCTTGTGTGTAGGAGGCAGCACAGGTGTTTCAGTGTCCATGCAAATGCTGCCTTCTTCTCCCGATGAATGCATCTCATTTTCTGAATGGTGATGCTACCCTCCCATACCTTATTTATTCCCTTTAGGTATTTATAGGTCTCTACCATATCCTCCTCTCTCTCTCTCTCTCTCCCCTCTCCTCCAGGGTATACATATTGAGCACCTCCACAGTCTCCTCGCAAGACCTTTGTTGCAGAGCCTGGACCATTTTTGTTACCCATCTTTGAACTGACTCTATCCTGTCTATGTCCTTTCAGAGATGCAGCCTCCAGAACTGGACGTAGTACTCCATATGAGGTCTCCAAAGATCTGTACAGTGGCATCATAACCTCTTTTCTTCTGCTGGTCATACCTCTCTCTATGCACCACAGCACCCCACTGCCTCTCCCTACAGCCTTGGCACATTGCTTGGCCACCTTTGGGTTATCCGATGCAATCACCTCTAGATCTCTTTCCTGTTTGGTGGCTGTTAGTAATTCCCCACTCATAATGTAATCCTCCCCTGAGCTCCTATGCCACAAGTGCATGATTGTGCACTTTTTCACATTAATAGTCCAACTAAACACCATTGTATTTGAAGGAAAAGACATCCTCAATTACAATGCTATCAATAGTTTTGAAGTGTGCAGGGGAAGTGATTTGGCTAGATACACCCTATTGCCAAAGGACATTTTACCAGTCTGATGGATGTTTGTTGCTGTGCTCTGTTAATGACAAGGAATCTTTGTAAATGAACTGTTACAACTCAAAGGTGTTTGTCTGAACTAATAAATAAAAAAAAATTTAAAACAGATTGGGGCCAAAGTTGAACGAATAAAGAGGATGTTCATTCCCTTGGGTAAATGGGTTGCCTACTTTAAAGAGAAGGATGACAGTTTCACTTTTCCATACTTTAGGGAACCCTCCCAAGCAGAAGGTTAGGTTGAAAATGGAGGTGATAGGGGCTGCAATATTAGGAGAGGAGAAGAGAAGAAGTTTATTGTCAAGGGAGGCTATTATGGCTGAACCTCTTACAGGGGTTAAGGGCTAGCAGTGTCTTTATGGTGGCAGAAGGCATGGTGAGTGAAGAAGAGAAAGAGAGAGAAAGGAACAGAAGGGTAAGGGTAAGGCTAGGGGCAGTGGGAGTGGGGTGAAGGTAGATAGAATGTAACAAGCAAAGGAGATGAAGATGGTGCAGACAAAGAAGCAAGATCATTAGGGTCAGTAATAATTAAGTTTGAGGACAAATGGAAGATGATGAGCAAGAGGAGAGAACAAAGTAAATGAGCTTCAAATCAAGTCAAGATTTTATTTGCATGCACAATTCCATCAGATTAAAGTGCGGTAGCCAGCCCGCTGGCGCAGAGGCACGGTGGCTGTCTGCGGTGCCGATCACCCGGGTTCTGGAATGGATCCGAGTGTTGGAGGGTCGACTGAAGGAGCAGGATTAAGCATCTGTAGGACTGCTCTCTTGCTCCGGGGGGGGAAGCGGGTTGAGTGCTCGGCACAATGTGGACCCCCAGCGGAGGCTGGAGGCACCACACGTCCCCACTCTGGGGGAAAAAACACATAGAAAAAAATCTCTTTTAGCTTCCCGCTAATTAGCCAGCTCCAGTTTGCTGACCTCTCTGGCCACCTAACTCCACTACGGTGGCCCTATTTGGAAGGGATCAGTCCCGAGCATGTGGGGATCAGTGGCTGGGGCAGGGTGAACATTGCTCACGGGGTTAGGGGAAGCCAGAGGGCCAAAAATAGAATTTAAAAAAAGTGCTATACATCCTAAAATGAATTCAAAATGTTACATACTTCAGTAGATAAAATACAATAAAACATCTTAATAAATATCAATCAGATAGTGGAAACAACTAGGCTTGACCCTCATCCAGAAATGCCTGGCAGAAAAGATATGTTTTTAGTTCAAATTTGAAACTATCAGCGGTCAAGCATTCTGTAATCTGATGAGGTAGAGCATTCCACAGGATTGGGGCTACAAAAGCAAATGTGCACACCCCCAAAGTCTTTAAGCGGACCCTAGAAACTGGTAGTATTCCCTCATCAGTGGAATGAAGTGGTCAGAGGGGGCAGTAGGGGCACAGGAGATCCTGCAAGTAGCTAGGTCCCTGTCCATGTATGAACATACGAAGAAGCCAGGAGAAAAAAGTCATTTAATCAATCAAGTCTGCTCATGTTGCATGGTCCACAGTTTGAGCTAATGTCCCTGCCCTCCTTTTCCACTCCTCCCATCCTCCCTCGATGATCTTTACCTTCCCCCTGTGCCTATCCCAGCCTCTCTTAAAGTTGTCCACTGTCTTTAATGAGATGACCTCTTCCAGCAGCACATTCCAAGTGTCCACCACTCTCTCTGTGAAGAAGTGCTTTCTGACCTCCTTCCAAAACACCCCTCCCTTCAGCTTAAGACTGTGCCCCCTCATAGGGCTTTATAGGTCAGTAACCTGAACTTGAAGGTGATCCACCACTGTACCAGCAGCCAGTGCAGGTCACCAAGCAGAGAAGTGATATGGCAAGATCTTGATAAGACAATCAACAACTTCGCTGCCGCATTCTGTACTAGTTGCAGTCAGTGGATATCAACTCCCGGTAGCCCTAGGTATAGTTTCATGCAGTAATTAAGGCACGAGGTTACAAAGGCATGAACCAGAGTTGGCATATCGCCATGCATAAAAAGGTGCTTAATACAAGCAATGTTCCTCAGATGGTAAAATGAGGTCTTTATGACTGCAGACACCCAAGATTTTAATGCCAGGCCACTGCTGAACACAACACCCAGATTTCACACCTGATTTGAGGTAAGCAGCTGGTCACCTCCAAGCCAAAGTCCAGAAGGTTGACCTGCATGCAACCCCATGCCTTGGTGACCTGGCTCTACTACCAACACTTCAATCTTGTCAGAGTTCAACTTCAGCCAGTTGGCATTCATCCAACCCTGAATCTCAGAAAGGCAATTGTTAAAGACTGAGACCATTCCACCCTGTTTGGGCACAAAGGACATGTAGAGCTGTGTATCATCTGCATAGCAGTGAAAATTCAGCCCATACCACCTAATAATGTCTCCCAACAGAGGCATATACACTGCTAACAACATGCGGGACAAGATGCAACTTTGTAGAACTCCACATGACTTGGGGAGAGAAGCTGAGGATTAAATCCCCAACACTACCCTCTGTGTCCTGCCAGCGAGAAATGATCTAAACCAACTGACGGTCATACCAGCCAGTCCACAGAGGATTAGTAGGTGATCCAGCAACACGCTATGGTCCACAGTGTCAAACGCTGCAGAAAAATTGAGAAGGACTAAGATGGAATGACTCCCTTGATCTCTCGCTATCAGAAGATCATTCAGTACCCAAACAAGGGTGGTCTCGGTACTATGCCTCTTCCTGAAACTGGTTTGAAGAGGATTGTAGACATTGTCTGTTGTCAAATGATCAGCCAATTATGCCACCACCACTTTCTCAATAACCTTGCCCACAAAAGGCAGGTTAGAGATGGGTCTGTAGTTTGCTAAGCAGTCTGGATCTAGAGAAGGTTTCTTCAGGAGTGGTATTACTACCGCCTCCTTCAGGGGGTCCAGAAACACCCCTGTCTCCAGAGAACATCAGACTATACTAGCAAGGACTGAGCCAATGACTTCAAAACACCCTACTAGGAGGCATGTTGGGCCTGAGTCCAAACTACAGTAGGTCAAGTGTAATACCTGGATGACTTACACAATGTCTATGGTCACCAACTGGCCAAAATCAGACCAGATAGGTGGAATGTTTGCCACCTCTTGCCCATCACTGCAAGACCCATCTGAGTGTGCTGGACTGATCTCTGACCTGATGGTGTAAATCTTATCAGTAAAGAACTGAACAAACTCGTCACATCAAACTTGTGAAAAGGCTCCCCGTGACTAAAGACAGATTGGATTGTATGACCTATTGACAGTTCAGAAGAACTGAGATGGTCGATTACTTGCCACAGCAATCTTCTTAGGAACTCTGCCTTCTCACAGGAGCTTGCCAATTGATAGTCTTTATTATGAGCTTTCAATTTAAGTTTGCCATCCTCCAGACCAGATTTCTGCCAATGCTGCTTCAATCTTTGACCCCCTTGCCTCATCTCCTTCAAAGTCCCATCAAACCATGGGGACTTCAGGTGAAGGGAGTGGGGAAAACATGGACAGGAGCTAAGGAGTCGAGGGTCCCAGCCATAGTCTTATTGTAGGTTAGTACTAGTTCACCCCAGCTCCTCACACACACTCATCATGCCTGATAGGTCCAGTACCTCCATAAGAACATTCAAGATCAAACCCCTTAAAGGGCAGTACCACGCCATTTCTGTAGGGGCAAGTCTATTGGGGGTATCTAGAATCTGAACCTTAAAGCATGGTGATCTGACCAACCGACAGGTTCCAACACCAAATCAGTGCTCTCCATCCCAAGTAAGAAGACCAGGTCCAAGGAATGACAATGAATATGAGTTGCAGAGGAAACTGCCTGTGTAAGGACCAATGAACTCATTCTGTAAGTTGGAGGAAGTCTTGTCCAAGCTGCAAGAGTTCATCACTGGTTCATGCAATTTTTCAGGCTGTGTGTCAGTGTTGATGTGGGATATGGCCACCACTACACATTCAGTCACTTCACTACCAGTCAAGCATTGCTTGTAAAGTGTTTCAGGATACACTGTTTATGAAAAGTACTATATAAATAATAATAATAATAATAATTATTATTATTATTATTATTCCTCCTTCTTCCTCTTCTTTTTCTTCTTCTTCTTCTTCTACCCAGGCATTGAAATCCCCCAGAATTATCCATCTGGGGGATTCTATCACCTGGTTGGAGTTGAAGTCTGCTACATCCTGCATAAATTCCTTCTCACCACTGGGTGGACAGTAAATGAGAAGGATCCTGCAACCTCCACCTGCAACCATGATGTATTCAAAGGATCTGGCCTCTTCCACTGGGATGGCTACAAGGCCCAGGTCCAATTTAAAACAAATGGCAACTCCCTGCCCCATTGATCTTTTCTCAGGCAATGTATCACCAAGTACCCAGCTGGAACTTCTAATTCTAATACTGGGCCAGCATTCTCATCCAGCAAGGTCTCAGTGATGCAAGCCAGATTGGTCATGTCAACAAGATCAGCAATAATTGCTGTCTAGTTTTTTTATTAATCTGGCATTGCACAATGCTGCCTGGGCAGGATAAGCAGACAAGGCAGACCAAGTTCCTTGTTCACTTAGTGTGGAACCCTTGGGTATGGTAACCCAGGCAGGGAGGTCCCCTTTCCTGGACCCATTTGTCCCCTGCGCATCTTCTCATTCCCATTACCGCAATCCGCCCACCCCACTCCACTCCCCCACCAGGCATAGCCAACCCCCATTTCCTCCCTCTCCTGACTATCCCAAGTGCCTGGCAGCACCTATACACTGCAGGAGTAAAAGATGGATAGTCAAAAGGATGGAGACAACTGAGCCTGGTGGGAGAGTAGTGCCTGACCACTGGTGTCCTCAGTCAGCATATTACAATTCAAATACTAGGCTAGCAACAACTAATAATGCAAAATCACTACAATAATTCACACATACGTTCATAATCAAACCATGTATGCAATATTAAACTTCAGAATAACCCCCTTTGACCTCTCATCCATCTACACCCACATAAATTCAACACATACTTCCCTAACACACACTCCTACAATGCAATAATTTACAACAATAACAAAAATGAAAATAACAAAAATAACCCCCAACCCCCCAGTTACAATAAAATCCCCCCTTCCTTCCCATTGGTGAAAAATAATGTCAGGAGAGTTCATGGGTAGATGATAACCAGTAAATGTAATTTAGAATTGTTAGTCTTTGGTGTAAAGTCTTATTTATGGATTAAATGTGCAGACAGTAACTTCTGTTTAAATTAATGTCTAACGAGCTCTCACCTCCATTGGCAAAGTCCAGCAGCCACCCAGTACTTAAGTACTTGCACTACCTAGTACTGGGTATTTTCCAGTAGACAAAAGAAAAAATATAACTATTCCTGGAACTCTCACTACTAGTTTCCTAGAAGTTATATGTCAGTGTAAATCAACTGTTCAAATGATATCTGCTCAAATTAAGTAACTGTGCTAACTTGCTCTAACCCCTGTCACACTTGAATTCAAGTGCCAGTTCTTTCTTCTGTCTTCTATGCCAGTTCAGAGATCTCCAAAATAAGATTCTTCACTGCTTGAATAAGGAAATGGCATACCGCTCCCAGACCCCACTCACTCCAACAATTAATGAGACAGCGATGGCACCCACCAAGCAGGAGATACTGTGGAAACTCCAATGGCCAGTGAGTGGGCCTGGAAATGCTAGAAACAGTTGCCTAAGATGACTTATCAGTGGTGGGCTATCCTCAAATCCTGGCCACCTCCCGTGACTCATCCACGGCAATCACCACCTGTGACAGGGAGCTCCTGCATCTCTTGAGGACCGACCTTTTCTTAAATCTGTTGCAACAGTTCTTCTATTTCCTAGCCTAATCTATTATTTACATTTTCTAGTCCATAAGGTTTGCCACCTATAGGCACCCCCTTCCCTTTCTTGACTATGCTATAGTATCATCTTTAATTTTTCTTTTCCCTCACAGGTCCTTATACAGGGAGGTTATTGTGGTGACCTCTGAGCTGATATAAGACAACAGGTTGTGTTTATCATTGTTTGATTTAGTATGTAATAGAACTACTATGGGATAGACATAAAGGAATTCTGAAGGTCAGGGGTAAGTGGCAACAGACTTCTTGGAAAACATAAACTGAACTTACAAGCTTAAATTTTTTTTTTTTTTTTTTTTTAAATGGGCAGACTGGGTGGGCCATAGGCCCTTATCTGCCAACACTGTCTATGTATGTATGTATCTATGTCAGAAAATACTTTGATGTATACACCTTGTGTTTATGAAACCTGTAAATGTTGAGAATACCATGGCACTAGGTGTTTTTGATAAAGGGAAAAAGCACTAGTTGACTGTATTATGAAACTTAAGTTAGTTGTGCTATTTAAAATGCATGTAAATTGCTGTAAACTGAAACAAACTGAAATGTCATGGAGACTTACATATATCCCATGATGCTTTGCATTATGGAAGTATGTGTGATGTTGTGTTTCTTTGAAACTTGGTTTATAATCACTGCCCTTTGAGGTAACCCTTGTTTAAGTGCTTCTGCACTGAAGTCCTTTGTTTTTAGCTTTTTTTTTTATTTGAGCCCCCACTACGCAAGCAAACATGGCCCATATAGAGGTGGAGGCTGAATCTCAACTGCTAAATTAGATCAGAGATCAGTGTCAGTAGGTGCTGGCTAAGTGCAGAGAAAGGACATATATAGTCTATTGCTGCAGATTGATGTACTGAAGAAGGGTTATGCCATTGCTTAAGGTTATCTGCTGCATTTTAAATAAACATCACACAGAGATTGTGCATTGAACTTGAAGTTCGGTTTCTGGTCCATCTGTTATCCTACAGCCCTTCCACAGACTTGGTGTCAGAAGTAGGATAACTTATGGGAAGTGTCTGGACTGCCCGAAGAGGGACATTTTCTAGTGGATATTTCCCAGATATTCCAGGTGGATCATTGCACCAGGAGTTGCCGGAGAAGAAAATCTGTTGAGTTCTGACCAGAACAATGGCTGACAGCCTGGGAGAGAAGCTGCTGCCTGGACTGGGTTGGGAGCTCAGAGGATGGCCTAACCTAAAGATGACAAAGAGATGCAAAGGGGACAAGGAACTACTGTGCTGTCGAGGCAGACCAGAGGTGCGAGACAACACACATGAGGTGGATACCCTGATGAGGATGATCCACTGGATGAGTCGGCAATGGCTGGAAGCAGACTGACTATCCAGAGAGGTGGAACACCAGTGCCAGGCACTTGAGAGGTCCCTGTTGGAGAGTTTGGATAAAGAGTCAGAGGAGGATTTTTCATGGGCTCAGTTTTAGAAGGACGCCCTGACTGAGTAGGATATTTCTTTGTTACCTTTGACGCTAGGAAGTTACCTGTCGGAGGTCGAAGATGCAAGTATGGAACTTGAATGTGAGACCCCAGGTAAGACTGTGCCTAGTAATATTGTGCTGGTGTTGAAGACTCCAAGCAAGCAAACAAGAAGAAGCCTATGAGACTGAAGGGACTTTTTTTGTATTGATGCAGCTAAATCTATTTAACAGTATTGACTGGGGTATACTGCAAGCTAAAGATGCTAATATTGCCAAAATGTTACAATATATTAAGAGTCTGAGGTGGTACATGTGTTTTATTCTTTTCTGAGGGAAAACCTACCAAGGAGGATGTAGGTAGAAAATGAATAGGGACCTGTGTTGGAATAACACCCAGAGTGTCTACCCTCAGGTATCTGAATCTGTAGCAAGTTAAATGAATCAAGAGTTGTGGGTTTTTATAGAGGGGTTGAACCTAGGACTGGGCCCCTGCTTAAAACTGACATATCTGGTGGGGTAGGAGCAGGTAAATACTCAACCCAGAGAAATTGTTTCGATGGTACTGGACTTTACAGCCATCCAAATTTTTGGTTAAGAAATATGACGGAATTTCCCTAAAAGGAGATGGGAAAGTATCGTTAGTCTCTGTTGAGAAATGTGTTAATTAGTGGTGGGCAAAGTGGGCTCAATCTGCTCCGCGAAGCATTTCGCAGGAGCACAGGCGGATTCGTGGAGTGCTCCACAACGTGAAGTGGAGTACTTTGAGTTATAATGAGGACACAAAGTCCATTGGAAACAGCGACTTCACGTTACTTTGCCTCCACTGGTCACTACTCTTTCAAATTTAAGGTGAAGTACATTGGTGGCAGTTCACTTAGCCTCACTTCATCTTGTTTTTGAGCTCCGAAGGCAGATTTTGCAGTGATTCATGGGAGTTCAAGTCACATGGGCTCTATATTGATCTACACAGCCTCAGTTCGAGGTAGTATGAGTAGGAAGGAGTAGGAGACAGTGTACTCTGATAGCTGTCTGTAGGAATCTTTTAAAAGCTGTTCAAAAAGCATTTTTTGCTTTTTTTGGGATCCAACTGTAGTTCATCGATTGTAGGAAACCATCCTGTGCTCACATCATCGAGTGTTTTTGTTTATATGTGGATTTTGAATGTAAATTTACAACATTGAGTGTGTGTGGTGAAAGACAGTGACGTGTGCTGTGTGGGAGAGGGGCGTATCTGTGTGTAGGTAGATTTAAGTTGGAGAACTAGTGATTTATTTGAGTTTTGGTAATATTTTTCTTTTATATAACTGACTGTGTTACTGTACACATAGTAAAATTGTCACTAATAGTACAAATTTTCTTGCTGCTTGTGTGAATATGGTGTAGCATTTCATAAGGTCGTGTTGTTTAAATTACAAATTTACATTACGTGGCACTGAGTACACTGAACTTTTGCATTTGCATCTCATTCCTCATTCAGCATTGTACACAAAGTGTTCTGTGTTGTGTGTGCAGTGTTGTATGCATCAACTATAATACACCTTTTAAAATTTGTGACACAGATCAGTGTAAGTGCAACTAAGCACAGCAGTGGGAGCCTGCTATCCACTGCAGCTACCTGATTTTGCACTGCGATCGTGTTCTCTGTTCTTAGTTTTGCTGCTTGTAGTGCTGTAAAAATCAGCACTCTCTGTATTCAGTGCCCCCCCATCCCCACATTGAAAAGGTATTTTTTACCAGACTGGATTGTTTTTGTGACCCGATCAGCACCACTGGTTACTGAAGCTCTTTTAATTCCGTGACAGTGTTACAACACAGTAGTCTCTTATCTGTTGCTGAAGCCACAGTTGTTTATTTTGCTTCACATCCAGCTAGCAACCCTCCAGTCAGAAAGTGAATGTATCAAAATCTGAATTTGGTAATAATATTTGTGGTTGATCCCCCAAAATGCCTGCAAAGAGATGTGCAAGTAAAGCTGTTTCTGGCCATGGCAATGTTGGCAGTAAGAGGGTCGGTGGGCGTGGTAGTAGTACATGGATGGAGAAGTGCAATGCTTATGTGAGGAAAGGTATTTCTCCTGCAACGTTTTTTACAGCCCAATCAGCAGCTTCACTGATAGTTGGAGGAGTTGATGTTTTCCCAGCCAGTGGTGTTAGTGTTACTGATGTTAGTGGTAGTGGAGGTAGTATTAGCATTGTTGCATCAAGTTCTATTCCTACCAGTGTACCATATCCAAACGTATTGAGTGTGAAGCAGTGCAAGTGAGTGACAGCGCAGATGATGTCACACTTCCCAATAACATCTCATTAACTGGGCATTCCCGTACCGTGTGCCCCACTGGTATAACTCCCTCCTGCCAGTGTCTCAAACTCACTAACCTTAGCTTGCTTTAGCCCAAGCTCAGAAACTTCCTGCTTAGCTCTATGAAATGCAACTGCTGCTAGCCTAGTGTAAAAATAATATATATACTCTGTTGACAATGCTCACTGAGACGGCTCCCCCCTTCCTTTCCCTACTAATTCCTCCTCCCTATCTCCCTCCTTCTACCCCACCAGCTCTCCCCGACCATAAGTTTTGCACCTTTGTTATCTTTTGCTCTGGAGATTGTATTCTAATGTAACAAAATTGTAATTGAACTGTAACTTTTTTGCTTGTAAGTACTGTGTCCCTTGTACTACTGTTCTGATGTCCTCTTTGTGACGAGGTACCTTTGTAAATGAGCCTCTGGCTCAAAGGGTTCTAAACTGATGTTTAACTAAATAAATAAATAAAACTGAACCTGATTCTGATGATCATGTCAACGATAGCATACAATGTGATATTCCATCCACCATGGCACTTAACGTCACTCATTTTCCATGCAGTGATTCATAGTGTGGTGAAAAAGTATCAGGTGATGGTGGTGTAGATGCTGATGATGAACGTGATGATGCTGATGATGATGATGTTGCTGTTGTTGCAACATGCAGTCCACATGTTAGCATCCAAGCAGAAGATGTGGATGTGTGTGACAGTGACGTTGATGAATATGATGATGATGTAATTGACCCCAGTTGGGAACTGGAGAAAAATAAATTAAAAGTGGCTGTGTCTGAATCTGTTTTCAGGAATCACCCCCCCCCCGTAAAAACTTGTGATTTACCTATTTTAGTGGATGATGATGATGATGACGACCCAGTACTCAACATGTGCGTGTGAGTCGAGGTAAAAAGGGGAGCCATCTTGGGACAGGAGAACAGCATGCAACAATTGCTATGCACAGTGTGACCTGTTCACACACTGGTGAGAACATGTTGGACATGCTATTGACTGAAATTGACAGATGGCTAAACCCTCTGTCCCCGAGAACTGGGTTCACAGCAAGTAACAATGGGTCAAATGTGGTGAAATGCATCACAAATGGTGTTTTTTTTTCCTGTTCCGTACATGGCCCACTGTTTAAATCTTGTGGTTCAGGAGTTTCTGCAGCACCCTGACAAAAAGGAAATGCTGACCATTGCACGACGTATCTGCTCTCACTTTTGAAGATCTGGAAAGGCCCCGTGACCAGCGTCTATGACAACTGAACAGTGGCACCTTATGGACTTTGTAATAACAACTTTGCAACCCTTTTGAACATGCCACACAGGCAGTGAGTGGTGAGTCTGCCTCCATTAGCCAATCAATTCCACTGCTGCAGGTGCTGAGGCAGACACTGGTGAATGTACAGCATAGCCTTGATGTTGTCAGAGATGGTGGTAGCAGTATGTTGCTGCAACACATGCTGATGGTATTCGACCACAATCTTCACACTGTGAGCATTCAGTGTAGTGACAACTTTGCCATGGCAACAATGCTGGACCCATGATACAAACGTGGAATTGCATCAGTACTGCAGGGAGGGCCTGAACAGGTAAAAAATATCAGTGGTCAGCTGGTTCATTTGGTTCATGGGGCACAGAAGTCATGTGCCAAGGTTTGCAAACCTCAGCAGCATAATCCAGCTGAAGGTGTAGCTGGAGGACCAGCAAGCATATCATGCAAGGGTAAGGGAATTGTAGTTCCTGGTGATCTGTCATCCAAAGTGGTTGGCGTCAACCTGCTTTGGGAGGCCTTGTCCCAAGTGGGTATTTGTGAAATCAATGATTCCGGGAAACAGGCTGATGCATCAACAATTGGACTTAGCACAGAGAATGGTTGAGTTATATTTGTCTGAAAACAGACATCTGACAATAAGTGAAGATCCTCTTTTGTACTGGAGTGGAAAGGTCATTGAATGGCCAGAGCTGACTGCAGTGGCACTGAAGTACCTCACATGCCCACCCTCCAGTGTAAGTGTTGAAAGGGTATTCAGCTCAGCAGGTGCAATAGTCAGGGATCATTGGACAAACCTGTCTCCTGTAAATGATAGTCTGCTCACATTCATTAAAATGAATGAGAAGCACATACCAGCACAGACTGCAGCCTCGGTATTCATATCTCGGTCTAGTCATTGTGGTTTTGCGAATGTGGAAATGGAGCATCCTGGTGGCACTGGTAGTGGCTGCCTGAAGCGCCCACCACAGATGTAGATGATGACACAATAGAAAAGAATTTCCCAGTGGTCAGACTTCAGACATCGATGACTGTGAGGGCAGTTTTCTTTATGAGGATGATGATGTGGTTAATGTTGGCAGATTTTAACTCCAGTATTTAAAAGGTGATGTGCACACCCCGCTGGACCACCACCACCAGGACTGATGTTATCCAAGTCGGCTGCCACCATGAGTCTGTCTGCCCCCCACGGACCACCACCACTACCGGGACTGATATTATGCAACTCTGCTGCCACCATGAGTCAGTCTGCCCCCCACAGACCACCACCACCACCAGGACTGATGTTATCCAAGTCTGCTGTCACCATGTGTCTGTCTGCCCCCCACGGACAACCACCACCACCAGAACTGATGTTATCCAAGTCTGCTGCCACCATGAGTCTGTCTGCCCCCCACAGACCACTACCACCACCGGGACTGATGATATCCAACTCTGCTACCACCAAGAGTCTGTCTGCCCCCCCCACGGACCACCAGTCCACCAATGCATCACCGCCACCAGCTTCTTAATATTTAAACCAAAAAGTGAGTATGTGCACTCATGTTTGTTATGCTGCCTCACTTCCTTAAGTTGTCTGTTTTGTTTTCTGTAGCTTTTCAGAGCTGCAGTGGCAAAACACATACAGTACACTTCTTTTGTTTCTTTTACAGGAGAACAAAAACAGGCTCCATCGCTATGCCTCATTGGGAAAGATGCTGTAGCTATACCGTACAGAGATGAACTGATGTAATGTCCATGTGAAAGCCATTCTGGTAAGTATGAGGATTTTATTTCAACCGTTTTATTGCTTTGTAAAGGCTGCTGCAAATATTGCACACAACAGGTTGTCTTAGTAGTTGACAAGATGTGTCTCTGAAATGTAACTTGACAATAGGGATTGAGATTTGAGAAAAAGGGAGGGACACATAACAATGAAGCTGTAACTTTTAAGAAGTCATTCATTTCTTTTTTTAGGAAAATTTGCGATACTTTGTTGTTCTGTCAAAGTGGCCTTATCCAAAAAAGTTTGTCAACATCGGGCACACTGATCCCCTGAACCAAGCCTGGGCACACTTGCAACACACAGAAGTCATTTCACTCGATGACCATGACCATCATTAACAACCAGACTCCAGAAGGATGCTGATGAAATCTGTGAAGAAGTAAAACAATAAGAAACTATTACAGACAAAACTGAAAATATGATCTCCCCCCCACCAAAAAAGAAAATACTTACCTTCATGTGCTTGAGAGTTATCCATTTCCATTTAAGTGCAAAAAATTCTCATTGAGCACTGGAAGGTGCATAGCAACAGTTCGGAGTCACTTGTGAGATGCAAACCAATAGCATGAGTACATGTCCATGTCAAGTTCAACCCCCCTCATCATCACCTACAAAATACACAACCATATACAGTATCTATAATATATATACACCAGCCAAGACTACTATTACTGTACATCCAAAGGGCACCTTTCAATCCGGTTGAGATGATCACTTTTCACTTTTCTGCACACGAGGAGGAGGACACATTGTGGGCCTGCAGAAAAAACTTGGGGACTCTGTGCCACCACTGCACGCATGACTGAGTGTGCCATTAATTCTGGGGCACTTTGTATGTGCTGAAACAGTCTCTTTTCACTTTGTTACCACTTGTCAATTTTCTGCACACAAGGAGGATGCATTGTGGGCCTGCAGAAAAAATCTGGGGACTCTGTGCCACCACTGTGCGCATGACTGACTGCGCCATTAATTCTGGGGGACTTTGTATGTGCTGAAACAGTCTCTTTTCACTTCGTCACCACTTGTTAATTTTCTGCACACAAGGAGGATGCATTGTGGGACTGCAAAAAAAATCTAGAGACCCTGTGCCACCACTGCACGCATGACTGAGTGCACCATTAATTCTGGGGGACTTTGTATGTGCTGAAACAGTCTCTTTTCACTTTGTTACCACCTGACAATTTTCTGCACACAAGGAAAATGCATTGTGGGCCAGCAGAAAAAATCTGGGGACTCTGTGCCACTTTTGTGTGTTCTGTGATTGTTGCTGTGAGCTCATAGTCATGATGTTATAGTGACATTTTTACAGTTAAAGCAGCATTGCAAGAATGTCCTCACAGTTCTGAACTGTACTTTTTATGCTACTTTAAATTGCCACAGCAACCACTACTTACGTGCAAGTCATCAGTGACTTGAATGATACGATTCTTCTCACAGTTTATGTGTGCTTCTCTTACTCCTACTTTTTCATGTATGAAAACTAAATGAGCACGTCTTCCAATATTGTTCCAACCAGTTTTATATTCATTTGCAGCTGCTTTTCAATAACTATTGTTCTGTGGTGTCATATAAAACACTGACTGATGCATAACTGTTAGTTAACAACAGAAGTTATACATGACAACTACTTGATGTGATGGAAAAGCAGAGGAAAACAATGACAAAGATCTGGTCACACTCACTGTCAGCAGCACCAATTTAAAAGGAATGCTCCTTTCATTATTTTACACATGAAAAAAGGTAGTACAGCAGACTCAACTACTGCAAATTCTCATATCATTCCAGTCAAGTCAGGATGTAAGTAAAGGAAGTTGTAACATAGCATTAAAAAAATATAGATCAGAGTTATCAACAGATTGTTGCGCTGCTACTTTACAGACAGTCAACACATTACATAGTTATGGTGATGCACGTTAACTATTATGTGGGGGCATTACTACCACTGGAATATTTCTTGCTCCACAGAGTGCAATATATGTCTGTGAAAACCACCCATAATTTCATTACATTGAGTCACATGATGGAGGAATTAACAATCTGAAAAGCAACCCACATTTGTGCCACACTTCCTCAACAACGTTAAAGACATGATGACAGAGGCGCAGGTGCATGCTCCTATACTCAGATGTCCAGCAGCTATCCCAAGCAATGTTTCCTAATGTTATAAGGTTCACTTTGTGGTGAAATGTGGGATGTTTCCACTATCAAGCTCTTCTTACTGGAAATGTGGCCACATTTCACAACAAACAAACCATTAACATAAAGAAACATTATCAAACCTGACATTCCGATATTCACTGTAAGGAGCGGAGCACACACATGTGCTCTCCTTGCCATCATGTACTAATGTTGCTGAGAAGGGAGGCAGAATGTGGGCAGATTCTCAGGATGGGAATGCCTCTGTCACATGACTAACTTTAATGCATTTACGCATTGTTTTCAAATTAATTTATTGCACTATGTGGTACAAGAAAGATTCCCCTGGAAGGGAAAATGTGTATGATTTAATAATAACAAACAAAAAACACAAAACAATAGTACAACACAGTAGTGGGGTGGGGGCAGGGGAGTGGGTGTGGTAGGCCAGAAAATATTACCTGGACTTACTATGGCTGTGGGATGCCATGGTGGTCCAGCAGCAGGTGCAGCACTGAAAGTATTTGCTGCTGCTGTTCTTCCACTCTGATAACCTGCTGCTCCAAATCAGTTAAACGATTGGTGTTTTTCTCCAGTGCTGCCCACACCAGGAAGAAGTCAGACTGGCAAACAAGAACTGTGCCGGGGTCCACTGCAGCAGGTAATCCAGGGAGTGGGGCTGGTGGTGGACAGGGTGGTGCTGGTGGCAGTGGTGGTGGCGCACCTGATGTAGCCCTCCTCCTCCTGCTGCTGCAGCAGTGACTGCTGTGAGGCACATCTCCCACCCCAGCAGCACCCTCAGCCACTGCCACAGAAGGGCCAGCAGGTGGATGCATGGCCCCTTCCATGGCAGCCTGCCACTCTGCCCTGTGGTGGTTCATCATGAGGGTACACTGGCCGCTGGTCTCAAAATGTGTCCCAGGGGGACCACAGAGCACCAGCACACCACACACATGGCAGTGCACCACTGTGATGTCTCCTCCCATACAATTAAAAAACTCCCACACTGGGGAGCTGCAGGAGGGACCAGACACAGTACGCACTTGGTGGGCACGAGTCCCACCACCACCCACTATTGCTGGGGCTACCTCCTGTGGCTGTGGAGGTGGTGAAGGGGGTACTGCTGGAATGCCAAAAGCTTCTGCTAGTGGTGGTGGTGGAGAAGGTGGACGAGCAACTGCCACCAGTGGTATTGGTGCTGGTGCTGCTGCTGCTACTCCTGTTGCTTCCAAGGGTGGAAGCAACACTGGCCAGGAGTCTGGAGCAGTCCAACATAACACGACCACCCCACTCCCACGGATCCGCACTCCTCCCCTTCTAATGCTCCCATGTGCCAGTGACTCACATTCCCCAACTCCAACCTGACCCTCCATCCTCCTTGGTCCATGGGAGGACACACACACAGTCAGTCACACACACAAAACAAAAACAAAACCTATACAAAAAAATTCACTAACCAAAAAAATACTAACACAATAGAAACACTAAATAAAATAGCTTTTAAGAAAGCTGTTTGAAATAGCAGTAACAAGAAACGACTCTGAAAGCCAAGAAAACTCCTCTCCTCTCACAATTCTGCTTTCTCCCTGTACAAATGCAAAGGAGAAAGTGAAACTACTACTCTGACTCACTTCCTTCCTGCCTGACTAAAGCATGTGATTTGCAGTACTGCAGGCCATGTGATGTGCCTATTTTCTTCTCGCTTCACCTTACGTAATGTTGTGGCATGGTAATGATAAGGTGAAGTGAGCACTTGATGAGGTCCACTTCACGTTGTGCTCCACAGATGTGAAGTGGTCACTTGCATCCACTTCACAGGCAGATTTATAATTCGCTGCATCTCTAGTGTTAATGCCTCAGGGTAAGGCATGATGATATCCACTGTGTTTATGATGGAATGTTTATCATTAATAGGGACACTAAGACAGAGCTTCTGAAGATGGATAGTTGGAAGGTCCATCCATTCTGGGGACAGTAAGGTGGTAAGCAGTCTGCAATAACTGCTTACCTCTTAAGGTGGGGGGTATGTGACAGGGAGATCCTGCCACTCTTGAGGACTGACCTTTTCTCAAATCTGTTGCAACAGTTCTTCTATTTCTTAGCCTAATCTATTCTTTACAATTTCTAGTCCATAAGGTTGGCCACCTATGGGCACCCCCTTCCCTTTTTTGACTATGCTATAGTGTCCTCTTTAATTTTCCTTTTCCCTCACAGGTCCTCGTACAGGGAGGTTATTGTGGTGACCTCTGAACTGATATAAAATAACAGGTTGTGTTTATCATTGTTGGATTTAGTATGTAATAGCACTACTATGTCATAAAATACCTTGATGTATATACCTTATGTTTATGAAACCTGTAAATGTTGAAAATACCATGGCACTAGGTGTTTTTGACTTAGGTAACAAGGCATTTGTCAATGCTAAATGTTGTCATGCTGGCATTGCCTTTGGTAGTGCATTGTGCAAACACATGTTTGGCAGGATGTGAAAAATGACAGCTGTATGGGTCGTAAGGAGGTGCAAAAAACTGGCAGTGGTAAAAATGTGCCATGTAAGTGTTGCAAATATGTGAAGTTACAAGGGTGCATGGGAAATGCACAACACACACTTGTAACACAGGCATTTTATGGAGTTTTGGCACCAGATTTTCAACATAGGCATTTTAGCACCTCTACTCATGTACAGTGTCACTGTCATGTCCTGAAGCTGTCTCAAAAAGTGATTTTGCATGGCGACCGTGCTATTCTTCACCGGACATGCAGAAACACATTTTGGGCAGGATATGTAAAATGACAGCTTTGCTGTTAATCAAGAGGTGTGGAAAAATGCCAATGGTGAAAATGCAGAGTAAAAATATTACAAATGCACAATGTTATGAGCGTGCGTGCAAACTGCGCAATGTACGCTCATAACACAATGATTTTATGGAGTATCATCACCAAATTTTCAACATAGGCATTGTAGGACCTCTGCTCATGAACAGTGTCACTGCCATTTTTGCAATCTGGCCCAAGCACTGATTTCCTACAGTGACCCCGATATTGTGCACCAGAAGTGAGGAAATACATTTCAGCCAGGATGTGAAAAAGGACAGCTGTACTGTTCACAAGGAGGTATAAAAAAATGACAATGTTGAAAATCTGGCATGAAAATATTGTGAATTCACAAAGCTATGAGCTTGCGTAGCAACTGCACAACTCACGCTCATAAAATAGCCATTTTTTGGATTTTTCCACCATATTTGCAACATAGGCTTTTTGAGACCCCATCTAGTGCACACTGCCACTGTCCTTGCATTAATCAGTCCCAAAAGGTGATTTCACGCAGTGACTGTGAAATCACCTTTCAGGACAGATTAATGTCAAAACTGTGACAGAATTCATGAGGAGGGGTCCCAAAAACCCCATGATGAAAATTTGGTGCAAAAGTCCCAAAAATGCCCAAGATATGGAGCAAAATTGAAAAAACCTGATTTAGTCCATTATACAGCTTACCGGCATTTCCTCAGTTCACGGTCGGCTTTGAAGAGTGCAGACGTGTTCCCGGTCCAGCGAAGATCATCATGCCAGACTCTAGAGGTAAGTATGGGGTGGGGTGGGGTATGGGGAGGCAGGGTGCACAGTGGGTGGTGCAGGTGGTTGGTAGGGAGACTACGAGGGACCATTTTCTGTTAACAGGTACCATAAAAAAAAAACACTGATGTTTTTCTTTTTTACAGGTCATTTCTCTTGTTTGGGGGGGTACAGTAGCTGATGAGGGACTGGCACCCCAGTCAGCACAGAAGAAAGGGGGGACATAATGCCAATGGGGAGAGTGCTCCCCCGTCGGCACAGTATAATGGGAAGAGGTGGTGGATGCTGATGGGGATTGGGCACCCCCGTCAGCAAACAACAAGGTGGGGGCCACATTCTGCCAGTGGGGAGTGGGCTCCCCCATCAGCACATACTTCACAGGGCACGGCAAGCTGACCAGGGGATTGGGCACCCAGAAGTCGGTGCTGTCGACAGTGTAGCGGCCACTGTGCTGCCATGCTACTTGGTGGTGAGCACATAGGAAGGGTCTGCTATGTGTGACAAGCTTTTCTTGGATTGCAGTGGACCTTTCCTTAGATGTACTTGCCAGCTTAGTCTGCATGGTGTGGCATTGGAATGCAGGCTGATTGGGGAATGATGCCCTACTGAGTGCGTGCACACCGTGTAACCATGAATACACACTTCAAATCCTCACACTGCTGCAAGATGTTGGCTGAGCACAGTGCCAACATAAAAGTTACTAGTTGACTGTATTATAAAAATTAAGTTAGTTGTGCTATGCATGTAAATTGCTGTAAACTGAGACAATCTGAACTGTTACGGTGATTTACATATATCCCAGGATGCTTTGTATTATGGAAGTATGTGTGACGTGTTTCTTTGAAACTTGGCTTGGGGTAACCCTTGCTTCAGTGCTTCTGCATCAAGGTTCTTTGTTTTTAGCTTGTTTTGTTTTTTTCTTATTTGAGCTCCCACTACCCAAGCAAACAATGCCCGCATAGGGGTGGAGGCTGAATCTCAACTGCAAAATTAGATCAGAGAGCAGTGACAGTAGGTGCTTGCAAAGTGCAGAGAAAGGACATACATAGTCTGTTGCTGCAAACTGATGTACTGAAGCAAGGATATGCCATTGCTTAAGGTTATCTCCTGCATTTTGAATGAACATCACACAGAGATTGTGTGTTGAACTTGAAGTCTGGTGTCTGGTCCATCTGTTGTCCCACAACCCCTCCACACCACCAACAAGCAGCAATTTTGAGGAGAGTACCCAGGCAGACCACCAATTCTGACAGGACAACCCACACTCTTCTCCAGAGGATGGATCCAAAAAAATGAAGAGTCCAATCCAACAATTAGCTGTCAGCTCCGCAGAGCTTAAGCATGGTAGGTTCACAAAATGCGCACCATAGTTCATCCTGGCAATCCCGGTGATTCTTCAGTAACCACACAGATTCCTCTAATCCAAATGAAATTAGGTTTATAAGGGGACAAAAGAACAGGTGCACAGTCAACAGCTCAGGAATCAGAATATTACTGGATCACGTGATGAGCTGAGTCGAGTACGATGACTCCCATGCTGCTCCAAGGCCCCAAATCGTATTTTATAGCTTAATTTCCTTCTGGACCAGTCAGTTTCTGCGATCAGCATCCCTTCTTGTAATATAAATCACTGGTGAATGCAATTGGTGGTGATTTGATGAGGGAAAAAAGGTTTATTGGTGGTCTGAAGCCATTGCTTTGTGAGGCACTAGCAAGAATAGTTCGGCCTTGCCTAGGAGTAGGAATGGACTGTTAGCTGGAACTCCAGGCGGGGAGATCACCAGCTTCCAAGAGGCTGAAGCCCCAGTTCTCCACCCCAGATGATCCAGGAAGAGGGCTGGAGAACAAGAAGGGGTGAAAGCAACTAATGAGAATGAGGACCTGCAGAAATTTAAACATCTGCTGAGGGGTTAGTTGTAGACTTTGCAACTGTGAAGCCTGCACTGCGATCGCTTGCCCAGAGGACGGGAGATGCGGAGGTCCATATTACATCTTAGGAAAGGAAAGTTGCATCAGTGGAGCAAGAGCTGGCTATGGTTAGAAAGCAAATTAAAAAAATGGAGGAGAGGTTGGAAGATCAAGAGTCTCGGAGCCAAAGAAATAATTTGATTTTGGCTGGGCTACCTGAGAGGGCAGAGGGCTCAGACTGTGTTCTGTTCTTGCAAGATATGTTGCTTAAAGTGTTTGTCCCTACCCCATACGGAGAAACCTACAATCTAGAGAGAACACATAGGGCTCTGAGGGAAATACCACCACCGGGTGCTAGACCCCGGGTCATTATAATGTGTTTCCTTAATTATAAAGAAAAAATGTTTGTGCTGGCTTCAGTAAGACAAAAGAAAACAATACAATGGAATGGTGCCACCTTTTGGATGTTTCAAGACCAATCACCATCAGTAAGAAGCAAGCAGAAGGAATATGTAGATATCAAAAAGAAGCTGTATTTGGCTGGTATTAAATTCTGGCTTCAATACCCAGCTACCCTGGTGGTCAGGCTACAAACGGGAGAGAAAAGATACCTTACAGCTAAAGACACGCTGGAAGGGCGCGAGTGGAATTGCTGGATCTATTCAAGGCACCAAGCTGAGTTATCTGAGACGAATGGGAGGAATAAGCTGAACCTGGTTCGACCGGAACTGCTGACATGTTATTTGTTCAGATTTAAGATTGTCGTATTTAATTTATGGGTAGAACCTAAAGTTTGAATATGTTGTCACGAAACCTGGAGATAGAGATAGAAGCTAAAAAGAGTTTGGATAAGCATGGGCTCAATAGATGAAAACTGCAAGAAGGGACGTGCACTTCAGTTTGCTTTAAAATCGGTGTGGGACAGTAATATGGGGAGGAGGGCGCACAGGGGGGTTAACATTGATACAGAGGCATATATAGAAGCTGGGCATTCACCAAATGAGGTGGGAGGGCTACGGGAGATAAAAGGAGGGATTTTTGGAGGCCATCAAGTGGATTACAGGGGAGGATCTGGGGTAACGTGGGGAAGGGGTCCAATGTCTGTGGGACAGCAATTATAATAGGGGTCTGAAAGAGCAAGGTTGATTATTGGCTATTGGAAAGGTATACTAGAATTAAAAGAGGGACATGGAGGGTGTCCCCGAGAGCATTTGGAATTAGTAGGACAGGCCCGGTTGTGGAGATGGGGTTTTTTCCTTTCTCTTCTCTTTGTATCCCATTGCAGGTTTAGACTGTTCTCCAATTCTCCTAGCTGGGGACCCTGGGGATCCTCTCTGTCTACCCATATCTCAATGCTCCGGAGAAAGGGGCAGGATTGACCAGAGCTGGCTTAGGATAGGAGCCCTGACTTTAAGGACATTTTGGAGAGATTTGATTTAGAAGGGGAATTTACAAGTTAAGGGGAATGGCCGATGAGAGAATAGACTGGCTTTTAAATGCTTCCTATTGGCTATAATTAGGGTGAGAGACTGTTAGGGTTTCGGAGGTCAGAGAAAGGGGGAGGTCTCTTTTGAGAAACTGGACAGAGAGTATGGGCAGAGATGGGGTGGTCAGTTGACAAGCTAATTAGCTGAGGGTTAAGAGGAAGGATTTAGGGAAGTGGCAAATAGAGTAACGGGCTACCAAAGGCTTTGCAGGGTACTTAAGCAGTCCCAGGGAAGAGAGGTTCAGGGAGGGCAGGGGGCAGCATGGGGATGAGCTCATTGATGATCCAAGGACTAGAGGATGAGCGATCTAGGGATCGGGGGCAGGGTGTAAGGGGGGAGGATTGGGGGGACAGAGAGAGTGAGAGAGAGTGCCTGAAAGCAGTTGTTAGGATAGCAGGCTCAGGTAGGGTTCTGAGGGGTAATTGCCCCAATATCACTCTTTGACATGGTTAACGGTGACCCTTAAACTGGCCTCTTGGAATATTAAAGGGCTCAGGGGTAGACGCAAAAAGTTAGTAATTTGAAGCACTTGGACCAATTAGGTGTCCATATTGTGGCTTTACAAGAAACACATCTTTTGAAAGAGGAACTGAATAGCCTCAAATGACTATGGGTGGGACAGGTCTTCAGGGTAGGCAATGAGAGGGTCTCTGGAGGGGTGGCAATCTTAATTGGGAAATCCTGTATATACAGTGTTGAACAGGTGATTTCAAAGCAGGATGGTAGAGGGATCTATGTTTCGGGCCTTCTCTATGGTAGGGCCACCTTGGTGGCCTCCATATATGGTCCAACGCCCCCTAGTGTGGAGTTTTCTGCATCGATAGAGAGGGACATAGCTGGCTTACCGGGGCATGCTGTTATCTTTGCTGGAGATTGGAATGCTTATTCTGATAATAGTGAGGATAGGATCCCACCTGCAAGAGGACCACTGACCAAGGCCCAAATAGCTCTGAACAAGCTGTTAGAGGCTTTGTCTTTAGTGGACCTGGCACAGACCCACGCGGGTAGGCATTTATGTATGACATTCTATTCAGCGGTACGTAAGAAGCAATCTCGATTTTTTTTTTGGGGTGAATTGGGAGGTACTTATGGGGATTAGGGAACTCACAACAGAAGGTAGAATTTTTTCAGACCACTCTCCGATCTCACTAGTTTGGGAACCGAAAGTTGGCCAGACCTTTTCATTGGAGGTTGAGCGATGCACTATTGTCGGAACCTAGGACTAAGAATAAGCTTGAGGGAGCCCTGTGGGAAATTATTCAGCAACAACTACCTACAATGACAAATAGGAATCTGGCTTGGCCAGCCTGCAAGGTACTCTTTGCAGGGGTGGCTCAAGACCTGACAGCTAAAAGAAATAGGCAGTGGAGGGCAAAGGAGGATTTTATTTTAAAGGTCATTACCTATTTGATACCCCTGGAGGGATCGTTAGAAGAAATCGATGGAGAACTTAGGAGTTTAAGGAGGGAGCTGGAAGACATGGTGTCTAGTAAAATTGATTTTTGGTTGGAAAGGATTAATGCCAAATACCTCATGCAGGGAGACATTCCGGGTTGGCTTTTAGTGGCTAGAGTTAAGGAGTGGGAAGCAAGTAGAACAGTGATGGCTATTCGATATGATGGGAGGGTAATCACTGACCCCCAAGAATTAGCAGATACCTTTGGATGGTACTTTAGGGAACTATACCAGATTAGTAGTGTAGTAGGGGAGGAGGAGATCCAGGCATTTCTAGAACAGATACCTTTGCCTGTGATAGACCCTTTACAGGCTGGGGAACTGATAGCCCCCAAAGGATCTGCAGAGATAACAGAGGTAGTCAAATCTTTACCTAGGGGCAAAACACTGGGACCAGATGGCCTCACAGCAAAGTTTTATCAGACTTTTATTCAGATTCTACAACCCATGCTCCAGGACTTTTATAACGCTATAATGCAGGAAGGGGTATCTCATTCTCCCCACTACTAGGCCTATATTACTTTAATCCCTAAAGTGGGGAAGCCTAAAGATGATCCAGCCAGCTATAGGCCTATTGCAAAGATGAATCAAGATATTAAGATCCTCACCAAAATATTGGCTAACAGAATCTGGCAGATAGCGCCTGGGATAATTAGCCAGGAACACGTGAGAGTCATGCAAGGGAGGGGGGTACATGATGCCTTGAGGAAGCTTCACCATATTCTGAATCATGCTGAGGATTCTCAGATTCCTATAGCCTTAATATCACTTGATGCCAAGAAGGCCTTTGACAGTGTCTCTTACCTCTTTCTGTTTGCCATAATGGAGAGGATGAGTTTCCTTGAGGGCCTCCTAAAGGGTATCAAGAATTTATATGCTGCTCTGACAGCAAGAGTCTTGTGCAATGTTTATATTTCACAGGAAATACAGTCAGAAAATGGGACGCGCCAGGGTTGTCTTCCTCTCCCCGATACGTTCAATATTTACTTAGAACCTCTTCTGAGGGCTATCAATAATGATAGACAAATAAGGGGGTGGTGATGGGGAAGGAGCTAAAATGTTCAGCCTTTGCAGATGATGTCCTGCTCCATTTAACAGACCCGGTTGACGGATTTAATAGGATCAGGGGTTTAACCGAGCAATTTGCTAGAGTCTCAAACTATAAATTAAACTTGGCTAAAACTCAGATTTTACCTTTGACGCCACATGTTTATAAGGCAGATTTTACTCAGTTCCATATTCAGTGGATGGCAGACAGGATGAGATACCTAGGTGTATGGATTACAAGACATTATGAGGCAGGGGTTGAAACAAATATGGGGGAGATAATCTTGGCTATCAGAGGAGTCTTAGTGAGATGGAATAAGTTACCTCTTAATTTTATGGCTAGGCTTGGGCTCATTAAGATGAACCTGTTGCCGAGGCTACTAAATCCGGTATACCTTGCCCCATATAGTATCTCTAAAAAATGGTTCAATCTGGTTAAGAAGTTAATTTCAGATTTTCTGTGGAATTGTAAACCACCTCAGAAAAAATATAGTGACTTACGTTTGCTTCCGGGACTGGGAGGAGTTAAATTGCCAGATATCCATTTATACTATGTGGCAGAGCAGTTGAGCTTAATGGCCCGGTGAGGTAGGTGTGCTGAGGGATAATTCTATGTTCCAGATTGGCTACAGTTAGAGACTCAAATATTGAGAGAAGCAGGTTTATCTTTGGAGGCGCCTCTATCTGCTAATTTGGTGGCTTGTCTTAAACAGAAAAGGGGAAGCCCAATTTTAAAGATGGCAGAAGCCTGGTGGTAGTTCTTATCTGTGGCCCAGAGAAAAGAGCAAATGAGGGCCCAAGAACAACCCCTTATGGGCAACCCTAGCGTAACCATGGGTAATGGAGTAATTAAGGGGAAATGGTCTAGGTGGGTGTTGGGTCTAAGCCTAAAGGATGTCATCCTTGATGGCAGGGTGGTTCTTCCAGCACAGTGTGATGGAATGCCCTTTTTTCATAGATTGCAGCTTACACAGGCACTTGAGGGAACACTAAAGAAAGTAGGGGGCCTCTCAGTTTGTTCATTCAATTAAGGTGAGCTGCAAGGAGTTGACCTGAAAACCAGAGCTTTGTCGCAAGTTTATAGAATTTTGCCGGGTTTTTATAGGTCGAGAGCTCCTATAATAGTGCCATTTTGGGATAATAAGTTAATGTCTCACCTTATTGACTGGGCTAGCATATGGAAGAGTAGAAAGTATATTGTGATACCCAAATTTAGGAGCCTGCAATTTTTTATTGCTTCTAATTTACATTTAACCGCTGTGAAACTGTATGAATGAGGCCTTAGACAGACAGACCAATGTTTTAGATGCCAAGCAGAAAGAGGAGACTTACTACATGTGTTTTGGGATTGCTGCAAAATTCCGCCCTTGTGGGATGAAATTAAAAGGCAGATGGATCCATTGTTGGACTACTCGAAGTTTATTACTCCGGAGATACAGTATGTATCTTGGGGGACTTCTTGCAAATTGAGGCTGCTACCCCTAAATATCATGTATCGCTGATGGCGATGATAATCAAAGTGTATGTGGTCCAGCACTGGAAGGATAACCAATTATATGGTTATATCTATTGGGTGGGGGACCTTATTGGAGCCCTATCTAGGATTAGGAGACACTTATGTTCAGAAGGGAAGACAGGGTCTTATGACAAAAGATGGGCAGTATTGGAAACAATTTCTTCCCACTAGGGACCATTTGGTTGGGCTTGGGTCTGCCTGTTGGGCTGTGTTTAGCTTGTGTTGAATCAGAATGAGATGATAGAGAAGCTAAAGGGATAGGAGGACTAAGTTATACAGAAAGAAGGTTTTGAGGGACTCTTCAAGGAAATAAGAATACTTGGCCTTCTATAAAGATGGGGGTTGGGGATTCTCTCTCTTGGGGGAGCTCAGGGAGGTATCACCCCTCAGGGGTGATTTAATATCTACAGAATGGGGCCAATGAGTTACTTATTAAGCTGAGGGAGCCATATAGGTCTGGGGGAAGGCGTTTGATTTGTAACTTATATGAGGATATTGCTTTTATTAAGGGGTCCTACTGGATTAAAGATAATTTGGGTGGGGGAACATCATTCCTGAGCTTGTACATAGTTATTGTATATAGTTTACACAGTCAGTTTTTGGGATGTGTGCCTGGTTCGCCAGGTTTTGTTGCATGTTTGTATTGTCTTTTTTCTTCTTAAATTGAATAAAGAGATGTTATAAAAAAAAAAAGGAATTGGAATATTACTCAAATGTTACTTAGACCAGCTTGTAAGGTATGGATAAAAGTTAAGCCACAACAATGGAGCATTATGATCTCAGTGTAATCCCTGTGATCCTTCTAAGCTTGTAACTTAAGCAATTTATAACAAACAAAAAAACAAATTCACTGCCTACAAAATAAAACCTACACTACCTATTCCAAATCACTAAAATTCCCTAACTAACCTACCCCATTCTTATCATTATTATTTCTTACTAAGAAAAATGCACAGTAAAATATAAACAAAGCCCAATTAAAACACTAAAAACTTGTCTCCTGCTAGCATGTAATGGTCAGCCAAGCACAGCTACCATCTTCATCAGAGACTTCTCATTTATAGTTTCCCAGAACCAAGATGGGAGACTAAGATGCTTCTGGAATAAGAAAGCAAACTACTTAGATTTGGCAACCCCTAGTAGCTCTGGTAGCATCTTTGCACATGAAAGATATATATCAAGGTCATTGGTGAGTCTGAAGCTTTATGGGAGCATCGTGCCAGGTTCCTTTTCTTGAGGTAGGTAAGCAATTCAGCTGTGATCTGAGGAGGATGAGCGCCCTTGACTTTGGTCCTTCTAAAAGGGGCATGTAAATCCAAGTCAGTTATAAATTCGGGAGGAGGGAGATATAGAATGGCAGTGTTATGTTGGTATCTACTGGTATAAAAGAACAATCAATGAAGGACAGGTCAGTGTGTAGAGTAGACATATCCAGCTATTTGAAATAATGAATTTGGATAATTTGGGGGGGAGTACTTTGAGCTACTGGATTTAATGAACATAGTAGACCATGTAGTAATCACTGAGGGCATCAGTGAGCACACCAGCTTCCACTATACAGTGGGGTGGGAAGATAAGACCCAATTAAGAAGAGATACTTTACAAGTTTTGATGTTAAGGCAAGTAGGATCAGAGATAAGTTGGAAGGCCTGAAGAAATTAAAAAAAGAGAACCTATGAGAAATTGTGAGGGAATATAAGAACTTGGGTCTTACCTTTTCACTAAACTAGCATATACATGATATTTACATACATTTATTTCTATTTTAATACTGGAAATTTTTTCCCCCATAAAGCATTTTTCCTCTGAGGTTATGGGTGGGCTTTCTTGCCCCTTCCACCTTTTCTGCCATATCCTCCATGGTGAGGCCAGTGAGGGAGGGTCACCTTCTCCACCCCAAAGACACACATCCAGATGGTCAGCTGGGGGTCCTGACTTGTGGAGCAGGCTGGAGTGGGCATTGAGGCCATATATTTTTGTTCTCATTTTTCCATGTTCTCAGTCCTCCCCTGATCATCAACATGCAATGATGCTAGGGGTGCTTGCATGTGGGATTGCCAGCTGTCCCCAGATGAGACTCTCTCACTGCCCTGCAAAAACAGCTCCATGTGGTGGCAGTGTTGCAGTGGTGTTACTGCTTCTCCCTCCATGGTATAGGAAAGCAGTCAAATGGATGCTCAATCCTCACCCTTCCTGATCGATTCTCAGTGACTAAAGTCTGGTCTGGGATCTGGGTTTCTAGCATGGTGGGAGGTGTGGGCTACTGGCCCTTAACCCTCCTACTGGGCCAGCTGTCTATTTTTTAATAACAGACACATACCAAATTAAAAACATGACATTACATACTATGTCTGTACCAATGTAAATTGTTGATAAAATTATATGCTTTCGATGGCAGAAGAAATACACTGATTCAGTACACATAGTTGTATGTCAGTCATTGTGTCTATCCATGGAAATACATACTGAACTAAATAAACTGAAAGTGGGAGCATAAAAGAATTGCAGTTTATTTGCATTCTGTCAGTGCAAAATTACATCACAGTATGGTACAAGGATAAATAACCAAAGATGCCCCAAAGCCATCCATTGTGACATATTGTGGAACAAAGTATTCATCTGAATAGAGCTGTGTGGAAAAAAAAAATGCCCAAGAAGTGCGTATGGAATGACCAATCTGATTCCCTGGAATTTTGTAAAACGTTTGTGAACATTCTGCAGAATTCCGCCACATTTTAAATTTCAGTTATTTCAGTATTTGATTAAAAGTACATATCCAAATAACATGAAGTTTGGAAAATGAATGGCAGATGATGTCTTACAAAAGTGTACCATACCTCAGAGTAATTGTTTGAAAGGGGCCAGAGTTATGGGTGGCCAAACATTAATCAAAATTACATTTTCAATTATTTTGAGATAATTTCAAAGTTTAGTATCCAAATTTCTCCAAAATGGCAGGATTTAGAGAAACATCTAACATGGGTATATGCATCACATTATAAGTCTCAAACTTTAATAGGACCTGAATTATATGTAGCCAAACATTTTGCCAACAATTTAGATTTCTGTAATTTTAGTATAATTTGATAGTATTCATTGAAATGTTATACAAGTTGACATGTATACAGGTTATCACTACATTTGTATGTGCACATAGGTCCAGATTTCTAGTTTCAAATAAGACTGAGTTACAGCCTACTAAACATGCTGCCAACATTTACATTTCAGTTATTCCCCTCTAATTTCAAAACAGCATATTAAATGTAATCAGATTTGAAACATTTAAACTACTATACCACATGGTAATTTCTGGAAGAGTTCATATTTGCAGCTTTATGTGGGATTGCAGTAAAAGTAGTCAAACTTTCACATTTAACAATTCAATGTTGTAAGAATGTAAACTACACATATGTAAATCCCTGAAATGTTAACAATGCACAATGCAATGCCATTAAAGTTGACAGGTTCTTAGACCTTACAAGGCAATGGTGTGTGTCAATGTTATTAATTGCTTGGTGCTAGAAATTGCAAAATAACATGTGTACATAATGTCAAATACCAAGAGTCTATGTTAAAATTATAGAATTTCATGAACAATTCCATAACACTGAAATTTACTAATTTCACACTTAGCCTTATCTGGGGCATTCTAATTAAAGGATAAGGGTTTTAAGGGGCAAGTAGTGCAGGGGGTCATCAGGTTCAATCGGAGCCACAGTTGCTGCTATTGTAAAAATTGCTCAGAAACTAGGTATACCAACTGGTGATGCATTGCACTGCTCGTTATACCACTCAGTGTGGCATGACATTTAAATCTGTGGTGTGGTACAGTTAGCTTTATTGTGTAATCCTGCTTTAATCCACAAGGTGGTGACAGTGAGTTGTCTGCCAGCTTAAAGTGCCAGAATTTACCTTTCTTCACTGTTTGTACCATAGCACCAGCAGGTGGTGTTTATTAATTGATACTTTTTTTAAAATCTACTGTTATTCTTCACCTCATGATGGTAGTTTCATAAAAAAAAGTTCCCACTCATCCCCCTTATCCCTGCTGCATCTGGTATCCCCCTCAGTATCCCCACAGAAGTAGGAACCATGAAAATAAATGATAAAAATTAGGTTCCTTCTGGTGTGTTCATCTTTCCTTTTACTAGTGCACCTGATTTTAGCCTTTGAATTACAGTATATTCCTCCTACAGCATGTGTATACAAACAGTTTGGGCAACACAGTGTCAAATCACCAAGCACAAGTAATCCAAAGGTTTATAGTGAAAAAAACTGCATTCATTCATCATATAGAAACAATAACACATATGGCAGCAGTGGTACAATGTAAATGTTTCACATGTGAGCATACGTTTTATCAAAGCTCCCTTTATTTAACATGATATACTGTAGACAGGCTAAATAATTAACTAACACAAACACTGTGCAGGTCAATAAATACATGTTATTTAAGCAATAAACACAACAGGGTGTTGGTGATGCTGGTTTTACCCACGCCTGGTGTGGTTCGGTTAACGAGGCCGCAGGCCGATTGAGTAAACCTCGCCAGGCGTGGGTAAAACCAGCATCACCAACACCCTGGAGTGGGTTATTGCTATTACACAATTGGCACTAAGTAAAAGTTTAAGAAAAAAAATATTAAAGAGTTTTGATTTTAAAAAATAGTGTTTTATTATTGATTTTTAGCTTGATATTCTTCCTCCTTAGACAAATAGTTCCTGTTGTAAAGTAGAAAATGGTGGAAGGCATCGGTCACTTGAAGTAGTGACACACACAGACACACTGAGACATGTTTCTTTGTTTTAATTTAATAATGTGTTTTTCCTGGGTGCATGAAAACTCTCGCCTCTGTCAAACTGTTTTTTATGGTAAACTTCTACACTCATCGTCCCTCCCGCTAGTCAAAACTGTCTGCATTATATAATTGGATTGATCACGTCAGTGAAAGCTTTCTGATAGCAAAAGACTGGGTTGTTGCCTGGCAGCATGAGCAACCACACCGGGTTGATGTACTGTTTTTTTTTTAATGTGCGGAAGTTAGAAGTGGTAAGAAGATGGAGGGACACTAAGAAATAGGGAAATCCGCTTCGGCATTGTAACGGGCAGTAATGAGGAGGCTGGGATAGTTGGCGGTGAGGAACTTCCATGTGGCAGGCGTTTTATTTTATTTTATTTTAAGACCATCCTCTGCTGCTGGCCCAGGCATAAAAAAGTATGCGGCATGGATTTTTGTTCTCACCTCTGCCTTGGGAGAGGGTGTGAAGTCAGAGGGCTCGAAGCGCTAACAGCTGCAGGATTTAATTGTGGAGCCATTGAGTGAAACAGAAGCAGCTGGCTGCGAGACGGTCAAGTGTGGAGCAGCAGTGACAGCTATGAGAGGGGAAAGCTAAGGAATTACTTTAGGTAAGTCCTTAATGGAGGAGGAGGATTGGGCTTTGCACTATTTACAAGTTGTTGAACACTGCAGCGTGTTTTCTAACTCCCGATTTCATCTCACTTTTGTGACGATTCAGTATTGCTGGTAAAGTAGTGAGATGAGATGGCGGCATTTGAAAATTAAAACAGGGATCGGATGATTTTCTTTTTAGGGGGCTTGAGCCTTAGTACAGCTGGCACTTCTTCCTGTTGGTGATGCTGAATTTTACAACAGGGAGATGCTGCAAGCTGACCAATGAGTGTAAGGCATTTTACTTGCTATTGTATAATTGGTAATTGTGAATGTTGTATTGGTGCATGAAAGAGAGAGAGAGTATGAGTGGCTTCTGGCTGAATTAGGTGCTTGTCATCACAATCACATTGAAAAAAATAAAACGTTTGCTTTCTAATTTGAATTTGGGGTAATTTTGAACAAATCTCCAGTCTATAATTTACCCCTTTGAATGGATATACTTGATCAGTTTCACACATTTTGAGTTCAAATCCATGAAGTGCAGGTGTTTTATTTATCTCTACAGTCAGTGTCCTTCCCCTCTATGAAAGGTTCCACTGCATGGAAGTGTATGTTTACAGTTTACTTGCACCGCCTCCATTCTTTTAAGCAAGTCAACAGCTAGATGCCTAAGCCAATCTATTTAAAAAATCTTGTTTGCAAGGAGAAACTTGGTGGCAATATGTTTTGACAGACTGCTCAGGCAGCATTTGTTGGAATTGAATCCATGACATTGTGGCCCTAACTCCATGAACTAGTGATGTTTTCTGATGCTGGTGGCTTGTGGTCATATATTCAATGTCTGAGTGTTTCATTAGTTGCCCCTATAATATTTAAAATGGCAAGTGGCATCTATAGATTTTAACTCACTTTTCTACCTGACCTTCCAATGCACATACTCCCAGCACTCATTCCCCCCACACACACACCAACCCCTACAAAACATCTATCATTGAAACTATGAATAATGTGAAAACCCACACTCTGATTGACACCTCCCGTTCCTGTTACTAGTGACTGAAAAAATAGGTAATCTACGATCAATTATATTTTATCAATCATCGGTTCCAGATGTGAGAAGTGTTTTTAATCTGTGAGTTGATTTTTGACAATGCCACAAAGTTTTTGCTAGTGTTGGTACAGAAGCAGCCACAGGCACTGCCAGCTATTTCCTGAAATTTCTGTGATATTTCCAGAAATATCTCATGCTTTCTCCATTTCCACAGTAGGGGCAGCAGAGAGAAAGTCTTTAGAAATTTTGAGAAATAGCTGGAAATAGCTGGCAATGGCTGTGGCTACTGCTGTATGTGGGTGCATCTAGGGTGTCATGATGTGGTGGGTACACTGTGTAGGGGGTTAAAATGCATGTGCATTCAGATGTGCACTGTTTTATTTTTCACATATTTTGATTTTAAAAATTCATACGAGGAGCGATATCTTATTTTCAAAGTTGGATGTGCATTGGTATGGAAGGGGACACCACTGGAAATAGTTACATCATTTTCACTGATGCTGAATGTCTAGGACAGAATGAGCAACTCTGTCACTGATTTGTCACTATTGTCTTTCCTAACTCTCCCTCCATGAAATGCAGAAAATTGGAAATGTTCTCCTCTGCAATTGTGTTACCACCTCTGACCCTCAAAGTGATCCACAGAATACATGCGATGCAGTTTGTAGACACTAGTGTTTAAAGATACTTTATTCATTGAACTTGTCACATATAGGATTTCTCCTACTTCAAAGATTGTGAAGCCCCTCTGTCTGCAATGAACACTACTCCCACCAGCTCCCCCTGCTTCTACTTCAAAGCAGTCAATGCTCACCAAGTATGCAAATATGTTATCAAAGTCCTTGGTAAATCAAAATTCAATAATGATTCCCTCAATCTCAAAATCCTGTCTCTGGCACTTGATCAAGTGCTTAGTCCTCTGATCAGAATTTTCAGCCTCTTCCTCAGCCTTAGCCAGTTCCCAGACAGATGGAAATCTGCCACTGTCACCCCAATACATAAAAGTGGTGACAAAACTGCCCACGATAGCTACAGACCTATCTGCTTATTACCCCCACTCTCCAAGGCACTAGAATGCATCATCTCGGACCAGTTCACAGAATACTTGGATACATACAACATCCTGTGCAAGCAACAACACGGGTTCCATAAAGGTCACAGCACCTCCACAGCCCTACTTAAATTCACTGGTGCAATCCACAACGCACTTGATTCCGGTGAACTACTAGGCTCAATCTACATTTACTTAACTAAAGCCTTTGACACCATCAATCACCGCCTCCTACTTGTCCAGCTTCAGAACACTGGGCTGTCAACCGACACCATTGGCTGGTTTAAGAGCTACCTTGAAGAACGGTCCCAAACAGTAAGAATTGCTGATACACTCTTGGAGCCTAGACGGTCCACTCGAAAGTCCCCAGGGCTCCATTCTGGGACCCTCCTCTTCAGCCTATTCTTAAAAACTCACTACCGGACAGCTGCCCAGAACAAATAATTCTCTACGCCGATGATGCTGTGATCTTCACCTCGGACCCTGATCCAATCCAATTACAAAGTAAACTTCAACGTGCCTTCTCCTCCATCGAATCCTGGTTCCTAAATCATAAACTGCTTCTCAATCAGAAAAAAAACAAGTCTATGGTCTTCTGCAGCCACCACAACAAAAACAAACAACTCCACCTCTCCATTACAACTCAACAAGGAGCCATCCTAGAGCAAACACAATTGTTCAAGTACTTTGGCATTACTCTTGATCCCCACCTCTCATACGCTGTCCATATTAGCAATGTGGCAAAGCCTGCCAATGTGAGGTTAGGCATATTATTGTGGCATAGGAAACACCTAACCCCAGAAGCACTGTCAGTGGCCGTCCATAGAAATATAGAAACATAGAAACGTAGAATTTGATGGCAGATAAGGACCGCTTGGCCCACCCAGTCTGCCCATTTCCCTACCTACTGGATAAGCTGCAGATCCTAGTTAACCAGCAGTCTACTTCTTCCTACCCCTACCCCCAGAACTGTCTTTATGACTATCCCATGCATGCTTGAATTCCACACACTGATTTTGACTCCACAACCTCCTCCGGAAGGCCGTTCCATACATCCACAACCTCTCTGTGAAAAATACTCCTTAAATTACCTCTGGAGCTGCCCCCTCTATCTTCAAATTGTGCCCTCTTGTCCTTGCACACCTCTTTTTGAAAGATGCTACCTCTTGGACTTTGTTGATTCCCTTGAGGTACTTGAAAGTTTCTATCATGTCCCCCTCTCCCTCCTTTCCTCGAGGCTATACATATTAAGCTCATAAGTCTCTCTTCCTTATGTCTTCAGTTACGGGCCCTGCACCATTTTAGTGCCCTCCTCTGGACAGCTTCCATCCTGTCTATGTCTTTGCGGAGATCAGGTCTCCAGAACTGTACACGTACTCAGATGGGGTCTCACCAGCTGCCTGTACAGAGGGATAATAACTCTTGTTTTCTACTGGTGATGCCTCCCTATGCATCCCAGTATTCCCCAGCCCTCCTTGCTGCCTCTCACATTGCTTGCCCATCTTTAGGTCATCTGATACATTACCCCAGGTCCCTCTCCATTTTTGTTGTTGTTAGTATCTCACCCCCATTGTGTACTCTTCCCTGGTTTTGTTTCCCAGGTGCATTACCTTGCACTTCTTAGCATTGAATCTAAGCTGCCATACATTTGACCATTCCTCTAACCTTGCCAAGTCCCTTCTCATCCTTTCCACCCCACCCTGTGCATCAACTCTGTTGCAGATCTTAGTGTCATCTGCAAAGATACATACTTTTCCTTCCAGTCCTTCTGCAATGTCACTTATAAAGACATTGAAGAGGACTGTCCTAATCTGAACCTCCTGGTACCACTAGTAACCCTCCTTTCTTCTGGGTGGACTCCATTTACTATTACTCTGTGTCCTATTCTCCAGCCAATTCTTTACCCAGGCTGTCATCTTGGGACCCACTCCCAGGCTGGCTAACTTGTATTAATCTTTTGTGTGGGACTGCGTCAAATGCCTTGCTAAAGTCTGGGTAGGCCATGTCCACAGCCCTCCTGATCTACTACTTTGGTCACCCAGTCAAAGAAATCTATCAGATTCATCTGGCATGACCTTCCCACTGTGAATCCATGCTGCCTAGGGTCCTGTGCCCTCTGGCCTCTAGATACTCGACAATTCTTTCCTTTAGAAGTGATTCCATCATTTTCCTATCACTGAGGTTAAACTAACAGGTCTATAGTTTCCTGCTTCTGCCTTGCTCCTACTTTTGTGAGGGAATCACATCTGCCCTCCTCCAGTCCTCGGGTACCACCCATCCTCCCATGATTTGTTAAAAGGGTAGTCAGTGGTGTCACTAGTTCTACCCTTAGTTCTTTTAAATTCTGGGATGAATCCTATCAGGCCCCATTGCTTTGTCCAGCTTCCAGTTTTAAGAGTTCTTTCAGAACCTTTCTTCTATAAATGAGCTGGTATCAACTTCTGTACCAAGCGATGTTACTACTGTTTGTTTTATGTACCTCCCCTCTTCCTTTGTAAATACTGAGCAAAATATTTGTTTAGTATCTCTGCCTTTTCTCAGTCTCCCTCTGCCCACCCTCTCCCCTTTATCAAGCCTCACTATCCTCCCTTGGTCTTACTTCGGCCCCTGATGTACCTATAAAAGGTTTCATCCCCTTCTTAACTGAGTTGGCTATCTTTTCTTCAGTTTGGGCCTTTGCTGTTCTGACTGCCTTCCCAGCCTCCTTTTGCTTTAACTGATACAGTTCTCTGTCCTGCTCCTTCTCACGATTCCTTGTACTTCCTGAATGCTTTCTTTTCTCTTGAACCTTCCTGCCACTTCCTTTGAGAACCATAGTAGTTTCTTACATCATCTTGTTTTGTTTTATTTGCTTCACACAAAGGCTCGTTACCTCTGTGACGGCAGTTTTATTATTCTCCATTGTTCTTCCACCCTCCTTCCTGCCCATTTGCTAGTGCATTCCTTAGGCACTCACCCATTTTGCAAAGTCAACCCTCCTAAAGTCCAGTACTTTTGTCTTTGTATGCTTGACTCTATTGCTGTGTTTATTGTGAACCATACTGTTCGATGGTCGCTAGTTCCCAGATGGCTACCCACTTCTACATCTGTAATCCTCTCCATCTCCATTTGAGAGAATCAAGTCTAATATTGCTCCCCTCAGAGTGGGCTCCAGTACTAGTTGTCTAAGACATGCCCCTGTAGGGCATTTAGAATAACTGCACTCTTCAGTGGCAGCTGCAACTGCACTCCAGTTAACATCTGGCATATTCAGATCACCCATCAGCAATATCTCCCTTTTCTGCCATTCTAAGTATGCTTTCTATCATTTCCCTGTCCATTTCCTCCCCTGAGAAGGGGTCTGTCTCTAACCCAATGTCGTATTGTGGTGCCATTGCCTGTCTCCAAATTTACCCACAGTGCTTCTTCCCCTCCTGTTTACCCTTTTGTTCTGTTGCTTTATTCCTTCACTGATGTAAAGAACTACTCCTCCTCCTCTTTACCCTCCCTGTCCCTCCTGTAGACAGTGTATCCTGGTATGTTTATGTCCCAGTCATGGTTTGTGTGTACCATGTTTCTGTGACTGCCATGATATCAGATGTTCCTCCTCCATCAAGGCCACTAATTCAGGAAGCTTGTTACCCAGACCACAGGCATTAGTACTCATTGCTCTCCATTTTTTGATGGCTTTACCTTCCGTTGCAGCATCCCCCACTGACCGTTCTACCTCAGTCTTTTTCTAATTTAGTACCCTGTTTTGTAGGGAGAGGCTGGGATTTTCCTGCTGCTTGTCAGTCCAAAGCTCCATTGTCAGCATCATAGACTATGGTCTTATCATATATGGGTCTGCAACTACCACTGCTCTCAAACATATCGTGACCTCTCTGAATAAGGCCTGTCGTCTCATCACTGGCTCACATCGCCGTACCCACACATGTGACCTTTATTCCCAATCTGGATGGCTTCAACTGGACAAACACATAAAATACCAAACCTGCATCACAACCAAGAAAATTGTAATGGGACTTGCCCCACCTGGTGTCTGTGACCTCCTTAAGCCTAAACATAACAATGTCACTACAAGAAGATCCAATTCCCATCTACTACATATCCCATGATGTTGCATGACACAAGGACAAAGATCATTTGCCTATATGGCATCCAACTGGCTTCACGCTCTTGGCAGCAATATAGTGACTGCTCCGGTATTCGGCCTCTTCAAGTCCTAGCTGTGCCTCTCACTGCTTGTATCCTGTGATTTCCCACCTTAACATTTTCACCATTCCAGCTGCACATGCCCCAGCACCCAACACTTACAATCAGTCTTTGCATCCCTAGCACCTTACCTGTCATAGTCCCTTGACAAGGCCCCATGGCTGCACTGTCTCCCACCTCGCCCACCTCACCCCTGTATCTCCACTCCTGCCTCTGCCCCAACCACCTCCTGTACTCCCCCTTACCCTTGCATCTCCTACCCCCTTGATCTCCTACCCTCACTTCCCCCCCCACCAACCACCCCTCCTCTCCTTGTCTTGCTCATAGTACAAGTCTTTGTACTGGTTATTACATGTCTGTAAGTCAGTGATTATATGTTTGTAACTAAAAATGATGACTGTTGCACATGCTGACGTGGAAACTTTGTAAAAGAGCCTTGGCTCAAAGGTATTGTAATCTTAAATTGAAATAAATAAAAATGTTAACAGTGGTACCTTCAACCCTTTTACAATGATGACTGAGTTATTCATCATTTCTAGTGTACATCACGAATTCTCAGTTTTCTATTTTTTCAAATAATCCCCTTCATTTTCAATTAGTTTTACTGAGTGTCTAGTTGTAATTCCTCTACTTCCACACACACTGCCCACCCCTGCCCCACCATCAACATATATTTTATATATATATATATATGCAATGCTTTTGTTGTTTGTTTTTTTGTTATACATTTGTGGCACCTCACTATTCTCTTAGTGGCCATTGTAATATGCAAATAAGGCTACTGTTCTTTTGTTTGTTTGTTTTCACATAAAAAAATAAAGAAGCCCACCGCATATGGCACACCACACACCTACATAAGCTCAAATATGCAGATACTCAGTCTTCAGTCCCTAGCATCCCCCCCCCAATAAAAAAAAATATTATTCACATGCAGTAGTATTTCTGTGAGGTTGCACTATTGATAATGAGTTCTACTTCTACTTTTTTACCCTGTTACTTCTTTGTGTGTGGGGGGGCAGGGGAAATAGTGTAACCAGGAAAGGTACATTAGGCCGAAGCTTGATTGCAGGTGTGACCTGGGAGCACAAGGAAATTAAATGACCTGCTCAGGGTCACACAGTATGCAAGTGGAGGTTGCAGGATTCAAACCAAGGTCTCCAGGTTTGCAGCTAAGAGCCTTATACCACTGTGCCACAAAGCACTGATTTTAGTATACAGTCAGCCCAGATATTCAAAGAGTTGAGCCAAGTGCAATGAGGTTTGCACTGTCAAGTCAAATTGTGCCATTCTGCAATATTCAGCAGGAGGCAGTTGTCCACTGAAAACATGCTGAGCAACAGCAAAATGATAATGAAGGCATTTACAACTGAAGGGAGGATCCATGTATAAATGGCGCAGTGTGATATTCGAAGACACAATGTAACGATGGAACAAGCGAAGTTGTGCCATAAGCGAAATGAGCCAAAATAAAAGGAGCAAGGATGAGGCGAAGAACTAAAGGGAAGCCACATGAGGCAGAGGCAGGGACAGGAAGAGTGGCAGAAAGAGGGCAGACCAGGGAAAAATAACAGCAGAAGAGAGGCACAGGGAAGGTGTGTGGAGCCACACAATCCAGAGGCCAGCACAGACAGGTGTACCCGGTGCAGGAGAGGTAGCAGCCAGAACAACGGGAGGAACAAAGCAACAGCTGCTGGGGGAGAACACAAGCCAGGGACATGGCCAGTGCCACCTTCCACATGGAGGCTGTAATGAGGGGGGTGAGAAGGTGGGCGACAGGGGAATGTGGCCGTAGAAGGGCCCGTCGGCGGTATGCCCCCAACAGGCAGTACCGAGCCCACACCAGCTTTCAGCTGTACACAGATACCAAGATTGTGGGCCGGTACTGCCTGAACAGGGCAATACTGAGGTGGCTCTGTGAGCTGTGCAGTGATGTGATGCAGGCACCCACACGACAGAGTCATGCCCTGTCAGTGGAGACAAAGGTAACAGCTTGCATGTGCTTGTTCACCACGGGTACCTTCCAGAGACCAACTGGGGACATCACAGGCATAACCCCATTGGCCACGTCACGCAACCTCATCCAATTCCTCAGCACACTGCTGCCACATGCTGAGGAGTACATCCATTTCCCCAGCACTGTGGTGGAGTGCAACGCAAACATTCAGGAGTTCTACAGGGTAGCACGCATGCCTGGCATGCTAGGGGCAATAGACTGCACCCATGTGGCCATACGCACACCACCTGGTGAGGAGGGGGGCTGCATACATGAACCGTAAGGGATATTCTAGCATCGAATGCCAGGTGGTGTGCGATGCCAGTAGGCGCATCATCAATGTCTGTGCCATGCACCCTGGGTGAGCACACGATTCATACATCTGGCACCAGTCGGCACTGTGCCACCGATTTGAGAGTGGGGACATCCCCACAGGATGCCTAGTGGGTGAGTATGCAAACCAAATGGACATATCGTGGGCCAGGGAGGGCATGGCCAGAGGTGTCATGGGAGTGACCTATAGGGCTTGGGGCAGGCAGAAGCTGAACATGAAACTAACCTCCACCCTCTGCACACAGGTGACAGTGGATACCCACTCGGTCCCTGGCTGCTCACACCCTACCGTCGGCCCATGACCCCATCACAGCAATGCTACAATGAGGCACATGCCATCACATGCAATGTCATTGAGTGGGTGTTCGAGATGCTGAAGGCACAATTCCATTGGCTGGACACCTCTGGTGGTGCCCTACAGTACAGCCCCTCAAAGGCCTGTGGGATATTCCTGGCCTGTTGCATCCTGCACAACATGGCCAAAGAATGTGGGATAGCCATACAGGTCGAAGAGGGGGACAGTGATGGGGACGATGGGGACGCCGGTGATGATGGTGATGGGCAGCCCCCCCTTGGCTGAAGGGACCCCTGACTGATCTGGCTGACACAGCTGCACCAGGACACTATCACAGAGGAGCACTTCGGCCAACCCAGGTAAGTCATGGGGCCATGCACAAGCACCAGTGGCTAAGGCACAACCCACAAACATGCATGGAAACACACCAGGGGTGCATGCTGGCAAGGGATGTGGCAGGGCACAGAAGCACACACACACAACCAGGTATGGGTGAAGATCAACGTGCCACATGGATGGACACACACACAATGCACCAAACATGCACAGAGGGCAGGAGACATACCGACCCAGAACGCCAACCCTGGCAACAGTGCAACACACATGTCCACAGGTCACCACATCCACTGTCTGTCCATGCGCATGTGTCAGATGCTGGGCACCCACGCATTTTTGGTGTACAGCGCAATGTAGGCATCATCATGCCCATGTACCTGTGGACTGTAACCACATTGAGCAAAAAAAGGCAGCACATTTAATTGAATAATACTATTGCCATTACAGTCAAACTGATAACTGCACATCAGTCAGATACAATGTCGATTAGACAAATGCACACTACAAAACCTATACATATGTATAGATATATATATATATATATATATATATATATATATATATATATATGTATAAATATGTATACACACAGTGGAAAATAGACTCAACATATCAAAAGGGGTAACTATATAAGCTTTGTAATACACACTTAACCTATGCCGCATCTGCATAACATCTGGAAAGAGTAGGGTTTGATGAAATGGAGAAGATGATTATTTATTTATTTATTGAAGGAACGGTATCATGCATTGTCAAAAAAATAAACTAAAAACAAAATCCTTGACAACAAATGGAAAGATTAATAAATTGCTTAATAACAATGGGAATGGTCATTTTGACCTCTGCAAAAAACAGTGTAGGTGCTGTCATTTTTTGAGTCTATAGGTAAATCTATAAGGACTATGTAAGGAAAAATAAAGCATCACCGATTCAAATTCAATTCCACTATTCAGCATGTACTAGACTGCAATTTAATGTGTGTGTGTGTGAAGAAGGTGGGGGGGAGGCATATTTTTAACCACAGTCATTAGTAAGAGAAGTGCAATCCTCAAACAGAGAGTGAAACAATACTTACGTCTGAATCAGGCTCCAAACAAAATGGAAACAAAACATCAGGATTTAGGTTGTAAGAAAGCTTGATGTACATGGTCATAGGATTCATGACACAAATAGCTGAGTTTGAGCTCAGTAATCTCTGGTACATAGATACATAGATGCATAGATACATAGACAGTGTCGGCAGATAAGGGCCTATGGCCCACCTAGTCTGCCCATTTGAGCCTGTAAGTTCAGTTTATGTTTTCCTAGAAGTCTGTTGCCCCTTACCCCTGACCTCCAGAATTTCTTTATGTCTATCCCATGTATTCTTAAATCCCCTGATTGTTTCAGCCCCCACCACTTCCTCTGGCAGGGTGTTCACTTGTCCACCACCGTTCTGTGAAGAAATTCTTCCTCACATTTCCTCTGAATCGTCTTCCTCCAACTTCATCCCATGCCCTCTAGTTCTAGAACATCTTTTTCACTTAAAAAAGTGTATTCCTGCACCCTATTCCTCCCTGTAAGATACTTGCATGTCTCTATCATATCCCCTCTCTCCCCCCTCTCCTCCAGGGAGTACATGTTCAGTTTCTTCAACCTGTCTTCATAGGACTTGTGATGCAATCCATGCACCATCTTTGTTGCCCTCACCTGAATCTTCTCTACCCTGTCTATGTCTTTACGTAGGTATGGTCTCCAGAACTGTACACTGTACTCCAGGTGGGGCCTCACTAGTGTCTTGTATAGTGGAATTATGACCTCCCTTTTCTTGCTGGTGATGCCCCTACCTATGCATCCCAGTATCATATTTGCTTTACCTGCTGCCTTGTCACACTGTTTCCCCAATCTTGAGGTCATCAGAGATGATAACTCCAAGATCCCATTCATGCTTGGTGCATGCTATATCCTCACCCCCCCCCAAGTGATATACTGTGCCAGGGTTTTTGTGCCCCATATGCATTATCTTGCACTTCTTTGCATTGAATTTCAACTACCAAACCCCTGACCATTCTTCAAGTTTCTGCAGGTCCCTTCTTGTTCTGTCTACACTCTCTGGTGTGTCTACTCTGTTACAGAGCTTTGTGTCATCAACGAACAGTGAAATTCTGCCTTCTAGGTCCTGTGAAATGTCACTGATGAAGATGTTGAATAGGACCGGTCCCAGCACTGATCCCTGTGGTACCCCACTGGTCACTCTTCCCTCTGTGGAGTGACAGCCATTTACCACCACCCTCTGTGTTCTGCCACCCAGCCAGTTACCTACCCACCACACTACTGTCCTGCCCACACCCATATTCCCCAGTTTGTGTAATAGTCTTCTATGTGGCACAGTGTCAAAGGCCTTGCTGAAGTCCAGATAGGCCATGCCCACTGCCCTCCCCTTATCCACCTCCCTAGTCACCCAGTCAAAAAATTCAACAAGGTTGGTCTGACATGACCTCCCCTTGGTCTCGTAGTCTCAGTACATAGCGGGCTTCAAAACATAAATTGCGAGGCAAACCAAGTTAATCAAATAAAATCAGAATAAACATGCAGAGGATAGAAAAAAGGGAAGCTCATGAACATATGTAAGTGTGTGTATATGTGTGTGTGTGTGTGTGTGTGTGTATGTGCATGTGTGCAGAAGGGGAAGGGACAGGGGTTGCTGTATGGGGGCTGGGTGCAAACTACAAAAGAATGGATAGCACTATAAATGTAATTTTTAAATACATGATGGTGCTGGGTGCCATATCCAATTCAAGTATGTCTTTTAGTAAACAGACACATAAACAATCTCAACATATGTCTGTAAGAAGTAGAAAACACTGAAATCACCTAACTCTTACTTTCTTTCACAGTTTTTTTAGAATGTGAAGACAGAATGTACCATGTGATGAACTCTAGTACAGAGCAAGTTAATCAAAATAATTTTGGACAGAACAGGTACAATAAACTATTCGGTATGAGGCAGTAGGGTGTGAAATGTGTTAATGTTCTCAGCACTACCAGTTCCAAATCAGCAGGGCTCAACAGCAGTGACAGTTTTTACCTATACTTTTTATTCTATTTTAAGTTGCTCCTTGTCTCCAGACTTGCATGATACATTCTTTCCCCACTTAGAGCATGCGCTACCTCTTCTTCCTACACTTGAAACAATACAAGTACCACCTCCTTTAATAAGGCTCAGACCAGCTTTTCATCAGTATTCTCAGCTCTGTCTGTACATTTGTTGTCTCCTTAGGTCACAATGCAGTGTCTGCTGCATGCTAGTTCATTGTAGTCAAAAACAACAGTAATCTTAAATGATGGGTGTTCCAAAAACCAGAGAATACTGAGGAAAACCTGGATTGAGCCACACCAACAGGAGCACTACTTTCACTATGTCAACTATAAAAATAGTGGCAATACACACTCAAAATGTTTAAAAAGGGTATCATGAATTTAGGAGCTATAGTAGGTGATGATCTAAAATAAAATAAAAAAGATCAGTGAACCAGTGGTCATGTCTGACACTGTGGATGCTCAATGCTTGATGGCAAACTTCCCCTACTCACTCAGCAGGTGCAGTGACAAGTTCTGTACACCCCTGCTGGTGCCTGCTGCCCACAGGTGACATCACTGGAGCCCCAGTTAAAGCTGCAATCCAGTGTGGGGCCTGCACAGTGATATGAGCAGGCAACATGAGGATCTGTAATCAGATTGATATGATGGGGGGGTAGAAAGTATGAGGGAGGATCTAGTCAGGCTGGAGGAGTGATTTGAAAGAAGGCAGCCATAACTGAATATAAAAAACAGCAGAATTATGCATATAGGGCACAAAACCCAAAGGCAAAATACTGGCTGGGAGTGCTGTGGAAACAGATCAGGAAAGAGACCTGTGTAACTATTTCAGACAACATGTACATTCAGAGTCAGTACGACAGGGCATCAGGCAAAGTAATCCAAATGCTGTCATGCATATAGAGGGGCTTTAAAAACAGGAGAAGAGGTGTAATCATGCCACTATACAAAACAATGCTCAGAGCACAAGTGGAATATGGAGTCCAGTTCTGAAGGACATACTTACAGGGGGACAAGGACTGGCTAGAGAGGGTCCAGAGAAGGGCAACCAAAATTGTGAAAGGGCTGCAGGTGAAGTCATATGGGGAAAGGCTAGAGGTGGGTCTGTACACACTGTAGGAGAGGAGAAAAAGCAGGGTTATGGTTGAAACATTCAAGTACTTGAATGGCATAATTTAAAAGACCTTGGGATATATACTGTACATGGGCCTAAACAAAGGAGGCATGAGAAAATAGAGGGAGGAGGTCCTCCGGGGGGGGGGGGTTGATTCGGGCAGACTGGATGGAACATGGGGTTCTTTTCTGCTGACAAATTTCTCTGTTTCTGTTTCTATATTTGTTTTCACTTGGTCTAAGTGGTTAGCATATGACCCTTTTCCTCCCTTGTATGAGCAACTGTTTCATTTTTTTACCCAGCAGCAACATACACACTAAGAAACATATTCTGAATTGTATAGTACAAAGTTTTAACAGAGCAGGAGTGTAGCCAGGATTTCAGATCTGCACACCAAGTGGACTCACTGCTACCCCCCCTTGTTAGGGTGAGCTACCCCCGGGGTAGCTAGACAATATACAAATGTACACTAGGATCAAGGCTTGTTGCCTCATTTGGCACAATACATATAACTTTTGTATCTTATGACAGTGGTTGTTGCCATGCATGGGTAAATACAAATGCCATGCATTGTTCCCTAAGACACCCACATTCCAGCCCAGAGCCCATAAAGTTGTATTGTCCTTGGGATGCAAAGAAAGTATTAGCGACCAGTCCTAGTTTCGACTCCTATGAATAAAATTACAGAAAGGTTCAGTATTTACTTTGTTAGTTTTCATGGAAAAAGGAAACAGTTCAGAGCCTATTTGCCACCCCGATGAAAAAAAATTGCACACCATGGAGTGCTTGGAGTATGCCTGCCTTCACCCATGAACCAGAGGGTAGATTTGTATGCCACCCCCCAAAAAAGAAAAAATAAGTTTCCCTTTAGTATCTGTCCTATTACTGATTTAATGTTCAGAACCAGCATTTTTGAACATCATGTTATGCTGCAGTTACTGTGTTATTTTACTGATACTGATTGTTGAAATAGCTCTCTTTTTGTTCTCTGAAACACTCTCTTTGAAACATTGCAACATTTTTAGAGAACATTTTTAAACAAATACAATGTTGCAAACAGAACTATTTGTACAATGTATCAGTGTAAATGTTATGTATGTTCTTTCATGCTCGCATCTACAGAACTGGCTTTATTTCACAGCCCCGTCCTCAGCTTTCTGTAAAACAGAAATACTGCAAGACCCTAGACTGTAGATCTTTTCTGAAGCAATTACATTGCCCTACCATCCCCCATCAAGTTTATTTTCATAAGGTGATTGAACACCTACCATGCGAATGTGCTCCCCAGCTGTGAGCTAGCCTTCATGACTTGCCCAAGAGTAATCTGTGTGACAAGGGGGAGGGGAGAAAGGAAATCAGTGACTGAGTCAATGTGCTATTGATGTGACACAGCTTCTTATTTATTTGTTTAGTTTTTGTTGACCGGGTAAGTGCACTAGACAAATCCTGCCTATTTTCAGGCACGACCCGGGGAGGGACGGGGTATACAGATGAATGCCAACTGACCTTGACCAGATTAAGCTGTTGGTGGTATTTTTAGTGAATGAGGGAAATTTGACCAGGACACCGGGAAATTCCTCTACTTTTCGATAAGTGCCATGGGATCTTTAACATCCACTCAACTACCACCAATCCAGGCAGATGGGACCTCGGTTTAACGTGAGTTCTGTAAGCCTCACAGGCTATATTTGAGGGTTGGGGGCGATGCAGACATATGACTGACATACTTGAAATATTTGCCTTCATGTAGTCCTGGAATGAAGTTCTTAAATATTGTCACTGCAAAGCCAGCTATCAAAGCTATATATATCGTGACCCAAAATTATTATTTTTTTTTGTTCACTAATCATGTTTTAAATTTCCTGTGAATGATTACTTGTATGTGGTTTCTGACCCTATCTGGTCAGTAATTTGTTTTTACCCCCTCCCACCTCAAGGCTCCCTTGTACCTCTCCCAGGCATATTTAGAACTACCCACTATGCTTGCTCCCGCCACCTCTTTTGACAGATTAGTCCCCACTTTGAATTGAATGGGTGGCTGGGGAGAAGGGTAATTAAAGGTGATACATTTTACTACTGCCACTTGCATGGTCTCTCCCAACTTTCTTATGGTTGTATTACAAAATACCAAGGCTTGGAAACCCACCACTAATTTATTAAAGTAGAAAGGGAAATCTTTCCGTACGAGTCTGTGAGTTTCATGCTGTACAGACTTACAAGAAAGGATCAGTTTGGGACAGACCCAAAACATATGATAGTGGGTATCATGAGCTCCCCCACATTCTCTCTTGCTGTTTTGCCTATGGCCTCCCCCCAAACCCAGTCTAATTCCTCCCCCTGTGTTGCGAAAGGAAAGGGGAAATTGTTTTGCCAGTGATTACAGAGGCACAAAAGACTCACCATCTTAGAAGGAAAACAGTAGCTCTCCATCCTCCTCCCCCCACCAGCTGCTGGAGGTCTGACTCTGAGCAAGTAAGAAGACTGCAAAGATCAGGAGATTTAAAGAAATGGAGGCAGTAGGAAATTAAGAAGAAAAAAATACATATAAAAAAAGTAAGTAAACAGAGAGAGGAGAGAGGAGAGGGGAAAGAGTAAGTGTACAAAGTAACAGTTAAAGAGCCACAAACAAGACACGAAGGGAGTGGTGCACTGCAGTGGCTGTGGAGCAGCAGCCTTCCAGGATACATTCTGGAGGATGCAAGGTTGTACCATCTGCAGGCACCTCTCTAGGCTGAGGGAGGAGGTTGCTTATCTCCATGCTGAGTTGTCCAGGATTCGGGGGACCTCTTCTCCCACCAAAGGACCACTAGGGCCACTGTTGCTGTCTCAGAGACTGCAAAGAAAGGGGAGTGGTTGGACCACAGTGGGCTCAGGGAGGGTGAGGGTGGTGGAACAGAGGTGCATCTCTCCAGTTGTGCCTCTCCACACTTCGCATGCCATTCTGGCAGAGTGTGGTTCCTCTATAGAAGTACCCACAGTGGAGACCAAGGAGGATGTTGGGAATCTCCACAAAGGAGACCCACAGGAGGGTGGAATGGGACCCACAGGGGGAAGGAAACAACTCCTGGTGGGGGACTCCATTGTAAGGAGGGTGGAACTGGGGCAGGGAGGAGGGAGGTAAGGTGCCTGCCTGGCACCATGGCTTGGGAGAGACAGCTGGCAAATCCTCAGGATCTCAGGAGTAGCTGCATGGGGAGGGAGCTGGATGTCATTGTCTACCTAGAGACAAATGACCTGGCTGGGAAAGGGATCAGAACAGTGGAGTTGGAGTTTGTGGAGTTGGGAAGGGGCCTTAAATAAGTAGCACGCATGGTAACTTTCACGGAGGTGCTGCCTGTCTATGGCATGGGTGAGGCTAGGGTGCTCCGCACCATGGGATTCAATCAATGGTTGACAAAATGGTGCAGAGCTGAGAGTTTTGGCTTCATTGGGGACTGGGGATCCACATGGAGAGATGCAGGCCTATAAGGACATGATGGTCTGAATCTGTCCAGGATTGGAACCAGGATCCTAGGTGATAGGTTTAAATGCTTCTTTGGCAAACATTTCATTTATTTATTTAACAGACTTTAGGATTACAACCTTTGAGTCAGGGACTCATTTACAAAGGCTCTGCATCAGAAAAACAAATATAAATGGCAGCTAAAGGTTACAGTTCTTTTAGTTATACAGTATTGCAGAATCAAGATCAGCTATACATTGCATTGAACATGTTACCTAGAGCTGTATTTTACAGTTTTCAAGAGAACAATAAGTTTGATGATACAGGGAGGGAGTAACAGGTTTGATATTTACAGTGAAGTAGAGAATTAGACAGATACCTTGTGAGTGCAGCCAAAGGAGGCATTGTTAACAGGTAATGTTTGGTAGCCCTATTGATAGGAGCTCAGTGGTGGGGTGGTCCCGTAACATGATAGATAGACGACCCAGCACTAACTGGTACATTGGCAGCGCCATGAAGCGAGAATGTGCTCTTTGAGGGCTGACTTGAAAGGTCCTAATTTGGAGATGGAGGAGATGTCACAGGGGAGTTCATTGTACCTGGCTGGGGGCCTGTGTGGGAATGACCTTTGGGCTAAGGAGGTTCTAATCCTCGGGATGGACCACACCTGTCGGTTGGCAGTGCGGTTGTTCACTGAGGCATGGGAGGATAGAAGAGAGGCAGAAACACCCAAGGGGGCAAGCCCCAGGTGTATTTTCTTTGTGAAGAGGTATGTTTGATAAAATAGCCTTTCATCCAGGGTAAAGAGATTTGTCAGGGCATATAGGGTACAGGTATGGGTACGCTTGTCTGCCCCGGTGAAGAATCCGCATGCTTTGTTTATGGCAAGGTGGATTTTGTTAAGGGCTGTGTGGTCAGCAGATGAGTAGATAGTGAGCCCATAATTGACTAGGGGGAGAACTGAGGAGGTGACAGACAGATTAAAGGCTTCTGGAGGTAGGCAATTTTTGTGCCGATACAATAGGCCTATATGGACATTTATGGCTGATGACAGAGTGTCAATGCGTGAATGGAAGTAGAGGCTGGAATCAAATGTAAGGCCAAGTATTTATATATATATATTCTAGGGGAAGGAGAGAGTGGGAGAGGATTGTTAGCTGTGCATTCTTGGCCTTATTCTGTCGATGGGCAAAGAGCATAGTCTTTGTCTTTTTTACATTGACCACAAGTCTTTGGTCTATGAACCAGTTTTTAATCTGGTTAAATGTGTGTTGGAGGGAGGACTGCCATACTGTGGGATCTGGGTGTGAGGCAAAAAGAACCACATCATCCACCTAGAGTAGCAGGTTGCTGGAGCAGGAATTGGGGAAGGTGTTTATGTAGATGCTGAATAATAGAGTGCCAAGGATGGAATCCTTGGGAACCCCAGAGCAGACTGGCAGGGTGGTTGAGAGGGTCTTGTATATTTTGACACATTGTGATCTAGCTGTGAGGTAACTGGTAAACCAGGAGATGGGCCCATGGGACAGACCTATGTGGCAGAGTGTGCTTAAGAGTAAGGGTTGGGAGACTGTATCAAAGGCCTTTGACAGGTCGATGAAGACAGCTCCAGCTAGGTGTTTTCTATCCAGAGCAGAGTGAATAAAATTAGAGAACTCAGGGAGAGCCATAGTTGTACTGTGCCCAGATCTGAAGCCATGCTGCTCCCTTCAAAGTAGGTTATGAGTAAGTAGGTACTCAGTGAGTTGGGTGGCCATAATCTTTTCAAGGGCTTTCAAGAGTGGTGGGAGAATGGATATGGGATGGTAGTTACTTTATTGAGGAAGGTGCTGCCACCACTCTTCAGTATTGGGCTGAATGTGGCAGTCTTCCAGGCTGCTGGGAACTGCCCCAGACTTAGGGAGCGGTTAATGAGGTCAGTCAGTGGGGAGAGGACTGTATCTAGTACTAGATGTAGGATTTTCATATCAAAAGAATCCTTGCAATAGCAAGAGCCACTGACAGCTTTCATGAGAAAAGGCCTTGCCTCATTCATAGAGATCACCCTGAGATAGAAGGGAGGATGCTGGGTGTTTGGGGGAGGGGTTGCAGGAGTGGGGTCGAAGAAGTTATTTGGGAGTACTGCACTAAGGTCAGAGAATGATGAGTTGAGGCAGTTGGCAATGGCCATTGGGTCGGTGGTAGGGACATTGTTGACAGTTAGTGGAGGGGGGGGCAGGATTTGCCATTGAGTTCCTTGATATTGTCCCAGAACAATCGATCATTCCCCCAGGAGGAGGCAAGGGTCATCTTGTAGTAGCCCAATTTGACCTGTTTAATGGCCCAAGTACATCTGTTATGAGTCACTTTATAGGCTTGCCTATTTGCCTGCATGCCGGATATAACTGCTTTGTGCCAGAGATCATCTCTGTGCTTTAGCTGTTGGAGCAGTGCAGGTGTGACCCAGGGGGCATTATGTTTCTTGGATTGCACTTGTGCTAGTGGGGCATAGATGTCACATCCTTTATTAAAAGAACAGGTGAAATAATCAAAGGCTTCATCTATAGTAGGGGCCCTGGAGATGGGGGACCAGTCCCACTGAGTTAAGTATTTTCTTAGTTTTGTGAGGCCTCTGGGTCGGAGACAATGCTGAGCAATATAGTTTGGTTTGGGTTTCTGCTGAAGACACAACCAGAAAAGAGGATGTGCGAGTGATCACTTAGGGAGTGTGGAAGGACCACCAGGTTAGAGATTCTATGGGGATGGTTGGTGAGGAGAAGGTCAATTAGGGTGCTAGAGCTGTTTGTGGAGTTTATCCTGGTAGGTTGGCTAATCAGCTGGGTCAGGTCCAGTGCAGCAAAGGTGTCCTTGGTGTGGGAAGCCAAACTGGCAAGCCAGTTCACATTAAAGTCTCCAACTATGTTGTGTTCTGTTTTGGGGGGGAAGCCGGAGATGTACTTAGCAAGAGATTGTATAGCATGAGCTTGGTTTCTTGGGGGAACATATGCAGCAGTAAGAATTACAGGGGCTCTGGAGGGATCTGGAGTAAGTTTTAATGATAAGGTTTGGGCACCATGGTCTAATGGAGGTATTGGAAGGGCTTGGCATATCATGGAGTTACAGATGTACACAGCACACCCCCCACCATGTTTGCCCATTCTATCAGCTCTGTGAAGGGCGAAGCCAGGGAGGGCAACCAAAGAGTCAGGTGTTTTTTTGGACAGTCAGGTTTCTGTCAGTGCTAGCACATCTGGCTGATGTTGCAGTATCCAGCAAGGGAGACCTGCTGTCTTTTTGGTTAAGCTGCAAATGTTCATTGCAGCTATTCTAAGCCCATGGTGGAATAAGCTAGGGCTGGGCGAGATGGGGGCTGGGTTAGGATGAACATTTCCTGAAATTAGTAGGAGTATGGCAAAGACTCTGAGGAGATCAAACGATCGTTGACTTGTTGTCAAGGATAGCTGCCACCTAGTTGTAGTGTGGGTAGTACAAGGGATGGCCAGGGTGATAAGTGTTGCAAAAGATAGGAATGTGATCCGGCATGTAGGTTGGAGGTGGCACATGACTGCAGGGAGATGTTTGGGGGGTATGGGGGATGCAACAGAGGTTGTGGCAGTGTGGGTGGCAGTCGTGGTGGTTCATAGGGGCGGGAGGTGTGAGAAGAAGACCCTAGATGGGAGGGCTAAGGAGTCTGAGAATTAGGATAGTAAGAGTGATCAGTAGGAGCCTGGGTAGTCCATGTGACAATGGGTGCCCAGCAAGTGGCAATAAGGAGGAAATGGCCCAGTATCGGTATAAGAGGAGCACTCCAATACCCATAATTGTGGTGATCTCTATGGCATAGCGATAGGGTGACTGACTATGGTTTGTTAAGGTGTGGTAAATTGCTTAAGGGAAGAAGGACCCAGGATGAAAAGTGCTTAGGAGAAGAGGAGTGCAACCTCCAAGAGTTGTTGCCCTCTAGTGGCTTTGCCATATAATTTGCAAATGGAAAAGTAGACAAAAAAAAAAGCTGTTGTTGTATTAAAAAAGAGACAGCTCTTTAAACTAGCCAAGGAGGGAGATACAGAAAAGGAGCGGGGAAATCCTAGCCCCCCCCAAAAAATTAGAGTAGTTAGTGAGGTAAACACCAAGCTAGAGACATCGATAGGGAGAAAGGCAGGGGTAAATGGAGAAAAAGGCAAAGGCAGTAAGGACAGGGATGTGGCAAAAATGGGTTAGACCATCAGAAATGGAGGGTAGTGAGTACCAATGCTCATAGTATAGGTAACAAGCTCCTTGAACTGGTGGCCTTGATGGAAGAGGGATGCCTGGATATTGTGAAAGTCACAGAAACATGGTACACAGAGAACCATGAATGGGATGTCAACATACCAGGGTACACAATCTACAGGAGAGATAGGGAGGGTAGAAGAGGAAGAGGAATAGCTCTCTATGTAAGGGAAGGGATAAAAGCAATGGAACAAAAGAGTAAACAGGGAGGAAAGGAGGCACTGTGGGTCACCCTGGAGACTGGAAATGGCACCATTATCCACACAGGGGTTGTATACAGACCCCCATCTCACGGGGAGGAAATGGACAAGAATATGATAGAAGGCATCCTTAGGATGGCAGAGAAAGGCAAGCTAGAAACATAGAAACATTAGAAGTTGACGGCAGATAAGGACCGCAAGGCCCATCCAGTTTGCTCATTTCTTTTTCAACCTTATGAATATGCCTTTGGCCTTTGCTCTGTCAATGGCCTATCTATTCATACTCATCTGTATTGCTCCCTTATGCCTATCCCATGCCTGTTTGAAGCCCTGCAATGTATTCATATCCATCACTTCCTAAGGTAGGCTGTTCCATGCATCCACCACCCTTTCTGTGAAAAAGAACTTCCTCACATTACCCCTTAATCAGCCTCCCTCTAATCTTATGCTGTGTCCTCTTGTCCTGCTATTTTTCTTATATTGAAACATGTTAGACTCTTTCACCTTGTTAATGCCTTTAAGATGTTTGAATGTTTCAATCATATCACCTCTCTCCCTCCTTTGCTCTAGGGTACACATATTAAGCTCAGTTAATCTGTCCTCATATGTTTTCTGACACAGCCTCTGCACCATTTTGGTTGCCCTTCTCTGGACTGCCTCAATTTGGTTAATGTCCCTGTAAAGGTGTGGCCTCCAGTACTGCACACAGTACTCCAGATGGGGCCTAACCAGTGTTTTGTAAAGAGAGATTATTACCTCCCTCTTATTACTTGTGATGCCCTACTAATACACCTCAACATCCCTCTAACCTTACCTACTGCTTTAGTGGTCTGCTTGGATGATTTCAGGTCACCGGTGGTGATGATGACACCCAAGTCTTTTTCTTCCCTTTTGATAACTAGCAACTCCTCTCCCAGCCTATAGATGGCTTCAGGGTTTCTCATCCCTATGTGCATGATCTTGCACTTCTTTGTGTTAAACCCCAGTTGCCACTCTTCTAACCATTTTGCTAGTTTATCCAGATCTCTTCCTATTCTGCCCACTCCACCTGGATCATCTACTCTGTTGCAGATCTTGGTGTCATCTGCAAACAGACAAACCTTATTCTCCAGTCCATCTGCAATGTCACTGATGAAGATATTGAAGAGGACTGGCCCCAGGACTGATCCCTGAGGTACCCCCGCTTGTTACTTGCATCTCTTCTGACTGTATACCATTTATCACCACTATCTGTTTTCTACCCGTCAAACAGTTTGCCACCCAGTTGACCAATGTCTGACCCAACCCGAGTCAACCCAGCTTATTAATCAATCTTCTATGTGGAACAGTATTGAAAGCTTTGCTGAAGTCAAGGTAGGCAACATCAACTGCTTCCCCATGGTCCACCACTCTGGTTACCCAGTCAAAGAAATCTATGAGATTAGTGTGATAGGACTTTGCTTTTGTAAACCCATGCTGTCTTGGATCCTGTGCTCCTATGGATTCCAGGTGTTGCACTATCCTTTCCTTAAGGAGTGTCTCCATAATCTTGCCCACTACTGAGGTAAGACTGACTGGTCTGTAGTTCTCTGCTTCCTCACTGCTACCACTGTTCTGGAGCAGGATCACATGAACCCTTCTTCAGTCTTCTGGGACCTCTCCTGTGCTCAGAGACTCACTAAACAGTTCTGATAATGGCTCTGCTAGTTCCACACTAAGCACCTTTAGTAACCTGGGATGTGTGCCATCAGGTCCCATTGCCTTGTTCACCATGAGCTTATCGAACTCTTGTAGGACCCTCTCTTTTGTGAAGGGACTAGTGCACACCTGCCTCCCCTCCATGTAAATTGTGCTGAACTGTGGGACCTGTCCTACCTTCTCTTCAGTAAATACTGAACAGAATTATCTATTTAGGATAGATGCTTTTATATGATCCTCCTCCTCGTGTGCCCCCTTGTCCCCTTATCCCCTTTGATCTTAGCAATACCCCCTCTGGACTTTCCCCTTTCACTAATGTATCTACAGAAAGTCTTGTCACCTTCTTTTAATGTTCGTGCTAGTGATTCCTTGGTTTGGTCCTTTGCCTGCCTTACTGCCTTCCCTACTTCCCTTAGGGAAGTTTGGTATGCCTCCCTATTTTCATCCTGCTGTGTTCCCTTATAGTTCCTGAAGGCCAGCCTTTTTGACGTTGATCTTTTCTGTTACAGTGTTTGAGAACCAAAGTGGTTTTCTTCTTCTTTTGCATTTCCTTTTTTCACTAGCACAATGGAATGTTGCTTGAAGTATTGCATCTTTAATGCTTGCCCACTTTGCCTGTACCCCCTCACCTGTATTTCTTTTTGCCAGGGCTAGCTTAACTCTGTTGGTCATCTTATCAAAGTCAGCGCCTCTGAAGTCCCATATTTTTGCCTTGGAATGGGATGATTTTGCTCTAGTGGCCAAATTGAACCATACCATGTGATGGTCACTGGTGCCCAGGTGACCTTCTACCTGGAGATCTGTGATCCTTTTACTGTTAGTCAGTACTAGATCTAGGATAGCCCTTTCTCTTGTGGGTTGTTGTACCAGTTGTTTGAGGTCCTCTCCCTGCATCCACCATGTGTCTAGTTCTGGTAGATGTCCCTGCTGGTATTGACTAATTTGTATCTGGCATGTTGAAGTCTCCCATTATCAGAACCTCCCCTTTAGTTGTCATGTTTTGTTGATGGGGGAACTAAATATGCCAGATGTTAATTGGAGCACCTTTGCAACAGCCACATCCAAGAGCAGGGCCATTCTCAATGCTCTAAAGGGGGCATGCCTCAGTCAGCTAGTGTTGGAACCCACTCAGGAGGGAGCAGTCTTAGACCTGATACTCTCAAATGGGGACTGAGAGGGTATCTCAGACCTTGAAGTGGGTAGCCATCTGGGAACAAGTGATCACCAAACAGTGTGGTTCATGATAAACTCAGCTGCAGAGTCAAGCTATACAAAAATGAGGGTACTGGACTTCAGAAGAGCTGGCTTTGTCAAAATGGGAGAGTGCCTCAGAAAAGCACTAGCAAGCAGGCAAGAAGGAGGGGTGGAGTAACAATGGGGAAACTTCAAAACTGCCATCACAGAGGCAACAAGCCTTTGCGTGAAGCAAATAAATCAATACAAAAGAAAAAAAACACTATGGTTCTTGAAAGAGGTGGCGGGAAGGTTAGGAAAAAAAGATAGCATTTAGGTAGTTTAAGGAAACACAGAAGGAGCAGGACAGAGAACTGTACCAGTTAAGGTTGAAGGAAGCTGGGAAGGCATTCAGAATAGCAAAGGACAAAGCTGAGGAAAAGATAGTCAACTCAGTTAAAAAGGGGTATAAAACCTTTTATAGGTAGATTAGGGAGTGTAGAAAGACAAAGGGAGGGATAGTGAGGGTGAATAAAGGGGACAGTGGGTGAGCAGAAATGGACAGTGAAAAGCAGGGATACTGAGCAAATACTTCTGCTCAATATTCACAAAAAAGAGGAGGAGAAGGTACCTAATCCAATCAGTAAATGGACTCTGGATAGGGGGATTGATCCTAGTTCTTTCACAGAAGAAAGGGTTCTGAAAAATCTCCTAAAACTGAAAGTGGACAAAGCAATGGGGCCTGATGAGATCCACCCCAGAATTCTAAAAGAATTTAGGGGAGAACTAGTGACACCACTGACTACCTGTTTTAACAAATTGTGGAAGGATGGTGTGGTATCTGAGGACTGGTGGAGGGTGGATGTGATTTCCCTTCACAAAAGTGGGAGCAAGATAGAAGCAGGAAACTACAGACCTGTCAGTTTGACCTCTGTGATGGGGAAAATGATGGAATCACTTCTGAAGGAAAGAATTATTGAGTACCAAGAGGCCAGTGGGGCACAGGACCAAAGGCAGCATGGATTCACAGTGGGAAGGTCATGTCAGATGAATCTAATCGATTTCTTTAACTGGGTGACCAAAGCAGTAGACCAGGGAGTGGCTGTGGACATGGCCTACCTAGACTTTAGCAAGGCATTTGACACAGTCCCACAGAAAAGATTAACAAACAAATTAGCCAGCCTGGTAGCCTGGGTAAAACACTGGCTGGTCAGAAGGACACAGAAGGTAATAGTAAACGGAGTCCACTCTGAAGAAAGGGGGGTTACTAGTGGGGTACTGTAGGGTTCAGTATTGGATCTGGTCCCTTTTAATGTCATTATAAGTGACATTGCGGAGGGACTGGAAAGAAAAGAATGCCTCTTTGCAGATGACACAAAGATCTGCTGCAGGGTTGATACACAAGGAGGTGTGGAATGGATGAGAAGAGACTTGGCAAAGTTATAGGAATAGACAGAAGCATGGCAGCTTGGATTTAATGCAAAGAAATGCAAAGTAATGCACCTGTGAAAGAAAAAACCCAGGGGAACAGTACACAACAACAAAAATGGAAAGGGACCTGAGAGTAATCATATCAGATTATTTTAAGGTTAGCAAGCAATGTGAGAAGGCAGTAGGGAGGGTTTGGGCAATACTGGGATGTATAGGGAGAGGCATCACCAGTAGAAAACAGGAAGCTGTTATCCCTCTGTACAGACAGTTGGAGAGACACCATCTGGAGTACTGTGTACAGTTCTGGAGACCCCATCTCCACAAGAACATAGACAGGATGGAGGCAGTCCAGAAGATGGCAACTAAAATGGTGCAGGGCCTGCAACAGAAGCCGTATGAGGAGAGATTAAAGGAGCTTAATATGTATACCTTTGAGGAAGGGAGGGAGGAGGGGGCATGATAGAAACTTTTAAGTACTTCACTGGAATCAATAAAGTCCAAGAGGGTAGCATCTTTCAGAAAAGAGATGTGCAAGAACAAGGGGACACAATTTGAAGATAGAGGGGGATAGCTCAGGGGCAATGTGAGGAAGTATTTTTTTCACAGACAGGGTGGTGGATGCATGGTACCACCTTCCTGATGAGGTTGTGGGGTAGAAAACAGTGGGATAATTCAAGAATACATGGAACAGATATAAGGCAATTCTTGTGGGGGGCAGGAAGAAATATGCTGTCAGTTAACTAGGATCTGCAGCTTATCCAGTAGGTAGGGAAATGGGCAGACTAGGTGGGCCAAGCGGTCCTTATCTGCCATCAAATTCTATGTTTCTATGAAAGGCACACTGAGCTGAAGCTTGTTTCCAGGTGTGACCTAGTCATACAGTATGCAAATGGGGCCTGTGAGATTCAAACACTGGTCTCTAGACTTGCAGCTTGGTTCCCATAACCACTGTACTGTAGTGACTCACTTATGTTGGTAACCTGTGCATCACCTTCACACTTATAATGCCCCTGACCACATCTCCAGGCCAACCCAAAGAGCCTCCACCTCCTCCACTTCCTCCTTCCCCTGCTGTGATATTGTAATGTAATATATGGAGATGGACAAATAATAGTTTCCTATCACATACAAAAAAATCATAGTAATACAACACTCCCCGAAGTGATAATACCATCGTTGACAAGTGACAATACTACTGTTCAGAGCTGATAATACTATAGTTTCAGCTCTCAACGATAGTATTATCACTACAGTCCCCGGCCGCATGTCCAAATCCGCCTGCCAACAAACCCAGTTGCCATGGTGCCACGCTCCTTGTTGCACAACCCTACTAATGACGTGCATCTCCATTGGCAGCTTTTCTCTACTAGGCGGGCTCAACAGCTTGAAAAACATGGCGTCTTTTTCCTCTCGCTAAGCAAGAGGAATGTGTTAAGTTTGTTGCTTCAATTTGTATTATATTTTGAAACAAATAGTGGACTATATCGCTCATCCTGCATTTGCCAAGTGATGAAAAAACCTGAAAGGTAGGACTGCCTGCTAAATTAAAAGAAACAATTTTTTTTTTAAACGAGCGATGGGACACTCGTTAGTGCTGTGTGCAGCTCAGAGATAGCGCGTGCTCAATGTGGCGGCTGGCCAGCCAGTTTCACAAAATCCACATGAAAAAGGAATGTTCACAATGGGTCCATATATTACAAAAATAACAATAAGTAGTATGTATTATAAGCAGAAGAGATTCAGGTTTTGGGATTTGAACCTCTCGAGCTTCGCTCTCGAAGTTCCAAGTCCCCAAAACCTCTCGATGGTCTTACTGCCTTATAATACATAGTCCTCTATCTATTATTGCTTTAATACTTTCCATAGTGTATAGTGGAGTATAACTGCCTGTTCCTCTTTCTGCTTGTCCTATCCTTTCTAAACCTGCTGTGCCCCAGTATGACCATCTCCCTCAGTGATTGTCAATGCTACCCAAGCCAGGTCTTCACATGGGACCTGAGAATTGCAAAAATGCAGTACCACCACACATAGCAAGAGTTGGGCCAGTAATAGAAACTATGGTACACACTTTAAAGAGTGATATGAGAAAGTTTATTTTACAGAAAGGTGAAGGAACTCTGGAACAGTCTGACAGACAATGTGGTAGGTGCCAACCCAGAAATAGTATCAAGCATGGATGGGACAAAGTGAAGGGTGTAGTGGTTGCTTAGGGTGATAGTAGTAGGAAGGGGGTTACTAGTAAGGGCTAGTACCCTGTATGGGCAGTAGCACCAGGGATCAAACAGGGAAATACAGGCAGACTGGGTAATGGCCTGCAGGGACAACTCTGGATGGGGTAACCTAAATGTAATCTTTCAGATCAGAGATTTTTGTTTGTTTGGTTTTTCAGTATGGCTTTCTGAGGTTAAGTAAAAATGCTTTATTTGCTTTTGCACCATCAATTTTACATTATGGTAATGCGGAAAACATCTGCTTTTTGCAAAATGCCAATCTTTCATTTATTTTGATTTTATTTGTTTCTTTAATTACCTTTTTAATTGTATTTGTATTTTATGAACATATGGTAATGAACATACGAAATTGCCAGCCATAATTTTTCCCATGTGCTGTTTTCTGTGATTCTGCATGAGAAGCAGAAAGTATTATCTCAATAAGGTATGTGTCACCAAATTGATTCTCCCAGCTACAATAGCCCCATGGTCCCCAACGTAGTGGCAGTCTGCTTCACCTGTTCACACAACCCCACACCATGACATGACTGGACATGGCTACTACAGCACTCTCACAGGAGAAACCTGGGGTCATTCTGTGTTGACACTGGGTGACAGTGTGTTACATCCTCATGCCAATGCTCATCTAGGTATCCACAGTGCATTGCTCATTAGACTGCCCTGCCACTTGGTTGGTGACATGCAGGTTGGCACTCCATTGTGCATGCGGTCAATGGTATCCGTAGTCTGGTAGTCAGTAATATCAGACACCACGGTATCATGGTCTGCAGCTGACATATGTATCAGAGAGAGCTGTAAACAGTATCACATAGAATACAAAAAAATGAGTTAATGGAGACAGCGCTCTTGGTATGCCTACTGTATTGTGGTTGATCAATGAGAGTACAAAAGGAAACTAGGAACCTATATAATATCATTCAGTACATGAGGTACCGATGTAGTATGACACGGTGCATAGCTAATGGACAAACGTGACAAAAACTATATCTAACATTCTCACAAATTTGTAGTCATTAACTAGTAGGATTACATTTGAATAAGAACCACTACAGCATTCAATGTACAATCAAAGTGTGATAGAAATTTTCAATACTCATCCCCCTTTTTTTATTTACACACAGACTTTAAAATACACACACACACACAGAAAATACATGATGGGTGACCACTTTCAGTCTCCCAACATTACATTGTGTAACTATATTACATGGGTGTATAATTAATTTTGTTGTCATCTTCATCTGCCAAGCCACTTCCTGTGACACCCCGATAACTAAACAGACATACATCTCTGGGGATATGAGGTGATATTTTCCGGCAAACACACCATACCACTAAAAGCTACAAGAAATTGTTAAGGAAAGAGATACAAACTTAAAAAAAAAACTTTCCTGCTGCCAAGCACAACATGTACTGTATGCTAGGGAAGCATTTTTAGAAAAAAAAAAGATGTTCAAGAACATTATGCCACCACTCATATTCATACACACCCATCTGACAGCTCCACAATGACAGGAAATAGACTGTCACATTCGGAAGTGACACCATGATGCACCAGCCACGACAAGACATCGTACTCCATGCATGAGAAGACATACAGTGTGCTGCTACACAGGATATGGGAGAATCAGCTGCACAATGCCCACCATGATTAAATAAAAAAGGTAAAACCAAACCAACACAAAAACACATCGCAATGCCGGGCTAACAGTATGTGGGAGTGACACCACCAATTGACAACATCATAAATGATTTGTAGCAATGTGTTATGGCTCACACAAAATTCATGTCCCCTTTAAATGAAATACCAGGAGCTGATGGGGCTAGGGAGTGACCATTGGACCACCAGGGATTATTATAAAAATAGCAGGGAAGCTAATTGGGACTAGGAAGGGAACACTTGACCTCCATGGATTGAAATACTGTAGAAATACCAGGAAGGGGGTCGGGCTAGTATTGTGCTAAAGGAGGCATGCACATTTAATAAAAATACAGGGTCAGGGAAAAGCACTGCAGGACAGCCTGATAGCTTTATGCTGATGCTGATGCTTAGAAAAAAATACAGTTTACACAACTGCTGCTACTTTAATTATGTGGAGATGCACTGGATGGCAACTATGCACACAACCAGCTAATATATTCTCATACAGAGGTATTCTGATTCCCTCTGACCTCAAGAGCAAAGCTCGAGAGGTTCATAGGAATCAGAAACCCAAGGTGGCAAAACACACTGGTTGTGCATAGAGTTGCTAATCCTATATTTTTATAATGTATAGTACTGTGTGAAATATGTGCTTTGTGAGTTATTTTGCTTTTAAAATGAAACTGACTCATGCAATCTCTAGAGGTTCTAGAATGCTATTCTACCACAGTAGAATAGAATCACATTCCATGACTTTTGAACTGTGGTAGAACAACATTTTGATAGGGATGGAATTCTACACAGAACAACACTCCACTGTACACTATAAACTGATTGTGTATTCTGAGGTAGCATGCACACCACTTGCCAACCTCTTAGACTTTTACTCTGTAGACTGCTGTCAGAAAAAAAAAAGGATAACATGAACTGCTGCTAAAGTGTCCAAGTTGACTGGTTCTCTTAATGGCATGCTGCACATCCCATTCATTTTGGTTCTGCTTCAGTTTCCCACTATTACTCCACCTGTAACACCTGCAGGTATTTTAATTGTTATACTGGTAGGGGATTAGTGTTAAGAAGGAACCGCTGGTCCACAAGATATTTTAACTTGAAATACCAGGAGTTTATCGGTGCTAGCGAGGGTCCACTGGACCACCCGGGATTACAATAAAAATAGCAGGGAGGGGATCAGGGCTAGGAAGGGACATCTCGACCACCATGAATGTAATAGAAAAAAGCAGTTTTGATCTTGACATTATAAATACCACAAGTGCCAACCATCTGTTGTATTTCTGACACTCTGGGTACTGGATCCTAAGTTTGAAGCTGAACACTCCCAACCCCCAACCCCACCCTGTGCCAATCAAACACAAAAAAACTTAGTGTTTTAACAGTTTGAGGTAGTCACTGACAGTTTGTCATGAAATGTCTGCCACTAACTGAAGGAATTTGTAGTAAGTGGTGCCTTACTGTCAAATACTGATTGGTAATCTGGTTTATTTATTTATTTTTTTGTGGGTGTCATAGTTTCAAGCACCATAGTGTGCTAAGGTGGTGTTTTATATCACAGTGCACCTTTTTTTTCAGAGAATGCCCTCCCATTTGCCCCTCCAATCTCCATTTGTTCACTAGATATAGTTGAATACCATACAGTTTATGTGGTGTGGCATTTCTATATAGCATTTTTATGAATTCTGTATGACGTTATTTGTTTCTGATTTGTTATGTTTTATGGATTGTTTGGATTTGGGGATTTGTGATTCAACAGGGACAGTAATTGAGCTGGTACAAAGTTTTAAGTACCTGGGGATATTACTTGACCCAATGTTAAGTTTTTCTCCTCAGATTGCTGCTCTGTGTAGATTGGTAAATCAAAAAATAGGGCTATTGTACTGATTTAAAAATTATTTTTCTGAAAACATAAGGAAAGCTATTGCTGTAGGGGACTTTACTTCCTCACCTAGAGTTTGGGGCTTGTCTATATTATAATCTGGGGAAAAAGGAATTGCATACTGGAACCGTATCCTATAATAATGTTTGCCGTTTTGTTCTATCTGATGCTTATAATACTCATCATTGTGATTTGTACTCAGAATTGGGATGATTGCCCTTTGTTTCTAGAACAGAATACTTATTAGGTTGCTTAACAGCAAAGGCTATTTATTTAGAATTTGTGTTTCCCTTAGCCGATTTAGTCTCTATTAGGAACACACCATCAATGCTTAGATCATCAAATGGTCCTACTTTGGAAACTCCAATGTGTAAGCAAAAACTTGGGTCTCGGGCATTTTCATTTTCTGCACCCCTCTTGTGGAACTCCTTTCCCCTTTATACTTGAAATGCAAAGTCTCTGTGGTCATTTAAGGTATTGCCAAAACAATATTTAATGTCTAAAACTGCTTGTGATTGTAGTAAGTAATTGTTTATATTGTATGACTAATGTGATCGAATTGTGTGTTGTGTTATGTTATGTATTGTTTTGCATTGTAATCTGGATCAGACATGAAAAAGGACCTTTGGACCAGTGTCCTGACCCAGTTAACAAATTGAAAACAAAGAATAAATGTGCAGCTAGGTAACTGCAGGTTTTGACAGTAGTGAGTAGTAGTAGTAGTAGTAGTAGTAAAGTAGTAGTAGTAAATTTTTTTTTATTCATAAAGAATAAGGGAAGCATTCAACTGAGCATAACTCATTTACAATGAAGTCTCGAGTACCGACAGGTAGGGAGAGGGAGCGATGGAGAGAGTGGCGAGGGTGTGCTGCCTCTGAGTGACTTTCTGACTTGTGTAATCCATAAGGTGAATGCTCTGTAATGGATTTTATCCATGGTTTTTTGAACAGAGTACTGTAAAAAGTTAATCTATGTTTTAAACTGATATCAAGCTTGTGTTTTTTTTTATCACCAGACCACTTTGACAGGACTTGCAGTTTAAGAATATTTATGAATCCCGCCAAAGTTTGTAGTGTATTATAACAAAAGGAAAGTGCCCCAAGGCATAAGTAAATACATAAATATGTAAACTCCACATGAGTGACTTTGTTCAGAACTACTTCCCTGCACAAAGATTGCCAAATGCACAAGTTAGAGAGGTCCACCACACTGCCCCATAAGACCATAGACTGTATGCTAGTGACTCAAAGTTCCCCTCCAGCACTCAGATGCAGAATGATAAAGTCAGACTGTGACAGCACTGTAGAAAAATGCAATATTAACAACAGAATACAGTACTGAACAAATGAAGAGCAAAGACAAAAACTAAGAGAAGTGCTATAGTTAGAGATGGCACTACACAAAACAATATTACATCCAATGACTGTTCACAATCCCCTGTATAAACTACAATGTGACTGGTCAGATGAAAATAATCAGTCACACACACGCACAGTAAAATACATGTTTTATTAAACATCTTGCATTCAACATTTTAGTAAGATTTAAAGGAAAATACAGGATTGTTCTGGCTGTCATCCTCAAGAGTGAAACTCGGTAAGCTCCTGCACAGAATAGCTGCTGTTCAGCTCTCCAGTGTCAACTGGAAAAAAATGAAACACAAAGAGGATGAAAGACATTATAAAAATAAAAGTAAATAAAACTGTGCTACAATGACATTTAATAGTCTGAGTATCTTACTAACTTTTCACAACTATCTGCAATTATGCCAGACAGCGGTAACCAAGAGGTGGAAAACCAGACAGTTAGTGAGAGAGAAATTTAAATGTCTCATAAAATAAATAAAAACACATTTCTGCACAGAAATTAATACTGTACTATCAGGACCAGCTCACAACACATCAGTAACCAGGAAAAGGTCTGTCTGTAGTCAGGGGCTCTTTAAGTGCTGCTGTGAAACTGATTCTTGAAAACAGGGTATCAGGGTACATGAGCAGGGGTCCACTAGCCCACCAGGGGAATAAAATTTTATTTGCAAACAGGGAAACAGGGCTTGCTGCAGGGGTTCCACTAGTGTATTCTCTGTAAACAAAAAGGCTCAAACAAGGGAGGTTATGAATTGAAGTTTGGACTGTGGGGACACCTACCAGAAAACTTGAATTAATGTAGCTAAACTGAACCACAAATAGCGCTACCTGGCACATTTTAGATGCTATGGATAGGAATTCAATTTAATCAACTAATTAAGAACTCTAACACTACTTACCACATTACTGAGCAGTACTGAGGTACCCCTCAGTATGCCTCTCGGTATAGTGCCACAATGGATCAAGGTACAGAGTAACTTTTCTGTAGAGTCTGTGTAGATGCACAATTTCCAGTGGTGGATCCAGGATTTTACAATGGGGGTGATGTGTTGGTGTGCACACTTGATATGCAACTTTCTGACATTTTTTAATCCTTTATATTATCTTTTCCACTAAATTTTTTAACGGAAAATATACATGTTTTGTGTTGTTTTGATTGTAGATTTTGTAACAATCAATATATTAGACTTCTCCAGCAAAGTGAAATGCAGCAGTAACAAGTAAGTAAGTTACAATGGGAGGGGGTGTGCACCTGCACCCTTTAAAACCCCCTAGATATGCGACTGACAATTTTACCAAGAAATGGACAGCTGAGCAGGGTAGTACAACAGTGGCAGACCCACAGGTTGGTGCAAGGAAGTACAGAGTATCAACAATTCCAACCTGAATGCAGGATATTTAAGGATCATATCCAGTAAATTTATGATCCAGGGAACCTTATGTAGAGCACATGCAAGTCTGGGACCTAGAGACACTCAAAAATATGTAGAGGAGGAATATAGTGTCTGGGGCAGCAGAAAGGAAGAATTCTGGCTATTCCAACAGGGTAGGTCAATAGAAAAAGGAGTAGATGACTCACATTTTATGGGGAATTGTCACTATAAAGAATAATGAGGATGGCAGTGGGATCAGTAATTCTACTGATTCAATCTGGCTACGTCAAAAAAGAAAGGAGGCGAGACTAGTCACCCAGAAAGGAACAGCAGGACTGCAAAAAGCTCAGCCAAGCTTATCAAATGAAGTACAGTTTAACCCTTTTTATCCGACCAACATAGGGGACATCCAATCGGTTCAGATAAACGGGTGTCCGGATAATCTGGATTTCAGCCTGTTAACCACACGCACAGACAGAATAAAAAAAACACACATTATCACCTTGAAGAAACATATTTATTTAATTTCAACAAGTGAAGTGCCAAAATAATCAGTCAGTTTAAAATACAGTTCTGTACAGTACTTTATTTTTTGTAGTAGTCTGTAATAGACTTCTGCCTCAGTGTGTCATACTGCTTTCGGGCTGCACACTGTTTGATGCTTCTCAACAGCATGACTTGTTTTGGATCACAATCAGGTTGTGATTCCAAGTACAGTATGATTTTCTCCAGGTGCTGGACAGCCTCACCATGACTGGGAACGATCAGTGGAGGATCTTCTGTTTCAGAGTCCTGATCTTCCTCTGGTTCCTGTTGTATACAGGAAACCATCTCCATAATGTCTGCATCTGACAACAGTTCATGCCCTTCTTCACTTTTATCACAATCTAGCCACTGTCGCACTTCATCTTTGGATGGTGGATATGGAAGATCTGCTGCAAGCTGTGCGATCTCTGCCGCTGAAACATCAGTATCATGCTGTTAGTGTTGTCAGGGAGATCAGGGAGGTTAGTGATGTTGGGGGTCAGCCAATACTCATTTTAATCCCCAATTTCTTCCAGGATTTAACAATCAATTCAGGTCTCAAACCCTCCCAAGCCTCAGCAGCCATATAAACAACATCTTTTATTGTAACAGCTTTAATGATTTGGGCCAAGGGAATGTCATGGCTATCATTAGCCAAGACTGTCTGCAGCAATTTTTTTCTATAGCCATGCTTGAAGATCTCAAGTACACCCTGGTCACATGGTTGTAACTCTGAGGTAGTGTTTGGAGGAAGAAACATACAGTGAATGAACGCCCTTTGTGTGCGAACATCTGAAATATTGGGGTGTGGAGGTGAATTATCCACCAATAGTAAAGCCTTGAGCAGAAGGATTTTGACCGCAGATACAGTTTAACTTGAGGCATGAAATAATCATTGAACCTACTAGAAAAAATATCTGCGGTCATCCATGAACTTCCTTGTGCCTCATGCTGTACTGGTAGTGATGCCATATTCATATGCTTAAAGCATCTAGGCACCTAGATTTCCCAACCACAACAAGCTTTAGCTTGTGACCAGCTGCATTCACACAGCCAAGGACAGTAAGCCTGTCTTTTTGTTTCTTAATTCCTGGAGCATCTTTCTCTGATCCATGTGTCAGAGTACGCTCAGGAAGCCCTCACCAGAATAGTCCAGTCTCATCGGTGTTAAAAACCTGCTCAGGAAGCAACCCCTCCTGTTTGATGGTGTTCAGCAGCTGGCTGATGAAAGGTTCAGTCTCATCGTCTGCTGCACTGAGCCTTTCGCCACAAAGTCTGAGCTGGCAAATTCCGTGGCGACGCTTGAAACGATCCAGCCAGCCCTCACTAGCTGAAAAAGGGCCACTTGCACCAAGGCGTTCGTGAAATTGAAGGGCCTTTTCCTTCAATAGTGGGCCAGAGATAGGAGTACCCTTCTCTCACTCTTGGCGGAACCAGGTATAAATCGTAGCATCCTGCTGCTCATCATTACACCCTGTCATATTTTTTCTGTCCTCAGATCCAGTTGCAGTCTCCATTGAAATGGCAAAGTCTCTTAACTTCTGCTTTACCTGCTTAATATCACTAATGGTGGATTTCCCCACACCATATTCCTGTGCTGGTGCCACAGCTCGCCCTCTTTACTTGAGTCTTTCAACAATCTGCATCTTCTGTGCGACTGTGAGAACAAGGCACTTTCTTTTGCCACTGGGGGACAGTCAATCCATTATATTCATTATAGTACATGAACAGACACAGAGACAGCATCTATTTATGCAGTCACACTAGCTTCAAGGAGATTCAGGGAGTGCCTTAATTGCTTAATTTAACCAATTAACACCAACTGCAAGGTGGCAGACTGACAGTCTATTTAAAGCAGGGTACACAGCACAGGTTCATTAGACAGAGAGAGTTGGATATTCGGGGGTCAGATAAATGGGGTTGAACTGTAGTGATACATGCATTGTTAATGTCAAATTCCACTAATAGGGAGTGGCAGCTGCAGAATAAGGGGTGCTAGCTGCACATTCAAGAAGACTTGTTAAACCTTGAGGCCTTTATCTGCTGGCAAATTTCGTATGTTCATAATAGAATTCTGGATGCTTCACCTATGTGCTTTGACCTGCTTTCATAAATATGTGAGAAAATGTTACCAATAATTTTTTCTACCTCAAATTTAAAACTGTTTAACCAATTTATCCAGTTGTGCTAGACACCAGGATACACTGACTATGGATATGCATGTCAAATGTTAAGTCTATACCTGCAAGGGCAGAAAAGCTTCAAACATCCACATTTTTGAGAGTTTACACAAAATGTTATAGATATTTACATCGTAGAGTTTTTAACCCCTGTAATTTAAAAAATCTCTAATCCAATTGTCTCCATATTTAGAACATTCTATAAGCATTCAAAAAGGTAATTCATGTTAATGTACACGTCTAGATCCAAGGGTGCCTGAGTTATATACAGATAAAATAGTTTCATGAAATTTCCTGCAAAACTAAAATGACAGATTTAGAGCTCATATAATTTTGAGAAGATGCATCATATTGTCATGAAATATGGTACATTGTTAGACCATCTATCATGAAGGAATAATGCCAAATTTAAGATCTCTAAACCAATAAACAGCTGAGGTACATGCAGACAAAAATGTTCATGGAATTTTGCTCAAAAAGTAAAATGACAAACTTTGAACACCTATACTTTGAATCTGTCCATCTGAATTTCACGTTATTTTGCACATTATTGGTATGCCAAAAACAAGTGATCATGTCAAATCACAGAGCTCTAGCATACAAGACTGCCAAGTTATGACCAAATTTTTAAATTTTACAAAAGCCACAAAAGTTTGTCAAAATTCTTTGTCAGAAAAGGAGGCAGTATAGTGCAGTGGTTTAAGTCTCTGAAATGCAGATCTGGTGACATCCAGCAGACCAGACCTGGGTTTGAATACCACAGCTTCTACTTGCATACTGTGTGACCCTGAGCAACTCACTTAACTTCCCTGTGCTCCCAGGTTGCACCAGTAAAAAAACTTTCAGCTTAGTGTGCTACTTCTCATTAAACAACTAAAAACAAAACAAACAAAAAAATATCAAAATTACATGAATTTAGAATTTTCCCATTCTGCACAGCTCTAATCTGGATTATTTTTATTTCTTATTAAAAGTAAAAAACAGACCGCCCACCATACTGATGATATCACACCCAAATGTGTTTGTTTTCATTCCGTAATGTAATCAACTCCCACTACATATTTCCTGGACTTAGAAATACCCCCAACACAGTCTAGCCACTAAAATTGCATTGGGAGCAGAGGAGACTATTGTATCTTAAGTGGCTTCACTGTTTGGTGTTGTTTCTAATGCTCAGGAAGTATCCGATAAGAGTAGCTCAAGAAATGAAGCAAAGCAAAGCTGGGTATAATTACACCATCACCATGCATATTATGTCTGCTAAGAAAGGAGGCAGATTAAACTACAAGCAACACCAATGAATTTTATAGGACATTAGCAGTCAAAAAATGTGAGTTTGCAACTTGAAATTGTATGATGCAAAAAGGGTTGACAGTGCCTCTTTAAAGAAATATTTCTAGCAAAATGCCTTTGGCAGTGATGTGGCTACTGTTTCCAATGATAGGCCTCTTTAAAGATAATTCCTTTGAGAAAATCTTACATTTGAAACCATAAAGGAAAGGAACATAGGGTCCAATTCACATTTGCAAGAGACTGTTGCAAAATCAACGTGACAACAGTTTTGTGGTAGTCCCTTGCCTATGACTCCTGATCTATGAAAAAAGTGGGTGGCATCCTCGCCTTGCCTGGTCAATACTATATTGCAAACATGCAGGAAAAGGAGCAGGGGTCACCACAGATATGACGTGTATTCCATTAAGAAAGTGTTGTGACTCATGCAAGCTTAGTTGCAATGTTAGCGGCACCCATGCCTGTAGTACTGCTATGAAATGTTACTAGACTCTAGAGTGTTACTGAGCTAGAATGGAATGGAAATCAATGGTAAATAATGCAATTGGGAGAACTTACAGAGTAGAATAGAGCTAGGGAGAAGGGATTCACTGGAAACCAGTGTCACTTCACAAGCTGAGATTTAGGGGCAGGACCACTTTAACACCTGGGGCACTTTGTGAGCTGGGCTTAAGGAGGGGGAATACTGGACCACCAGGATGACATGAGGAAACTAGTAAATATGACTGTAATATTGGTCAAAAAGGGGATCCTCTGGATACAGGTTGGAGTGAGGAGGGGGCCTTAGGTGTTAGGATCTCTGTCATAGCTATGTGTGGATTGCATTGCACCATAGAGGGGTGGTACAGTACCTGCAGCCTCTGAAGAATGTTGCAGACAGGTTTATTATTGTAGTGGTGTATTCAGAACATATCACACCTGTACTGTGCACTGATGCAGTGAACTTTAACCAGACTGTTGATGTTCCTGCACAGTTGGCACTTTGCAGAAATAATTTAGATTGTGTGGAATATTTTCTCTATGCAATAACCTTTCTACAGAAAAAATATTCCTCAGAATGTGATTTTTTCCAGCAAAGTAACAAATCTGAAAAAGCAAATAAAAAAATGCAAAGTGCAAAAAGGTTTACAAGTTTTCCAAGCAACAAAATGTTCAATATTTCACACTTCTCTGTTTCTACAGCATCTGCACGGGCTGCCTATTAGAATAAATACTACATTCAAGACTGCATTGTTAACTTACAAGGCCTGCACAGTTTGCGCCCAGCTACCTAAAAGACCTGTAGGTTTGGTATACTCCAGGTTCATTGTTCCACTCCACTGAGGAGTTACCTTTGGCCAACTCAGGTTTTCTCCTGAAACAGTCATGTAATCAGGCATTCTTAGAGGTGACTATTTGGAACTTATTGTCTTTCCAACTTAGCAGTTCCCCCTTGGTGGAAGCATTAAAGAAGGAGCTTAAATCCTACATAGTCGTACAAGTTTCGGCATGGACTGACAAATAATTTTGCTGCTATCTTACTTGGTCTTTAAATTCATAATACTCTACTCCTTTTAACTAAATGTATGTTTAGGACTCTAGAAATACATTTGCCTGGTCTTGCTGCCCTTTGGATGAGAAGTTAAAAGAAGATCCCTTCCGTCCATCTCTAGTCACTGTTAAGAAGGAACATAAAGATCCCATGGTACTTACTGAAAAAGAGCAAAAGGGGAATTTTTTATTGAAATCATAACAAAATATATACAAATCAGTATTGCATCATACAAAATCATAATAAGGTAAAATCAAAACATAAATAACTATTATTTCATACAGTAACCCCAAACATAAGAAAAACATTATAACCAAACCCCCTCCCAACCCCACTAAAGGAGTAGGAAAAATTATTTTTTTAATAAAATATATAAGTCTGCATTACAGCATACAAAGGTTGCAAAGAAATAAGTAAAATAAAGAACAAAAACAAAAAGCACTTCATACAGTAATCTCATATTTAAAAAAAATACCTATTATTTTTCTTTTTTTTTCCAGAAACAAAATACCTACCTACTGTAATCAAAGTCATCTTAGAAGCATGTTCACTATGCTGTCATATAGGTAGTACAGAAAGAAAATATTATCTTAATCATACAAGTAGTACAGAAAGAAAATATTATCTTAAGTAGTACAGGTAATAAAAAAAATAAATAGAAAAAAGAAAACATCTACTAATAATCAGATGGACATAAAACACCCTCCTCTATCACAGCATTAGTTACATAGGTCTAATTCCATACCCCTAGGCATATGAACTAGTATTTATCTTTAAGATCAATAAAACAAAATAATAAGCCTAGTTAATACTAAACTGTGTTTAATCTAAAATCTGGAAAGGAAAAGAGGGTCAAATATGTTCAGTATTGGACCACCAGAGAGTCCATTTATCTCTACCAAAAAGCTTTAATTCTGCCTCCTTCCACTTTCTTAAATCAGCACAAATCATGTAAAACAGTTCCTGGGCTGATATATGTTGTTGTTGTAGGACTAAATGGCAATGACGAATCTAAATTCAGTAAACAAAATAAGCACAAATCACCCTCAAGGTGCTATTATGTGGTTGTTTCACCAATCTTGCAATTATACGGAAAAACATTAGTGATGGAGTTGGAGGTATTGGGATTCCATCTTTCCACCTGTTCTTAACAACATCCCAAAACTGGATGATATAAGGACAGGTGTAATATAGGTGATCAATGGTTTCAATTTTGGAGGTACAGCCCTCCATATGGCAGTGTGTTTCTGTTAGAGGTTTATGCTTTTGATTACTCTTCACATTTATCTTAGAATATAAGCCCAGCCAGATTGTGTCCCAAATATGTTCCAGTAACTGTGTATCACAAATATACTATAAAATAAAATACTGGTCAACTTGTGAAAACCCTGAAAATGGGTGCTCCAAAAAACATACAGTTAAAATCTCCTCATACAACTGTTGTCTAGGCAAATTAAGAACTGTCGCATAATCTATATCCCATTTGATAATATAATCAAAAACCCCTTCCCAACACTTCACCAACCTCAGGCTTCATTTATTCTTATGCGAGAAACAATTCCCTTTCCACTCTGTCAGTATTCCCTGAAGTAACAACAAGCTTCTATGTCCCCAACCTGGAACCAACCCCTTCATAAGGGGAGCAGATTAGAATATAAAAAAATAATGGAAAAAAAACAATAATGGATTTAGCATATTAGCAACCCCAGCCTTTATATCTAAATAGAGAACGTTCCACTTGATTGGGTTCATTCTGCTCCCCAAAAACAGGAGAGAAAAAAACAACCCATCAATGATACCTCCAGATGTTTTAGAATTAAAAATACTACACTAATGTACAAAAAAATTAAGTAAAAAAGTCCTGATCAAATAAACTAATTTTTTTTGTAATTTCCATCAATTCCATCTGCTCACTAGTTCTTTTCCTGTAGTAAGTGCTTTATCCCAATTATTACTCACCATATCTTGTCCCCCATAGTAAATGCCCAAGTTTTTTTTTTTTTTTTGTGTACATTTTGTTTTGGTTACATTAAGGCTGTTCTTTAGCTTACCCCTTGTAATAGGCTGCTTGCCTTCTCAAAAGACTGTCTATCTCTTACCAAGAGGCAGAGATCATCAACATAAACAACAATCTTACAATCATTTAAAAAACCTCCTGCCAGTCCATAAATCAAAGGTGAGTGTTGTAACAGCTGCAGTATCAGGCCTATCATAAACACATAGAGCAGTGGGCTAAGGTGACAACCCTGGTGGACTCCTTCTGTATCTGACATCTAAATCCTATATAACCATTATTATACAGCAGCACATAAGCCAGCACATAACATAGCTTTAATCAAGTAATAAACTTGTTCGGTAATCCATAAGCAGCCAAACTAAGGCACAAAAAATAATGCAAAATATCAAAGGCTTTTGCTTGGTCTAGGCTTATCAAAAATTGAGAATCATCCTTCCTCACTGCTCCCTCCACTACTTCCCTAAGTAGAAGTAAGGCATCCTTAATCTTTCAGCCAGGTACTGAACAATATTGTTGTGGGCTTATCAGCTTCCCCATTATGCTAGCCAATCTGTTCCCCAATAATTTGGAAAATAACTTAAAGTCAGAGTTAAGCAGCGTAATCAGACACCAGTTATTAATATCAGATGAGTCACCAGATTTGTAAAGAAAAATCATAAGCCCCTCATACATTGCTGTTGGCAGAAAAACTTCCTCAAGAAAGAAATTATATATTGCCAATAATTCAACAGGAATAACTTCCCACAGAAGCTTACACATTTCGCCAGGGAGTCCATCTGAGCCTGGCGATATCCCATTCCAAAGGCTTCACACTGCCTCTGTCATTTCCAACCCTGTAAAAGGGTTTACCATGTGGTTCACCTTATCCTTAGCTAATTTTGTGACATCCACTACTACTAGTAAATGATGGGTAAACTCTGACTCGTCTACAAGGGTCCCAAACAGGCTCTCCATATGTTTTTCCAATACAGCAATAATTTCCACATTTCCCATAACCAATTGACCCTGAAGAGATTTTAAACCCCAAATCTGCCTCCTCTCCCTCCGTGTCTGACTACTAATCAAGGGTTCACATTTGCTGCCTTCCCTTGAGTGCCATACACCTGTTCTCTCTGTAATGATTGAAACCAGTCGAACTGGAAGTCACTCATTTCTGCTTTTATCTGGTGAATTTCATCCCCTAAATCCACCTGTTCTACACATTGTCTGGTCAATAATGTTCCCAATCTACCCCTTAAACTTAGATATATATCGTAATTTGTCTGCTTGTGTGTAAATACGGTTGTACTTTTGTTAACAATGCTATGCATAAAGCTTTCTTTTGAGGACCATAAACATCACCAGCCTACATGAAAATGCATGAATCATGATGTCCAACAAAAAGGCACCTCCTGGGTCAATATCAACAAGATGTAGCACTGTGATGTCGATGAATGAAAACAAATTCCAACCCCACAACACAGCTCTTCCCCCATTGACCAGTATGAGTTTCCGCATGTCCAATCCTTTGTTGCTTGAGAAATTTCTACTATTGAATGCGGTCTTGTATCCTGTAAAAAAAAATGACAAAGTCCAGGGATTGTAAAATACTAAAAGTAGTTTTACGCTTATAATCAGATTTGATGCTATTCACATTTATATTCACTACTTTTAACTGAAAGGGCTCATGCAGGGGGTTTAAACACCTTCATACTGGATCTGGTCATCCGTTTCTGAGGTTCTATTTGTTTCTTTTTCTCAGCTCAGAATCTAAAGGAGGCTGTACCGGCTGTGAAGAGGGATGTTCCCCCTCCTCCAGATGTGTCTCCATATCAACCTGATCTCCCCAAGTAGAAAACGCTGAAAAGCGATTTGAAAGTGGTCAGGGGATCAGGGATACAGCCATCGGACTGACTGTAAACTGTAAGGGGAAAGGGGTGAATCTGGTACTGAAATCGAATTATGGAGGTCAACTGAATTTTCAAAGTAAACTTCAGGTTTATCAGTAATAGGCTAAGAATGTGTGTCCTGTGGGGGGTCCTGTAAGAAGACAGGAGGCAATGTTACAATCTCCCTGCTCTGCTCAAAAGTGTGACCTCTCCCTCGCATTGTAATTTCCCCATTCTACTATCTGTGGAACCACCTCTACCTCTATGTCTAGGAGGATTAAAGGGGGCCTCATCTGTTCCCAAGATTACCTATTAACATGTCTAGCCTATGAAAGAATCAAGTCATGGTCAGAAATGTCCTCTGAGTTATGTGCTGCCCAGGGACACTCCTGGAAAGTGTGTTCATCATCCCCCAAAAGGTTGCAGACAAGGGGAGCTGTACATTGCATGGCAGATATGGCCAATCCCACAATGAAAGCATTTAACACTGTCACAATCATTATTGCTATTTAAGTGGGTCAGAGATCCACATTTGTAGCTAGCTTTTAGGCGACCGCGCGAGAACAGAATGCCTCTGTCTTGCCCCCAAAAGAACCTAGCAATGCTGAATCTCTTGTTCCATCTAGCTTAAGTTGGACCCAAAATGCCAACCCTCCAGTCCAGAAGCCATTATCATCCATAATGGGCATCGATGACCCACAATAGTGCAGCGCTTCTCTAACCAGAAGATAATGTTTGTTGTATTAATACCCTCATTACGAAAGAGCAGAGTAATCATCTTTATTGTAGGCTTAGTGATGGGGATTGCCATGAAATCAGTCCAAACCTCCTTATCCTTAACTTCATAATACAGCTTCCAGAATTTGTCCAGTAAATTCTTAGAACAAAAACTAACATCATATACTCGATCTCTTGGGTATGAATAAATGGAATTGTACACTTCGGCCAAAAAAACATGGAATCCGTTATCTATGTTTTGCCAACCCTATAGTCTATCTGGGGGATGGAGCTAGCCCTTTATATCTTAATCTGGACCAAAATCATCATTTGGCCACTTCTGCCTGTTCATGGAACAGTCCCATACTCCTGGCCTGTGCATTCCTAGTTAAGGGAGAATCAAGCTCGGTTCATGCAGGAGTGGCTCAGTCACCGGTAACTCAGACCCCAGATCCTCATTGTCCCTCCTACCTTCTGAAGTGTCATCCTGTGGATTTCAACAGCATTAGGTCCATCCATAAAGTCCTCATCCTGTATCCGTACTGAACTGGGCCATTCTGACCTTTCCACGTCTGTCACTGCATTCTGCTTTCCAGCCTCTGCTTCATCCCACACAACTGCAGCAGCAATTGGCAAAGACTGCTGTACATGCTCCTTCACTGGTATCAAAAGGGACAGAACCTGGGCTGTCTTTTCCTGAGGCACTAAAGCCGATATGTCAGGAGATCCAGGTACGGGTAACTTAGGGTCAGAGATCCATTTTACACCATTATATAACCATCCTGCCTGCTTTAATGCATCTTCAGGCGACCATTCCTCCAAATCCACTGGTTTGTGTTCTGTCTCCATAACTATGTCAACTGCAGCCTCTCCCTGATCTTTCGGTGCTCTGTTAGGGGCCAACAACAGTATCACTGGTAAACACTTACTTTGTTATTGCTGAGGGCTAACTCCCATTCATTTCCTCTTTGTTCTTTCCTCACCCAACCTAGACCGACTTAGCTGAAGTTGTTTCTTTTTCTCAGCTATTTCCAGCTGAAGTTTTTCCTCTTCATCATTCAGTGGGGAATTATCACCAGATATATCAAAGTGTACATCAGGGTAAACCTTAGGTCATGAACATGGGTCCTTCCTGAGACTGCACTGGGTCACCACAAGTTTCCTCTACAATACAATCCTGAACTTCTGCTGGACCTCCTGGAAGCAAACCACACTCTTCACTCTCCTGATGTTTACTGAGATCCTCCATGCTCTCCTGCAGTGCTCAAACACCCCCTGCAGCAAGAGTAGGGGAATTTCCCTAGTGTCATTGCTGATATGTCCCTGTCAATAAAACTGGGCTATGCAGCACATCATTCATAGTGCACCTGGAAACAAACTATCACTGCTTAATCTGGTTCAGAATAGCCTCTCTCTCTCTGCACCTATCATTGCCCACGTATCATCGGGTTTTACTGCCTCCAGATTCACCCATCTCTTCCTCTGCTCTTTCTCAGATCTAACATGCATATCTTCCTGTCACTGTTTCTCCCCATCCTCTTTACACTCTTCCCCCTACTCCTCCCTCTTGGAGCTCTTTTCCCTTCCTCCTCAATAAGTTTCCAGTTAATCATCGCATATCGCAGCTCTGACACTCTTCCACATGAGGCAAACCATACCCCCTTGGGACACTCCCTCTCAAAAATACCTCCCGCTCCCGCCTGTGGTTTTTGGATCCAGACACCCGCACAACCTTACTGCTGAACTTTCACATCCTCACTACTTCACAATCCTACCCAAAAAGTAAATGCAAGCTTTCCCTCAAGGAAGTGCATCTTGGCACCCTGAAGCTCCTGCTCCTCATCCTACTGCTATCAAGAAATATCCACCCCAACCCTGGCCCAAACAAAACCAAGGTCTCCACCCAGAATAGACCTTCTGGCTCACTCAATCATATGCCTAAATATCTGCAGTCTCCTACCCAAGTTTGACTCACTCCAAGCCTTTGCAGCATTACACAACCCTGACATCCTGGCAGTTGTTGAAACCTGGCTCACCCCTTGGTACCGGACCATGCAATCACCTCCCAGGCTACAAGTTTTTGACTGGATTGGATATCAAGAAGAGGTGGAGCTATGCACTCTACTGTGCACACACACTCTGGGACACCCCATTGATACTGCCCTCCCGGCCACCCGGGCACAGATTCTTTCCATTAGAATCCTTCTAGGAGCTCACAATAAGGCTCTCACAATAGTTACTGTATATATTCCTCCTAGAGAGCAAGGACCAGGACTGCCTGAGTTACTGGACCTTGTCAGGTCACAACCACCTCACTCTGAAACCATCCTGCTTGGAGACTTTAATATCAACTGGCTTGCATCCGAGGCCGGGACTATCAGAGACTCTGTCATATTGGCTAATCTTACACAGATGCTAGACTGCCCTACCAGAAAGAACTATAAAACAGGGACCAGCTCCCTTCGGGATTGGATCCTTACCACTCACCCCACCAGAATCATGAATCATACTATCCTTCCTGACTCACTAAGTGACCATTCCCTGTTTGCTGTACCTGATTGGCAACAAATTTTGTAACCCCCAAAAAAAAAAAACTCTGCAGCATAGCTCTACATTGTGGTCAGTTACCGCTCCTCAAATCCTACCTTCTCCATCAGGACTGGACGCCTGTTCTCAGGGCAACTGACACCAACTCTGCACTGGACCACTTCATACACATATTTAATAAAGCCTGTAACCTATTTGCTCCTCTAAAGAAGCATAAAGTTAAAACTCTCTGAAACCCCTGGCTATCAGCGGACCTCCATATAATGCTAAAAGCTAGGGGAAACTTGTAGGAACTGGCCAAATCTACCGGTAGACAAGTTGACATCCAGAACTATAAACATGAACATAACGACTGCACTAAATCCATTTGGCTACAGAAGTCCGACTATTACAAGAAAGCCCTCACCAACACCTGGGTAAATGGGGGAGACTTCTGGAACAACATAAAATAAGTCACGGGGTTGCAACCCAAAACGTCATGATCAAGGTAAACGGGAATACATTACTTGACCCAAAATCATTGCTGACACCTTCAATGAGGCATTCATCGACTCTACGTAAGTTGCTCGATTTCTTCAAAGATGAGGCTCCCCCAAATCCCACAGTCACACCTCCTCCTACCGAACACCCTACATTTTGCTTTAAGGCAATAGCGCAGTTTTATGTCGGCAGGTACGCCACCACAAAGTTTATGCAAATCCAGAACAAGCAGCAACTCACTCAACCTCAAGCTTCTATCCTTCACACTAGAGGAAGTCTTAGGGCCTCTCACCAGGATCTTTAACCTCTCCCTTTCTCTCAGCCAGTTGCTGGACAAATGAAAATCCACCACTATCACCCTAGTCCATAAAAGAGATGACAAGACCATATACAGCAATTATTGCCCAATCTCTATCCTACCTCCTGTCTCAAAGGCATTGAAACACATAGTAGCTGACCAGCTCACTGACTATCTGGACAAATATAATATTCTCTGCTGACAGCAACATGGCTTCAGAAAAGGCCACAGTACCGCATCCGCCCTCCTAGAATTCACAGGTGCTATTCACAGCTCCCTGGACCACGATAAACCTACTGGAACTATCTATATTGACCTCACCAAGGCCTTTGATACTGTACACCACCGCCTTCTACTCGGCCAACTTCAGTTCTCTGGTCTCTCCGCTGATTCAATCACTTGGTTCAAAAGCTACCTTGAAAACTGGTCCCAAAGTGTAAAAAATCACAGATGTGCTCTCCGATGCCAAACCTGTCAACTCAGGTGTTCCTCAGGGCTCTATCCTTGGCCCACTCCTTTTCAGCCTGTTCCTAAACACCCTCCTAGACTCCTGCACTGAACAAATGATACTATACACCGATGATGCGGTAATTCTTGCATCCCATCAGGACACTAATCTGTTGCAAAAAAGTCTCCAGCAGGGTTCCAATATGGTTGAGAATTGGTTCATAAGGCATAAACTGATCCTTAACCAAAAAAAAACAAAATCCATGATTTTTAGCAGCACCCATAATAAGTACAAGTATCACCACCTCACCATTAACACCACACAAGGTGACCCTATGGAACAGGTCCAATCATTTAAATACCCATGGGATCACCCTTGACTCACACCTCTCCTATGCTGAACACATAAATAATGTTGCCAAAACTGCAAACTCCAGACTGGGCATGCTTTTCTGACACAGACGACACCTTACCCCCGAAGCACTGGGTGCTGCCGTCCAGAGCTCCATCATCACCATCATTGACTACGGCCTCATAATCTATGGCTCTGCCACTGCTATTGTGTTCGAATGTGTAACAACCTCACTCAACAAGGATTGTCAGCTCATCACAGGTGCTCAACGCCTTACTCATACCTGTGACCTTTATACCCAAACTGGCTGGCTGCACTTAGACAATCACATAAAATATCAAACCTGTATCTCGGCAAAGAAAATTTTGATGGGCCTTGCACCTCCTGGAGTCTGTTCCCTCCTACAACCCAGAAACAGCAGCTGCAACACCAGGGAGACTAAGCCGCAGCTTCTTCAAATTCCCTGCTGCTGTACTACACAAGGTCAAAGATCCTTTGCCTTTAAAGCTTTGAGCTGGATGAATGGACTCTCTAATGATATTACTACAGCCAGCTCACTCGGCTCCTTCAAATCCAGCCTCCGCAAGTCTCTCACTGCCTCGAGTGCCTGTGACTGCCATTGATCATAACTGAATCATCTATCACCTTTGCCAGCCTGACCTTATGCAAACCCCTACTGGCTGGGTGATGGTCACTATCCTTAACTCTTGCTATCATCTGGGCACTGCCTACTAATCTTTATTCTATGACAATGCCATCCTAGCGGCACGCCCCTTTTTCTTTTTACCCCTGCCTCAGTCCTCCCCTAACTTTACCTTTGTGACCTGCCCTCACCCCTAACCCTCACTTTCTCATCTCCTACCCTTCCCTTTCTACCACTGTCAACACTGTCTACCACTGTCAACACTGCCTCTCACTGCTTGTATCCTGTGATTGCTCATCTTAACATTTCCACCATTCCAGCTGCACATGCCCCAGCACCCAGCACTTACAATCAGTCTTTGCACCCTTAACACCTTACCTGGCATATTCCCTCAGCAAGGCCCCTGGCTGCACTGTCTCCCTCACCCACTCCTCCCCTGTATCTCCACCTGCCCCCACCCAGCTCCCCATACTCCCCCTTACCCCTGCACCTCCCCCTCTATCTCCCTACCCTCACTTCTCCCCATCTACCCCTCCTCCCCTTGTCTTGCTCCATAGCTCAAGTCTTTGTACTAGTTATTACATGTCTGTAAGTCAGTGACGTTATGTTTGTAACTAAAAATGATGACTGTTGCACACACTGACGTGGAACCTTTGTAAAAGAGCCTCGGCTCAAAGGTATTGTAATCCTAGATTGAAATAAATAAATAAATAAATAAATATATAAATAAAAAACCTAGTTCTAGCTTTGTATATGTATAGATAAGTGACTATTTGTCATAATGTCATCGTTGTTTTGTTGTACCTATGATGTGGAACCTTTATAAAAGAGCCTTGGCTCAAAGGTATTTGTAATCCTAGATTGAAATAAATAAAATAAATAAATAAAGTGCACCTTACCTGTGCAAAAATTACAAATAAATCAATAAATGCGGCTGATGCTATGCCTTCCACAGACGGTTCTTGATGTTAGCAGTTGTTAATTCAAACAAACCACATTTGCACCCATTAACTTCTGATTACCATAATTTGTACTTTGAATTAGTCACAGGGAACACCATTCCCCATGACTGTCAGCTGTTTGTGGTTAGCTTGGTGGGGGAATGAAAGCTTTTAGCATCCTGATTTGTGTCTCCATATGTGGTGACTATGTATCTGAATCTTACTTTTAATTTTTGATTGTATTCAGGTAAGCATGTTTTTATCCAAAAGACACTTGGGTCCAGATATTCAGAAAATTGCCCCGTGGCCAAGGTAGCACTGCCCAGTATGCAAACATAGCCTGGATCAAACTGCTAGCAATATTCAAAAGAAAAGCACAGTGCAAAACCAGGTAAATATAGCAAGCAAAGGAAGCCGGGCAAACAGGGCCAGGAGTGCAGGGCAAAAACAGTCCTGGAATAAGACAGCACTGAATATAGCACACAAGACAGCACTGAATATAGCCCCAGGCAGGCAGTGCAAACACATAATGGAACACAGTGCAAAGGTGAGACAGCCTGACCCTGGGACACATGCAAAGAAACACATGCTGGAATGAGGTATCAGCAGCACACCACAGTGCACATCCTGGAAGATGCTACACATGCACGGGAATGTCAAGCAACAACCCAGACCCATGTGGAGAACACAAGTAACAATACAAAGCATGCGGAACCCCAGCACCCAAGAATGACACAGGACACAGTAAAATGTAGTAAATGCACTGTAATGACAAATATACAAAAGGAAAGGCAACAGAAACATTACAGTGAAGCAAACCTATACAAAACTAAAGAACAAAACAAACAGAATAAAAAATGCCCCACCCACCGCTGGACGCCCTCTCCCACAACAAAGAAACAAAACAGGACCATTCCCACCAAGCAACATGCCAGACCCCCCAAGCAACACAACCCATGCAACAAAAAGCCCACTATGGGAACAACAAAAGGAATGCACTATAGGCAAAACAAGGATTCCAAAGGAAAACATATGTGAAGATAATAACTGTATGGACAGGAAGACACAGCACAAGGGTGCAAATGGGAGGAGGATGCACACAGGGACAGAGGAATACAGTCCAGAAAGAGATAAACAAGTCCAGTGAGGGTGTGTGTGAAGGAAACACAGCATGGGAAATAGGGCATATCTAGCTACCCATTGGATCCGGGAGCTGAGCCTCTAGCACATTTGCTACTCTCCTTGTCTCTGTTATGAGGATGGCCTGCTGATCAATCAGAGTCCTTTGTTGTCTGATGATGCAGCGCAGCAGGTTCTCCATCCCCTCCGACTCCTCTGGCCTGGTTGCCCACAACAATGCCCGAGTAGACCTACAAGAGGAAGGGTGAGACCATGAGGATGGTACACCAGACAGGAGGCAGACAGCAGCCAAAGGTGGCCATACAGGGATGGACAACATGTCCCAGTGGGCAGTCCCGAGTGGAGGTGAGTGCCGTACTGGTAGACCAACATGGAAGGTTCCCTCAAAGCAGCATAGGGCGACACAGGCACCAACACAAAACCCAACACACATGATGACAATGATCCTGACTGCATCAGGGTACATGTGACACCGTCCACCCCAATACAGCACACAGCGAGACACGGCAGACACACAGCCAGATCCCCAGAGCATTGAGTGCAACGGCCATGCCACAACATGCACAAGGGCATCCACACATTGGGACATGCTGCCCACCAAAAGATGGAAATGTACCTTAATGCAGAGCACAGTACCAACAACAATGACAGGCATGTAGGAGCAGCAATGAACCATGACAGTGGCCTGCCAATGACCCAGGCCAGGGGATAACAGCCAGGGCACAGGTGCTGTCAGTGAAGGGCCGACACATGCCACCAGGCAAGGCCACTGAAAGCATACCACCCAGCTGTGACATGGTACAAGGAATGGTCCCCAACCCACGTGTCAGGAGCCCTCTGTCCCACCTTGTGAGGACAAGTTCCACAGCCAAGGTCAACATTGTCAGGTAACGATGCATGTAATGTAATAGCACAGTGATAACAGTACCCTGTAACTAAACTGCAACACAGTAACATCGCCATGAGATGCCCAGATAAGGACTCCACAATTCGTATGACACAGTGCCAGGATGTAGCACAGTTTGACTGGCAATGTTCCACAGCTGGTGGACAGAAGGATGAGAGGTATGCCCATAAGGCATGGTGCATGTTGTCCCACGTGCACAGCAAGGCACCGACACCAGTGCAAATGTGGACACCCTGTGCAGGGGTATGGATGGACCCCAGATGTGGGCATGGCAGCTGACAGCATGTGGTCCCCACGGAACACTTGCCACCAGAGCAACCACCACCATCAGTCACCTGCACAGCAATGCAAGCCGACAGTACCCCACTCCCCCCCAGGCCAGACTGACAGCACCCAACTGTGGTGTGCAACACAGGTGTGCTGCACAGCACAGTGCCTCAGCACCACTGGCCCACTGCCCATTGCAGACATGCCACCAGACCAGTCAGTGGCAGGACACCCTGATGTGACACACAGCCTAAGGTGAAAGGGCACAGAACACAGAGCAATGAAACAGGTACTCACGGAACATGCCACTGCTGTCAGGGCTGCTCTCCTGCGCCTGCTGTGGCATGGAGGGCACCCTCGGGCTGCCTCACCTCTGCTCCTGGGTCCTGGCCTGTCTCCCTCCTCCGGCCATGGGCTGCTTGATCCACTCTACAGTGGGCAGATGAGAAAGTGGTGTTACAGCATGATGACACAGCATACACCACGTGCAGCACAGCAAGATGCACATGCAACCCTAACAACAATGCACACACAGGGAGTGAACAGGGAGGACATCCACACAGAGGGTGGCAGAGCCCATGGCGCATTTGCCAGGCACACATGGTAGTAATCAACAGTGCCACAGTACTGCGATAGTGCCTGTTGCTGCTCTCCTGTGAACATCCGCATACCCGTGTGTGTATGCTGACAGTTCCCCAGGAGCAGGATCCCTGCACCATGGTGTTGCCGACCGCAGACTGGGGATACTGGGGTGCCAAACAGCATGGCTAACCACCTCCACGCCAATGGAGCACACATCATGTACAGTGCCCCTAGGGGAGCCAAACTGCTGCCACCTGCCTATTCCACATGTGTCACAGCACCATGCAGTGTGGCACACACATACGCGCACACACACAGCCCAACATGATGGTGCTATCAACATGCAACACCACTTACCTGGCACAGGCACAGTGCCCTCATGCACCATGCACTTGTAGCTCTCCAGCTGCTGATGCTGCCTCTGTCGCAGGTACGTATACCTGTGCCTGCAATTCTCAGTATTACAGGGTATCCCAGTGTGGGCAGTAAGCTTGCATGCAACTGTGTCCCCACAGCTGCATTGCTACATGGAGGTCCCTCCCTGACCCTCCCAAAGAGCCTCCGGCCTCCTCTGTACCAGCTCCACCAGGTTTGCTGTCTCAACCTCTCCCCAGTGCCTGTCCCTGTACACCACTGCATGCTGTCTTGCATGTCCTGGCATTGCTCACACAGCTTGTATTCCTCAACACCTCTCAGACAGCAAGCGGTTGACACACCCAGGACTCTCCTGCAACAACCACTGTAGCACCGTGCTATCACATGATGTAGCGCGGTGCTGCCCGGAAGTGTTCACACTGTGCATGTGTGACCCCCAGCATGACCCTGAGGTTGTGTACCATGCATGCACATAGCGCCATGCTGTGCTGGCTAGAGCAGTGCTACAACGTGCTACGCCAGGATGATAGTGCTGACATGGGGGTCTCATGAGCATGCGTGTTGATCGTGCTATAGCACAGAGTACTGCACTAATGGAATAGCGTGGCACTGTCCCTCCAATAGCCCTGCGCTGACATTTGCACAGTGCTGAGGTGATATCCCTGTGCTACTCAGGGACATATTCAACAGGAATATGCAAATGGGGGTACTTGTGTATGCATGGGGCAAAATGTGTGATTAGCATATCATTATGCACTGATTTGCATGCATAACAGGCTTGATTGCCTGGATGGGCTATAAAAGGGCAAGCAGTGCACCACCAGTGCTGTGTTGTGGTAATGCAGCATTCTACAGATACTACATACCTACAAGGGACAGGTGGAGAGATGCAACAGGGGGATGAGCAGCGAGAGACAGGTACGTACGACTGCCGTTGGACTCTCAGAATGGCAATAGCTCAGAACAGGGTCAGCACGGACTGCAGCACACAGATGTACCTGCTGGTGAATGGTCAGACACATGTTGGACCACAGGCAAGCACTGTACTGTGTGATGGGGCACAGCTATATACATCCACCTGGGCAGCATACTGTCCAGTACACTCTGCATGTACCCCTGCAGTGCACTGTGCTGTGTGGCACTGCCTGCACACTGTGGGCACCAGGCAGGGGCCCTAGTGCACTACCGAGGTGTGACTGCAACACTGGCTCACTGACATGACTCCCTGGATGTGGGATGAGTAGGCTCTGGCCACTCTGCAGGGAGTACACAGGGTCCCGGCACTGTGCCATTCCATACACCATGTGGCCTGTGCCTGGTATCCTGACATTGTTTACATGTCAGTGCACTTGTCCACACACTCAGTGTAGTGATCACGCAGGGCACAGTACAGTGCCAGGTGGTGGGCGTAGGGGTGGCACCATTCATGGGTGCACATGCCAGCCATGGGTGACAGCAGTGCACATGTGGGTACAGGGCTTGCTGCCCAGACACAGGGCGACCAGTGACTATGTGACCACGTGCACCGAGCATGCACTTGATGCACAGTGACATGTCCATGTGGTGTGTCATTCTAGGGGTAGCGTAGTGATGTCTATGCATAATGCAGCGCCGGTCCTGACATACGACTGATGACATGTCCCTTTCAACTGCCCCCATGGGTTGTGCATCATGACAAGAGTGCATCTACACGTAGTTCTCACAGGATGAGCTGACAACACTGGTGCATGCTGTGAAGGAGAGGGATCATGTGCTCCCCATGCACAGGGCCATGGATGCGGTGGTGCACCAAGCCTGGGAGAAGGAGGTGACAGCTGCAGTCAATGCTGTCGGCGGACATGGCAGGATGACCAAGGCAGTGCGAAAGCACTGGAATGACCTGCTGCGCTGTGCCAAGGAAAAGAAGGCACAGCGACTGCAAAAATGGATGCGGACTGGTGGAGGACCACAAGACCAACAGCAGCGGGTGGAGAAGCCACTCATGGCCGTGGTGACATCAACACTAAGGATGGTGGCAGTCGCAGGTGTGCCGGGTGGTGGATGTGAGATGCCTCTCGCACTGCCCAGGACAGGTCTGTATTCGCATGTCTATACTCTGCATGTTGTGATGGCATGGATGCACAGTCCTGCTGTTGGTGTCTGCACAGGTGCACTGTGGGCTGTCGAACAGCTGCATGGCAATGGCATGTGCACTGTGGGTTGGGTGGGTGCATGTGGTCATGGGCTGGTGTGAAGGAGGTACATGTCCTGGGGTCTGCATGGTGTGGTGGTGGTGGTGATGTTAGGGCACAGTGTCTGTGTACAGGTGACTGACCCTGTCCCTATTTTCTCCACAGCGGCATCTGCAAGGCCTGTGGAACAACAGGAGCAGCACAGGATGTATGACCATGGTCCAGATATTGTGGAGGATGATACTGAATGGCCATCAACATCTGGTCTGTGTGCTAGTCATGGATGCACAGAGACACTGCTTGTGTGGCAATCCAATAGACAGGGACTGCAACTGCCTGGGGAGGGGGGGCACACTTCATTAGGGAGGTGGGATCCACTGAGTACCTGGAGTATGCACAAACAGAGGATATGGGGTGTAGGGTGGCTTCTAGTCACTGTGACCAGTGGCGATGACATCGATGTGTCAGGAGGGTCCCCACCACTTGGATGTGCCTGTGGAGGGGATGCAGGGGAGGGCTGGTAGCCGCGAACAGGTGCCAGTGGTGTTTTCTGTCAAGGGTGTGGCTGTCCCTGTGCATCCGGTGGTGGGCAGTGTGGGGAAGTCATTTCTGCACTTACTGACGTATGTGTCCACATATATTGTGGTCCTGGGCTATCCAGGTACAAATAGACCACCAACAGTGGTCGGCAGCAATCATGCCAGATGTGCAACAGCAACCTTTCTCCTGTGCAGCAGGCACTGTGCCAGCTGCAATGAGGGTTCTGTGCCCCAGGGCAGGATGCCCATGGTGCCCACCCTCTCCTGCAGGCTGCTGTCACTTCCCAGCAAGAGGCTCGTATAGACCTGCATGGCCTATGGAGGGAGCTGAGGCATGAGCAGAGGACAGGTTGGTCTGCATAATGGGTGCGATTGACCGTGGCTTTGCTGGTCTGATGGCTGCAGTGGTTGACATCGCTAAAGTACTTCATGTGCATTGAGGTCACCAGCATGAGCTGATCGGTCAGGGTGCAGAAGGCACAATAGCACACAGGCAGGCAACCCGTGGCTGCAGGGCTGGCACTGGGTCCAGCTCCACTGCATCATGCACCACATCAGGAACACAGCACCACCATGGCCGTCCACCCACCCTGTCATGCTCTGCCGTTCAACAGGGCACAGGAGGGCAGCCCGCCTCGCCTCACCATTTCATCGGCTTGTCCTCAGCCCAGAGCACACCAGGGTCTGTGACCACAGTAGTGGTCGTGCGTGTGTGTGTGGTAGTCTGCGGTGATGGTCATGGTCACTGCATCACCGCGCAGTCATCGCCCTTTTTCAACATTGGCACACCCACATGCACGCACACATGCACACACACTAACAAACAGCCTTGCACTACATCACATCGCACTCCACTTCCACTGCCACGGTTGCCTCTCACGCTCCCACAGCACACATCATGCTTCCCAGTGACAGTACACCATGGCTGCTGCGTCCCCCATGTGTTCTGTATACCCCTGACATCACACTACACACACACATGTTGTCTGTTCCACTCTGTTGTGTTACTGTTGTGATTGTTGGTGTCACTGTTCTGTTTCTATGTGCACATTAAATAGATTCATCATTGTACTGTTTCAAGTTGTTGTGCAGTCTGTACTTACCCTCTTGTTTGTGACAGTGTTCTGATGATGTTGTCCCTGTGATCTATGGTCCTGTGTGCCAGGCGAAGGTCCCTCCTCTCAAGTTGCTCCACTATCCCCCTGACCGCTGCCTCTGGCTCACTGTCAGACTGTCCCTCAGGTGAAGGTGCCTGTATCCCACAGTTCATTGCCTTGTTGTGCAGCATACAACAGGCTAGAGAGATACAGCATACCTTCTGAGGTGTACACTGTAGGGCACTGCCTGATGTGTCTAGGCATCTGAATCACATCTTCAGGATGTCAAACACCCTCTCTATGATGTTCCTTGTGCTGGCATGTGCCTCATTGTACATCTCCTTGGCCACTGTGGCCGGTCGGAGGTACCGATGTTAGCAGCCAGGGTCACAGGGGATAGGCACTGTCCCCTGTCAGGTGATGTGTACCTCTTAGTGCCATACTGCAGTTTGTCTGTTGCTGTCCTGCACCTCTGTGTAGCTCTCCCACACCCCTTCCCTGACCTCCACTGCCTGCCCCATCCATGCTGTCATGTGTATGCCTTGTATGCTGCTATTCACTGACTAGTTGCCCACTGGGTATCCTGCCCTCCTCAAATGCCTGGCACAGCTGGGACTGGTGCCAGATGAAGGCATCATGGGCACTGCCGAGGTACTGTGCATAGACACTGCTGATGTACCCAGTCGCATTGCACACCACCTGGCAGTCGATGGAGTGGTACCCCTTCCTGTTTACGTACACATCACTGCCATCACCAGGTGGTGCACAGATGGGGATTTGGATGCAGTTAATGGCACCCAGTACAGATGGTAGGTGCACAACTCACTGGAACTGCTGCATTGCTTATCTGCGCCCTGCTACCATTCTGGGGAATACTATGAAATTCCCCAGCATGTGACAGGAAAGCCTCTAGGAACTGGGTAAGGAGGCATGAGGTGGCAGACTGAGTTGCCCCAATGGTGTCCCCCGTTGGTCGTTGGAATGTCCCTGTGGCAAGGAAGCACATCGCTGCTGTCACATTCTCCTCCAATGTCATGGAATGGCTGCGTCTGGTGTTTGGGTGCAGCTGCTCATGCAGGAGTTCACAGATCTGCCTCAACATTCCCCTGTTCATCCTGTACTGGCCAATGATGTGGTCATCAGGCAGGTTCTCGAAGAAGACCCTGGACCGCTACCACCTGTTTGCAGCATACCGTCTCCTTGGCCTGCGTTGTGGCCCATGTTGTGCCTGCTCCCTCTTCTCCTCCTCCTCCTCCTCCACTACAGCTGCCATCAGAGGCAGCATCATTGCTACTGGCACTGCACATATTCCCACTTCCTGTTGTGGTCCCGCCTCCTAGGTGTTTTTTGCCCTGGGTTAAGACCAGCCTTTATAGGCGATAACTGGCTGCACTGGGTGTGGCGCTATTTGTCCTAAGCGTGGTGCTGTGGCTTTGAATATCCTTCTCGCATGTCACCGTACCTCAATTTGCCCCTTGCATACATTATTGGTTTGCCCAGCTACTGCTGTTAGCGCGCTACGCTGATTCTGTCCTTGAATATGGCTGTCTGTGCTATCCTGTACTATTCGCTGACGCTATTATTTTGTGCCTATACTATGCTTTGAATATTCTGGTCTTGATAGTTCTATATTATTAGCTGCTGTGTCAGACAGTACAAGAGGTAATCTGTTAAAGAGAACCACATTCATTTTCCTAGTTTTAGTTACAGTTCTTTAAGGTGAGATCAAGTTAAAGGAACACATACCAAAGCTTATTTACAATACTTTTACTATGTGCTTGTTTGATCGCACTGGACAGATACTAATATGTACCTGCTGGTCTCCTATTTTCAGCTAAAGCATACAAATTACAAATTGCATTGCATGAGTTATTTCTCACCCTTTTTCATGCTCTGTTCAGGATCAATGATACTGCTGTTGGAGATGAAGGAGTACAATTTTTGTCTGAAGCCTTGAGAGATGACAGTAGACTTGAAACACTCTGGTAAGTGAAACACTGACAATAATTAATATTATTTTACAGCTAAAATACTGACAGATAGATATTTATTAAAAGACTGGCTTATGTACCTGCAGTGCTAGTTTGTCACATCTTGGCAGACAATGTAAACAAATGGTTACTCATGAAAGTAATGAGCTCCTCTTGACATTACTGACATTTGCATGCTCTTGGACTGTTTTTACACAAATCCTTTTGCCCCACTTTTTATGTTGCTTGCACGCATGTGCAAGAAACATAGTGCCATCATCGGAGATTTCGGAGGTGTGTCACCTCCTCCTCCAATTCAGTCAGTGAGCTGGCAGGCACGGCCCCTGTAAGCCAATGCATTTTGGAGCTGTCTATGACACGCTCCAAAATGCAGTGAATACTGATTGAAAAGGGGAGCTACGCTTCAGTGAGCAGCGATAAGGCGACTTCGGCTCCCCACACACAGGTGTGCGCACCTCACTAATGCACTGTGTAGCCAATGGGTGCCCAATCCCCGCCGGCTGAGCCGCGTTGTCCCCCGTAGTTGGTGCCATGCTGGGAGCCCACCCAGCGTGGCAATCAGTCCTTTGGCCCGTCGGGGTGCCTAACCCATCTGGCTGAATGGCTCCCCCGTCCTGTGCCATGCTGTGGAGCCCACCCCAGTGTGGCAAACTGTCCCACGACGCTTTTTTAAGCCTGTAAAACAAAAAGCGGTCCCATGGCGCATCTCCCAACCCACAACCCGCACCCACCCATCTGCGCACCCAGCCTCCCTCACCCCCCTGCACCTCCGGACTCTGGAGCAAGATCTTGGCGGACGGGAACACGTCTGCACTCTTCGAAGCCGGACCTTGAACTGAGGAAATGCCGGTAGCTGTATAATGGGCTAGATGGAGGGGTTCAACTTTATTACGCATCTCCAGGCATTTTGGGAATTTTTGCCAAATTTTCAACATGGGGTTTTAGGACCCCTCGAATGATGTCACTGTCATGGCGTTATTCAGGCCAGAAGGGTGATTTCATGCAGTAACTGCACAGTGACTGCGAAATCACCCTTCGGGCCCAAATACCACCATGACAGTGCCATCATTCATGAGAAGGGGTCCCAAAAACTCCATGTTGAAAATTTGGTCCACAAATTCCAAACAATGACTGTTTTACGAGCATGCATTGCGCAGTTCCTATGCAGGCTAGTAAGTTCACGAAATTTCAATATTTTTACTCCAGATTTTCAACATTGCCATTTTACCACACCTTCTTTATGAGTAGTACAGCTGTAATTTTTCACATCTCACCCAAAACGTGTTTCCGCCCATGTAGTGCAGAATGGCACAGTCAGTGTGCGAAATCAATGTATGGGACAAATTAAGAAAATCACAGTGACACTGTTCATGAGCAGAGGTCTTAAAATGGCTATGTTGAAAATTTGGTGAAAAAATTCTTAAAAATGACTGTTTTACGAGTGTGCATTGCGCAGTTCCTACGCAGGCTCGTAAGTTCACAAATTTTCAATATTTTCACTCCAGATTTTCAACATTGCCATTTTACCACACCTCCTCATGAGCAGTACAGCTGTCATTATTTCTCATCCTGCCCAAAATGTTTCCGCTACTTCATAGCACACAATGGCACAGTCGGTGTGCGGAACTCAGTGTATGGGAGACATTAAGAAAATCACAGTGTCACTGTTTATGAGCAGAGATCTTAAATGGCAATATTGAAATTCCAGTGAAAGAATTCTAAAAATTACTGTTTTATGAGTGTGTTGACATTTCCCACTTACTCGTAGGTTTGTGAATTTCAATATTTCCACTCCAGATTTTCAACATTGTCATTTTACCACACCTCCTCATGAGCAGTATAGCTGTCATTTTTCACATCCTGCTCAAAACGTGTTTTCACTCATGTAGCGCACAATGGCGCAGTCGGTGTGCAAACTCAATGTATGGGACACATTAACAAAATCACACTGACACTGTTCATTAGCAGAGGTCTTAAAATGGCTATGTTGAACATTTCATGAAAAATTTCCCAACAATGACTGTTTTACGAGCGTGCATTGCACAGTTCCTACGCACGCTCGTAAGTTCGCAAATTTTCAATATTTGCGCTCCAATGACTTCCAAATACCTAAACAGCACATAGAAGCAAGCAACATTCGGCATTGACAAATGCTTGTTATTCTCTAACCCCAATTTATACAATCAAAGCAAAGATGTTCTAATGCTGTGATGTAGGGCTTGTTATACAAAAATGATGTTGGGTGCATCACTATTCCTATTATTATCTCCACTGATTGGTAGCATTTGTTCTGCAGTGTAGCTGTTAGGATTTGGTTGTTAGTATGTTACTTGTGGTTCTTGTCAAATGTGTTGAAATGCATGTAAATGTACGGATGATGGAAATATTGTTATTTGGATGAGCAGTTCTCTTCCATGTTGCCTGACAGTCTTAAGTTGGGTAACCTTTTTATGTTTGCTTGCTAAAGGCTAGCGAACATACTGCAATTGATCTGAGCATTCACAGAGCTTTTGAGGGCTTGGCTCACAACCACCTGCTACAGCCTGAGACTACCCACTCTCCTCCCTATTTCTGTCCACTCTTTGTTTTTCTGTGGCTTTTTGCTTTGAAGTGCTGAGGAGGCTCTAAAATGCAAGCTGGAAGTGGATTTTCTTGTGCAGATTGTACTTGCTATAGCAAAGATTTTCTAGGCAGTCTGTTCTGCTTACTTCTACTGTACAGTGCATCCAGATGCAACAGTATGTGCCACAAACAGTACGTACATGACTGGGGGCATGGCCATGTAGCAATGTGTGGACACACAGTGCTGTATGCATATGCACAACTTGCACTATGTCACCAAGGCTCATGGACCAGGATGCACTGAAATACATGAAGTGCAGGGACCCTGGTTTCAATTTTTACGTTCGCGTGTGCACATGCGCAAGGAACATTTTGGGAGAGTAGCACACTTTGGAGGTGTGCCTCTCCCATCCAATGCACTGCTGCCTTGAGCAGGCATGGCAGTCCTGCACCAATGGGTGCAGGAGCTCTGTATGACAGCAGCGTTCCTCTGCTTCAAAGCAAAACACAGCTGCCATACTGAGCACCGCTGCCCATCCCTCGCGTAACGCACTCTGTCACGCCACCCCCAAAGCTTTGGTGCCACGCTGAAGCCAAACCTCAATGTGGCAAACGCTGTCGCCGACAGGTGCCCAATCTCCGCCGGCTCCACGCCCCTGAGCTTCATCCTGCTGCCACACTGGGAGCCCACCCCAGCATGGCAAACATTCGCATTTTGTTGTTGACGGGTGCCCAATCCCCGCCAGCCCTTGGCCCCCACGTAGTTTCCGTCGGCCAGGTGCCCAATCACCCGTCGGCCTCAGCCCCCCCAGCCATCTTTCGTCATGCTGGGAGCCCACCACAGCGTGGCAAACATCCCACATTGTCGTTTTTAAAGCTGTAAAATGAAATGGTCCCCTTGGTGCGTCCCAGCCCCCACACCTGCACCCACCCACTCGCGCACTAGCCTCCACACCCTTCTCACCCCATACTTACCTCGGACTCCAGCGATGATTTCAGTGGACCGGAACATGTCTGCACTTTCAAAGGCAATCTCGAACTGAGGAAATAGCGGTAAGCTGTATAATGGGCTAGATAGGGTGTTTAACTTTAATTGCATATCTCAGTGATTTTAACCAAATATTCAGATATGGTTTTGGGTCCCTTTTTCATGAATGATGTCACTGTTATGGATAAGAGTCTTCAGGTCCGGGGGTGATTTCAGAGTCACTGCATGAAATCACCTTCAGGCTTGAATAACACTAATGACAGTGACATCATCTGCTGAGAAGGGTCCCAAAACCCCATGTTGAAAATCTGCAAAAATTCCAAAAATTACTGTTTTATTGCTATGCTATGCAGTTCCCACGCAGGCTTGTGAGTTTGCAAATTTTCAATATTTGCACTCCAGATTTCAGCATTGCCATTTTACCACACCTCCTTATGAGCAGTGCAGCTGTCATTTTCACATCTTGCCCAAAACGTGTTTCTCCCATGTAGCGCATAACGCACAGTCGGTGTGCGAACTCAGTGTATGGGACACATTAAGAAAATCACAGTGTCACTGTTCGTGAGCAGAGATCTTAAAATGGCTATGTTGAAAATTTGGTGAAAAATTCCTACAATATACTGTTTTACGACGGTACATTGTGCAGTTCCGCCTTGCACTCATTAAGTTTGTGAATTTCAATATTTTCACTCCAGTTTTCCAACATTGCCATTTTACCACACCTCCCTTAGACGAATTACAGCTGTCATTTTTCACATCCTGCCCAAAACATCTTTCCACCCATGTAGTGCACAATGTAGGCAGTCGGTGTGTGAAATCAATGTATGGGACACAGTAAGAAAATCACAGTGACACTGTTCATTAGCAGAGGTTTAAAATGGCAATGTTGAAAATTTGTTGAAAATTCTAAAATTACTGTTTTACGAGCGCAGCGTTGCACAAGTTCCACACACTGGAGCTTGCAAATTTTCAATATTTCCACTCAGATTTTCAACATTGGCATTTTACCACCTCCTCATGAGCAGTACAGCTGTCATTTTTCACATCCTGCCCAAAACGTGTTTCCGCCCATGTAGCACACAATGGCACAGTCGCTGTGTGAACTCAGTGTATGGGACACATTAAGAAAATCACAGTGTCACTGTTCATGAGCAGAGATCTTAAAATGGCTATGTTGAAAATTTAGTAATTTCTATTCTAAAATAACTGTTTCTGGCGTGTGTTGTACAGTGTCCTCACCTTGCGCTCTTAAGTTTCTAATTTTCAATATTTTTCACTCCAGATTTTCAACATTGCCATTTTACCACACCTCCTTATGAGGCAGTACAGCTGTTATTTTCACATCCTGCCCAAAACGTGTTTCCGCCCATGTAGCACACAATGGCACAGTCGCTGTGTGAACTCAGTGTATGGGACACATTAAGAAAATCACAGTGTCACTGTTCATGAGCAGAGATCTTAAAATGGCTATGTTGAAAATTTGGTGAACAAATTCCTAAAAATAACTGTTTCACGCGTGTGTTGTGCAGTTCCTACGCACGCTCATAAGTTTGCGAATTTTCAATATTTTCACTCCAGATTTTCAACATTGCCATTTTACCACACCTCCTTATGAGCAGTACAGCTGTCATTTTTCACATCCTGCCCAAAATGTGTTTCCACCCATGTAGTGCACAATGGCGCAGTTGGTGTGCAAAATCAATGTATGGCACACAGTAAAACAATTACAGTGACACTGTTCATTAGCAGAGGTTTTAAAATGCAAATGTTGACAATTTGGTGAAAAAATCCCCAACAATGACTGTTTCACGAGCGTGCATTGCACAGTTCCCACACACGCTCCTAGGTTTGCAAATTTTCAATATTTCCACTCAGTTTTCCAACATTGCCATTTACCCTGCTTCCTTATAGAGCAGTACAGCTGTCGTTTTCACATCCTGCCCAAAGCGATGTTTCCGCTCTGTAGCGCACAATGGGGGTAAATAAAAGGTCATGCTGACAATTTATTGTCCAAATACCAGCAATCGCACAGGGCATTAGGGTAAAGCACCATACATGCCAAACACCACTGCAAATACCTGCGCGAACGTTCGGCATTGACAAATGCTTGTTACCAGTAACACTGGTAATAATCACAGAATCCTGCTTTTGTTTGGGGATTTTGAATTCTTGTACCAGTGCCTCATGGAAATTGCATGTCACTGCACAGAATCTCTAAGATTTCAGCATCTTTTTAAATTTTTTTTAATTTTCTCTTTCTATGTCCCCTTCTCACAGCATCAGTCTCCACTTTTCAGAGATCCTTAGGCTGGCTGTTCCTTAGCTTCATCCCCAGCTAATGCTCAGAAGCTCATGTGGTCCTGCCCCATCCTGCCTGGATTGTACCACCCCCAGGTGGGAATGGAGGGGACCCTAGGTCACCCCTCCACACTCCTTTAGTGTGTGTCGGGCAGCTCAGTGCGTCCCTTATGGAGCCTGGTTATGAAGTCTGGAGCACCTGGATCCCTTCTGCCAGTGGCCAATGTGGGGTCATTGTTCCTGGTTTTCTGGTCTTTGTCCCTGAGGGCACCAGCACTAGAGATCCAAGGAGGTAGGTCACATAGATACATGCCACTGCTCCAGATCCTAGCTAGCATCATCCCCTCCTGACCACTCTGCAGCACCATTGCATCACCACCTGTGGTCACACAGGTGGTGGTAAAGCAGCAGGACCTGCAGCCCATCCTCCCAGGAGGAGAAGGGCAGTTCCCCAGGTGCTCGATCCTACTCCCCTGGCCAGACCTCCAGCAACTTGAGTTTGCTTCTGACCCTGGGTCACTGGAATTGCAAGTAATAGTGGTACTGCAGCGCTAGTGGGCCAGCCCAGATTTCAGCATCTTAAAATGAATGCTGCTGTGCTTTTCATTCTTTCTGCTTTGCTGCATATAGAGTCAGTAAGGAAACCACCCACACTGCTTTGTTGTAATCAGCCATTCAGTTTAACAACTCATGCCTAGTGGTTAGAGTAAAAAACAGTGAATGAACTGGGCACATTTTTTTTTTCCAACTACAGACCTATCTCTAACCTTCCCTTTATTGGGAAGGTTATTGAGAAGGTAGTGACAAACTAGCTGGAGGACCATTTGACCATCCATATTATCTATGAACCTCTCCAGTCTGGTTTTCGTAAGAGGCATAGTACCGAGACTGCTCTGGTTCGGGTGCTCAATGATCTCCTGATGGTGAGAGATCAGAGGAACCGTTCTGTCTTGGTCCTCCTTGATCTCTCTTCAGCCTTTGACACTGTAGACCATGGGGTTCTGCTCAAGCATCTGGAGTCCATCTGTGGACTGTCTTGTACAGTGCTCAGATGGTTTTCATCTTTTCTATCAGGGAGAATGCAGAGAGCTGTGTCGGGGATTTTTTTCCTCTGACCCTTTCCCTCTGCAGTGTGGTGTCCCCCAGGGCTCGGTGTTTTCCCTATGTTGATTGCAGTGTATATGCTGCCCCTCAGAGATATTGAAAGAAGGTATGGGCTGATGTTTCACTGTTATGCTGATGATACCCAGCTCTACCTGTCTTTTGCCCCCGACCAGGTTAGTGCTCTCTTGGTATTTAATAGCTGCCTCGCTGAAATCCAGGACTGGATGAATGTGAACTGGTTAAAGTTGAACGCCGGTAAGACTGAAGTTATGGTTGTGGACCCAGGTCATGGGACGAGGGGTTGGGGCTGGTCAGCCTTCTGGCTATTGCTGGGGGCGATCTGATCCTCACTTCTGAGCAGGGTGCGTGAATCTGGGAGTGGTATTTTGACGATCGGGCTGACTTCTTCGTCATCAGGTGTCAGCAGTCGTTAAGTCCACATTTTACCATCTTAGGAACATTGCCAGGGTGAAACACCTGTTCCGTCCAGCGATTTACCCATGTTGGTTCATGCTTCGTGACATCTCGCCTTGACTATTGCAACTCCTTTACTTGCAATTCTGGGTTGATCTGATTGCTTGCAGCTAGTGCAGAACGCTGCTGCAAGGTTAATGACAGGGGTGACTAGAAGGACACATATTATCCCCTGTGCCAAGGGATTTGCACTGCTGCCTATACAGTGGTGGATTACTTTTAAAGTAGGTCTTTGACCTTCAAAGCCCCATGTACGGACTCGGCCTGACTACTTGAAAGAGCTTGGACTCCTTACCGCCTCATGCGACAGCTCCATTCAACGACACGAGGGGTTGCTAGAGGTTCAAGGTTATATTGAAGTCTTCTGGGCTAGGCTTTGGGTTTGCAGCCCTAACCCTCTGAACTCTCAGCCTCACTGGCTTAGAGAATGCATGACCGTGGAACTTTACAGGATTTTAAGACTTTTTGGAGCAAGGCTTTCGTGATTGAAGCTGCTGTGAATTTGATTTATATGTATAATTTGATTTTATGATTTATCTGTACAGCCCTTGGTGCTTGAAAGGCACTAAATAAATAAGCTTTATTTTAATATTATTATTATTATTTACATCCAGCAGACCTGGGTTTGATTCCCACAACCTCCACTTGCATACTGTGCGGCTCCAAGCAAGTCACTTAACCTCCCCAGTGCTTTTAGGTCACTCCTGAAAACAGAAAGTTCTGCCTAGTGGGCCTTACCTGCTTTACAAAGAATATAAAAAAAAAATACCAATATATGTTTACTGCATCATAGAATAGTAGTCAGGCTACCATGTAATTTACCTGAGTTTTACTTGGGCTGCAATGATTCTGTATAGATAAAGATAAATGTTCAGATACATTTTATGTGTTTTATAAGTTTGTTTTTAGATTTTAGTCAAGTTTTTATTGTATTCTTTGCATATAAGCATCTAGGTTGTAAATTGCTAAACGCAGGATCACTGTTACCAAGTAGCTTATTCAAGTTTATAATCAGTAGGGCCATCCAAAATTCTCAGTTGTTTGAATGAAAACTAGTCTGGATGAAAGTATGTTCTCAAAGAAGAAACTACCTTACTACTTATCAAAAGACTCCACAGTTAGCACCCAGTTAGGTGAATTGGATAATTTGCACCTTTTCTCTCACCTGCTGTTTCAGTCTCTTTGACAACAAAAAGTTTTCTGATAGACTGCTTCAACAAAAAGCAAATGCTAAGTATTTAAGCGTATTTATGTTTGGCCAGTGGATTTTGAAAGCACAGTCAATGACGTACAGAAGGTAAGACCCCAGGGGCTGTATGATGCTAGTGGGTAGAGTAGTGCTCAATTAACATCTGAACAAAGACATGAAAACTGGGAGACACTCTTTTCATGGACACCAAGTAAAAAAAAACATCCACATGTCTGGGAGATGCATAAATCCATTTGAACATCCTCCACTAATCACTGATGGATTTTTTAGGTGAAGACAGTGTATTTCAAAGAAGCAAATTCAAGCAGTTTTTTTTTTTGCTCCTCCTAACCCCTGGCCATTCACTCCTTCAGGCCTGTCAAGGCCCCCTGCCACTGCTGCTGAGTCCCGACCACCATCCACTGCCCCTTACTGCTGTGCTACCAGGCAACCCAAAGTAACCCTTCATTGAGTTGGCCCCCACCCCTGTGGGAGGCTAACAGGGGAGGAGAATTGCTCTAAAGAGCTTCCTTTGTATCCTGGGCATGGCAAGGGTCAGAACAGACACATTTCTGGGGCTTCTGGCTTATGGAGGGACCAACAGCTGTCCTTTGGTTGGTCAGCAGGTGTTTTCCCATTTTCTTGGGAGTGTGACAGGCCACATGATGTCAAGGCACAAGTTGACGTCCATCATGCTCCCTCCTGCAGTGAGGGCTGACATGTTGTCATGCCTCTGGCCTCCATCAGGGCCAGAAAATGCTGAGCGGTGAACCCACCTCCCTCCCAGGAGAAGGTGAGTGGTCACTGAATGCTCAAGCCTTCACCCACCAGCTGGCCCTCCAACACTCAAGCCTGTTCCCCTAAACCTGGTCAGCGGTGTCACAGGCAGAAATCTAATTCAGGCAGTTAAATTATAGATAGGAAAAAACAAAGGTAGCCCACCTTAGTGGTGATGGTTCCGATTAATTCACATCTGAGTTCTACAAGCAAAGAGACTAAGTCATTTGTAACTTGTGCATGTCAGGTGTGGGTGTTGAAGAAAGGATCATAGTGCTGTCACTACTGCCATCACCTCAGAGGGATGTGGACTGCATTGTTGCTACTGCCATTACAGCAAAGGGGTGGGGGCTGTAGTGCTTCTGCCTTCGTCACTGATGGATGGGGAATGTAGTACTGCTGCCATCACACCTAAGGGATAGGGGCTGCAGTGCTGCTACTTCTGTCACACCTGAGGAATGGTGAACGTAGTACTGCTGTCATCACACCTAAGGGATGGGGGCCACAGTGCTGCTGTTTCTGTCACACCTGAGGGAGGGAGGTCATAGTGCTTTTGCTGCTGCCATCGCACCTCAGGGATGGGGTCATAGTGCTGCTTCTATCACACCTTAGGGATAGGGACTGTAGTGCTGCTTCCATCACACCTTAGGGATAGGGACTGTAGTGTTGCTGCTGCCATCACATCTTGTACCTAAAATAACTTTAAATTGGTACAAGGACGGAAGGATGTGTAGCAGTGGAGGTCAAAATTGCTAAAATGCATGTTAGCAGAGTTAAAAATTGTTAAATAAAGTAAACAAAACCAAACACCAGTAAAACCGGAGCTTGGCTTAACAGACACCAGTGACAACACCATTTATTATAATGTGCAAAACGGAATGTGCCCTTTCTCAATCCCAGTAAACCAGTGTCCCTGATGAAGTGGAGGACAGCTATGAACCTCACGCATGTAACACAGGCACACAAGATGCAGCAGTGATTGGCCATCGTGCACTGCACCAAAGGCACATCATGAGGCAGATTCCACTGTGAGGACACCCACAGCACACAGGAAACAAGGCATCACTGTTCAGGGTGTCCAGTGGTGGACATGGCATACACTGATACCGGTGAATGTGCAGGACAGCTGGCACAATATTGTGTAATAGAAACAAAATATAACTTCTACAATATAGTACACCACCCATTGAAAAACACCAGGAAGCACCTCAGAGGGTGCTGAGGACACTGTGTGACATCCACACAGAGGTGCCAGTACCCGTTGGCAGGGGTGGCCATCCCCCACCCAACCCTTGTGATTAGACAGTGCCCCTCAAATGCAGGGAAGGGTGGCAGATGAGAAACCATAGATGCAATGGTACCCCACCAGTCAGGGACTCAGCCACCAACACAGAAGTGTGGACCTTGTTTGGACACTGGACAGAGCCACTGAAGGCTTCCAACATATGTGGAAAGCACCATGAGGCACATGTAGACACCTGATGACCCAAATGACCACCCCTTGGGGACCACCAATGCATGCCATTATTGTGAGCATGGCACGGGCCAAATGGATGGATGCAGGGACAGTGCACCTCCCTGTAGCACACCCAGACACACCCCCACAGACAGCGCCAGGTGCAGAGGGCAGCCAGCAGGGATGTGTAATGTAGGTACTTACTCCATCCCCCCATACCCAGATGGTGGACACACACCACTGCCGGAAAGATGAGGACACTAGTATACATTAGAAAAGATGTATTTATTACATGTCTCAACAATGACACAGTGGCCTCACAGGCCAGATTCATCCACAATTCAAACACGCCTCCTCAGTTGTCTGCATTCTCAGAGTCACTGCTGGAGGCTGGTGGAGTGGTGGCAGTGTAGCCCCTCATCTGCTGCATGAGGCACCTCAGTAGGCCATGATTCTTCTGGAAGACAGAACAGACAGGACAGCATGATGGGGACACCGTGGGCCAATGCTGACAACAGCAGACACATGCACACATGCACCACAGTTCACAGTACAACATACCTTGGATGGCTTCTCACCTTCTCCTTGTAGCAGATGTCTCTCATGCCCACCCATCAGGAGAGGAAATGGAAGAGGTACTGTGGAATTTTCCACCACCACAGTGCCACCACCAGGGATGTAGCCACATCTGGCTGCACCTGCTTTTTCAACACCAATACATCTGCCTACCCATGGAAGTCCTGCAGAGATGCAAGGGGAGGGCAACTAGTTAACAGCACAGCACACAACACCTGGGACACACACATGGATACCAGCAGCAAGAGCACCACACAGGGTACAGCACACAGGGGCACCGATCATGGACAGAAGGATAACACTGTTGTATGGCATGTAACAGGTGTACACAACATGGGTACCCCATACAGCCCTGACAAGTGGGACATGGACATGACAGAAGCACACAGTAGGGTATGAACAAATCTGCTTTCCTCCCCCCTGCTCCACCACATCCCAATTGTTCTCCCGGGGGTCATTACCATAAGAGGTGGAGGACACCTGCCATTGTTCTGGGGGGTATACCCCATGCTGCAAAACTTCATGCACGGACACACTGTGGAATGCCTGAGAACCTGCCATCATGTTGTCAGGTCACAGAATGACATGCCATGAGTTAAAACCCACCAATATGCTTGACTCCATGGGCATGTCAGGTCATGGACCACTTAAAGGGGGACCTGTGGCTGTGGCAGCAGCTAATTAACATGGTTCTCAGTGCAGTGCATAGTGAATTGTAGCTTTCCAGTTGAGAGGTACTGCACCAACACAGAGGTCTATAGGATGTGCCCCACACTACTCATGAATGTTTTGCTGTGAGAGGGTGAATGGGAGAAGGAAAGGATTCTACGGAGATGAGATAGGCCCCAGACATTCAGTCCACATTCCGCTGTGGCTCAGCTCTTTACAGTACATTGAAAGATTCTGCCCGGACTATGATATGATCTCTGGGCTGTGTCACATGCTCAGAGATCAGCTGGAACCCATGACACATAGGTCACATGCCATATCCATGGAAATGAAGATCCTGTGTGTTTTGTCGTACTATGCAATGGGCTCCTTCCAGAGGATCACAGGGGATGTCACAGGTGTCAGCCAGTCATCCATGTCAAGAGTCCTGCACCAGGTCATGGATGCTTTATTCCATCATGTGCATGATGACATCTGGTTCCCCAAATCCGATGTAGATATCCGTGCTATTAAAGAGGCATTCCACACCATGTATGACATGCCCAATGTACTGGACACTATAAACTGTACCCATGTGGCTATCATAACACCTACTGTGGACAAGGAAGTTTACAGAAATAGAAAGGGATTTTATATCAACTGCCAGATAGTTTGTGATGCAGATGGTATCATCACCAATGTAAGTGCCATGGGTTAATCCATGATATTTACAAATTTGACAGCTCAAGGTTTAGTGAATACCTCGAAGCATGTGAGGATGTCAATGAGTGGCTGCTTGGTGTGTATGGACTTGTAGCATACACTACAGAGCTGTGCATACTGCTACAGGACACTAACATGTCCATTCTGTACCCAGTGCATAGGTGGCAGCAGATACCCACTCTGACCATACCTGATAATGCTGTTCCTGGAATTGAATGGCAGGCAGGAAGAGGCATACATTGAGGAACCCTGGATGACACATGCAATTGTCGAGAAGACAACTGCGGTGCGATGTGGCTCTGTTGCCTGTATCAGACCAGTGGCATTATAATGCCGGCTCCTGAGAAGGCCTGCAGAGTGATTACTGCATGTGCTATGCTGCAAAATAAGGTCATCTGCAAATGTTTACTCATGCTCGAACACCAGGGTGCAATCCCACAGGGTTAAGAGTAAGAGGATGCCCCAAAACACTGTTATTTTAAGACCCTGTCTGTCTGAGTGGCACACCGTGCACTCATGTGTGGGCCATTCAGAAGATAAGGTGTACATCACAATGACACGGGGATGAGGCCTATAGATCTTGTGTGCCCATAAGGGGGCATACCTGAGAGTACCATCCCACATGTGATGCACAGTACTGTCCAGGTCAGTGTGTGGGTGTGTGGAGGGGGGTGAGATGTGCATTGTGTCATGAGCCAACTATTTTGGGCTGAGAATGGGAGATATGAGGCTGTATGTTATGCGGATGTGGGTGGGGCTGGTGCATGGGGTCGTTTGTTCAGATCTGAGTGTACAGTTGCCTTTGGGGTCTGAATTGTGAAGCTGTGGGTGTGTGATCACCCTTGGGATAGTTAATGGAGGACCTGTGGATCATTGATATTATGCCAAACTGAAGGGGGGGGGGTGTTGAGACTGGAAAATAGTTTATTTTATTTTATTTTTTTTAGTTGGTGTTTATTTTGTTTATTTATTGAAATCTTGTATGACACCTGTGAGCAGATGCTTGTTGAGAGGTTCCACGTCAGATACATTAACACAAGAAGACACAATAAAGTTACAGTAATTATACATACAGAGTACAAAAAAAGTTCAACAGTACATGGGTCACAATGACAAACACTTACACAAATTGTGCTAAGGCACAGTACATGGTATGCCAACATCCTGCAGAGGAGAGCAATGCAAAGGCAGACTGTTAGGATGAAGTAGGGAGGGGCAGTGGGAGCCGGCATAGGAAGGGCAGAGGGAAAGAAAAGAGCCAATGGGTAGGGGTTGGGAGGCAAGTGCTAGGGCAAAAAGGGTGGGAGGCAAGTGCTTGGGCAAAGACTTAGCTTGGCAGGTCAGAAGTTGGAAGAGCTGAGGCAGACTAAAGCTGCAGGTGTAGACTAGTGGGGGCACCTACAGGTACTATTGTTGGTGAGGTGCTGACGGAGCTTGCACTAAAAGGAACCAAGAGTTGTAGCTCCAGTTATGCCAGGTGGTAGACGATTTGTACACAGAGGGGCCCGGTGAGCAAAGGATCACTGGGCCATAGTTGTGCAGCACCTGGGCACATGGAATACTTGTGTAGTTGAGCTCGTTATGTACCTGACATGTAGAGGTGGTGAAAAGAAGGCTCAGAACTCCTTGAGGAAGTACATTTAGTAAGATATTTTTTGCGAGTAGGTAGGTTTGATAAAGTATTCTGTCCTTCAATTGAAGCCAGCCCAATCACACATAAAGCTCGCAGGTGTGGTTGGGTTTTGGGGCATTAGTGAGCAGGCAGCAGGCTTTGTTTAAGGCTATTGATAGGCGTTGGAGTGTTGTGGCAGTAGTGGAGCCATAGACAGCTAGGCCATAGTCATCAAGGTGATGAGTGAACTGTTAATTATATATATATATATATATATATATATATATATATATATATATATATACAGATATGTTGTTAATTTTGTATTGCACAATGGGTTGCTTGATCTCTTTTAGTGGGTACTGTATGTGACCCAATCTCAATTGGGAACCAATATTATGCTGTGGCTTATGTAGGATCCTTAGTATGGTGCAGTGGGTGTGCAATTGTAAGTGAGATGTTATTTGGGAAAGGGGTCAGAGTAGAATCGTTTAATGTGATATTATGTGATTTGAGAGCTATTGTGATCATATATTGGGAAGCAGCATTAGAAGGTCTGGTCGCATGTTGCTCATGTTTTGACTATCATTCCCAGCTATTGGCATGTCTACCTTTTACTCAGTGATTGTGTCATTGTGCTAAGTGGAATCTGACTTACATTTCAGTCCCATAACTCAGATGCCATTAGGGATTTTTTCCTTGACTAGCTTGCCAAACCACAAGATTGTTTAGACTCATGATTGATATCTTTAGTGTGAGGAGCTTTTTTGTATCATGTTTTTCCCATTCTGCAGTCAGATATGCCATTTTTTTCTTGACCAGTAATTATATATCCAGACCCATGAGGCAACTGGTCAAGTAGTGTGCTGCTATTTTTTCCACTTTTATCCTCCCCGGGTCGCACCTAGAAATGAGCCTCAGCTTAGTGTGCCTCTCCTGGTTACCAATTTTCGATGACACCAGCACAGATCATCGAGGTTAAAAAAACAATTAGTGCTTCAGTTTAGTTCAGAAAAAAATATATATTTTGTTTTTGAGACAGTGCAATATCATAGGTAAGAGAGTGCTAGTATGAGCCATGGGGTGATGGTATGGGTGATATGACAGCTATAGGAACTTTGGAGCTTGTAAATAACTTCTTGGATCTGTTCTTAAAGCTAATTAATCACACTTCTGTCCACCTGTGAAGCTGTCAAACGACAAGCTGCAGTGACTGGGCACCAAACCTAGTCAACAAAGAGCAAAATGCTTAATGTGGAGGACTGTAACATCACTTTGTAAATAGGTTTTATGAACCTGTTTTACCTTGGTGGTTACAGCTTAATTAAGAAGTTTTCTGGCTGAATTGCAGTTCTCATAAAAAAAGAAACTACACTATGCAGTAAAGTTATATTTAAAGAAACATACATTTTAAAGTTCTCTGAAACCAAACTCTTTGACATCAATTATCCAGCAGTGGTTGGCAAAGGAGCTGGGCTGACAGCATACTAAAAAGTATAGGGTGACTGGATTACTGAAACACTTATAGAAAAGAACCATTGGACTTAAATATTTAAAAAAATCAGCAAAACTGTGCAAACATCATAGTTTAATAAGAACATTATTGTATTCTAGGAGTTAGGTTACATTTGTTGGTCTTATCATTGGGACATAAGGCCAGGCAGATATACTGCTGTGGGGAAGGGATGAAAGCAGCAGATAAGTGGTGGTGGTGAAAAAAGAAACGAAAAGGGTGCAAACCTGACCTTTCATTTATCATCTGTGTATAGAGGTTAAACACTACATAGATGCTCAACTTTCCAGCACTGACAAGCTGTAGAAATACTGTCATATGTGACTCTCACTTTCAGAACTCATTCTTGCTATTTCACATCAGCCGTAAATTCTGAATGCATGCTAATTTTATGTTGTTGTGAGACTCAGACAGTGACCTTATTGAAGCTGAATAGTAGGTTAACTGTGTGCTGTTAGTTTTCAAAAGTGTTCCACATGGCAAAAAACAAAACAAAAAACAAAAAAAAAAACTGTCCTTTTTACTTTGTCCAGTTTTTCAGGCCTGTGAATGACCATCTCCATGTCATTCATTTCATGTCATTCACAGGCTTGCTGTACTGTCTGTGAGAGGGCATGATCCTCCCAGCATGAAATTTGATAATAGAGGTACACAACCGATCCCTTGATGACCAGGTTCAGTGTGGTCAGCTAAACCAGGTGTAGTCAAGCTTGTATTTTACATTAGTCATGATCTTTTTGATGGCACAACCTGGTCTTGTGCTGTTTATCCTATTAATTATTTTTTGAAATTATGTTTCTTTTTTATTTTATATAAAGGTAAAGGTAAAGTACCTGAGAGAACAGTACAGGGATTACACATTATGACCAATGGCATAAACTGTATAGCAGCTGCAGAGTGACAAGATACAGCATTTTACATAAATCCCTGAATCTGGAAAAGTAATGAGAAATACCCCCCTACCCCCTCACCCAAATCCCAGGCCCCCATCCCCCCACCCCCAGGATGTGCCTTCTATAAAGGAAAAGAAAGAAAAAAGAAAAGAAAGAAGAAGAAAAGAAAGAAAGGGAGCTGATTCTGATACATATGACATACATAGAGGTATATCGGCTGCCAAGGTAGCAAGAGGTGTACCCAACAGGACATTAATTCAAATAAAAAGCATATAATTTGCCCCATTTCCACTCAAATGAAACCAGACAATTCCAAGAACTTGCTATTAACTTTTCAGTCCAAAAACAGAGAGAAAGTTCACTCATCCATTCTGCATAGAGATAACCAATTGGTCCATCCAATGCCTAAGACCAATCTTTTGACAACCATCGAGATTAAGGCCATGGAATATACACTCCATCACCTGTATATTGAAAGTTTCCTAGGATACAAACTTCTATAGTGAATAAATCATCCAGGCCCAAAAAGGGTCCTAGTTAGATTGGATGGACTGCCATAAGGGAGCCACCCTCTCACAATACCAGAAAATGTGTACTAGGTTCCCTTCCACTGTGCCACACCTTGTGCATAGGGTTGAAAATAGTCTGTTTCATTTAACCAGTTTAACTGGTTTATAATACATGTTGTTCAATATATGGTATTGAGTGAGTCTATGTCTGTCTTGAGAGAGAGATACCGATATGTATCTACCCAAATTTGTTCCCAATCTAAAAGGGTATCTGGCAGAAGAGAAGACCAGCATTTGGATCCAGTCAGGTAGCCTGGGAATTTAGTGTCCAAAAGGAAATAATAAAGCTTAGAAATGCTATGGGCCTTAGTTGCTTGTTCCTGTATCTGGTTTAGGAAGGGTTTAATTTGAGATGGTGTAGGATTGGGGCCGAAGCTAGAAGCCACTAGGTATCGTAACTGGAAAATTTTAAAAATGTGCTTCTGAGGAATATTATATTTGGTCAGAACCTCCCCGGACAATAAAAGAGAGTTATTCAGTAATAAATCATCTACACAGCAATCTCTCAGCTGAGGAAGCCAGTCTAGAGAAAGTGGGAGACCCCAGATCTTAATATTTAAATTTAGGGTAAGAGGTTGGGAAGTATCTTTCCTGGGAGAGAGATTGAAAAAGTGCCAGCATTGATTCAACACCTTGATAGAAGTGCCAATGACTCTCCCCTGTAAAAGTGGAGGCAAAGTGGATAAGTTATAATAGAGGAGTCTGGATGGGGGAAGGTCAAACTCGGTTAGAATCTTTTTCTCAAGTGGTACCCAAGTTGGTAGAAATTCGTCCACCTCCCAATTTTTGCCATGTGGCTTGCCCAGTAACAGAGCATAAAGTTGGGAAGATGGAGCCCTCCCTTCGCTTTGGCTAAATTAAGTTTTAAGAAGGCTTTCCTGGGCTGTTTAGCCTGCCAAATGAACTTGGAAATGGACCTGTGGAAGTGTTGAAAATAGGACATTAGTAGGAAAATGTTCATTAGACTAAGTGGGTAGGAAACCTGAGGCAACACATTCATCTTAACAATATTAATACGTCCCCACAGCGATAAAGGGAGGGCAGACCATCTCTGCAGGTCTTGTTGAATTTTAATCAATAGATTGTCTAGGTTAAGCTTCCTGAAAAGATCAGGGTCTTTAGTAAGGAAAATGCCAAATATTTGAGAGAGAGGAGGGGCCCATTTCGCATACCAAACTAGGAAAAGTTGACTCAGCGTGTTGACATTCAGTGGAAATATGATTGATTTAAGCTAGATTTAACTTGTAATTAGCCACCTGGCAAAACTGGGCTATAATGTGTAATTGTTAGGGACACTTCGGGGTTAGTCAAGTATAAGAGAATATCATCAGCATAGGCCGAGAGAACCAGAGACTGCTGTTGAATAAAACATCCCATGACAGTGGAGAATTTTTGGTTCTGAGAAGGAGAGACTCCAGATAGAGGTTAAACAAGAAAAGTGACAGGGAGCAGCCCTACCGGGTGCTTGTAAATAGCAAAAATCGAGAAGAAAAAACCCTGTTACAATAAATTCTGGCAGTAGAGGATTGGTAGACCGATTTAATCCATTGATTGAAGACCTCTGGGAAACCCGGCTCTTTAATATAATCCAGAGAAATTCCTAATGGACTCTATCAAGGCTTTCTGCATCTAATGATATCAGAGACATTGGGTTTGAGATTCCTGTGCAGCTTGAAAATATGTAAGAGAATGCGCGGGTGGTCTATAGAGGACCTGCCCTGCACAAAACCTACTTGTTCAGGACTCAACAAGTTATACCAGACCCTTTTGATTCTAAGGGATAGGATTTTCATTAGGATTTTAATATCGTAATTAAGAAGTGAAATTGGGCGGTAACTAGCAGGGTCGGTTGGGGATTTGTCTGGTTTCAGTATCAGAACAATAGTGGCTTCCAGCAAGGAGGGGTCTAGAGTTGTAGCGTTAAACATGTATTCAAATAATTTTGTGAGGAAAGGGGCCAGTTCCTTCCCAAAAGTTTTATAAAAATTGGAGAGGAAGCCATCAGGTCCCGGAGCTTTGTCCGGAGCAACTTCCTTGATCACCTCCTCCACTTCCATTACCATGGTAGGAGTAGTCAGAGCTTCTCCTAGGTGAGTTTAGAGGGTAGAGAGGGGGAGGCCCTCCAGAAACTGGTCCACAAGGGAATGAGAAAGGTGGAAGGTACCACTACCAAAAAGTTCCTTATAAAGTGACTCAAACATTTGTGAAATATCCATAGGAGAAGTTTTAAGGGAACCATCGGAAGATAATAATGAGGTAATCCATCTGGATCCCTCAATTTCCCTCAACCGTAAAGCTAGCATTTTACCCAATTTCTCCCTTTGATTGAGATACAGGGCCTTTGTTTTCAGGAGAGCATACTCTGCCTTGTCTCTTATCCAATCTGAGTGCTCCTTTTTGAGTTTCATTAAGGTTTCTAGATCAGCTTGGGAAGAGGAGGAGGATAACTTATTCTCTGCCAACCTAATTTGGTTCGACAATAACATGATCTTGGCCTCCCTTTGTTTTTTCCTCCTAGATGCGAGTTTAATAAATTTGCCCCTAATGAAGCATTTAAGGGAGCACTAAAGCAGATCCCCCCTCTCGATTGAACCTGTATTGGTCTCAACAAATGAAGAGACTGGGGATCTGATATGGGACACTATGCTCTTGTCTTTTAAAAGCTGGGTGTTTAGTTTCCAGGCAGTATCTTTTTGCACCTGCGGGTTTGGGGAGACCAAACTCCAAGCCACCGAGTGGTCTGACACCACTATGGGCTCAATACCAGACTGGAATACTCCCGACAGAAGGTTACTGCTGACTAGTGTTAGGTCAATTCTGGACCAGGTCTTGTGTCCTTGGGAGTAATAAGAAAAGAGTTGTCTTGTGGGGTTAAGTAAACACCAAGGGTCCCACAGGCCCAGTAAGTCCATAAAGCTCCTCAAGGCTAGTTGCAAAGAGGAGAGTGGTTTCAGGGATCTATAAGATTTATCCAAATCTTGTGAGGGAGCTGTATTCCAGTCCCCCCCAATTATTAGCACTGAGGGTAAAAGTCCACTCAACTTTTCAGCCAAAGTCATGAGGAAGTCTAGGTCCCCTCCTACTGGGGCGTAGATCACCCCTAGTATGTCTCTTTGCAGATGACACAAAGATCTGCAACAGAGTTGATGCACAAGGTGGGGTGGAAAGGATGAGAAGGGACTTGGCAAGGTTAGAGGAATGGTCAAATGTATGGCAGCTTAGATTCAATGCTAAGAAGTGCAAGGTAATGCACCTGGGAAACAAAACCCAGGGAAGAGTACACAATGGGGTGAGATACTAACAACAACAAAATGGAAAGGGACCTGGGGGTAGTCATATCAGATGACCTAAAGGTGGGCAAGCAATGTGAAAGGGCAGCAAGGAGGCTGGGGGATACTGGGATGCATAGGGAGAGGCATCACCAGCAGAAAACAAGAAGTTATTATCCCTCTGTACAGACAGCTGGTGAGACCACATCTGGAGTACTGCGTGCAGTTCTGGAGACCCAATCTCCGCAAAGACATAGACAGGATGGAAGCTGTCCAGAGGAGGGCAACTAAAATGGTGCAGGGTCTGCACCGGAAGACATATGAAGTGAGACTTAAGGAGCTTAATATGTATAGCCTCGAGGAAAGGAGGGAGAGGGGGGACATGATAGAAACTTTCAAGTACCTCAAGGGAATCAACAAAGTCCAAGAGGGTAGCATCTTTCAAAAAGAGATGTGCAAGAACAAGGGGGCATAATTTGAAGATAGAAGGGGGTGGCTCAGAGGTAATTTAAGGAAGTATTTTTTCACAGAGAGGGTTGTGGATGCATGGAACAGCCTTCCGGAGGAGGTTGTGGAGTCAAAAACAGTGGTGGAATTCAAGCATGCATGAGACAGTCATAAGGCAATTCTAGGGGGTGGGGGTAGGAAGAAGTAGGCTGCTGGTTAACTAGGATCTGCAGCTTATCCATCAGGTAGGGAAATGGGCAGACTGGGTGGGCCAAGCGGTCCTTATCTGCCGTCAAATTCTTTGTTTCTATGTTTCTATATGTTATCTTCACATTGTAGAGTGAACCTTTCACAATAATGAATCTACCTTCATGGTCCAATAAAAGCTCTTCTGCCAGAAAGGGAATATGCTTCTTAACCAGAATGGCCACCCCCCTACTAGAGGACGACCCCCCTGAGGCAAAAACCTGAGCGTAACCTTGACGGTGAAGCCCTTTGACTTCTGATGAGAGCAAATGGGTTTCTTGCAGCAAGATAAAATCAACATTCAGTAAAGCACAGTTTTTGAACACCTGGTACCTTTTAGTTAGGTCTCTGACACCTCTTACATTCCACGTAGCAATTTTAAGTGCTGTAACAGTCATTATCTAATATACAGTGCAGCAATGGACTATAAAAAAAAAATATGAAAAAGCAGACCACCCTAGAAGGCACATCCTGCCCTCTCCCTCCCCCCAAAAACCCACCATCGACCAAATCCCACCCCTCCACCCTTCCTCCCCACAAAACCAGTAAAGAACAAATGAAGCAGTATAAATTTCAGACATAGTGTTACAGCCTTTACCAAATCCTGAACTAAGAAGGAAAGACCCCTCCTCTCCCTACCACCTCTGCATCCCTAAAACTATTTACAACTGTTCCCCTGACTACTTCTTGAGAAGAACTGAATGTAATAGTGCTTAGGACAGGGAACAAAGCCCCAAAAGCCACTGCTAGATGGGTGTACCAGGAGGTAAACATGAACCAGTAACCTGAGGAAGTGTCGGCTAATAAGTAGAGATTAATTCCCTCATAAGTACTGAGAACTTCCTGGCTGAAAAAAAAAACATCTGGGCTGCTCCCCCACCTTTGGCATGTTTAACAGTCCCACCAGGGCCAACCCTCCCACGGAGCCCCCCCACCAAGACAGATAAATCAGATTAAGCCTACAAAAATACTGGGAAAGATGAGAACCAACTAAAGTCTTGGGGTTATATGGAGAAAGCCCCATTAACCTGGGTTACATACAACCAGAGCTCACTAGAGAGTGAGAGCGCACCAGGGTGTCCTGGATTCCAGTCATTGCCATGAGAAAATAGCCCCAAACAAATTGCTGACCGGGTGGTTCATCACCTGCCTCCAGCCCCCCAACTGCCATCTGAACTCCTTAAACCCTCAAGAGAAATAACTGAATTACCTTATCCACATAGGTTCTGAACTGAATAGAGTAAGGGATAATAACCCTGAGACCCCAATGGTGATGCTAAGAATCAGAGTCAGCCCACCCCAACCCAGGGGGCCAACTACAGGCTTTGCCGCCATCAAAACCATCAGCGGTAAAGATTATGTTCTCAAATACAGAAGTGTGTTAGGGCCCAAGCAGGATCAGACTGAAGTCCTGCCGACCCTCCTCCAAAGTGCTCACCCCAACAACAACAGTCCTCGTTGCCTAATACCGGCCCAGCTCATCCCTTTACTCAAAAAACCTCTCCAACCCACCAAGTACACCTGAAGAATACCTCAGGATATCCTAATGAGCGCTTCTGTCCAATTTGCTGTAAAATTAAGCAAGCCTAATTACCTGGGCCGGGGAAGGACAAGAGGAACCAGCGGAGCAATATTTACTAGGGTGACCAAAGGTCCCACGGACTCACGTTTGTGAAAACTGCCTCGGCACCCCAAGTTCCCACCCCCAGCGAGTTAGCCTCACGAACCACCAGAACAAACAAGCCCACTCAACCTCCCAACAGACCGCTCCAAAGATGCCAAACCCCACCACCAGATAATCCAGATGAGAGAGAGAGAAAAGAAAAGCCAGTAACAAAAGGTAAGAGTCCAAAAAGGCAGCATGTATCAAGAGGTAGCTTCTTGGCATTGTCTCAGTGATTCGGCCCGGTTTAAACAGGTAAGGCAACTTGATTGAGAGATCTATACCAGAAAGTCCAGACGAAAGAGAAATGAGGAATCAAAAACCAAAAAAGAAAGTCCAAAAATGCAGCATGTAGTAAGAGGTAACTTCTTAGCTCTGCCTCAGCAATTCAGCCCGGTTTAAACAGGTTAGGTAATTTGATTGAGAGATCTGATGCCACTTTGTTTGGGGATTCATAGGAGAGCCAGGAACCATCAATGGCAACTTGAAGCTTGGCAGGGTAGATCATTTTGTAGTGAATGCCTGCTGCAATCAGCTTGCTAACTGTAGAATGAAACGCTGAATGCTTTTGCCTCGTCTCGTAGGGAAGATTCTGGGTAATATGCAGCTTGGAGCCACTCCATAGAATTGCCTATAATTCTCTCCTTTGATAGAACATGTTGTTTTTCCAAGAAGCTTAGAAATTTAATGATGATAGGTCTCGACGGGGCTCCTGCAGCAGGTTTTAGTCTAAGAGAGCGATGAGCACGTTCAATATGATATTGTGGATTAAGAGGGGAAGGCCCAACAACTTTGTTTAGAAACTTCTGGAGAAAGAGATTAATATCAGGGCCCTCCTCATACTCGGGGAGGTCCGGGATCACTAAGTTGTTTCTTCGGCTCCTTCCTTCTAAGTCCTCCGTTTTGAGTTGCAGTTTACTGATCTGTTGTCTAAGATGAATGATTTCTGGGTCTATCTTTTCCCTCCAGGTCTCCAAAGAGGAAGTTCTGGCTTCTGAATCTCCCATTCTGGTGGTTAGGGCACTGCAATCTCCCCTTAGTGATTCCAGCTTAGCAGAAATATCATCTAATGTTTCCTTGAAAGGAATTAGCTCTTGCAAGAAAAAGTCCTCGGTAAGAGGAGTTGGAGGAGTATTGGAAGGGGGTGATTTTACTGCAGGCCCCGAATTCTGGTTTTTAGATTTTTTTGAGGATTTCTCTGGTGTAGAGGGTGGGGTGTGCTTCATACCAGCAGGCCTCATCTCCACTTCCATCTCAATCTGCTTCCAAATGCATTAATATGCACAATGCAAGATGCTGCCAAGTACCGAAGAGTATTATCTATACACTAGATGTAGAATATAGCTTTAGATATCGAATTTGTAGGCTGAAAATAGTTAGAAGATGGCGGGTAACAGGAGCTTCACGGAAATGCTGCCTCTAGCTGCACTACATCACGTGACCCCTATCCCATTAATTATAAAAGACAATCCACAACCCGAGCAGTCTTGGGGATGTAACATTAGCCTTTGTCATTTTAAGCAACAGATATTGGTGGTGGATACAATAACTGCATTCATTTCGCTTATTGCTTTTTTTTCTAATTTAATAAACTTTATTAACAATTATAAGAACAGACATTACACAAGTCAAATATTGTATCCTGGGTACACTGACTTGAAAAAAAGGAAAAGACAACAATTCTACAAAGAACAATACAACTGTCAAGAAAGTATGGCAAGTCAACTCTTCCCTCCTATTCCTCTCCCACCCCCACCCCCATCCACTGCCATCAGGGGGAAATTAAAACTTACCCTCTAAAGATAAGACTACATTCGATGTCTATGCCATATAGCACCTATTATATCATTAATAATTCCTGCAATGGCTCCCACACACAGGACTATCTACTGTAAATAGCCACCAGCCATACTAGCAACATGGCATGCTGCCTGCAAGTCAAATAGTATCTCCCTATGCCATTCAGATATAAAGGGTATGCCTTGGTCCAGCCAGTGCCGAACAATAACTTTCTTGACACATGCTAAGATCAAAGCCATATGTGTTTTTTGTAACCAGACAAAATATCAGTATATTCTTCATAATACATGCCTCAGGGGTAAAGGCATCTGTTAGGCTTAGCAGAGGATCCAGACAGGACTTGATGGATTCCCAAAATGGGATGACCCTTTCACAAGACCACAGGATGTGAAACAGAGTGCCTGGTTCTTTATCACATCTAGAACAAACATTCATAGGGATCTTATCCATTTTATGTAATTTAACTGGAGTGTAATATAGATTGTGACTAAGTTTAAATTGCATGAAGCAGTACTTGTCCCATTGGATAAAGGTATATGTATTTCCAAATAAGAGGCCAGTTTGTGGAGGTGTGAGAGGGTGGGAGGACATGATCCCAACAATAGTATCTTGGGCCTTCTATGAGCACCTGCAGGTTCTGCAAGGATCAGTAGTAATAAGAAATAAGATGGGATGAGGGGGCCTAATGGACAAAGGGACAAATTAGATCACCTAGGGATTGAGCCATGGCCCATAACCAAAAAATTGCAACAGCACATGGGATAGTTGAAAATATTTAAAACATTGGGTTGTGGCCTAAGAATATTTAATGCTAGCCTCTCATAGGGATAACAGCTTATAATTAGAGATCAGGTTTCCAACAATTTGTGCACCTAAATTAGGCCAGAACTCGTTGGTGAGAATTTGTCCACTATATAAAGATTAGGATTCCCACACAGAGGCTGGGATATGTCTCTATAGGTGCAGATTTTGAGGAAAGCACAGAGTTGCAGATGAACCCTAAGGGATGCTTCTAAGGGTGTGCCCTGTAGATCAGTGGGGAGTTTTATCTTGGAAAGACAGGGGAGCAATCAGATGTCCAAGCAAGCATAGGAGCACAATGAATGCTCTGTTTCCATCCAAAGTGGGGTGTAGGGCCTAGATGAGTCACTGTAAGCTAATGCTAGATTCTTTTCAATTGATATGCTAATAACATGCTGAAGGCAATGAACAACTTCTATTCTGTAATTGAAACATAAAAAAAGTGCTAAAACTGCATTTGTTTTCTTCAGGGGGACACCATACACTATAAAAAAACTGGATGGGCAACTCTAGGCCCAACTTGTTTGTTGGCCACTAGGGGTTCTGATTACTATGGACCTCTCAAACTTTGCTTTTAAGGTCACAGGGAATCAGAACCCCTTGGTAGCACAACACACTGGTTGTGCCTAGTTGGTATCCTTATGTTCTCACATAGCTAACTATCTTGACACACACCTATCCAGGCACTATTGCCCAGTTGGTGTAGTGTCCTGATAGTGAGCATCCTGGCAATGGATTCTCCAACAGATTTTGTCAGGGGTAAGGTAGTGGATGTGATGAGTTGCTACCTTACCCCTCTTCATGCATGTCAAGGGTAATTGATTCAGGGAGTTGGCTAAGCTGCTCCAGTGGTGTACAGGGCTACTCCACCAGCAGTTCTGCCAGCACGCACCCTCAGACCCAGGTTCTGGAGTGGGCATATCCTTTTAGAGAACACAGCCCCCGTAACACTTACTTTTGTATTCCGGGGTTGGCTCCCCCTTGGAGTTGGTTATTTTAGTCATGGGTGGGGGTGGGGGTGAGGAATTTTACACTTAGTTTTGATTGTAATGCCCAAAATATTGCTGTCAAGTATTTGATCCATTCATGACTGTGCATTTCTGGCAGATTGACTCGGTATGCCAAATGTCAGCATACTGAGTTTAGGGATATCATAATATATCCACATAGTTTCCCATCCAGTATTCTCTATGGGCCCTATGCATTAATGGTCAAGAAATATGCACCTGAGGCACATTTTCTGCCAGTGTAGCTCCACACCTGCAGACTGGTGTACACATGCTGGTATGCACTACCAGCAGCCACCTGTCCGTGGCACCACCCCCACAGTGTGCAGGACTGCACAGGGCTCAAAGGGGCAGAGTAGCTGACCTGGGAGGGCAACCAATAGGAAGCCCATTCTGAGTCCCAGAGTAGATCCCTAATGCAGGCAGGCACGGTTCTGGTGCATGTAGAGCACCCACAGGCACAAGGACTGTACTGCTAACTCCAGCCACCCAGTGGGCCTGTAGCCTGCCCCACATATGACAGCACACCACCTCTTTGCACCCCTACATGCAGGCCCTGGTCCTGCACACAGAGACACCCACTGCACTCTGTAGCCCACACCAACCCCTGTCATGGGTGCTCACCCATGGCACCTGCTATCCACCCCATGCCCCTTGGTAACCCACCGGTGCTGCAGTTGGAGATAGCCAGCAGCACAGCCCTCCGCACAACTCCATGGCTGCCAACCATATGACATATGCAGGTGTGCATCGGCTGCATGCCTTTGTGTAAGTCAGATGGCCAATGGCTATGGAGGTGTGAGGACGGCAGTGCTGCAGTCCATCTCTGACCATGGCACTGACACTGCAGATAAGGGGGGTGGTCAGTGCCATGGGGGGGAGCCACTTTTTACCACTGTTGGTGCTGGGAGGCTGGGATCAGACCTCTAGGGTGGGCAGGCCATGGTGGGTAAGGACAGACCTCATGGCAGGGCAATGATGGGGGAGGGAAGGCTGCCAGTGACATTTGGGCAACCATGTTGGGGGGGCATGGTACCTTCAGGTTCAGGTCAGGTCTGCATTTGTGGGGTATCTATGATACCTACAGGTTTGGAGCAGGCATGTGTGGGAAGGCGTAGTTCTTTGCAGGAGGGGCCTTGCTGGCCTGTGCACATTGGTGGTGCAGTTCCATGCACCCCAGGCCACCAACACATCTGGGCATTCTGTCAAGCAGCCAGCCCAGCCCTCCCCATCTGCATAGTGGGCTGGGCTGGCATGGTTGTATGATCCCTGGGGCTGCTGTGACTGGGCAGTAGTGGTCCATGAAAGCACATAGTGGGCTACAGCAGGATCTCTACTGGCATAACGCATGCCCTCCTCCACACCCCCATGGGCAGCACTATGCACCTTTCTGCATGGTGCGTAGTGCCAGCCCACCCTGACATATTCCCCATCCACCCCAGTGCATTGCTACCTGCATGGCCAGGGGATTGGGCACATACCAGTTGCATGCCCCAGTGGTGAATGCCATGTGATAGCTTCTGCCAGAGGACAGAACACCAGGAGGAAGGAGCTACTGGTACAACTAAAACTTCTCTACTGGGACTAAGAACTAGAAATCTTGTACTGGGACCTTCAATTTAAGGTAAAAAAAAGAGTTAGTGTGTTTGTAAGAGGTAGTTGAAGTAAATTGTTATCTGTGTAATCTGTGTACTTATCTAGGTGCTTGTCACAGGTGGCAGAAGGGAATTGTTATCTGTGAAATTAACTAAGTGTAGGAAGATTTGTAAAGTAGGGGGAGTGGCTTAGCTAAAAGGAGCCAGGTTAAAACCAGATTTAAACACTGCCCTAGTTAGCTTCTGCCAGAGAACAGACAGAACACCAAGAGGAAGGAGCTACTGGTATAACTAAAATTTCTCTACTGGGACTATATTGCCCTCCTTTCCTCCCTCCCTCCACCCTAAACCATTTCTACTTTTATAGGCACAGGATTTAACTGACAACAGGATCTTCCTTTTGGGAGCAGGAAGTGAGTGATCACAGAGCCACCATAGACTCACCATCTTAGAAGGGCAAAAGTAGCTCTCTGCCCCCCCCCCAGCTGCTGGAGATCTGACTCTGAGCAAGTAAGGAGACTACTGAGAAATATAGGAACTTTTTGTCTTAGAACAGGAAGATCAGGAGCTAATAGGGCACAGAGGCAGTAAGTAAGTAATGTAAGAAAAATGAAAAAAAAAAAACAGAGGAAAGAGTAAGTATTTCAAACAACAGTAGGGGGCCAGAAAAAATACATGATGGGAGTGTTGCAGTGCAGTGGCTGTGGAGCAGCAGTATTCCGGAAGATGTTCTGGATGATGCAGTGTTGTCCTACCTGCAGGCACCTGTTTGGGCTGAGGAAGGAGGTTGCTCATCTCCAGGCTGAGTTGGCCGGGATTTGTGGGACCTCCTTTCCCACCCAGGGACCACCAAAGTCACTGCCGTTGCCTCAGAGGTTGCCAAGAAAGAGGAGTGGTTGGACCACAGTGGGCTCAGGGAGGGTGAGGGTGGTGGAACAGAGGCACATCCCACCAGCTGTACCTCTCCACAATTTCTATGCCATTCTGGAAAAGTGTGGTTCCTCTATGGAGGCACCCACAGTGGAGACCAAGGAGGATGCTGGGAACCTCCACAAAGAAGACCCACAAGAGGGTGGAATTGGACCCCACAGAGGAAGGAAACAACTCCTGGTGGGGGACTCCATTGTTAGGAAGATAGAACTGGGGGATGAAGGGGAGAGGGAGATAAGGTGCCTGCCTGGTGCCATAGCTTGAGGGACAGGGTGGAATCCTCAGGATCACAGGAGCAGCTGCACAGAGAAGGGAGCTGGATGTCATTGTCCACCTAGGAACAAATGACCTGGCTAAGAAAGGGATCAGAGCAGTGCAAGAAGCATTTGTGGAGATGGGGAGGGGCCTTAGACAAATAGCACACACAGTAACCTTCTCGGAGGTGCTACCTGTCTATGGCATGGGTGAGGCTAGGGTGCTCCACACAATGGGATTCAGTCAGAGGTTGAAAAACTGGTACAGAGCTCAGGAATCTAGCTTCATTGGGGACTGGGGGTCCACCTGGATGGATGCAGGCCTATACTGGTGTGATGGTCTGCATCTGTCCGGGGGGGGAACCAGGATCCTAGGTAACAGGTTTAAATACTTCATTGGCAAGCATTTAAACTAGCCAAGGGGGGAGGTACTGGAAAGGAGCAGGGAAATCCTAGCCCCCAAAAATCTGGGTACTAAGTGAGGTAGACACCAACATAGAGATATCAATAGGGAGAAGCGCAGGGGTAAATGGAGAAAGTAACAAATGCAATAAGGACAGAGATGGGGCAAAAAGGGGTAAGGCCATCAAGAAATGGAGGGTAATGAGAACCAACGCTTCTAGTCTGGGCAACAAGCTCCCTGAACTGGTGGCCTTGATGGAAGAGGGATGCCAGGATATCGTATCAGTCACAGAAACATGGTACACAGAGAACCATGACTGGGATGTTAACATACCAGGGTACACAACCTACAGGAGAGACAGGGAGGGCAGAAGAGGGGGGCAGTAGCTCTCTATGTAAGGGAAGGGATAATAGCATCTGTACAAAAGAGTAAACGGGAAGGAGAGGAGGCACTCTGGGTCACTTTGGAGACTGGAAATGGCACCACAATCCGCCCAGGGTTGTATAAAGACCCCCATGTCAGTGGGAGGGAATGGACAAGGATATGATAGAAGGCATACTTAGGATGGCAGAGAAAGGGGAGATACTGTTGATGGGGGACCTTAATATGCCAGAAGCTAACTGGAGCACCTATGCTGAAGCCACATCCAAAAGCAGGGCCATTCTTGATGCCCTTCAGGTGGCATGTCTCAGACAGATAGTTTTGGAACCTACTCATGAGGGATCAATCTTAGACCTCAAACTCTCAAATGGGGACAGTGACAGGATCTCAGATCTAGAAGTGGGTAGCCATTTGGGAACAAGTGACCACCAAATAGTGTGGTTCATGATAAACTCAGCTGCAGAGTCAAGCCATACCAAAGTGAGGGTTCTGGACATCAAGAGGACTGACTTAGACAAGATGGGACAGTGCCTTAGAAAAGCACTAGCAAGCAGGCTAGAAAGAGGGGTGGAGCAACAATGGGCAAATATCAAAACTGCCATCACAGAGGCAACAAGCCTTTGTGTGAAGCAAACAAACAAATCAAAATGAAAGAAAAAGCCACTGTGGTTCTCAAAAGAAATGGCGGTGATCGTTAGGGAGAAAAAGATAGCATTTAGAAAGTATAAAGAAACACAGAAGGAGCAGGACAGAAAACTTTACCAGTTAAGGCAGAAGGAAGCAGGGAGGGTAGTCAGAATAGCAAAAGCACAAACTGAGGAAAAGATAGCCAACTCAGTTTAGAAAGGGGATAAAACCTTTCATAGGTATATCAATGACCGTAGAAAGATAAAGGGAGGGATAGTGAGGCTGAATAGAATGGATGGAGGGTGGGCAGAGAGTGACAGTGATAAAGCAGGGGTACTGAATGCATACTTCTGTTCAGTATTCACAAAAGAGGAAGTGAGGGAGGTGCCCAATCCAATTAACAGAAGCACTCTGGAGAGGGGGATCAATCCCAGTCCTTTCACAGAAGAAAGGGTTCTGAAAGAACTCCTAAAACTGAAGGTGGACAAACAAATGGGGCCAGATGGAATTCACCCTAGAATTCTAAAATAATTAAGCAGAGAACTAGTGATACCACTGACTACCCTTTATAACCAATCATGGGAGGATGGTGTGGTACCTGAGGACTGGAAGAAGGCTGATGTGATTCCCCTTCACAAAAGTAGGAGCAAGACAGAGGCAGGAAACTACAGGCCTGTCAGTTTGACCTCTGTGTTAGGGAAAGTGATGGAATCACTTCTGAAGGAAAGAATTGTTGAGTACCTAGAGGCCGGTGGGGCACAGGACCCAAGGCAGCATGCGTTCACATGGGGAAGGTCATGTCAGACAAATCTAATTGATTTCTTTGACTGGGTGACCAAAGTAGTAGACCAGGGAGGGGCTGTGGACATGGCCTACCTAGACTTTAGCAAGGCATTAGACACAGTCCTACACAAAAGATTAGTAGTCAAAATAACCAGCCTTGGAGTGGGTTCCAGGGTGGTAGCCTAGGTAAAACATTGGCTGAACAACAGGACACAGAAGGTAATTGTAAATGGAGTCCACTCTGAAGAAAGAGAGGTTACTAGTGGGGTACCACAGGGTTCAGTACTGGGGCTGGTCCTTTTAATTTTTTCCATTAAGATTTTATTAAGGGTATTTGATACAGAGAATGCATCCAAGAGAAACATACACATGCAGCATAGATATACATACATATCTCAGATAACAGACGGATCCATCCTCCGCCTACCCCAAATTTTACCCCCTCTACCTCCCCCCTCCCTGGTCCTTTTTAATGTCTTTATAAGTGACATTGCAGAGGGACTGGAAGGAAAAGTATGCCTCTTTGTAGATGACACAAGATCTGCAACAGGGTTGATGCACAAGGAGGCATGGAAAGGATGAGAAGGGACTTGGCAAGGTTTGAGGAACGGTCAGAAGTATGGCAGCTTGGATTCAATGCATAGAAGTGCAACATAATGTGCCTGGGAAACAATAACCCAGGGAATGATTACACAATGAGGTGGGGAGGTAGTAACACAACAAAAATGGAAAGCGACCTGGGGGTAATCATATCAGATAACCTTAAGGTTGGCAAACAATGTGAGAAGGTGGTAGGGAGGGCTGAGGGGATACTGGGATGTATAGGGAGAGGCATCACCAGCAGAAAACAGGAAATTGTTATCCCTCTGTACAGACAGTTGGTGAGACCCTATCTGGAGTACTGCGTCCAGTTCTGGATACCTCATCTCTGCAAGGACATTGACAGGATGGAGGCAGTTCAGATGAGGGCAACTAAAATGGTGCAGGGTCTGCAAGAGAAGCCATACAAGGAGAGACTAAAGGAGCTTAATCTATATACCCTTGAGGAAAGGAGGGAGAGGGGGGACATGATAGAAACGTTTAAGTACCTCAGTGGAATCAACAAAGTCCAAGAGGGCAGCATCTTTCAGAAAACAAGATGTGCAAGAACAAGGGGACACAATTTGAAGATAGACGGGGGAAGGCTCAGGGGCAATGTGAGGAAGTATTTTTTCACAGAGAGGGTGGTGGATGCATGGAACAGCCTTCCTAAGGAGGTTGTGAGGTCTAAAACTGTGGGAGAAATCAAGAATGCATGGGACAGACAAGGCAATTTTTGTGAGGGGGTAGGAAGAAATAGGCTGTTGGTTAAATAGGATCTGCAGCTTATCCTCTAGGTAGGGAAATGGGCAGATTAGGTGGGCCAAGCTGTCCTTATCTGCTGTCAAAGTCTATGTTTCTATCTGAGCACTTCTTCATTGCATTCCTATTTAGCTATGCCAATTCATCTGGTTTATGTGGTGCATTGGCATAGTGCATAGGGCTGTATATATATGAGGGATTGCTTTCTTGTTTGCAATGGTCCTTTCAAAGTCACTGTTGTAAAGAAACCATCAAGCCATTTGGGAGTGGGGTTAATTTCTTCAGTTTCTGATCTGTATATTATGATTATTTTCAATGAGTGGGGAGAGGGGCTAGGTGATAAAATTAACAAGTATGGCTGTTGGAGAAATAATTTTATTTACAGTTCTACCTACTAAGACCTTACTTTTTATGTTGATTGCATGCATGCACAAGAAACATGTTGTGACAGCTTTCTCCACAAGCAGGTTGTAGAGGCATGGCACTGTTGTGCCTAATCCCCCCACAGCCTGCAAAGGCTTGTCTCCCATCCTCCAATGCCATGGCATGCTGCTGCTGATGCTAGTTCAGCCAGCATGCCACAACTTTCTAAAAAATCAGCCGCTGCAATCAGGGTCTGCCTCGTCATTGCAGAGTCAGCCATCCGCTGCAATGAGGGAGTGACCTGTCATTGCAGGGCAGGATGTAGGATGTCTGATTTTGTTTATGAACATGGTGGCAGCTTCCCATCATATTCACAAACAATAACTACCCCCCATGTTTATTTGCCAATGGGGGAGTCCACTCCCGTCGACAATCTGTCACCCCCATTTTATTGTCTGCGAAAGGTGCCCAATCCCACTGGCAGGAAGGAATCCCCCTTCTGTTGTTTGCCTCTGGGGTGCCCAATCCCCATAGGCAGAAAAATCCCCTTCTGTTGTTTGCTGATGGGGTGCCCAATCCCGCTGGTAGAAAGTAATTCCCTGCCCTGTTGTTTGCCGATGGGGTGTGCCCAATCCCCCTTCGGCTGCAGCTGGCCCACCAAAAAAACAAGACACGGGTGGCATGCTGGGAGCCCACCCCAGCGTGCCATATGCCCCTTTTCTTGTTTGCCAATGGGGGTGCCCAATCCCCATCGGCTACTGCTGCCCCACAAAGCCAGACTCCAGTGGCACACTGGGAGCCTACCCCAGCAGCCCAATGCACCTGTGAAGTTGTAAATAGTCCCACAATGTTTTTTTCTACCTGAAATAAAGGAAACGGTCCCTAATAGTCTCCTGCCCCCTCCTACAACCCGCACCCACCACTGCACACCTTGCCTCCCCACCCCCCACCCCATACTTACCTCCGAGTCTGGGGCGGTGATTTTCTGTGGACCCAGAGCACATCTGCACTCTTCAAAGCCGACCACAAACTGAGGAAATGCCGGTAAGCTGTATAATGTAATGAACAGGGTTTTTTTCAACTTTAGTTCATATCTCAGGCATTTTTGGGAATTTGTTTACCAAATTTTCAACATGGGGTTTCTGGGACCCCTCCTCTTGAATTCTTGAACTGTCATGGCATTAATCAGCCTCGAAAGGTGATTTTGTGGTCACTGTGTGGAATCACCCTTCGGGACCGAGTAACGAAATGACAGTGACAGTGTTCATGAGGTGGGCTCTCAAAAGCCTATGTTGCAAATATGGTGGGAAAAATAAAAAAAATGACTATTTTATGAGGTGTCGTTGCACAGTTGCTACGCTTACACTCATAACTTTGTGAATTTACAATATTGTTGTGCCAGATTTTCAACATTGGCATTTTGTCACACCTCCTTGTGAGCAGTACAGCTGTCATTGTTCACATCCTGGCTGAAATGTGTTTTCGCACTTCCGGCGCTGAATAGTGTGGTCGCTGTGGGAAATCAGTGTTCAGGACAAGATTAAGAAAATGACAGTGACACTGTTCATGAGTAGAGGTCTTAAAATGCCTATGTTGAAAATTTGGTAATGATACTTCATAAAATGACTGTGTTACGAGCGTGTGTTGCGCAGTTGCCATGCACGCTCATAACTTTGTGAATTTATAATATTTTTACTCCAGATTTTCACTATTGCCATTTTTCCAGACCTAATGATGAACAGTACAGCTGTCATTTTTCCCATCCTGGCTGAAATGTGTTTTCACACTTCCGGTGCAAAATAGAGCGGTCACTGTGGGAAATCACTGTTCAGGACAGATTAAGAGAATGACAATTATACTGTTCACGAGTAGAGGTCCTAAAATGCCTATGTTGAAAATTTGGTGATGATAGCCCATCAATTGACTGTGTTACAAGTGTGCATTGAGCACTTTCCACGCACCATTGTGACTTCGCAGATTTGTAATATTGTCACACCAGATTTTCAACAATAATACCCTTGTTCCAGTTTTGTGGAAGGAATCACATAATTGCTTATTGTTGTAAAAATGGGAGCACACAGAGGCGCAATAATCTGGGTTATCTAAGAAGACCATCCACACCGTCTGCCTCATTCCATTTTTGTGCTATGATAGCAGCCTTTACTTCATTGGTGGAAAATTCAAACACACCACCCCATTATTAAAATATGGTGAGTCAGAATCATCTGCCAATGCCATGCTCAAATCTGAAGTAATTTTATATATCTCACTAAAGTGTTGCAACCACATTTATTCATTTGTCATGCCAGTTATATTATAACAATTGTTGCTTTCACTGCATCCAAAGGCAACCATGGTCCAAAAAGTTTTTAAATTTTTTGCCACTATACATTCTGTAGTTTCCCCTGTAAATTATTCATCTAATTTCTTCTTTTTATTGCATTGTTTCTTTATTCCTCTTACTTGCCCCAGATCTGCCACTTCCTTCAGGCAACCATGATCCTTGACATCCCCCTACTGTCCTCCCTTGGACCCCCCTTCCTCAGATTGACGCGGACCCTGGGGTAGCTTGGCATAACCCTTCACTGAGTGGGTCCCCCTCCTCAGAGGGGGAAGGCACCAGTGGGGCAGCCAGTACACTCTTTCTTTTGGCCCCAGGGTGCTGCTGAGGCAGTCAGGCTCCTCAAGAGTTCTTTAGTGGTGTCAGCAGATCAGCTGCCATCATCCTGGCCAATCTGGGATGATTTCCATTTTTATGGTACATCCCTCTGAGCCAATGCTCAAGCAGAGCTCCTGGTCTCCACCGGGTGCAACTGCAGAATGATCCAACCCAGCTACCCACCCCAGGAGAGGAGAGCAGTCTCCCTATGAATGCTCAATCCTCTCCTTCCTTACTAACCCCCGGCAACATGAGTCTGTTCTGGAACAGAGGTCACCAGGGTAGTGTAAGGTAAGGTGCCAGTGCCTCAGCCCTCAGCATCACCGGGCCAGCAATAGTTTCTTTTCTTATTATCCAGCATTATTTTGTACTCTGATTCAAGATGCTTAAAAGCACCTACAATTTGAAAGGATGGGGTCTTAACCCTTATTTTCCCATTGTTTTAAATTCTTTCCTCATATAATAACATTCAAAATTAAACCAGGGCTTTTCCAGGCCTATATAATTTAGTTTTTTAGGTCTTTCTTTCCTGCTTCACTCTAGTGAAGTAAGGACAATTAACTCATCAAATTCTTTAAGTAAAACATCCACTCTCAGCTGACTATTTAAAATTATAAGATTCTTAATTTTAATCAGATCATTATGAATAGTATTATCTAACACCTCCTTTGAGAACGAGTCCCATTTAATTTTTCCCCATACTTAATACACATGTGCAAATCTGCATTAATGTCTGCTGATCTATCTATTATGTCTTTCAAATCCTAGGGAAAGGGTACACATAATAGAAAAATAATCACCATCCCATAATTTAATAACTTTGAACTCATTTACTAAATGGTAATCTATTGCCTGTACAGCACAAAAGTCCAATACACTTCTCTCATTCCCAGTTGGAAATGTGTACTAAGAAGTGGATCCAGAGTAAATATATATAAAAGAGGGCCAAGGGGACACCCTTGATGTACACCGGTAGGGACAGAAAACCCATCAGTGATTTTAATCCTAACAACTAGGTGAACAATAGTGGGGGAATACAATAATGGAATCTGTCAGATTAGACAGCCTGGGATCCCATAAGCTCTAATGGATGAGAACAAAAAGGGAGGGTGTACTCGATCAAAGGCTTTTTCCTGATCAGTGGAAAGTAGGTAGCCAGTAGTGCCAGTAACAGACAAAAATTCAATAAGATTCCTTATGACCATAAGGGCCTGCTGAATTTTTCAGGTGGGTAAACCACAAAACTGATAGGGGGGAAACAACCTGAGCAGCATAACGTTTCAACCGATTATTAAGTATTTGGGCTAAAATCTTATAATCTGAGTTCAATATCGCAATTGGTCTCCAATTAAGGAGAAGCGATTTGTCACCTGATTTAACTACAAATATCAATAAGCTTTCCAAAAAGGCAGGATGTGATGGGATTCTGGGATGTGAAAAAATAGTCAAAGACCAAAGCCAGACATAAAGAGATTTCAGAGGAGAAGGCTTTACAAAATTCAAACGGCAAGCCATCTGTGCCAGGAGAGACTCTGTTTTTCTGAGTCCCAATAATCTGTTCAATTTCATCAGACCCAGTTAGATCTTGATTAGCAGAAATATCAACAGAAATTAGTGGGACTTCAACTGCGTCCAAATATAATTGAATGGATTCCGCCAAAGGTAAAATTAGAGGACTATGGGAGTGGAGAAAGGATGCAATAGTCTCATGAATGACTGTGGTCAAGTGGACCATCCAACCTTGCTGGTTCACCAGGGAGTCCATCAAGATCATATGCCTCAAGGTTTTACAGGCCACAAAGGGATCACCTATTAAGGATTTTTGAGACCCAGACTGTAGCATAGCCTGTAGAGACTGCGCCCTGTCATATTGGTAGAGCTGCATTTCTCTTTTCAAAATTTTGAATTTGGGAAAAATAATCCAATGTTGTACTGTTAGCCAAAGTGAACAATTTAAACAATTGCTGGTGTAAAGAAAGATATTTCAAAAATGTAGTATTCACTGCTTTTGTGCCAAACTGACAGAGCCAGGATTTGAAGTCAGCTTTAGAATCCATCCACCATTCCCCAAGATTGGAGTAGAGGAAACTGACAGAGCAACGAGCAGCAATCAACCCAAGGATTCTTGGCCAAACCAGTGGATCCCACGACACCAAAGTGTTAAGCCTCCATCGGTTAGATTGGGCAGAAACCCTTGAGGTACTACCTAAAACAATGAACAAAAATAAATGGTCAGAATACTCAGTAGGCTAGGTATGAAAGGAGGAGTGTGGAAAAGTGTACGACATGAACATGTGGTCTATGGTGGTGTAATATTTGTGCCACAGATAGATAAAACTAGGCCCAGATTCATGAAAAGTACTAGAGTCAATCAATTCAGCTGAATCAATAACTTGGTAAAGAGCATTGGAATCACAGCACACTTTTTTTCCAAAGGTCCCCCTCCTTTCTTATAAGGGCAATTAAAATCCCCACAGAAAAAAATAGTATGAGAAGTATCCAAGTATGGTTGTATTGCATGGAGGAGAGATACTCTCTTTGCCTTCAAATGTGGGCCATAGATGTTAATAAGACCACATTGCATGTCATTCCACAGTCCATCCAAAATCAAAACCCTTCCAGGACATAAATCAATACGTTTATGCAAAAAAAATGATACCCATTGAACAAAACTCCCACTCCATCGGCACTGTCCGACCCAAAGGACCAGTAGGAAGGGTCCCACACCCACTCCCCCTGGAAAGATCTAAGCTGGTCACAGGAAAACATCCACGTTTCCTGCAGAAGGCAGATATCAAACTCAGAGGCATGGATAAAATCAAAAACTGCCTGACGCTTAAAGGGGTTTAATAGACTATGAATATTGACAGATCCCACCTTCAGTGGAATAGCAGCTTTAAGCTATCTTTCTCTGCCTTTTTTTTCTTTTTATCCCTGTAACCAACCAACTCAGGACTCAAAGGGGCATGAAAGGCAGCAGAAGGCTAAGAAGATGACTCCATCTGGTCCATGTCAGAGATGCCATCTTCAGAGGACAAAACCTCAAAGGGGTTCATAGATTCAATGGAGCCCTGAGATGAAGCAGGTTTAGAGTTCAAATTCCTAGAAGAACATCTAGGAAGGGGTGCTAAGACCTCATCAGAAAGCACCAAGGGATCAGAGTCCCTATAACATAAGGGACCAGGGAACAATGCCAGAGGCCTTTACTCCCTGGAGGTAGAGGGGGAGGAAGAATAGTTACAGCCAAGGGAACATCTGAAGGGGGGGCACAGACACTTGGGGAAAGGAGACAGGAAGAGAAGGAATGGGAACCTGAGGTGGAAGAGGGTCAGATCCAGAACCTGACACCAAATCTTGCGCATGCTGGATTAACAGGTCCGGACTCAAACATGAGGTCTTGTTCTTAGCTGCCCAAGGGCATTCATCAAAAACATGACTGGCAATCTCATCACACAAATCACATTTTGTATGGGAGGTGCATTGTGATGCAATATGACCTATGTCACCGCAATTATCACAGCGTGGTTTATCACAGGAGCTGAAGATGTGAGTCCTGGAACCACACTTGTAGCATGCCCGGGGCTGCCTGGCATAAAAGTACACCCCCTGGTCCCTGCCTAACATAAAGGAACTGGGAAGGTGAGTGATTCCTGAATCTAACTGCTAAAGTTTGACCTTGTATTTCCAACCTCCAGTCCAGAATAGTTCAGAGTCCAGTATTGCCTCAGGATCACTTAAGACTTCACATTTCTGGGAGAGCCAATAGGTAATATCATCCACGTGGACCCCCTCATTTTGAAACATGATTGTAACAAGTTTAGTGAATGGTTTAGTAAGGGGAATAGCCATAAAGGGGGTCCACACGGGTGAGAACTTCACCTGATTGCACATCTCCCAAAAGAGGTCCAGAGCATAATGGGTATGAAAACTGATGTTGTATTTATCCTCCCCACTAATGTTGATGAAGGCAAAAACCTCATGTGGAGAGAAATGAAGGGGTCCTTCAGAAAACACTTTCCTACAAAATGCCTACCTGGTCGATGTTCAAGACCCCCTTTATAGCAGATCCATTCCGTATTCCTTCTGGGGGCAGCTTCTTTCTTTATTTTAGCAAACAAGTTAGATAAGAGAGGCTTCTGAGGTTTGGGGGATCCTGGGTGGAATTGTCCCACACAACAGCACTGCTCCTGTGTGGATCCAATATGGTAGATGAAACAGTTGAAGTAGGTATACCGAGCTGACCCATCTGGATGGGGCAGAGGGCAAAAGGCTTCCCCCAGAACTAGTAGAATTAACATCTGCTGGGAAGTCCACAATAAGCAGGGAGTCAGGAAGTGTTTTGGAAAGTTCCCCCGGACACCATGTAGAAGAATCCTGTGAAAAAATTCCATTTCAGATCTCATTCTGGATCAGGGAGCCAGGTAAAATCAAAGGAAAGTTTCCAACCAGCCTCACACAGAGCCTTTTGTGGGGACCAGGATTCATTTGCGGGGAGTTTCCCCTTGTCAAGTGCAAAGGCACTTCAGCAGTAGTTTTCTCAACTATAGGGTCAGGAGGAGTTGAGACAGATAAAACATCACTGTTAAAACAACATATGGTCTGGAGCCCTATTTGGTTAAACTATTTAACCCAAAAGAGAGGAGAATAATAACCACATTTAGGCTTGAAATTTATAATGCTAATTATGTATTATATAAACAGAAAAGGGAAAACATCTTGACTCCATTTTGCAAATGTGATAAGTTCTCTGAAGATGATTTAAAGCATATGTTACTTTTATGCCCATTATACAAAGGGCCACATGTAAAATGGCTAGGTGACATCATGGCAAACCTTGACCTCCCCCCGATAAAGCAGTAGAGTACCTGATGAATAATAAAAATATACTGGTACTGCAGAAAGTAGCCAGTTTTTTTACAATCAACTCACTTATAAATATACTGTATCTTGCTAGCAGTGATTAACTAAAACTGTTTCAAGAAAGTGTAATAAGATGAATTGTAATGTTATTCAAAATGTATCTATTATGTAACCATTATGTGAATGTTTTAACTTCTATGATTTTAAAAATCTGTAATGACTTTGTTGAACAAATAAACAAACCTTGAACCTTGAACCTAGCTAGGGTCAAGGCAGTCCTGTGCCCCTTAACATTATCTTTAGTCCCAGAAGCAAAAGCCTCCCTCTTTAGAGCCAAAGGAAAAAAACTGTCACACTCTCCTGAATGCAGGGAGTGCTGATAAATCACAGGAGCAGGAATGGGGGAAGAAGGCACCCTGTTGGGCCACCAGTAGAAATATGCTTCAAGACAAAGCCCGTATCCTTGGACAGAGGTACATGAACAGGAGGAGATGTAAAAAACGGTCCACTGTCAAATGGAGTAGGCAGTTGCCAAAGGGTTCTTCTCCTTAGGCACAGATGTCAGTACATTTGAAGACAATTCAGCAGTTCGAGTGCAAGCAGTTGACTGTGAGCACCCGCTAAGAGAAGCAGTTAAAATGCCAGCTGAAATGACAATGGAATTGGGCACTACAGTGGGTGAAATAGTTAAAATTTCAGAGGATGACTCACCCAACCCCCCTTGGCCAGTGCCTTTGATGTAGCTGTGTCGCAATTACTGTTGACAGGCCCTGTCAAGGGAGTGACCTTTAGCGCTCCAGCTTGCAACATAACTAGTTCATCCAGCAGGTCTCGTTCCATATCCCAAAGATGAATATTTTCCAAATTCAGCAGTTGAAGCAAAGAAGTTTCAACTTCAGTCTGGGAGAGGACAAGCTGATCAGAAACATAATGTAGCCAGAACAGCTTAAATCCTTGACTGAAAGATACATTTCAGGAGTTTCAGCTCCTGTCTTCTGAGCATCCATAACTAGTGTTAAGTCATGCTGAGCCTCTTGAGTTGCAGAGGTAGGAGAGGAGGCATGCTTACCCACCCCAGAGACATCCATCTCCTCTGAAGGATCACTGGAAGTGGCCATCTCTCAGGCCAGAAGTTCCCCTGCTGGTCGAGTAGAGGAATTTTTTATTCAAAAATTTCAAAACAAAATATACAGAAATGTATTACATCATACAAAATGATAATAAAAAGGAATCAAAAACCATAAATAAGTATTACATCATACAGTAATGTCAAAATCAAAAACAAATCATAATACTACAACCCCCCCCCCACACACACACACTAAAAGAGTAGGGGGAATTTTTATTCATAACTTGAAAAAAACACAGCAAGAATTCAGTAGCACATCAGACAAAGCATAAGAGGGAGAAAAACAAAATCACAAAAGTATTACTGCATGCCTGAAATCCCAAACAGAAATGAAATCCTGTATACAAACCCCATCCCTTTCTACTATAAGATTAGGGAATATGTTAGACAAAAAACAGAAAAACTAAATATACAGAAATGTATGATTTCAAACAAAATTATAATAAAAGAAATGAAAAAAAAATAAAGTATTACATCATACATGAAAATCAAAACCCGAATAATTCCTATTCTACAACTCATAAAGAACCAAATAATGATTACAGTCATGCCTGTGCTAGTGCACAGTCTAAATAAATAATTATGGCCAAAATGAAATCATAGGACTGAAAAGAACCCCCCACTCACACTAGAAGAGGAGGGGAAAAAAAGTTCTTTGTTTTTCCAAAATATATACAAAAAAAAAAGAAAACAAAGTTGTATGATGTCATACAAACCCATAAAAATAAAAGGAGAAATATGCAACAACAATACCATAAAACCCAATCTGAAACAAAATTTTCATAAACATACCCCGACCTCGTCCTACAAAAAAGAGTGGGGGAAAACTAAACAATTCATAGAGATATTCAGCAGTCCGTCCCACCCACCTACCCATAAGAGTAGGGGAATCTAATAACATACCTGAAATAATAAGTGTAAACATTATGTAGTAATCACCCAGTATCCAGCCAGTTCATGTGTTTCCAGTATACTTTAAACTGAACTTGTGGCATTTGAGCTTGTTCTGTTTGTTTAATATTTAAAATGTTAGCTTGTATTTTCCAGAACAATTGTATTGGGGTCAGATACCATTGTTGTAAAGACCAGGCACAACGGGCCTGACAAATGTAATATTTAATACAAGACAGAAGCACATGAATTGTGTCTGAATAATAATGGCTCCAAGTGTGAGGTAAAATACCTAAAAATAAAATCTCCTCTGTGAGTTGTACTAAAGGAGTACCCACCCATTGTGCAACTGTTGTAAGACCACAATTCAACAACATATGGGCAATCAAAAAATAGATGCTGAAAAGTTTCTACCAGGGCTGTGTACATTTGTTGTCTTCGGCACCCTTGTTCTAAAATGTCTTTATGCTTTAAAATCCCCTTGACATTCAATTTGTGATGTGTACCTAGCCATACAACATCCCACATATAGGCAGGTATCCTTCTAGATGTCAACATATGTCCAATTTGTGCAAGCTGGGGAGGTGGGCGGGCAGCAAAGGCAGGAGAGATCAGAAAATGCCTATCCATAACATCAGCATATAGTCTTTTCCTAGAGTAAGTTTCTAGGTGAAGTCTTAAGACACCCCAAACTTTTAATTTAGCAAAACAGGATTGAAAATAATCTGGAAGTCCTGCCAAAGATTTCTGTTTTTGTATACTGTGTAATGATTCCCAAGGCAGGATCCAAGGGGAATAGGCATCCCACACCCACCCCTTCCAGACCTTCTCAACCTTGTTTAAAAGAGGGCTAATGTTTCAATTAACAAAAAAGGAAAAGAAAAACACTACTGGGTTCACCATCCTAATCCCACCCATTCTAAAATCTTGGTATAATATCCCTCTCTTAATTGGGTTTAACCTACTAGCCCATATTTCTGAAAAAAATACCCCATAAATAATTGTGTCCAAAGATACCGGAGGGGGGAAAAACGCTCCCAAATGCAAAAACATGCTTAATAAAAATGTTTTGGCCATATAGACCTTCTTTTTTTTGGATATCCTCCATTTATTCCATTTTTGGAACCTTGGAGCGAGCTTCTATCAGGAGAAGATCCCAGTTATAATGAGCTGTGTTCGTCATACCAATAAAAAATCCTGAAAGCTTACAGACACCTGTACACACAGGGATCCCCATAATATCAATAGTTATCAAAGGTTCTATATTGAGAGGAAAATACTTACTTTTTTCTCAGATTTAATTCTGATCCTGAGCCCCCCACATATGCCAACAGCAAGGCCACAGTAGCATGGCATGATGGGAGATCTGCCAAAATAATGCAAAGATCATCAACATAGGCAATTGTCTTAACTTCTACACAAGAGCTATATATGGAGAGACCCCTAATATCATCTGCTGCAATAATTTTAACAATAAAAGGCTCCAATGTCAAAATATATAAGAAGGGGCTTAAAGGGCACCCCTGCCGAACTACTGTAGTGACAGGCACGGATTTACCCACCCACCCATTTACAAAGGGTGTTGCCAAAATACCTCTATAACAAGTTGTAAGCCAAGCAATAAATGGAGATGGGAATCTCATTTTAGTGAGACATGCCCAAATATAATTGTGTGGAACTCTGTTAAACGCTTGCTTTTGATACAAACTAATAATGAACCCCATAAGTTCACCCAAAAGGCCTCTGGAAAACAATTCCCATAATAAAATAAGGCCATCTGTAATAGTCCAGTCTGGCACTGAACAAAACTGTGTAGGATGGATTACATTCTCCACCCAGACAGATAAACGGTTACACAAAATTTTCTTGAGAAGCTTATACTCACTATTAAGAAGAGTTATTGGTCTCCAATTATATATGGATTCCCGTCACCATGTTTGTAAAGTAATATTACCAAACCAATGTACATGCTGGAAGGCAAAGCTTCAGTCTGCAGACTGACAGAAAAGAGAGAGGCTAGTTCTTCCACCAAAGAAGGTAGCATTAGTTTGTAAAACTCATTTGGAAGCCCATCAAAGCCCGGGGCCTTCTCCACTGGAGAACGAGAAACAACATCTCTAGTTTCCTGCACCAAAATGGGTTGTATCAAAGTGGGGAAAAAATATTCTGGAACCATTTGAAGGGGATAAGAAATGAATCAGTCCTCAATATGGGATGCAGTAAGCTGTGGGTCAGCAGTAAATAATGTCTCAAAATGCCTCTCAATTTCTCTCAAGATGTCATCTTTTTGATATATTACCTCCCCTTTGATTGTTTTGAGTGTTTTAATATCCTTCTGTTGCCTAGAAGTATTACAATAATCAAAAAGGTTGGTATGAGCCCGGGTACCACTCATACCAAACCTTTGTTCCTGTCGTAAGGAGGACATACGATCATATTGGAGAGTTTAGTAAGTTTGTTTTTTTAAAACCAGAAATTCCCAGTTATCATACTCCAGTCCTTGCAATATATGCTACTGAACTGCCAATAATGACCTTCTGGTTTCTGAATATTCCTCTGTTCTATACCTGCCCAGTAACCTACCTATGAATTGAAAAACCTCTGAAATTCAATTTTCGTTTCCTCTCGCCATTCCTGTCTTGTGTTATATAGACAAAGTATTGATTTCCAGGCAGCAATAACAGCTTGAAACCCCTCCATAACCTCCAGAATATCTAATAAAGACAAAACTGAGCTTCCAGTAACCAGAACCTCTAGATTTGATAGTGTAACAATCAGTAGTACATGATCAGATATAGCCACGAGCAGTACTTTGGGGTCTCTGATATGTAAAGAAGGAGACAAAGACAATAATCAATGCGGGAGGATTTCTTCCCTTGAAAAAAAGTATGGGATGCCTTGGTACTTAAAGGAAAAACATCAAGTAAACCAGACTGAGTGAGCAAGGCATTCAAAAACAGTGTATCACAATATAATTTTGTAGTGGTAAAGTGCCTATCTTGGGTTGTATGATTAATATTAAAATCACCCCCAAACAAGACATTCCTACTAGTAAAAGAAATAGGCATATTAGTTTTAACAGAGAAATTCTGCCGGATTTAGATTGGGTTTCATAAATGTTAATTATAATAAGGGTCTGAGAAATAGAGCATTCCGATTGGCTGGGAGAATTCTATTAGCCTTATGTTAATCTTTTATTAACATACATGTGGAGCCTAATCATATGTTGACCAAAGTTTAATACTGTCTAAAAACACTTTTTTATTATAATAGCAATAAGGCAGTCCCGGGGGTTATGTTAATGGTTAGTTAATCACCCTCTAGGGCAGGGGTTCTCAAATGGTGAGGCCAGCCTCCTTGGGGAGGCCCCAACCTGTTCCAGGGGAGGCTCAAGCAAGTCTGAAAAAGTACTGTATTTAAATTTTGAGCTTTATATATTTTGTGTGAAGAGACGAAGCAAACTGAAAGAGGATAATAGTAGGTGAATTTTATGTATTTATTTACTAATTGATGACAAGGGAAGGTGAATGAGCCAAGGCTCATTTCAGGTGTACCCAGGGAAGGGTAGGGAGTGAATACATTTCAAAAGATAACTGCAAAACAATCAAGATATATACAATGAACAATAGTGCAAACAAATATGAACAATAAACTAATAATGAGTGGTGGTAGTTGATCAATTTGTAGACTGATGGCAGAACAGCCCAATACAAGGGCTGAGCATAGAAGTGCTAGGAGCAGGAAGTAGCAAAGTAATCCCTGAAAGTTGCTTATGAGCAGGGATGGAGGGGGAGAGGCAAAGTAAGTAGGAAGGTTATTTCCTGTAGAGAGGAAACAGAAAACGTAGTCTGACCTATGAAGGTACTGCAACAAGGGGCAACAATGATTCAAAAATGAAAATAACAGAGGATGTAGGCTGGCCTGGGGGGTGGTGGAGGTTACAATAAGCTGAATAATAATATTTGTTGTTGTATTTATTTGTTATTCAGATGACACCTTTGGACACAGGAACTCTTTTTCAAAGGTTCCACGTCAGTATAAGACAAAGAACTGAATGTGAGCCAAGTACTCAGAAGAATTTCAATTTATTCATGGTGTACTGCGCAAAGTACAGTATGTGATTTTTCTTTGGGGAGGCCCAAGATTTTTTTCAGTTTTTGGGGGAGGCTCAAACTCTTTTCCATGGATTTGGGGAGGCTCACTGTGACAAAGTCTGAGAACCATTGCTCTAGGGGAATGTGGCACTCGGCTATGCCTCGTGCAACATTACACCCCTAGAGGGTTATTAACATACCATTAACATAACCCCCGGTCATGCCTTATTGCTTAATTAATCTGAAGTCTATTGTGACATCCAAAAGATATGCACAGCCTGAAAGAATGTCCACCATATCTGTAACCTTTACACGAGAAGTGGTGAAACAAATCCCCAGATCTGAATAACAATCCTCTCCCCAGACCAATAACTGGGTCCCCATATCCATGCTTCAGAGGCTGCTGCAAAGTCTTGCAAGGAATACAATCTAGTAACCTGCAGAAACACTACATCATATTGTAAGCTGGAAAACAAATCAAAGGTAGCCAACATCCTCACATCTGAATGGATACTATTGGTGTTTAAGCTAGCTATTGTTAAATCATAGCTAGCATGGTCAACAGCAGAAGCAGTGGCTCAAGTACCTGTCTTGGATTTTCTTGTGCTTTTCCTGGTCCCAACACGAGGCTTTGTACCCTGTTTTTTTTTTCTAACTTTACCTGTTGGAACAGTGCCAGAATCTGGGTCAGAGGCAATCTCCATTTGGAAGGAAGCCAGAGAGGCAGTATCTGAATCGGGATGTTCCCTGTCAGTATCAAACGGCAAAATCAAGAATCTTTTTACATGATAGGAACACCCATCACCGAGGCAAAATAGGCAGTATTAAGGACTGAGAGCAAGGACCATCTCCCTTTTGGGCTTCTGGGGAACTGAAATCACCTGAGGTGGGGGTATAGTCACCCTACTGTCCTGTCAGACCTGGGAGTTTGGAAATTGGTCTGAGCCCTATGGGGTAGGCCCAGTAATGGCTACAGCCCAGGATTCAGGAGCTATGAGCACTGGTCTAGACACAATGGGAGGGGTAATGTTACTGGGCTCCTTACTGGCAGGATGCTGCGCTTGGCTCTGCTGCCTCCTTTTAGGTTGTGGGACAGAGGGGAACTGTTGTTGAGCAGAACCATGTGTCTTTTTGGTTGCTCTGTGTACATAAAACTCTTGAATACCATAATTTGCTTCATAAGTGTTGTGCACTCAGTAAAATTATGAATCCCTTTATCACAAAAGTTGCATTTTGGGTTATTTGTACAATGAACAATTAAATGCCCAGTATCCCCACAAAAAGTACATTGCTGAATGGTACAGTTCAAACTAAGGTGCCTGAGAGACCCACATTTAAAACATTTTTTTTGTTTGTCCTGGGTAGAAAAATAAAACCCTTATCTCGACCTATATAAAAGCAATTGGGAAGATGTTCCAACCCATCAGCAGTTTGATGTAACTTGATTTTTATTTTCTCCTCCCATTCCAAAAACCCTCTGCATCTAGAATAGGGCCAGGGGTACCTTGTAAGTCACAATGTTTTTCAAGCCAATAAAGAATGTTTGAAATATTGACCCCCTCATTCCCAAACAGCACTGTAATAAAATAAAAAGACTGCTTAGTCAAAGGGATCACCTGACAAAGTGTCCATAATGGATTCGTTTTTACCGTCATATGTTTGATCCAAAAACGTTCTAAGATTTCAGGAGTCCAAAAACTAATATCAAATGTATTGTCTTCAGGATCATGGATGAAAACATAGACTTCAGAAGGCGTAAAGCCTAGGGACTGTTTCAGTAAAATATGTCCCAGAAAGTATCTGTCTGGGGCAGGATCCATGCCTCCCAGGTATCGCAGTCTAATGGCGTTCCTACGTTTTGGCAATTCAGTAGGCTTTCGGAATAAATGCGCATAAGATGGGCGCTGTGTATGATCAGGCCCCTGTATGTCTGGAGTTTCTTGCACAACAGTTAAATTCCCATATGGCTGCTCAGGCTAATCTGCAACCTCAGGGACAACAGTAGAAAATACAGCAGGGGGAGAAGGATCAGGGTATAACAAAAGTTTACCCTCGCCTTCCACCTCGTGCTCTGCAGGTGTGGGCCTCTCTTGAGACCATGTCTGTGTCGGAAACCCCTCTGGTATCGAAGCCACAGGAAAATTCGATGACAGACTAGGGGCCAAATTCTCCCCAGGGATGACCGGCACTCCATTCTGCTTTTGATACCACCTGGCGTCTCTCAATGCCCGATCTGGGGACCACCCGGGACCATCTGGAACCTTGTATGGATCCAAAATCCTCTAGTATTCTTCTTCCAGTGAGTTTGAGCCTGCCAGAAGTACTTTTGCCAAATGAGACAGAATGTTTCCGGGACTCCGCTTCCGTTTTTTCTCATCCTCCAGACAGAGTTGCTCCTGTTGCATTTCCTCATTAACTAAAATAAGTTGTTGTTGTAAGCAGAGTCTTTTTTCCTCCAAAGCCATGTTTGTAAGAGACTGAGAAACCACTGTCTCTGCACAAAGGATATCCAGAACTGGCATGTTGGATAAACACAATTCTTCCACTACGGTCTCTTCCGGAGCTTCTATCACAAGGGAGGCAATCTGCTGGCATTCTCTGACATCCAAACCAGCAGCCTTCATGCAAATACATCCTAGTCCCACTGTCACCAGCTCTGAACTGAGCCAGACGGACAGCGCCACCTGCCTACAGAGTAGGGGAATTTCCCCGGTGTCCTGGCCAAATTTCCCACATTTACTAAAATTACCACCAACAGCTTAATCTGATTCAAGGTAAATTGGCATTCATCTGTATCCCCCTCCTCTGGGTCGTGACTGAAAATAGGCAGAATCTGCCTAGTGCACTTACCCAGTCAACAAAAACTAAATAAAACAAAATAAAATAAATAAATAACAGTTTACCAGCTAAAGTGGTAAGTGCAAAAAACATTGATAGATTCAAGTGTAACAGGGACAGTATGAAAGGCATAGTGCTTGCATGAAGCAGCAGAAACTGGGAGGAGAATGGGGAAGGGAAGTTGGGGCAGGCTAGGACCCTGGAGAGCTAAAAGGTTCCAGTGCTAAATGGAGAACTCTGGCAGACTTGAGAGACTATGGGTCTTTTTCTGCCATAATTTTCAATGTTTTTGATATGGCAATGTTACACCTCCTTTTCTTGAATTCTTTTTCCAAAATGTATAAGTTCAAAACATTTGTCCTTCTTGTGACTTGACCCAACATCATTCATCCCTAGATGAATTATGACAGAGGATTATTTGCAGGACTACTCGTTTGTCAATATACTTTTTCAATATCACAAATTTTGGCACCAGGGAAACAAGATACAGTAGTGTTCATTTTGTCTGAGCTACAAATGCTGCTATCTGAAAATCTGATTACCAAATCACCAGTAACCAATTTAACTGGTGTCTGATCTTATTTATTTATTTATTGAATTTTGTTGACCCAATGAGCGCACTGGCCCTAGAAGTCCCTTTTTCAGGAGTGACCAGGGGGGAGGGGGATGCAGATGGTAAACAACTGAAATTGAACCACGTCAAGCTGTTAGTGGTATATTTAGTGAATCTGTGATCTGTGTGAGTTTCAGAAGATACATTTTCCTCCAGTGCAGTTTGTGGTAGACTGAATCTATTTGATAGTGGGAGCTTTGTGTCAGTGGGGGTGATTGCTCTGTGGCAGGCTAAAAGGTTCCCTAACAAACTTAGAAGAGGCCAGACGAATCCGGAAGGAGAGGTAGAAAGCTTATGCAGTGATGAGGATGCAGGAGGTTTATTTATCAAGAACAATAAAAACAGGATAACAGTTTGCCAAAACACTAAGGGGTAACAAAATAACCAAAGAAACAATACGAATAGGACCATCAATTGATCAAACCCAGAACAGGAGGATTAACCCGTTTTAGTCCAAGTCCTGTGTGCACTCGGCTGAGATGATAAGATGACTGAAGAACCAAGCTTGGGCTTCCCTGTGCATTGGCTGATCAGCAGGTGGGCACTGACCCCACAAAGTGCTTGTTATAAGCAGGCCATAACGGGGTGTCCCCTGGATGAATAACACACAAAGGGGAACACTGTTAGCTAGACAAGGAGGAAGATGGCAATCTTCTATGGCTCCAGAAAGAAGCTGAAGACTTCTGGTCAGTCGATAGTTCTCAGGACAATCCACAGCAATGACTACATTCAGGTCCCCAGCATCCAGGTAACCTCTCACTAAAACTGCTATTGGTATGATCTTTGGGTGGTCTCTATGGAGTGACACGGGCATGCGCACACTTATGGACGGCTGGCAAAATAAGAAAAGGGCAAGCACAATGTTAACTGTGGTCCCTCAATCTTGAGCAGGAGCAGTTCCTAAGCTGATTCACTACTGGATACCTCACTAGGGGCTCTCTCCACTTACCATCACAGGGCTGATGCTGGAGTACTTGTGGTGGAACTTCGGAACTGGCTGTAGTCACTAGAGGTGGTTCTGCTGCATATGTTGGATGGGCTGGGGACCTCTCTGGGTCAGCATCAGGCTCTGGTGAAGCTGGTTCAAGCAGTAAAGGCAAAGCTGGATGTCTGGTACACCAAGGCACAATTTGGTATCACAGTTTCAATCAATCAATCAATCAAAATTTCATTTGTAAAGTGCTTTTCAATAAATCAAAGCGCTAATACATAACAAGAATAAAATATCAACTATAATAAATAATTACATAAAACAATAAAATAACCATTAAATAATCTATCTGATTACCAGTGCAAATAAGTGACTTTTCAGAGACCTCTTAAATGATTCCACGGACAGGCACTCTTTAATCTGACGAGGTAGAGAATTCCACAGGGTCGGGGCCATAAAAGAGAAAGCCCTGGCCCCAGATGATTGAAGATGAACCCTGGGAATCTCTAGCAATCCCTCGCCAGTGAAGCGGAGTGGGCAGAGAAAGCGGTAGGGACAAAGGAGATCTAGCAGGTAGCCCAGTCTCTGACCATGTAGGGTCTTATAGATCAGCAATACGACCTTGAAGGTGATTCTCCACCACACTGGCAGCCAGTGCAGTTCATGCAGCACAGGTGTGATATGGCAAGTTCTTGGTAGCCCAGTCAACAACCTGGCTGCTGCATCCTGCAACAGCTGCAGGCGATGGAGATCCACCCCCAGCAACCCTAGATATAGAGCATTACAGTAATCAAGGCAAGAGGAAACAAAAGCGTGGACCAACACAGGAAGACCATCATGTGGAACAAGGTGTTTTGTCTGGGCGACATTCCTCAGATGGTAAAAGGAAGACTTGACAGTGGCCAATACCTGTGTCTTCAGCGTCAGGGCATAGTCAAAGATTACGCCCATATTTCGCACCTGTTCAGAAGGTCTTAACTGGGTATCCCCTAATAAAAGGCCAGAGGGGACCCCAGGAGTGAACTTCTCTACATAATGACCCAGGTCCACAACCAACACCTCGGTCTTAAATGGATTTAATTTCAACCAGTTAGCACTCATCCAGTCTTGAATCTCAATGAGGCAGTTGTTAAAGACCAATACTGCATCATTCTGTTCAGGTACAAAGGACATATAGAGCTGAGTATCATCTGCATAGCAGTGAAAACTCAGCCCAAAACACCTTATAATGTCTCCCAATGGCAGCATATACACCGTGAACAACATGGGAGAAAGGACAAAGCCTTGCGGTACTCCACAGGACAGAGCAAAGGGAGCAGAAGAGAAAATCCCTGAAACTACCCTTTGACTTCTGCCTGTGAGGAAAGAGTGGTGCCATCTGAGGACTGTCCCTGACAGTCCACAGAGTAGCTGCAGGCAATCCAGCAACATCCCATGGTCCACAGTGTCAATTACTGCAGAGAGAGATTGGGAAGAACCAAGATCGAGTGGGTCTTCCGATCTCTCACTATTAGGAGATCATTAAGTACCCGAACTAGTGCCATCTTGGTACTGTGCCTCTTTCTGAAACTGGACTTGAGAGGATCATAGACTTCATGGGTGGTAAGAAAGTCATCGAGCTGCAACTCAACTACTTTCTCAATAACCTTGCCCAAAAAGGGCAGGTTAGAGATTGGTCTGTAGTTAGCAAGGTAGTCAGGGTCAAGGGAAGGTTTCTTCAAAAGGGGTGTCATGACAGCCTCCTTTAAAGACTCTGGGAACACCCCTTGATCCAAAGAACCCCAGACTATCCTCGCAAGGAATGGTCTGATCACATCCATGCACCCCACAAGGAGGCACTTAGGACCAGGGTCCAAACTACAGCAAGTCGGTCACAAACCCTGGACAATCTTCATGATATTCATGATCGCTGGCTGGTCAAAATCTATCCAGGTAGACTGAGGGCATGTAACCCTGCATCGGTCACTGCAATGCTCATTTGAACGTATGCTGTGGATCTCCAACCTGATTGATGACACCTTATCCTCAAAGAACCGAGCAAACTCATCACACTGTATTTGTGAAAAAGCTCTCTGACCCCGCAGACAGGCTGGATTGCACAGTCTGTTGACAGTCCGGAAGAGCTGAGCAGGTCAGTTTTTTGATGTAGTTATCTCCCTGAACAGAAACTCTGCCTTCTTATGGGAGATAACTGATTGATACTCCACATAATGGGCCATCAATCTAAGTCTGTCTCCCTCCAGGCCAGATTTCCACCAACAATGCTTCAATCTTTGCCCTACTATCCTCAGCTCCCTCAATGTCCCATTAAACCAAGGGGACCGAGGACGGAAGGAGAGGGGGCAAACACGGACAGGTACTATGGAATCCAGTGCCCTCAGCATCATATTATTATAGTGCACTACTAAGGCATCTAGTTCCATGCACTCCATAGGCCAACTCAATATGTCCAGCACCGCCATCAGACCCTCAGGGTAACTCCCTCAAAGGGCGATACTGGACCATCTCCAAAGGGTGGGTCTCATAAGGGGCTGCGAATTGAATCTTATGGAGTGTGGTCAGACCATTGAACTGGTTCCACCACCAGTCCCATGATCTCCATCCCTAGGGTGAATACTAGATCCAAAGAGTGACCTTGAATATGAGTAGTAGTGGTAACCACCTGTGCGAAGCCCAACAAACTGATTAGTTGGAGAAAGTCTTGACCAAAGTGCAAGAGTTCATCATCGATCCAGGCATTGAAGTCCCCCAGGACCAACCACCTGGAGGGCTCCAGCACCAGGTCGACAATGAAGTCAGCGACTTCTTGCAGCAAAACTTTCTTATTACTGGGTGGACGGTAAATGAGCAGGATTCTGCAGCCCACACCTGCTCCCATGATACACTCAAAGGATCTAGGGGATGCCACTGGAACCTCCACAAGGCTCAATTCCAATTTAAAACAAATAGTGACCCCCCCACCCCTCATTCCAACCGTGGGCGATGTATTACCGAGTACCCGGCTGGAACAGCTGACTCCAAAATGGGACCAGTATTTTCGTCCAGCCAGGTCTCGGTAATGCAAGCTAGGTCAGATGATTCAACAAGATCAACAATAATTGCTGTTTTGTTTTTTATAGATCTGGCATTGCATAACAACGCCCGGGTTGGATGAGAGGCTCTGGAGGAGCAGGCTACTTGCTCAATCTCAGTGGAGCCCTTGGGTATGGGAACCAGGCATCGCACTCCCCGATCCTGGGCCCATTTCACCCCAGGGCGTCTCCCTGACCTCACCACCCTTACTCACCCACTCCGCTCCCCCCCAATAGCCGGGGGACCCCCCTCCCTTTCTGCCTCCTCCATGCAATCCCCAGGGCATGGCAATACCTATATACTTCTGCTTGCAACAGGGGACTATCAAAAGGGTGCAGGTCCCTCAGCCTAGAGGGGGAATAGCACCTGTCCATGGATACCCGTTCTCAACGCATGATTATCTAAATATTTAAAAACAATTTTAAACAAACATTTTAATATAAATACTGTCAACACCAACACTAATTTAAATAACTTAAAACAATGTCCAATTCCTCTTCAGGCCAACTCCTTAGAGAAAAGTCTTTAGGCAGGTCTGGGCAGGTTTTTAAATTCCTCAGAAAGAAAACATTTATAATGGTTAGGACAGAAGTCATAGTTTCTTTCGGTTTATATTTTTACTAGAAACAGGAATAATGAAAATCCCTCAGAGCTCTCACCTCTGAGGAGTCTGTCCCATAGCCTATCTCTCACATAGGCACCCAAACAGTAATCAAACGAGAAATGATTTATAACTGTACCATGTAATCCATAAGGATAGAACGAAAACCTTTCCAGTCCTCAAAAATTATTCCAGCTGCTTAGGAGGGGATATAATCAATCAGCCAGCAAAAGAAGAAAACTCTCCCTTAGGTTGTCCCCCAAGGTATGTTTTAGGGAAAACAGCCTATGGCTAGATCTGCATGAGCAGGCTCTCCAGCCTACCCCAGCAAAAATCCACAAACCACGGGTATCATGAGCCCATCCTCTGATAGCACCCCCCGAACTCCCGTGGCGGCTGTTTACCCCAGCAAACCCCCTGGGTTCAAGCCAACATTTTAACAGATGGAGAGAATCCCCTTGATCATCCCCCAAGGCGCCGCTGAGGAGATCAGTTAGTAACTAGGGTTCACACAAGCAGGCTTTCCAGCCTGACCACTCTAAAGCCCAGGAACCACAGGCTTACCGGGGCCCATCCTCCCACAGCAACCACCCCCAGTCTGCCCAACCAACCACCCCAGCAGACTACCCTGGGTTAGGATCAAAAAGCTGACAGACTCACCCACTCCTCAACAATAGTAAAATAGATGTAATAATCCATAAATCCTAGATGTAAAAATATAACCAAATCTTCCAGGAGTGAACCCGATCGAGATCCCAATTTCCAGCTACAGACACGCCAAGCCACGGAAAAACAAATCCAGGTGAACAATAAATCCAGGTAGTCAATCCACACAGGAGCCAAATCCAGACGTTCTTTAAAGAAAAAAGAGCTCCAAAGTAGATCCCTCGATGAGATACCACAATCGAAAAAGTCCAACGTTCCCGGCGGCAGATCTTCAGGCAATCCCCCCCAAAAAAACACCACTAGCACAGCTCTCAACACCAACAGAGAGAAAATCAGGGGCAACCAGGATCACACAGTAGCAGAACGTACACCAGACTACCTCAACGTCGCAACAACTCGGACCCAACGCTACCGGCAAGTACAGACCCGGTAACATTCACTAAAACTATAAAAGTATAAAAGTTTAAAGGACAAAATAAAAAACTATTCGAAACATAATTAAATGAAATTAAATTAAATGAAATTAAAACAAAACAAAACTAAAACAGAGCTAGAACGGAGGCTGACTCAGCGTGGTCGCCATCTTGGAACTAGAACTTGGAACAATGTAAAACATTCTTACCAGGAAGAAACATTGTTCTACAGTTTGGTAGCATGCAAACAGTTCTGATTTTCAAACAGACTGTTCAGTTTCTGAAGAAATACAGTCTCAGGAGGGCGCTAGGCAGGCAACAGTACAGTTTGGTTTGAGTGGTGCTCAGACAATCCTTATCAGGGGCAACCTGGGGCCACTAGACTGCTCCCCCTCCCCAAAAGGGGCTGCACCTCTAAAGTTGGTTTTCTGCTTGGGCTGTTCCTGCGGAACCAACCTCCATACCTCATGGACATAACCACCCTTGTGGCAGGGCCTATGGGGCTCCCAGTACTGAACCCACCTCCCTCATTAATGCCAATTGGTTCCATGTCAAATGAATGAGTTTTAATGGGTTACTACAAAATAAGCGAATGCTAAAAAGCGAACATAATAATGGCAACAGCACACTACAGCAAATGCTGTACAAGCAAATTCCTTACATTACAGTGTAAATCTTTCCCCACTCAGAATCTGGATATATTACAGTGGAATCACTCTCAGAAGCACTACTGGGTGTTACCGGACACACTCTCTCCACCTGCCAGATTCTCTGGACAGTCCTCCTAAGCAATCTCTCTTCTCCCTCAGGTCAGTCAGCAACAACATTTTCCTCAATAGTTTGCACCCTTGTCATGCAGGGGGTTCCATCCCCTGCACCCCCCACAGGGGGCTGTGCCCCAAACCCCCCCCATATAAAAGATTCTAACACCACAGAGCATTTGGACATGGAGTAGGTTATAATATTGGTTGCTCAAATGTCATTGTAGCTATTTTTGTACAGTCACCTAAATGTGTTGCGTTCTTTTGAATTCACTAGCTTAACTTTGCTCATATTACCACAGTCATTTGATGTGCTACCATGCCAATTGTGCCTCTGCACTTGTGAAGTGCCTTGCCCAGCTCTGCCCACTAATTGACTTCTGCATAGGTCTAGGTCCTTGTGTCCAGTCCTCCCTTTCCATGTATGGCTATGGGCCTCTGTCTCTGGCCCTGCCTCTGGTGCTGAATGCTGCCATGATACACCAAAAGGTGACCGCCCACCTCTCTCTGTCTTTCTGGGGCTCCTACCACATGCTGCCACTCTCTACGGGGCACTCAGACCACTACCTGTTGGTCCTTCCCCTTGGTGATTAGGGTGCTGGCACTTTAAATGTTCTTTGTTTTCCCTTTTCCTCTTGCACAAGTGGTCCACTGCCCTGATCTACTCCTCCCTCTTGATGGGTACTCAGCCCACCGAGTTCTGGTCCTCCACTCTTCCCTTGGGGTGTCTGCCTTGTGGGGCCTTTCTAGCACCAGTGGCGCTCAGTATTTGCAAATTGGGATTATGGTCCACATTTCCCCTCTCATTCCTTTTCCCCCTCCTTGGGGTTTTTACCTTTTGGGGCCCCACTCCAGCACCAGCACTGCTTAGTATTTTAAATCTGAGCCACCAGCCCACATTTCACCGGTTCCCCTTGTCTGTTTTTTTCCCCCATACCTCTCAACCTTTTGTCCCACAAATGTGGAACATTGCCTCTCAAAATGTGGAACAAATGAACAAAATGTGGAACACTTAATCAAATCTTTGTCTAGGAGGATCAGAACAGTGTTAAAATGTTTGCATTTATGTTTAGAAAGTCTGTTATTAATTGAGTAATATATTTTTTGCATCATTTACTATAGATTTTTTGCTTTAAAATGTTACTACTGAATGTGGAAGAAGTCCTCACAATGTGGAACAGGGAGATTTTGTGAAGTAAAATGAGGAACGTTCCTTGTAATGTGGTACAGTTTAGAGGTATGCTTTCACCCCCACCCTCCTCCCTACCGCCTGCAGTGCAAGTTAAACCCCCTTGGGCACACGGTCCCCTCACCACCACAACCTGGGGATGGTCGCCACCGCAGAGGGCATCTACATTGCAGCTGGGGAGATTCACTCCAACCTGACTTCCTTCTGGCGCTGCTGCTACTTGGAACTCGGAGGTCCGAAGTGCAGTTTCTGCCTGGACCTATTTTGTTGTAGTACCAGTAGGTGCAGCTGGCAGAGGCTTCCCACCATGCCACTCAGTGCTCTAGGGAAGGAAAACAGATCACAGTAGGGAGTCACATTCCTACCCGATGGACCCTGCCATTTCCACCAACACCGCACACCCCAGGACTGGAGAAGGAGGGGAGCAATGCTGATGGAGTCACAGACACTCTGCAGGTATTCTCCTACTTGTCCTGGCTCCCCGCGTCCTCCACCTCCACTTCTAACAACCGACCTCTTTCCAGTGGCCACTCCCCAGCCCTTGTTTAGGGCAGTAGGGCCTGGTGGCTTGCCAGGAGACTGGGCACTACAAGCCTGGCAGAGAGGGTCTCCTACTCATGGACCCCCTTCTAAGCGCCACACAGCATGAAACTAAAACAAAGGGACAGCGAGGGGTTGGTGGAACTAAGGAACGAGACAGGGTGGAATGGAGTGGGCTGAAAGGGAGGGAAAATAAATAATTTTTTTTAAAAATGACAACTCCATGTCAGGGAAAGTGTCACCATTTTGTTATTGTTCCCCTAACTTCAGGTTACTACAATCCCCACCCCCCCCCCATTGGTGATTAGGGTGCTGGCCCTTCAAATGTCCCTTCTTTTTCCTTTTCCTGTTGGGCACCTGGCTCACTACCATGATCCTCTCCTCCCTCTTGCTGGGTACTCAGCGCACCAATTTCTTGTCCTCCACCCTTCCCTTGGGGTGTCTGCCTTGCGGGGCCTCTCTAGCACACGTGGTGCTCAGTATTTGCAAATTGGGGTTATGGCCACATTTCCCCTCTCATTCCCTTTCCCCCTCCTTGGGGCTTCTTCCTTTTGGGGTCCTCTCCAGCACCAGCAGTGCTTAGTAGTTTAAATGTCAGCTATGAGCCCACATTTGCCTGGTCCCCACTGTCTGTTTCTTTTCCCCTTCCCCTCCCCTCTACCTACCACCTGCAGTGCAAGTTAAACCCCTTTGGGAACACTACCCACTCACCACCACAGCCTGGAGAGGGTCACCACCACAGAGGGCATCTACAATGCAGCAGGGGAGCCATGCTCCAACCTGGCTTCCTTCTTGCGCTGCTGCTTCATGGGTCTTGGAGGTCCGGGGTGAAGTTTCTGCCTAGACCTATTATGTTGTATCACCAGTAAGTCTGGATGGCTGAGGCTTCCTCCCATGCCTCTCGGTGCTCTAGGGAAGGAAAATGGATCATGGTAGGGAGCCGTATTCCTACCCAATGGACCCTGCCACTTCCACTAACACTGCGTACTCTGCAGACTGGAGAAGGACCCACAGACATTCTGCAGGTACTCTTCTTGTCCTGGCTCCCCATATCCTCCACCTTCTGCTTCTAGCTGCTGACCTGTCTCTGGTGGCCACTCCCCAGACCTTTTATAGGGCAGGGAAGTCCTGGCAGCTGGCCAGGAGATTGGACACCGCAAGCCCAGCAGGGAGGGTCTCCTGCTCATGAACCCCCATTGAAGCACCAAACGGCGCAACAATAAAACAAAGGGACTGGGAATGGTTGGTGGAACTACGGGCAGAGAAGGGGTGGAATGGCGTGGGTTGGAGGGGAAGGAAAATTAAAAAAAAAAAAATATGACAACTCCTTGTTGAGAAAAGTGTTCCAATTTTGTTATTGTGCCTCTAACTTCGGGGTACTACAATCCACCCCCTTAAAAATACATGTCCTCATGTATGGGGGTCAATTATTATTTTGAGTTTTAACATATAAATAACATTTTAGTACTATGAAGTATTTACCCTGTGTACTGTAGCAGTTTTAATGTATTAAATCTAAATGAACCAAGAAGAGGGGTGGACGGCCTCAAGGTGCCTTCTGGGAGTGGTTCCTGCCTCTCCTTGTCGATTTGTCCATCCATCTTGACGGAATTCGGACAAGACTGTAGTTGAATTTGGTGGGTTAACTTTTGGGTACCATCCAAAGCTTGGACCTGGTAGGCATGCCATCCTGGCCATGGGCTGTTGTTCTCAATAACATATGGGTCAGGCTCCCATGTCCCACCATGCCGCACTGTCTTTACCAGCACTCGGTCTCCTGTGAGCAAGGGTGTTTCCTTATCATAGGCACTGTTGGACACTTCCCTATTGTCTTTGTTGGTACCCTCTTTTTGGCTGGCAAGTGACTTAGTTTCCTCTGGAGGAGGGTTCCCCTTTTTCCTCTTGGTGGTGCCATTTAACTGCCATGTCCAGTGTCTGGATGGGGAGTGCAGTCTATGTGGCTCCAACTGGATCTGGTTTAGCCTTGGGTGCCAGGTGAAACCTGGAGGCCTCCATCTGGGCACCAAAACCTGGAACCTGTTCGCTTACATCGTAGGCAATGGCACTCACCATGGGCAGGCTCCTCCCCTTGAGCATCTGGAACTTTAGATTGACTTTCTGGAAGTGACACAACAGCCTGGTTGCTCTGTTTAGTCCTCTCTAGCTCTCTTCTGGTGTCCACATACAACTGGTGTCGAGCTCTTTGGATTTCACTGCTTCTGGTACTTCTCCCCTCAAATGGCTGCTGTATAGACCCCATGATTTTTCCACCTGGAAGTATGGACCTGCCCTGCTCCACACTGTGATCTGGGTGCTTTTGAACTCAGGTCCATCTTCTTTTAGGCCAGTACAGATTATGCATAACTGGACACAGGACCTCTCACTTCATCTATGCCACAAGTGCTGCCATTTCCCCACACCTGACATGTTAAATGTGTAAGTTCCTCTCTCTCTCTCTCTTTACAGCAGATGTCTCCCTTCTCTTGGGAATGCCCAGTGCCCCGACTGTACCCAGGGATGTCCATGTGAAGACTGGGCCACTCCTTGCCCCTTACCAGCATAGCCAGCTGCCATTCTGGACTGCTACTTCCAAGTAACTGGGGCTCAAGTATCCTGATGGCCTTCTCCTTGAAATCCAGGAAGGCTACCTCAGGATATTGCTCCTGTGGCATGTGGAGTCTGATTCAGAGGGTTTCACTTTTAACCAGTTCAACAAATTTGTCTATCAGGATTCCATCCAGATTGGGGAACTTTTCAGCATCAATCTGCTGGATGGCATGGAGATCTTCCTGCAGGCTGAGGGCATAGTCATGAAGGGTCTCGGCCTCTTCCTGTAACCGGGAAAAGAATTGAACCATTGGCATTGGCAGACTCTGGGACCGAAGATATCATATATCCATTTAAAAATTTGTTCAGCAGTACCCTTTTCTTCAGTTGGCCAGGATGACGCCTTCCAGTGGGCTGTACCTTGGAGCAGTGCAAGCAGTACTTCAATGTTTTGAGCTTCAGGCAGGTCATACAATTGGAAGAAGGCTTTCATCTTGTTGGTGAACTCATGCAGCCTGTCAGTGTTTGGATCCACTTCTTCTCCTTCAAAGCATGGAAACCATGGAGGTCCGTAATAGTAGAGAATCATTAATGGCATGTTCCAGACTTCTTTTGTGGGTCCTCTTTCTCTATTAGGACAGTTCTCTCCTCGCACAGGCATCTTGGTATGGGTAGCTTCAAGCGTTGGACTCCTTGATGTTATAATCCTGCTCGCAGTGCCAAGTTGTGGCAGACCAAAAGGCTCCCTAACAATCTTAGGACAGGACAGATGAATCTGGAAGGAGAGGCAGGAAGCTGGTGATTAAGATGCAGGAGGTTTATTTATCAGGAACAGTAAAAACAGGATAACAGTTTGCCAAAACTCTATGGGATAACAAAATAACCAAAGAAACAATACAAATAGGACCAATAATTGGTCAAACCCAGAACAAGAGGATTAACCCCTTTTAGTCCAAGTCCTGCGTGCACTCAGTCGAGATGATAAAATGACTGAAGAACCGAGCCTGGGCTTCCCTGTGCATCGGCTGATCAGCAGGTGGGCACTGACCCCACAAAGTGCTTGTTACAAACAGGCTATATGGAGCATCCCCCAGATGAACAACACACAAAGAGGAACACTGTTAGCTGGACAAGAAGGAAGGTGGTGATTCTCTAGGACTCTGGGCCAGAAGCTGAAGACTTCTGGTTGGCCAATGGTTCTCTGGATGAGCTGCAGCAACAACCACTGGCACCCACGTGACCCCTCACTAAAACTGTTGGTGGTACAATCTTCATGTGGCCTCTACAGAGCAACAAGGGCATGTGTACACTTACAGATGGATGGAAAAATAAGACAAGGGCAAGCATGATGTTAACCATGGTCCCTCAAGCTTAAGCAGGGGCAGCTCCTAAGCTGTCTCACTACTGAATACCTCACTAGGGGGTCTTTACCACTTACTGTCACAGGGCTGATGCTGGAACACTTGTGGCAGAACTTCCAGAACAGCTGTTATCACTGGCGGTGGTTCTGCAGCAGATGGAGGATGGGTCAGCATCAGGGTCTAGCGAAGCTGGTCCGGGTAATAAAGGTGAAGCTAGATGTCTGGTACACCAAGGTGCAGTTTGGTAACACGGTTCAGTATCACGTAAACAGTTCAAATTTTGAAACAGACTGTTCAGTTTTTGCAGTCTCTTGGGGGGGGGTGCTAGGTAGGCAACAGTACAGTTCAGTTTGAGTGGTGCTCAAATAACCCTGATCAGAGGCAACCTGGGGCCACTAGACTGCTCCCTCTCCCAAAAGGGTGCTGCACCTCTAAGGTTGGTTTTCTGCTTGGGCTATTCCTGTGGACGCAACCCCTGTTTCTCATGGTCATAACCAACCCTGAGATAGGGCCTATGGGGCTCCCGGACCTGAATTGCCTCCCTCATTAATGCCAATTGTGGGGAGATCACATGATGAGCTGAGCAGCGCTCCCGGGCCCGACTGATTTAACGGTATTATAAAATACAATTTACGCTGTGGTAGCTGCGGAAACAAAGTACTCACTCTTTTAGAGTCTCCTCCTAGTCTTCGTCGAAACATTTAAAAAAAAAAAAAATTCCGATCCTGTACTTACGGAGCTTTCATGGCATATGAAGCCAGGCGCAGTATCCGAGATTGATTTTGAAACCTCTGACGACCTGGATGCTCGTGCCCCGGCAACAAAGCACCCAAAACCCCCATCACCTGTCCTGGAAGATCAAGGGCACAGTGCTGATAATGTCGGAGGAGACCAGACATCACCCACGATATTAATAAAATTAAAACTCTGCTCAAAGGTCTAGTTGCTGACTTCTCGAGAATAAAGCCTTCACTGCAAGCCTTGGCTCAAAGAATGGGGGACGTGGAAGTGCGTATGGCATATCAGGAGCACAAATCTGTTTCTCAAGAACAGGAGCTAGTGACTTTACGTAGGCAAGTGAAAAAATTAGAAGAACGCATCGAGGATCAGGAATCACGAAGTAGAAGGAATAACTTAATTTTGGTTGGCTTGCCCGAATGATCGGAAGGACCAGACTGTATTACTTTTATCCAGAACATGCTGATGAACCTACACCATTACCTTGGTGAATTCCTATAACCCGGAAAGGGCACATCGCTTTCTCTCAGAGTTACCTCCACAGGATGGGCCAGGGGTCCATTATTATCGAGTTACCAAATTTTAAGGAGAAGTCACCGTTATAAACAAACTAGAACACTTAAAACTTACAGTGAAGCATTTATTAATGTTCCAGGATCAAACCCGGCGATTCGGGAGAAACAGAAGAATATAGGGACATAAGAAAAAGCTTTATTTGGCTGGCGTGAAGTTTTGGGTCCAACACCCTGCCACTTTGGTTGTGAAACTGCAGTCTGGAGATAAAGATATCTAACGGCGAAGGAGGCGACAGAGGACTGAGACAGGAGCTCCCGGATCTGTTTAAATCAAAGACCTGAAAAGGCTCCACAGGATATTAGCACTAACCAGTTGGGGTTCTTTATAATGCTTTGGACATCATAAATGACAGCTCAACAGTAAGGAAGTGCTACATATTCATTTGGAGGGGGAAGAGACATGAATGCAGAAGAGAAGAAGCAGACTAAAGGAAGACTAGGAAGAGACAAGGGGAAAAAGAAAGGAAGGAAGAAAATGGTTTATTCGTCACACCCTTACCTTCCCCTTTTTATCTCTCCCTGCCTTTCCTTCCTTCTCTTCCCCTCACCTCACCTCCCTTCCCCCTTTTTTTTGCAGCATCTCCCTCTGAAGACTTGAATAAGAGTGTAAATGGTGTCCTACAGAGCACTCATATTATATTATTTTAATCTGAGCCAGAGGTTTAGGAAGACTACCTCTCCTTGTTGAAACTGATGAATCATTAAAGATGGCTCAGTCAGGCTGCAGTGGGATTTAGAGAGTTGTGAGATTTATAATATGCTTGATGTTCTTTAAAACTTAGGGGGATTAGGTTGAAGTTTATATCTTTGCAGCCAAGAATATATGATCTGTTCCTTTATATTAAGTCTTTTAGAAATGGTAGGGGTTGTTTATAGTTATGAGGGTAATTTGGGGGAGTGATTGAGAAGTTAGCCCTATGTTTAGGGGTTAGTAAGAAATTATAAAGGTGAATGTGAGACTTTAGAGGGTCCGGGGGCCGTGCTTACCAGAGAGCTCATCTACATATCCATTTGAGATAAGAGGTCGATCTAAGGATCAGGGGCTGACTGGGATAGTGGGAAAAGGGAAAAGAGAGAGTACAAGGCTTCTATATTTGTTAAGGCAGATTTGGTGGGAATGGACTTCAGAGGGGTAAACAAAACTGCATGATCAACATTAAAATTATCACCTGGAATGTTAAAGGCCTCAGAGGGCAGAAGAAGAGAATGGTGATATTAAAGCACATTCGCCAGCTTGGAGCCCAGATTCTAGCCCTACAAGAGACTCACCTTCTTAAAGAGGAACTGGGCCTTCTTAAAAAATTATGGGTAGGGCAGGTTCTCGATGGAAATGCCAAAGCTTCAGGGGGAGTTGCCGTTTTGATTGGAAGAAATTGCCTGTTTATAGTTTTACAAACCAAAATTAGAGAAGATTGCAGAGGGATCTATGTTACGGGTATTATTATGGGCAAATTGTTATTGATTGCCTCTATATATGCTCCTACACCTCCCAACCCTGACTTTTTTGCCTTGCTAGAAGTTGACATAGCCCTACTTCCATCCCATCCTCTAATTTTAGCAGGAGACTGGAATCTCTGTCTAAATAATGGGGTGGATAAAAAACCCCCATTGAAAAGATCGCCTTCTATTGCACAAGTATCACTGTCCAAACTTTTAGAGGTTGCGGCGTTGATTGACCCAATTACGGTCTGCAATATAGGGGAACATAATATGACTTTCTATTCTGGAGCGCACAAAACCCATTCAAGAATTGATTACTTTTTGGTTAATAAAGAGGCAACTCAGGGGGTAAGGGAGCTGATTACACATACTAGAATCTTATCAGACCACTCCCCAGTCCAGCTAACTTGGGTGATTGAATCCCTTCCAATGAGACCATACCAATGGAGGCTTGATGATTCCTTATTACTGGATAAACATTTCTTAGCCAAGTCAGAACAGATACTGATTGAAATTATCCAGACCCAACTCCCCACGCTTACAGATAGTAGATTAAGGTGGTCCACCTGTAAAGTTTTATATTCGGGTCTGGTTCAAAGACTAGTAGCCAGGAGAACTTATATGATAAGGGCAGGAGGAGTTTATCCTGGGTGCTATTAACTCATTGGCTCCTCTAGAGGGTACTGCAGAAGGGTTAGACTTGGAGCTCAAGGAGCTTAGAGATGAGATGGCAAATATACTTCATGGCAAAGTTGGAGCGGTGGTCCAAAAAGGTCCATGCACACTACTTGATGCAAGGGGATGTTCCTGGTAGGCTTCTTGCCCATAGAATAAGAGAATGGGAGGCAGCTCGGGTAATTCCGTTCATAAAGTATCAGGGAGAAACAATAACAGAACCTCAGAAAATTGCTGATGCATTTGCGGCCTATTTTGAAGGGATCTATCAAAGGGGCGTCTCGGTAAGCGAGGGGGACATTATGGGGTTTTTGGAAGGTATACCTCTTCCAAGGTTAGACCAAGATCAAGCCCAGTGGCTAGTGGCCCCTATTTCAGAGTCTGAAATATTAGGGATTGTTTCACTCCAAATGGTAGACACTGGGACCGGATGGTCTAACTGCCCAAGTTTATAAGTCTCATGCTGCAGTTATATTACCCTATTGAAAAATTATTTGTAAACATTATGCAGGATGGAGTTCCACCCACAGTTATACCAGGCCTATATAACACTCATCCCAAACCGGAGAAGCAAGAACTCCTGAGAGCCTTTAGACCTATTGCCCTGATGAACCAGGACTTGAAATTGCTGACGAAGATACTGGCCAAGAGAATTCTGATGCTTGCTCCGGTTTAATCAACCAAGAACAACTGGGTTCTATGATGGGTGAGGCCATGATGCACTCGGAAACTCCACACCATATACTATGAGGCCTCAACCTCTAAGCTACCTATGGCGGTAATCGCTTTAGATGCGAGAAGGCCTTGATAGGGTCTCCGATGATTTCTTATTTACAACCATAATGTATGGGTTTCCAGAGCCTTTCTTAGGGCATACAAAATTTATTCTCGCCTCATCTCTAGAGATTCTAGTAACAACTACTTATCGAAGGAAATTGTTTTTAGATAATGGGACCAGGCAGGGATGTCCCCTCTTGCCAATATTATTTAATATCTACTTGGAACCCTTGTTAAGGGCGATCACAATGATCCGGGATACAGGGGATTGTTATTGGGGGGATAGAAACAAAACTATCTGTTTTTGCTGATGACATTTTGTTACACCTCCAGGAACCTGCAGAGAGTTTTAAGCGGATTCTAGCTATAGTTGATAGATTCTCTATGGTGTCGAATTATAAGTTAAACTTGACTAAGACGCAGGTTCTCCCTCTTAATATATTTACTCATAAAGCCGATTTTGAACCGCTCCATGTGAATTGGTCCCCAAAAAGCTTAAGTATTTAGGCATTTGGATCACTATTAATGAGGATAAAGGCCTTGATGCAAATTTGGGTGAGATACTATCAGTGAGTAGAGCGGATACAATTAGATGAAGCAAACTCCCTCTAAATTGGACAAGCAAGACTGGGTCTGGTCAAAATGAACTTCGCTGAACTTCTATATCCAATACATTTATCCCTATATCATCCCTAAATGTTGGTTCACTAAAATACAAAAGCTCATTTCTAGTTTTTATGGAGTGCTAAACACCCTAGAAGAAAGTATAATGTATATACTACCTTATAGCATGGGAGGTCTCAAAATCCTGGATTTACAAATTTACTATATAGCAGGCCAATTAGGGTTAATGAGTGGGTGGCAGGAGCAGGTGAAACAGGGGGATATATTCAAGCGTGGCTACAGGTTGAGAAGCAAATACTTTCGATCTAGAGACATTTCCCAGAAGCGGTATTGTTTATTAATCCGAAAAGAACTACGGATGGAGAAAAAGCAAACCCTAATTTATAAAAGCAGTCTTGGCATGGTAGACTCTTTTGTCCCCAAATCAAAAAAAAACCCAAAAAGGTGCCGAAACAACCCTTTGTGGGTAATCAAACTACACATTGGAGGGCAAACAATTAAAGGACGGGAGGCCGCTCACTTATTCAACCTAAGATGGGAGGATTTTTGAAAGAGATAAAGGTGGTTCTCCTGGACCAGTGCAAGAATTTGAACTTTTAAGAAAATACAAATTACTAAATTGTTGCAAAAATGGAAAGGAGACGGATGGATTCGATACCCATTATGTGGAATCTCCTTAAAGAGGTTAATTGTGCTAGAAATCTCCTGTCCAAAATCTATAAGATGTTACTTGACTTTTAAGCAGGGTTCTTCTGTAAAGATTTCATACTGGGATAAACAAGGACATTAGCCCTCAGGGACCTGACTGGAAAAGAAGTGTGGCAGAGTAGTAGATATATTCCATTCCTAAATATAAGATCATGCAGTTTTTGTATCTTCCAATCTGTATTTTACCCTATTCAAAGCTATATGTATGGGGCCTCAGACAGACGGACCTATGTTTTAGGTGTAGTGCAAGCCAGGGGATTTACTCCACATATTGGCACTGTTCAGAAACTTTCCCCATCTGAGACAAATTCGATGTAATATGGATCAGTATTAAATTACAAAGACTCATTATGCCTAAAATCTGTGTTCTGGGGATATTCAGATATCCATAACACGCTAGTTAAAGGCCACATTTCATTAATGTCCTCCTTGGTCAAAACATTTGTCTTGAAGCATTGGAAGAGTGAGTTGATCTATTCATATGACCAATGGGTAGTAGACTTATTGACAATTTTGGCCAGGCTTAGAGGACAAATGCTTTGAACTAGACGAAGGCATCTTACAATAAAGAGATGGAGGACCTTGGAGCGGTATACCTTGCAGTCAAAATACCCTGGACAAGGGTTTGTCTGTCAGAGGTACATAATTAAGAATAGCTGAGTAGAGTAGATACTCCTGTAACAGTGGGCTTTTTAAATGTGTAACACTGGAAGCAAGTCCAGCCTTGCTTCAATGTTTTTCTTGTTATTGGAACATGGAATCTGCGGATATTAATGTGAGGGGACTCTCTCTTTTCGCTGGGACACAGCTACAAGGCACATCTCTGAAGGTTCTTGTGAGAGATATAAGGCCCTAAAGCTCCACCAGGGCATTGAGATTTGAGACATTGATTTATATATGCATTACCCAGGCATGAGGAAGCTGTTAAAAGGGTATGTAGCTTAGCTGTGTATGTACATAGTTATTGTTTGTACATAGTGGTCACCAGTTTGGGGTGTGGGCGGAGCATGTCCTAGGCTATATATGTGTTTGTTTGTCTAATGATTATTGGGGAAAAAAAATACAATAAAGATGTTTAAAAAAAATTAATGCCAATTGTGCCCTGCACATAGTAGCACCTTCTAGCCCTGCCCATATCTAGGCTTTCTAATTATGACTCTTGTGTCCAGCCCTCCCTTTCGGAATGGCTATGGGCCTCTGTCTCTGGCTCCCACTGCGTGAGGAATGTTGCCATAATATAACAAAACAAAACATAACAAAAGGGTGGTTACCCACCTCTCTCTGTCTTCCTGGGGCTTCTACCACACAGTGCCCCTCTCTACAGGGCACTCAGCCCACTCCCTGTTGGTTCCCCTCCTTGGTGATAAGCATGCTGGCCCTTTAAATGTCCCTTCTTTTCCCTTTTCTTGTTGGACACCTGGCCCACTGCCCTAATCCACTCCTCCCTCTTGCTGGGTACCCAGCCCACTGAGTTCTGGTCCTCCACTCATTCCTTGGGGCATCTGCTTTGCCCCTTTATCACCAATGGTGCTCAGTATTTGCAAATTGGGCTATTCTGTTTCTTTGTTCCTTTTCTCCTCCTGAGTTTCTACTTTTTGGGGCCCCTCCAGCACCAGTGGTGCTTAGTATTTTAAATATGAGCTACTAGCCCACATTTCCACAGACCCCCCCCCTGTCTGTTTCTTCCCCCTTCCCCTCTCCCTAGTACCTGCAGCGTGAGTTAAACCCATTTGGGCGCACGGCCCATTCGCCACTGCAGCCTGGAGAGGGTTGCCACCACAGAGGGTATCTACAATGCAACTGGGGAGCCACGCTCCAACCCGGCTTCCTCCTGGTTCTGCTGCTGCATGGAACTCGGAGGTCCAGGATGCAGTTTCTTCCTGGACCTATTTTATTGTAGCACCAGTAGATCCAGCTGGCAGAGGCTTCCCCCATGCCACTCGGTGCTCTGGGGAAAGAACATGGATCAGGGTAGGGGCGCATTCCCACCCACAGACCCTGCCACTTCCACCAACACTGCACTGCACATCCGGGACTGGAGAAGGAGGGAGTGACGCCAGAGGAGACATGGACACTCTGCAGGGCTTTTCTTCTTGTCCTGGCTCCCTGCATTCTCCACCATCTGCTTCTAGCCACTGACCTCTCTCAGTGGCTACTCCCAACAATTTTATAGGGTATAGGAAGGTCCTGGTGGCTGGTCAGGAGATGGGGCACTGCAAACCCAGCAGTGAGGTCTCCTGCTCATGGACCCCTTCTAAGCAAGCGCACCTTAAAACTAAAATTAAGAGACCAGAGGGGTTGGTGGCACTACGGGCAGAGAAGGGGTGGAATGGAGTGGGCTGGAGGGGAGGGAAAATAAAAAAAAAAAAATGACAACTCCATATCAGGGAAAGTGCCCCCATTTTGTTATTGTGCCCTCAACTTTGGGGTACTACAGCACTGCAGCCTTTTTACATTTTTTTGTCATTTTTAACCTTTGCCCAGTAATCAGGGTCTAGGGTAACATCTTCCTTGCCCCTCTTGGAGTTGCACTCACAATTACTTGGACTGGGACTTATTAAATTTTCTTCCACTTCCTCTCATGACTTTTTTTTTTTACAGGGATTTCTGCTGGTAGTGGCTAGTAGGTTTTCAGCTTCAATAGTTTAAACGAAGTTTTCCATGTTGTTTATTTTTTGAACCTTCATATGTTCTTGTTTGACAAGGACACAATCTGATGTAATGGATATCAGATCCAGTCACTTTTTAGAAATGTTAGGTGTATTAGCCATACTAGTTCATGTAACAGTGTACATAGAGCTGACAACACTTTTTTTTATTGACCCTTTGCCACACAGTATTTCAAGAACATCCTCAGTAGGATCCATTTTGGAAAGTGTTTGCTTGCTAAAGTCTGCTTATTTGAAAAAAGCAGAGCAAAATACTGACTTTCCAGAAAGCAAAATGTAAGTGAGGGGTTCCTCGCTCCCTCAGCTGTCTCGGCAGACCCAGGCAGATGTGCTTGCCTGCAGGTCATCTCTAACATGTGCTCACTGATGCTCATGAGTGAGGGACCTTAAATTTTGGCAGATCAGAAGAAAAAAACAATAGGAAATTTCAGTTTGGTGAGGATAACAAATGTGCTTTTGAAACACGTGTCTCTTACATTTTACACCAGGCTATGCTGTTTTTCCTAAAGTCACAGTTCGTAATTTCAAGGATGGCTCATGATAGGAATTTACACCTGGTTTCCTTGGTAAACAGTGTGGAGGAAGTGCTATCTCTCTATTACAAAGGGTGCTGTGCACACACACACACACACACACACACACAAAGTTGCCCAGACAGAGAGAGACAGTTATCTACAGAGGAAGTCACTTTTTTGTTGCTTTTCTTAGTTTTTAAAAATACACAAACATAAGAAACAAAATACACGGGTCACTTCTATGTAAAATCATCAGCCAGCCTATGTTCAGCTGCCAGGGTCCCTCATGATTTGCTCCAAATGCTCACAAGTAGGGGGGCCGTAAATTCTGGTTGGAAGGACGTTTCTGGATTCACAAGAATAGCAAATATGCTTTTTTTTCTATAGAGCTGTTTATGACTCCCCATGCAAGGCAGGCGGCTCCGGTCTCTCCCTCGGAGGGACTCAGTCTCCAGCCACACCGTTTCACCGAACCGTCACCTCCCTAAATCCTCCACAGGTCCCCCCTCATGGTAGGGCTGGAGTGAAGGGATGCCTACTTTACCACCACCCCCAGAGTGAAATCCAGATATTGGGGGGCTGGTCAGGGTGCTGGTGTGGTGATAATGGAGCCTGCTGGCTCCGATTTTCCTTTTCTCTCTTGTCCTCCTCCATAATAATGTGATGTTGTCAGTGCATGTTTTCCCAGAACATGCTGCCCTCGATGGTCAGTGAGTGGGACAGCCAACCTCCTCCCCTGAGGAGGAGAGTAGTTCTCTGGACACTTGATCCTCTCTCTTGCCCCTGCTGACATCTGGCAGGCTTTGGCTCCTCCCAAACCCAGGTCGCCAGTGTGGTGCAGGTGTAGCGATCAGTGCCTCAACCTCAACCCACTGGGCCATGCCTGAAATATGCTTTTAAAAATGCACTTACGCGCTAACACAGGATATGGTGTTTTGTTAAAGTCAGAGTTTCTAGCCCCAAAGATAGCTTTCACCACTTGGTAAGCAGTACAGAAGTGTTGTTGATGTCCTCCAGTATCCCAAGGTGCCATGCACGCACACACACACACACACACACTCAAGTTTATTTATTTATTTATTTTATATTGCAATCAGTTTACAACCTTTGAGCCAGAGGATCATTTCAAGGTGTACCTCGTCCAGGAGAAGAGAAGATAGTACAAGTAAAAATACATAATATAAGAGAACAAGCAGAAAGATGCAGGCATACATGGATCCAGGGTACAGGTTACATTGATAGTATTATAAGGTGCAGATTCAGGTATTGTAGACAAAGGGTTGGTTACAGGGTTTAGCTGTATAAATATATGACATCTGCAAAACTAAACAGTTGATCAAGTTACATGGTATTAGTTACAGAGTTAGCAAAACATGTGACAAGGGCAACACAGTAGGTAGTTTGATTTTGGTAACAGTAGTGCATACTAGTGAGACAATTTAGCAAAGCGGTATATTAAGACTCTATCATACATGGTACGTTCTTGACAGTTGAGAGAAGGTAGGCAGTAGGATATGGCAGTAATGTAGGTGGTAGGAATAGGCGATGCCGGAGGGTGCAGCCCAGTCGGCATTGTCAGGGCAAAAGATGTATGCACACCCATTATGCACAGGTGTGGCAGCGCTTGTTGAATAGCTGGCTTTTGAGCGCAGTTTTGAATTTGGAGATAGTGGGGATTTCTGAGATGGAGAGAGGGAGCGTGTTGCCCAGAGAAAGACAATCACATACAGGGAGGAAGTCTTTTTTTGTTGTTTTTCATAGTTTTTAAAAAAGACACACAAACTCCAAAGTACACCAGCTACTTCTGTCCTAAATCATTAACCAGGTATCGGGAACCCTCACTATCTATCTATCTATTTATTTATCTAGTTCAGGTACTAGGAAAAATTAACCTTTGAGCACAAGGCTCTTTTACAAAGGTTCTGTTTCAAAATAACACAATATAGACATAAAAGGCAGCATAGAACCCTAAGTAAGTGCATCAATACAGAAATTGCAATGTCATACCAGTTGACTAAAAGGCAGGTGCTAGAGGCACACGGCCTATGCAAAATATCATAATGCACTAATTAATGAATCCAAAGCCCAGATGGTAAAATGCATATACACTCAGGTTATACAAGAATAGACAGATCAGCAGGCATTCCTCATAACAGTAAAACTGCAATAAACAATGGGCACTATGCATGACTGGGGCATTGGTACGAGAAAAAGCCACACACCCTGGTCTCATAGCTGCATTCCTGCAGACAGGTGTGCACATGCCGGTATTCACAACCAGTGCCCACCTGTCTGTGACTCCACTCCCCGGTGCACAGGAATCCACAGAGCATCCAGGAGCAGAGCTGCTGTCTCAGGTGGGCATCCAATGGGATGGCCGTCCCAGGACCCGCAGTGGATCCCTTGCACGGTGTGGTGTGGGTCTGGGGAAGTGCATGCTCACTGCAGGCACCTGGACCCATTCTGCATGTCCCCTATAGCCAGTCTGCCCATTGGCCCAGCCCTTGGCTCCCAGCACTCCTCCGGTGCATTGATGGACTCTGGCATTCACACAGCAACCAGCAACCCCACAACAGCAGCTGTTCCCCACCCCACTGTAGCCATACCATCAAGCCCTGTTAGGACTGTGTCACTGTCTTTCAGGACCTCCCCTGTCAGCATCACCCACCTGGCAACATGACGTCCCAGTGCCACCACTCTGTTGCTGTGTTGAACATCCACCCATACCACTGCCCCTGCCCTCTGTCTGCCTAGTGGGCAGGGGCAGCATGGATGGCCCTCTCATGGTCCCCCCACATTTGATGGGTGCTGACCATAGGGGCATGCAGTGGGTTATGGCAGGGTATTCCCTAGCATAGCCTGCACTCTACTGCACCCCTCCAGCAAGCAGCACATTGTGGCTTTGTGCATGCTGCATAGTGCTGGCATGCTCTCCGCCCCAGCGCATTGCTGTCTGCATGGCCGAGGGATCAGGTTCATAACTGCTGCATGTCTTCTTTGTGAATGCCATGTGGGTATCCATCCGCAGCATCCATGTGTACGATGCCAACCCACATGGTATCCGCAGGTGCACTGGCATGTGCAGAGCGCCCAATAGTAGCAGTGAAGAGGATCAGCCCATAGAGCCTTGTCAATTTCAGAAAAGGTAACGTTAAATAGGTAACAGAACATGGAAAGTGAGAAGGCAGGTGAAGCAGGAAGACAGGTGGGAGAAAAGAGCAAATAGTGGTTAGGGAGGGAATGGATACCCAAGCCCAGCCTTAGAGAAACTGGGCGAACTGGTTAGATTTGGGGAATGGAGGTATATACTGGAAACAGTGGGGAATAGAGGTCAGAGGAGTGTGGCTAGTGCCAGGCAAAAGACCAACCCAGGAGGGAAGGGGATCAGAATCATCAGGCAGCCTGATTAAAATTAGGAAGGGCATTCACACCCACCTAGATGTATAAGCTGTTCCAGCAGTTTGTATTTAAAGGGACCAGTCTTTGCTTCAGAAAGAAAGTCACCACAGATGGTATTTAACCATAGAGGGGCACGGTAAGCAAATGATCTTTGCACCTGTGTTCTATGACAAAAAGGGACTTTGAAGATCTGTTTGTCGGATCCCCTGGTACAGCGAGGGTTGGTCATATAGCAGAGGAGATTTTGTAGATTTGGGGGAATAAGACCCATAGAGGTCTTTTTAGCAAGTAGGCAGGTCTGGAACGTCAGTCTACCCATTAGGTTAAGCCATCTCACGTACCTATACAGTTTGCAATTATGCAGGAGGTGATGGGCACTAGTTACTAACCTGCAAACCTTGTTTAGATCTATTGTGACTTGTTTTGGAGTTGTGTATGCCACAGCATCATAGATAGGCAGTCTGCAACCTATTATGGGAATGATCACACATCCCACTGAGGTCTGCATTGCAACGGTTGGTAAGCAGTGTTTGTATCTATGTATCATGCCAGTTTTTATATTGACGGCCTTTGCAACCTGTTCAACATGGTACTGTTGAGGGTTACCCCTAGGTGCTTAAAGGTGTAGACCTGTTCCAGTGGTGTGTTTAGGCTATTTGGAATCAAGAGTTGGAAACTTCTGTGTTCATTATGCGGGTTGGTGAAAGTCACAACTTTGGTCTTTTTATAGTTCATGAGCAGTTTTTGCTTCATGAACCATTCCTTCATGATCTTGAAGCGAAGTTGCAGTTGTTTCTACAGTGCAAGTGGGTCTGTGTTGCAGGTGAAAATAATGGCATTTTCTGCATACAGCAAGATTCTGTCAGAGCGGGCTAAGTGAACTTCAGAAATATGCTGAAAAGTAGAGGCCCTAAGATAGAGCCTTGAGGGACACCAGCTGGCACAGTGTGGAGGTCCGAGAGAACTGTGTTAATCTTTGCCTGCTGCATACGGTTAGATAGGTAACTACGGAATCAGTCCATGGTACTGTTAGAGAGGCCAATTACGTACAATTGTTCTAAGAGTAGCACATGATTAACCATATCAAAGGCTTTGGTCAGATCAATGATGGCTGCCCCTACTACCTGACCCTGATCAATAGTTTTATGAATGAAGCTAGTGAATTCAACAAGAGCAGTGGTGGTACTATGCCCATTACGGAATCCATACTGCTGGGGACACTGGAGCTGATATTTTTCCAGATAATCTACATTTTCCAGATATTTGTTTAGACATTGCCTCAGAGTTGTTCTTTACTCAATATGGGCTTGTTACACCAACGTTATTACTTCCCGTGTGTATTACAATGGTTGGTTTATCACCTGCTCCATTTCATCCTCTGTCCATAGTGACTCTCATTCACTCTGCCTAAGGTTAGCTCATGACTGTGGTAGTATTCCTGTCTCTGACTCATCTGATGTATGTAATTTTAGCAGTGAGTCACAGAAGACTATCACCTACTACAGGTTTTTTATGATGTTGTACAATACTGCTCTGTAGGATGGCTTAAAAAGGAGGGTTACCTCAAGATACCATGTTACACAAAAGTCAAAAAGAACAAAGTACTAAGCAGAGAGGATGGCTCAACTACATCAACCAAAGCAGTACAAATATGTACCATAAGGCAATGGCAAGCAAAATGTATATAGTTACATGCACTTCTGAATATAATGGGATTTACTCACCTGGTAAAGGTGATTATCTAAGTATCCTTTATAGTACTCCGTAGTCAAATACAATTGGGGCATTCCTCGTCTGTCCTACAGGTTGATGCACGATCCAATCAAATCAATGAGGGGCGAGGGCATACCACCATCCTCATCAGAATATCTCCAGTGTGATTCTTCCATAGCTATATGGTGAGAGAAAACTGAAGAAAACATACATGCTAGAACAGAGGACCAGCTGAAGGCCTAGTCACCTGAGCGATGACCATCCTTCAAGTGCTGGACCCCGTGAATATTGCCTGGCAGCTACATTATGTAATATCATTGGACAGAACACTTAATCAAGTGCGTTTTTTTTTGCTCAGTATCTTTATTGTGGGAATTCTCTTCTATATTCCAAAAAAAAATTTACTGGTCCTATGGTACTAGGAAACTTTTCTACTTACATAGGGGAAAATCTAATAATATACTCAGTTAGAGGCCATTTGCACTATCTTGCCAGATCATGGAATGTAACATGGTGCTAGCGCCTGTTGTTAACCTAGCCCGAGGAATAATCAGCCATCCTGGGTGGGGCTGCTAAGTACTATAAAGGGTACTCAGATAATCACCTTTACCAGGTGAGTAAATCCCATTGTATTTCGTAACCTTTATAATACTCCACAGTCAAATACAAGTGAGACCTTAGTAGCAGTGTACCCTGTTGGGTGATTACTCTTGAGTGGGTGAAGAAAAGGCAGATTAGTACCCATCTACTCGAGCTGGGTCCCTGCCCCCAACACAGTTTTGGCAAACACTGTCCTTTCGGCAGACAATATGTCTAACCAGTAATGCCTGGAGAAGATATGGCTGGAAGACCAGGTGGCTGCTGAACAAATGTCTTGTACAGATACATTTCACCTTTCTGCCCAGGATGTTGCTACTGCTCTGGTGGAGTGAGCTTTGAGGCCTTCTGGTGGTGACTGCCTCACTGCCCTGTAGGTCACTGCCCTGTAGGCCTCTATAATGGTCTGTCTGATCCATCTAGCAAAAGTGTCTTTGGTGGCTGCCTGTCCTACTCTCTGTCCACTGGTTAATATGATTAGCCTGCCTGATTTCTGAATGTCAGATGCCTTACTGAGGTATTTCATCTGCTGATGGCCCACATTCAGGGGGCGATGGGACGATGTGTCTGACTGGTTAGTTAGACTTATGTAGGGTAACAGTACTTCCTGATCCCTGTGGTACGGAGATGCGACCTTGGGTAGGAATGATGGTACCATTTTCAGAATGACCCTATCACTGTGAAAGGCTATGAAGAGTTCCCTACATGATAGGGCTTGGATCTCCCCTGCCCATCTGGCTGAGCATATTGCTACCAGGAAGGCAGTCTTAATGGTATACCAGTGTAAGGAGTCATGCTGCAGAGAGACTGATTGCAAGGCATCTAGGACTGTGTTGAGTTGCCATGGTGGGCATCTCTGTCTTACCTTTGATGTCGCTAGAGCAACTGCTTTTAGCAGTCAAACCATGTCTGGGTGTGAACCAATAGGACCTATTCCAGGCAAGGGGCCTCTTATGGAGGTTATAGCAGACTCCTGCACCTTGAGTGAGGTGGAGCTTAGGCCCTTGTTTGCCCTTTCATTCAGAAACCAAAATTTGTGGTAACCCTGCCACAGAAGGAGATGTACCCATTTCCCTGCACCATTTGTGAAAAATAAGTCATTGTCTGTGGTAAGTCTTATTAGTAGATTTCCTCCTGGATTGCAATAGCTGATTCATGACTTTGATGTGATAACCTTGGTTTAACAGTCTGCTCCTTTCAATAGCCATGCCATCAGATTCAGGCTAGCTGGATTTAGATGAAGAACTGGTCTTTACGACAGTTGGTCTGGCCACGATGGTAGGATCATCGGATAATTCACTGCCATAGCCTGAATGAGTGAGTACCAGGGTTGTCTCAGCCAACTGGGTGTCACCAGGACCACTGACATCCCTATGCATCGCATCTTGTGTAATACTTTGGTTGTTATAGGAAATGGCGGAAATACGTAGGCTCTGGTGAAATTCCAAGGAACCAATAGCTTGTCCACTTCCAGTGCTTTGGGGTCTGAGAACCTAGAGTGGTAAGTGGGTAACTGCTTGTTCAGTCGAGACACCATTAAGTCCATCTGGAGGGGTCCCCACCCGGCTAATAGGCTCTTAAAAATGTTCTTGTGGAGCCTTCACTCTGCCTGGTTGACTGTGACTCTGCTTAGTCAGTCTGCCTGTGTGTTGGACTCTCCTGACAAGTATATTGCCATGATGGACAACAGGTTCCACTCTGCCCAGTGGAGGAGCTGTAGTGACTCCTTTATCATTGTTTTGCTTCTGGTGCCTCCTTGCTTGTTTGTATATGCTACTGTCATCTGGTTGTCACATCGGACCAACATAGCTTAATTGGTAAGCAGCGGTGTGAAGAAGGTCAGTGCTAGACGAACCACCCTCATTTCTAGTACATTGATTGACAGTGTGGACTCTTTCTGAGTCCGTAGTCCCTGGGTCAACTGGTTGTAGTATGTTGTCCCCCACCCTGAGAGACTTGCATCCATGGTAACCACTTTTGGGTTCAGCTGTGTCAGAGACCTGCCCAGCATTATGCAGGTGTTTTGTGTCCATCATCTGAGGTTGGTTAGAACTCAGGATGGGGTTGCGACCCAGAATTTGAAGTTTTGTGTGGTCTGATCCCATGAGTCTATCAGATACCTCTATAGGGGTTGCATTTGCAGTCTGGGCCAAGGTACCATGTTGATTAGTGCTACCATGACTCCAGGTGCCTGGAGGTAGTCCCATACTGCTTCGTTTGGTCTGCTGATCAGGCCTGACACCAGTGTGCAAGAGTTTCGGACCTTCTCGTGTGTTGGAATCACTTTCTTGTTCTTTGTGTCTATTACTGTGCCCAGATGTGTGATGGACTGGGAGGGCATCAGCTGACTCTTGGCCATGTTGATTACCCATCTGTGTTGCTGCAGACAGTTGATTGCCAGTGGTGTGCTGTGCTCTACCTGGCTCCGTGTTCTTGCCCTTATCAGCCAGTCATATAGGTAAGGAATTATGTGTTCCCCTTTCTTCTTGAGATGTGCTGCAAGAACCACAAGGGTCTTGCTAAACACTGGGGGGGCAGACGCCAGTCCAAATGGTAGGCAAGTGTACTGGTAATGCTGTCCCTGAATTTTTAATCTGAGATAACGGTGATGTGATGCCCAAATGGGAATGTGTAAGTAGGTATCCTTGAGATCTTCTGAGATCTGTTAGTCCCCTGGTTGAGTGGATAACAGGGTTGACCGGAGAGTCTCCATCTTGAATTTTCCATAAGCTACCATCTGGTTGAGGTATTTGAGGTCTAGGATAGGACGCATTCCATCCATGTTTCTGGGGATGACAAGGAACAAGGAGCAGGCCCCTGTGTCTTTTTCCTCTGTAGGGACTTGCGTGATAGCCCCAGTGCTAAGTAACTCCTGTATTGCATCCTTTATAGCCTGTATCTTCATAGAAACAGAGAAACATAGAATTTGATAGCAGATAAGGACTGCTTGGCCCAACTAGTGTGCCCGTTTCCTACCTAATGGATAAGCTGCAGATCCTAGTTAACTAACAGCCTACTTCCCCCTACTCCTCACTAGAACTGCCTTATGTCTGTCCCTTGCATTCTTGAATTCCCCAACTGTTTTTGACTCTACGACTTCCTCAGGAAGGTTGTTCCATGCATCTACAACCCTCTATGTGAAGAAACACTTCCTCACATTACCTCCGAGCCATCCCCTCTCTATCTTCAAATGGTGCTCCCTTGTTCTTGCACATCTCTTTTTCTGAAAGATGCTACCCTCTTGGACTTTGTTGATTCCCTTGAGGTATTTTAAAGTTTCTATCATGTCCTCCCTCCATCCTTTCCTCGAGGGCACCTGGGCATAGGTGAGACAAAAGGCCTGTGCAGTGTCGGCTTGCTTCTGAACTCAGTTGCATGGCCCCTTGTGACCACCTCCAGCACCCATTTGTTGGACGTTGTCTGGGCTCATGGTTGTGCAAATCACCATAGCCTCACCACCAGTGGTGGGTTTGTGTGGGCCTAGGCACCTTCATTTCTTATTACCACATGGCTTGAAATTGGGTCCTTGCCTGATGGTGGAATATTGGCCCCCTGTATTGCCTTTGGCTCTGTTATTGTATGACTTGTGCTGAAAGCAGGGCAGTTGTTGCCATTGCTTGGGAGCCTGTGAGTTTCAGAACTGTGATTTGTTTTTGAAGAACTTACTTTGGGGATGAAAAATTCTGTCTGTGGGCAGACAGACATCCCTGTCACCCTGCACCCACTCCCCCCCCTTTGTTTGAGAAAAGGGGTTAGGCCTTCCCCAAATAATGTGCCTTCTCTGAAGAGAAGCTTCAAGAGGGTGTTTTTGGACTAATTGTCTGCCTGCCAGAGTTTCAGCCACAATACCCTCCTTGCTCTGTTGGCCAAAACTGTTGCCCATGTTCCAAACTTGAAGATGTCAGTGGATGCATCCATTATATATTTTATGGCCTGTATGGCACATTTCACTGCATCAGCTTGAAGGGAGTCCTCAGGGATGTTCTCCATTAGTATGTCCAGCTACCTGTGGAGTGCCCTACAGGGGAACCATACTGTCGTATCCGAGTGTGCCATGCCAGCCACTTTGTGAATTTTCCTGTGGTGTTCCTCGACCTCCTTATCCATCAGGTCTTTGAGTGCTGCCATGCTCTCAATAGGGATGGTGGTGCATTTGAATAGTACAGATATGGGCTGGTCTACCTTGGGGGCTTTTCCTCAGTGGTCTGTTCTTTCCTGTGACATGGGGTACCATCTGCCCACCATGCTCTTTTCTGGCATCCTGGCCAGCTCAGGGAACTCGTACTCCTTGGTAAGGAGTGTGTTGAGGGTTAAACATGAGGGGAAATGTTTATTTTTCCTCTGGTTCACCCATGGAAAGTAGGGGATCCTCCTACATGAAGGGTTGTGGGGGCTGGTGTGAAATTTTTAGTGCCTCATGAGCCAGTGTAATGAATTCACCTATATTGTCCCCATGGCACATTTAGTTTGACTTGCTGGGTTCAACCCCCTCTTGGTCTCCGGGCCTTCGGATGTGGTGCTGTTGGAGTTGAGCCTCAGGCACTTTTTGGTAGGTGCCTGCGCTGGGGCTTTCTGGGTTCCTGCTTTTGTAATGGCAGTCCCTGTCTTCAGGGATTCCAGGAGCCAGAACAAAATCTGTGCTTGGCTGCCATCTAAAGCAATCGGTGCAGTCAGTGGAGGTGGGGAAGCTGCCATGGAGTCTTCCTCTTCCATGTTGCTGAGACAGACACAGAGAGAGAGAGAGAGAGAGAGAGAGAGAGAGAGAGAGATAAAGCAGCCAAAGCTTCCTTAAATCAAAGAGGTTATTTTCTAGACTACACTGAATTGAGTTATTACTTTTTGGACATGTGTAAGTAACTAGTACTGATTCTCTGTTTTTGGGGTTGACTGTTCTTAGTTTAACTTTAATTTGCCAGGGAGGAACTGTAACTGAGACATATTTGCAGTCATTTGTGACTAGACCTGTTATTTAACACAGGACCTCCTTGTGAATGAGCTTGCTCAATGGAGTTTTCCTGCAATAAACTTGAACTTGAACTTGAACTTAACCTCTGTGAAATAGGTGTCTGAAAGGAAGGAAGGCACTCCCTTTGGTGGAGGGTCAGAGTTGTAGTTGATTGTTTCTGGAGGGCACAGGTTTACTCCCACCCACCTGCCCCCAGCACGTAATTTCCTTTATAGCAGGGGTTCTGACATCACTTCCCCAAAACTGCTAACAACATACACCTGTTCATATCCTTAAAGGGAAAGCACACTGAATAGGTGGTAGAGACACTCACAAGCTTGCATACACTAAAACAAGAACAAAAAAAAAAGAAAAACATCTGTAACAGGAAGGGACACAGACATGTGGGGAGTGGTGCAATGCACTGGCTGTGGATCAGCAGTCTTCTGGGAGACATTCTGGAGACTGCATTGCTGCCCTATTTGCAGGCACCTCTTTGGTCTGAGGGAGGAGGTTTTTCATCTCCATGCTTACCTGGCAAGGATTCAGGAAACCTGCTCCCCACCTAAGGACCACCCAGGCCACCGCCACTACCTCAGAGGTTGCCAAGAAAGAGGAGTGGTTGGACCATGGTGGGCTCAGAGAGGGTGAGGGTGGTGGAACAGAGGCACATATATCCAGTTGTGCCTCTCCACAACTCACTTGACACTCTGGCGGAGCATGGTTCCTCTATGGAGGCACCCGCAGTGGAGACCAAGGAGGATGCTGGGAACCTCCACAATGGAGACCCACAGGAGGGTGGCACAGGACCCCACAAGGGAAGAAAACAACTTCAGGTGGGGACTCAATTGTTAGGGGGGTAGAACTGGGGAAGGGAACGAGGGAGGGAAGGGAAAGGGAGGTAAGGGGCCTGCCCGGTGCCATGGCTTGGAGGGACAGGAAACTAATCCTCAGGATCTTGGGAGCAGCAGCAAAGGGGAGGGAGCTGGATGTCATTATCCACCTAGAGACAAGTGGCCTAGCTGAAAATGGGGTCAGAACAGTGCAACAGGGGTTTGTGGAGTTGAGGAGGGACTGTAGACAAGTAGCAAGCATGGTAACTTTCTTGGAAGTGCTACCTGTCTGTGGCATGGATGAGGCTGGAGTACTCCACATCATGGGAATCAATGACTGGTTGAAAAACTGGTGCAGAGCTCAGCGATTTGGCTTCACTGTGAACTGGGGCTCCACCTGGAGGGATGCAGGCCTATACCGACGCGATGATCTGCATCTATCGAGGGGGGACCAGGATCCTAGGTGATAGGTTTAAATGCTTCATTGGCAAGCATTTTAAACTAGCCAAGGGGGGAGGCACTGAAAAAGAGAAAGGAAATCCTAGCCCTCCCCAAACAAAATCAGGGTAGTTAGTGATGTTAACACCAAGATACAGCAGTCGATAGGGAGATGGGCAGTGGTAAATGGAGAAAAAGACAAGGGCAGTAAGTACAGGAATGGGGCAAAAAGAAATAAAGCCATAAAAAAATGGAGGGTAATGAGTACTAATGCCTGTAGTCTAGGGAAAAAGCTCCCCAAAATGGTGGCCTTGATGGAAGATGGATGCATGAAAATCGTGGCAGTCACAGAAACATGGTACTCAGAGAACCATGACTGGGATGTCAACATACCAGGGTACACAATATACAGGAGGGGGGGGAAGAAAAGGAGAAGGAGTAACTCGCTATGTAAGGGAAGGGATCAAAGCAACATAACTAAAGAGTAAACAGGGAGGAGAGGAGGCACTGTGGGTCACCCTGGAGACTGGAAATGGCACCACAATCTGCACAGGGGTTGTATACAGACCCTCATCTCAGGGAGGAAATGGACAAGGAAATGATAGAAGGCATCCTTAGGATTGCAGAAAGGAGATATTGCTGATGGGGACCCAAATATGCCAGATGTTAACTGGAGCACCTTTGCCAAAACACATCCAAGAGCAGGGCCATTCTCGATGTCCTCACAGGGGCATGCCTCTTTTAGACAGTTAGTTTTGGAACCCACTAGGGAGGGGAGCAATCTTAGACCTGGTACTCTCAAATGAGGATGGAGAAAGGATATTCGATCTTGAAGTGGGTAGCTATCTGGGAACAAGCGACCACTAAACAGTGTGGTTCACTATAAACTTAGCTGTAGAGTCAAGGCATACAAAAGTGAAGGTACTGGACTTCAGGAGGGCTGATTTTGTCAAAATGGGAGAGTGCCTCAGAAAAGCACTAGCAAAAAAGCAAGAAGGTGGGGTGGAGCAACAGTGGGGAAACATCACAACCACCTTCACAGAGGCAATAGGCCTTTGTGTGAAGCAAATAAACAAATCAAAATGAAAGAAAAAAACACTATGGTTCTTAAAAGAAGTGGCGGGGAAGGTTAGGGAGAAAAAGATAGCATTCAGGAAGTATAAGGAAACACAGAAGGAGCAGGACAGAGGACTGTACCAGTTAAACTAGAAGGAAGTAGGGAAGGTAGTCAGAATAGCAAAGGCCCAAACCGAGGAAAAGAGAGCCAGCTCGGTTAAGAAGGGGATAAAACCTTTTATAGGTATATTAGGGACCAAAGAAAGACTAAGGCAGGGATACTGAGGCTGAAGAAAGCGGAAGGTGATTGGGCAGAGAGCGACAGTGAAAAAGCAGGTATACTGAACGAATACATCTGCTCAGTATTCACAATGGAAAAGTAAGGGGAGAGACCTAATCCAGTCAATAGAAGCACTCTGGATAGGGGGTTGATATTAGTCCTTTCATAGAAAAAAGTGTTCTGAAAGAACTCTTAAAACTGAAGGTGGATAAAGCAATGGGGCCTGATGGGATTCACCCCAGAATTCTTAAAGAACTAAGGGAATAACTAGTAACACCACTGACTACCCTTTTTAATAAATCATGGGAGGATGGTGGTGTACCTGAGGACTAGAGGAGGGCAAATGTTATTCCCCTTCACAAAAGAGGGAGCAAAATGCCTCTCTTCTCATCCTCCCCAGCACCCAACATCTGCTTGAGCAGGTATCTATCTATAAATACCTGGGCATTACCTTCGACACAGCCTTCACTTTCCATACCCACATCAACACCCTGTCCTCCGCTATGAACTCTCGGATAGGCCTTCTTTACTGATACAGAGACTGCCTTCCCCAAGCTGCCATCCGGCTAGCCATTACTTCTTCCGTACTGTCATTAGTGGACTACAGTCTTCCCATCTACGCAGCGGCTGACAACACCACCCTCGCCAAAATTCAGATCTCAATCAATAAGGCCTGCAGGCTCCTAACTGGTGCCTTAAGCTGAACCCACACTTGCCAGCTCTACCTCACTTCCAGCTTACTCACCTTAGAGGAGCACCTGCGTTACCACATCTGCATACTCACCAAAATGGCACTTCAAGGGCTTTCCCCACCAGGTGTTACTGAGTCCTTGTGGCTAGCATCTCAATCCATCGTCACCCACAGCTCGATTAAAACCACCTTCCAGGTGCCTAGAACCAAGACTTCCTTAGCTGAAAGGTTCTTCCACTACTGAGCTCCCTCCTGGTTCAACTCCCTCCTGTCCCACATCACCAATAAAACTAAAATTGGTCCTTTCAAAGTTGCCCTCTGGAACCACCTCCTTGACACTCGCAGCTGTAAATGTATCTAGTTTCACAATAGCAGGCCCTGTCTGGCTCACTTTCTTGACAATGTCCTTTGGACTGCTCCCCCCTACACCCTCCCCTCGTGCTCCTGGTTGACTCTCTGGCATGCTCCCTCCTCCCTCCTGCCCCATACCCCTCCAGACTTTTCTCCTAGCTAGGTATTCCCTGGATCATCCAGGGCAGCACCTATTTATATCAGAGATTTTCGTCCTCTGTGTATTTATGCTGTCTAGCAACTGTGTAACATTACTTCCAATGCCTTTATGTCTTGTGTTCTGCACCTGTATTGTCACCCATGTTGTACATTTTAATTACTGTCTACCCTCCCTGTAACAAGGTACCTTTGTAAATGAGTCTGTGACTCAAAGGTTGTAAATCCAGCTTTCTAATAAATAAATAAATAAACAAGACAGAGGCAGGAAACTACAGACCTGTCAGTTTGATCTCAGTGGTAGGGAAAATGATGGAATCATTTCTGAAGGAAAGAATTGTTGAGTACCTATGGGCCAGTGGGGCACAGGACCCAAGGCAGCATGGATTCACAGCAGGAAGGTCATATCAGACAAATCTAATTGATTTCTTTGACTGGGCGACCAACGTAGTAGACCAGGGAGGGGCTGTGGACATGGCCTACCTAGACTTTAGCAAGGCATTTGACACAGTCCCACACAAAAGATTAATAAACAAATTAGCCAGCCTGGGAGTGGGTCCCACGGTGGTAGCCTGGGTAAAACACTGGCTGGACAACAGGACGCAGAGGATAATAGTAAATGGAGTCCACAGTGAAGAAATGGGTTTACTAGTGGGGTACCGTAGGTTTCAGTACTGGGGCCAGTCCTTTTTTAATGTCTTTATAAGTGACATTGCAGAGGGACTGGAAGGAAAAGTATGTCTCTTTGCAAATGACACAAAGATCTTCAACAGAGTTGATACACAAGGTGGGGCTGGAAAGGATGAAAAGGGACTTGGCAAGGTTGGAGGAATGGTCAAATGTATGGCAGCTTAGATTCAATGCAAAGTAGAGCAAAGTAATGCACCTGGGAAAGAAAAATCCAGGGGAAGAGTACACAATGGGGTGAGATACTGACAACAACAAAAATGGAAAGGAGCCTGATGGTAGTCATATCAGATGACCTAAAGGTGGGCCAGCAATGTGAGAAGGCAGTAAGGAGGGCTGGGGGGATACTGGGATGCATAGGGAGAGACATCACCGGTAGAAAACAGGAAGTTGTTGGCCCTCTGTACAGACAGTTGGTAAGACCACATCTGGAGTACTGTGTACAGTTCTGGAGACCCCATCTCCACAAAGTCATAGACAGGGTGGAGGCTGTCTAGAGAAGGGCAACCAAAATGGTGCAGGGTCTGCACCAGAAGACATGTGAAGAAAAACTAAATGAGCTTAAGATGCATAGCCTCGAGGAAGCGGGGGACATGATAGAAACTTTCAAATACCTCAAGGGAATCAACAAAGTCCAAGAGGGTATCATCTTTCAGAAAAGATGTGCAAGAACAGGGGCACAATCTGAAGATAGAGGGGTGATGGCTCAGAGGTAATGTGAGGAAGTATTTCTTCACAGAGAGAGTTGTAGATGCATGGAACAGCCTTCCTAAGGAGGTTGTAGAGTCAAAAACAGTGTGGGAATTCAAAATGTATGGGACAGACATAAGGCAATTCTAGTAGGGGTACAGAAAATAGGCTGTTGGTTAATTAGGATCTGCAGCTTATCCACTAGGTAGGAAATGGGCAGACTAGGTGGGCCAAGTGGTCCTTATCTGCCATGAAAGTCTATGTTTCTGTGTTTCTATGTTTCTGTGTTTCTATGTTGGCTGAGGTGTGAGTGTGCACACTGTGCACGCTGTATGGTCCTTGTCCAGTGCTGTGAACGACACTCCGCACTCCTTGCAGTTCCTCATGATACGCCCAGATCTGAGGAAATCAAGAGAAAACTGTATCAGATGCCACAGGCCACATATTGTAAGACAGCTGCCACTCCTCAACATTGCTTGCTAACTTGCATTGTCCCTATAGATAATATACAAGACTTTGTATGAGAACCATAGATAGGAGGCCCAGGCAAGATGTTGTCCATAAAATCTCATGGGAGAAAACATGGTTTGGGATCACTATATGAGATCCCTATCTTCCCAAATTGGTGCCGTAGTCTTGCGAGACTATGCATGAGACTAGAGTCCCCCAGATTGTTTACTTATTGCTCTCGTGAGACTCGTAGAGCATCGTGGGGCTTGAACTCCTTGGAGGTAGGCAAGAGATCACCTGGCTGTGTGCTGTCTCACGGTGGGAGGGGGATCTGATTTATGACCCCCCGAGGGAAAGGAATTTCAGCTGGTTGCAGTGGAGGAGAGTAAAAACAATCCCCTGGTAAAGTGTAGATGGCCCTGAGATGATCTATCAGCTGGTGGAGCCACAGTGATCTGGCATCAGCACCATCTCCCCCAGAAATGTATAGATATGTGCTAGGGCAGCTGCTTCTGAGAGCAGGCAATTTTGCTGCTTGATCCATGTACTGTTGCCCTTAACTCTCCTTCTCTAACATGCGGGAAGGGGGTACTTTCTCTGGTGTGCTCAGATTGTGTGGGTGTCTGTGCTGGGAGGCCACTGCTGGAGGGGTCTCACAGCAAGACAGGCACCTGGAGTGTCTGTGTCTGTTAGGTAGCATTGCTGTATTTTTGACTGGAATGAGAGTTACTACTGGAGGGGACCCCAGTCCAGAGCAGCATGTGCAGGAGTAGTTCCTTCCATAGGTTGGGACCTGCTACAGGAAGGGTGCCCTTCCTGTTTAATAATTCCGCTTGAGTGACCTGTGCCATAGTTAGGGTTTTAGTGCCTGCTCTGGGGGTCACTGTCCCTAATTGAGTAATAAAATCGTTGTCTCGGATGAGCTATAATAACCCTGAAGGGATCCGAAGCGCAGTTCAGATGCAACAATATGTACTGCATGCAGTTAGTGCTATCTGGCTACCAGGATGTTAGTTTAGGTGCATAATGAAATAAAAAAAAAACTGTACCTGTAACTTTGAAGGATGTTTGGTAACAGTTAGGACATGACCAATCTATCTTGATTCACGAAGAGAACTGATGATATTCTGTTGAGGATGGTGGTATGTCCTCGCCCCTCGTTGATTTGATTGGATCGTGCATCAACCTATATGATGGACGAAGAATACCCCACTAATATTTGACTGCAGAGTACTATAAAGGGTATGAAATATAATCAGCTGGCTTATAGTTGTGCACACCCACAACCTGCTGCAAAATCACCTAATGGCATTTTGTGCCCCCAAATGGGATTTTATCAAGGGTAATCTGTCTAATAATTCATGCTGCTTAAATATCCAATTTAACTGTGATGGCAACAACAATGTCCTGCTTTAAAGCAAAAGTGACCAGTAAATACATATAAAATAACATTTCAAATTCATATCAAAATACATACAAATGATACAGTAACATATAGCACATAAATATTCAAAGCCATGGTTAAATATCCATGAAGGTTTAATACTGAAAAAGTCCCTGCATAATCAGTATTATCTTTCAGTAATGAGATTCAAACCAATATATTAGTGTTCTTCAGTTATCCCATTCATTATGAAGTTTAAACAAGCATATTATATTCTTCATTTGTCACAATCTCCATATTCTTAATATCTCCTCAAAATTCCATTGCATGACTCTCTATATGCCAAAACTGCTACTGGGTAATGAGATGATTAAGCAATAATGCCCGACAGGGTGTGTGTCGTGCTGGGATAACGTCACGCCTTAGGTGGTTGGGCATGAGGCCGCAGGCCGAGTGCGTCCAACGACTGAGGCGTGACGTTATCCCAAACGACACACACCCTGGAGGGCATTATTGCTATTATACAATGGCTCGTTGTTAAACAGAAAAAAAACTAATTTAAAGATGTTTTTGTGTGAAAAAATATTTTTGTTTTTTAAGAGAAGATGAAACAATCAAGCAAATGGTCAATGTGCTCAAGATGCTCAAGATGCTTATCTACAGGTTCACAGTGAGGCTGAGACTAGACCGTGATGTTGTACTGATTAACATCACACCCGTGATGTTGTACTGATTAACATCACGGGTCCAACTGACACCAATCAGAGTCCAGTTTTTTTCTTGCCATTGTATAATATAGTTTTTGCAGCATTCAGAAGAAAGTCAAAAATATTTTTTCTACTATAATGTCAGGACATTTGGTATTTTTCATGCTTTTTGCAGGACACAGCTGCCCAAATCAGGACAGTCCTGCAAAAATCAGGACAGTGGTAACACCCACCCCCGCAAAGGTTTGTATTTGTTTTCTGTTTTCTTTTCTTCGTGGTGGTTTGCTTTCTATCTCAGTGTAAGTTTCCCACTGAGTTTATGTCAACCAGTCCCTCCGTACATCAGGCACAAGTGAACTAAGGGAGCATGACTTCTGGATTTACAAAAATGAATCTGTAAGTGCTTGGCAAGTTCTGAGGGGGGAAATTCTACTGTATAAGCTTTGTATAGGAGTACTGCTGCATGTGGCTTTGTATGGAATGGCCGAGCACATGTGTCGCCAGTTTCTAAAGCGAGTGTGTGCCCAGCAGCCATTTCTGCTAGAATGTGGTAACAGTTATTGCAGAAATAACGGAACAATGTCAAAGTTGGCGTGTTGATTTTGTTACCATGGCAAGGATCAGGAAATGGTACTGCTGGTGGTGGCAGGGGATACGAGTTGTCTGTTCAGTATAGAAGTTCAGTGGCTGAGCAGGACAGTAAAAAAGTTGCAATCGATGTGCAGAACAATATCTTAAAGGTTTACTGTGGTCATTTGTGCCTGCTTTTCATACAGTGAGGTTGTGCTGAGATAATCTCACTGGTAAACATGGGCAGTGACCAACCAGATTCCAGCATTCTTTCTTGCTATTGTACAATTCACGTTATACAATGGCAAGAAAATGTGTAGTAACCTGACTGGCTGCTGACCCCTAGAGACAGTGATGTTATTGAACAATAACATCACTGCATCTAGAGCAGGCCAAAAGTTAACCTCAACACAGTGAAAGATCCCTCCCTGCTCAAATACATCCAAGCTGACATAGATGGTTTCAAACTCCCTGCTACACAGAAAAATACCGGAACAGACATTTGCACCATTCTAGTACCATAAGCATAGTACCACATACTTTTTAATCATGTAGCTCCTTCCTAAAAAGTCCACCAATACCTCATAATTGCGGCCATTGTAGCACATGTGTACACTACAGCCCATGCTCGTTCCTTGACTCTGAGGGTGCACATCCATGTTTTACACAGCATGAGAAATAAAAAAACTAAAATAAAAGAAATACAAAGTCGTATCTGCAATCGGCTTTTCTCACACACAGCAGAGCCCCTAGTAGCTGCATTCCGGAATGTGCAGGAGGTCTACTGCATTCGCCGATTGGCTCAACGTCCAGGCTTTCTAGTCAACAAAATAAATGACCCCACTTTAAAAGGCTTAATTTCTAACAGATTTAAAAAAAGTTTAAGTGGCAAGTTGACAAGCTAGAGCCACGATTTGCCACTGTGACTACACAGACGTGTGTGTGACGACAGAAAGAAACCTATAGGCAGGGAAACAGGAAGGAAGCATATGCTCACAGCACCATCTAGTGAGCAAAACAGAAATTGTGGATTTTTTTTTAAACATCTACTTCCACACAAGAAAAATGATCAAAAAAGACCCCAAAATATATCTTTTTCTTTTTTCCTGTATCATAAAAAAATGAGCCATTGAATAATAGCAATAAGGCACTCAAGGGATGTGTGTTATTGTGTAATAACGTCCCTCCTGGGGTGGTGGAAGCACTCGGCTTCGCCTCAGGAGTGATGTTACTACACAATAACACACACTCTGTCATGCCTTATTGCTTAATTGCCACATAGCAGTTTTGGTATATAGAATGTTGTGCAATTTTAGTGCTTTACATTAACATTTTATATCTCATAAATGAAATGTGCATAAGTATCCATTTGTCCATGGTTCCTTTAGGAGGCATTAAGAATATGAAGATTGTGACACATGAAGAATATAATATGGTTTGAATCCTACTACTGCATTGCATCTTTTGTATGTATGTTGATATGAATTTGAAATATGTTTAATATGTATGTAAGGGTCACTTTTGCTTTAAAGCTGGACATTGTTGATGACATTACTATGTGTTGTTGGTGTTCACTTTGCTATATGCTGATCTGATATTATCTGAAAGTGTAACTAAATAAAATACCTAGTTTTTACTTGCCATGCCCTCATGGTACATATTTTTACTGCTTAGTATTCTGTGGGATGACTTTTAGTACCCCTCTCTTAACAATGTGCCTGATCTTGCATGTATGCTAGCATTACATACTGATTTGATACTTCTAATGGTGTCACCTCCATCTGTCTTCTTTTAACATCCTTCTGATCCTTGTAAATTGATTCCAATCATCCTCATCCTCACTTACTTGTGCATGAAGGATAGGCTGCCTTTCCTAATTCTGATATCTGCCTCTATACTCTGTCCTTTAGATTAACTTATTCTTTACACATTAGCAGCAAATAAACTTGCCATCATCCCCCAACTCCTGAAATATACACATAAAATATGCCCTACAACATATCATATATTTCAAGACCCCACCTCTTGAATGTTTACCTGCTAACACTTTAATGTGTCTAAATTTATAATTAGTCTAGAAGGGTATCTAGCTTCAATCTAGCAGAGTATTTGGCTTCCTCCTGCAACTGACTCCATGGCAGAGTCTACCTCAAGGAGGCAGTGTAGTACTCTGGTTTAGGGCTCTGAGCTGCAAACCTGGAGACCTCAGTTTGAATCCCACAGCTCCCACATGCATTCTGTGTGTTCCTGAGCAAGTCACTTAAATTCCTTCTGCTCCCAGGTCACACCTGGAAACATGCTTTGGCTTAGTGTGCCTTTCCTGTTTAAACAATTCCCTGCTTCCATTTTCCTAGTCTCATTATCACAGATGAGCTCACTTCAGCTTACTACTGGGCTGCTTATTTAGGGCTCCTTTCTCTGTCCTGATTACTAAAACTAACAAGCATTTGTCAATGCCGAATGTTAGCTTGTGCGATTGCTGGTATTTGCACAATAAATTTTCAGCATGACCTTTTTGTTACCCCCATTATGCGCTACATAGGCAGAAACACGTTTTGGGCAGGATGTGAAAAATGACAGCTGTACTGCTCATAAGGAGGTGTGGTAAAATGGCAATGTTGAAAATCTGGAGTGGAAATATTGAAAATTCACAAACCTACGAGCGTACATGGGAACTGTGCAACGCACGCTCGTAAAACAGTCATTGTTAGGAATTTTTTCACCAAATTTTCAACATTGGCATTTTAAAACCTTTGCTAATGAACAGTGTCACTGTGATTTTCTTACTGTGTGCCATACATTGATTTTGCACACCGACTGCGCCATTGTGCACTAGATGGGCAGAAACACGATTTGGGCAGGATGTGAAAAATGACAGCTGTACTGCTCATAAGGAGGGGTGGTAAAATGGCAATGTTGAAAATCTGGAGTGAAAATATTGAACATTCGCAAACTTACAAGCGTGCGTAGGAACTGCACAATGCACGCTCGTAAAACAGTTATTTTTAGGAATTTGTTCACCAAATGTTCAACATAGCCATTTTAAGATCTCTGCTCATGAACAGTGACACTGTGATTTTCTTAATGTGTCCCATACACTGAATTTGCACAACGACTCTGCCATTGTGCGCTACATGGGTGGAGACACATTTTGGGCAAGATGTGAAAAATGACAGCTGTACTGCTCATGAGGAGGTGTGGTAAAATGGCAATGTTGAAAATCTGGAGTGAAAATATTGAAAATTCACAAACTTACGAGCATGCGTAGGAACTGTGCAACACAGACTCGTAAAACAGTCATTTTTAGGAATTTTTTCACCAAACTTTCAACACAGCCATTTTAAGACCTCTGCTCATGATCAATGTCACTGTGATTTTCTTAATATGTCCCATACATTGAGTTTCGCACACCGACTGCATCATTGTGCGCTACATGGGCCGAAACACGTTTTAGGCAGGATGAGAAAAATGACAGCTGTACTGCTCATGAGAAGGTGTGGTAAAATGCCAATGTTGAAAATCTGGAGTGGAAATATTTAAAATTTGCAAACCTACGAGCGTGCGTGGAAACTGTGCAATGCACACTCGTAAAAACAGTCATTTTTAGGAATTTTTTCACCAAATTTTCAACATTGCCATTTTAAAACCTCTGCTAATGAACAGTGTCATGGTGATTTTCTTAATGTGTCCCATACATTGATTTTGCACAGTGACTGCGTCATTGTGTGCTACATGGGTGGAAACACGCTTTGGGCAGGATGCAAAAATGACAGCTGTACAGCTCATAAGGAGGTGTGGTAAAATGGCAATGTTGAAAATCTGGGTGAAAGTATTGAAAATTCATGAACTTCGGACCTGCATAGGAACGCTACTTAATGCGGCTCGTAAAACAGTCATTTTAGGAATTTTTGCACCAAATTTTCAACATGGGGTTTTAGGACCTCTTCTCATGAATGATGTCACTGTCATGGTGTTATTTGGGCCCCAAAGCATGATTTCCCGCAGTGACTGCACCAGTGGCTGTGAAATCACCTTGAGACCAGAATAACGCCATGACAGTGATATCTTTCATGAGAAGGGTCCCAAAAACCTATGTTGAAAATTTGGTGCAAAAATTCCAAAAAAAATGCCTGAGATAATGCCAATAAGTTGAAAACTCCCTATCTAGCCCATTATACAGCTTACCGGCATTTCCTTCAGTTTGCGGTCGGCTTTGAAGAGTGCAGGCGTGTTCCGATCCAGCGATGATCATCATGCCGAGCTCGGAGGAGGTAAGTATGGGGTGGGGGAGGGTGGGGAGGTGGGGTGCGCAGTGGGTGGGTGCAGGTTGGGGAGGGAGGCTGGGAGACTACGTGGGACCATTTTGCTTTTCAGGGTGAAAAAAAGGCGACGTGGGACATTTGTCATGCTGGGGTGGGCTCCCAGCATGGCACCAAAAGCTTTGGGGCATTTGGGGGACGTGGAGCTGACGGGGATTGGGCACCCCGGCCAGCAGACAATGCGGGCGTTTGCCCTGCTGGGTGGGCTCCCCAGCGTGGCACCAAAGCTTTGGGGGGGCCTTTAGGGGGACGTGGAGCTGACGGGGGATTGGGCACCCCTGTTGGCAGATGATGCAGGATGTTTGCCACGCTGGGGTGGGCTCCCAGCGTGGCACCAAAGCTTTGGGGGGGGTGAGGCCTACCAGCGCTGTGTATGACAGCAGTGTTTTCCTTTGAAGAGAAGACCACCGCTGTCATACACAGCTCCCACACCCATTGGTGCAGGACCACCACGCCTGCTCAATGGAGCAGTGGATTGAACAGGAGAGGCACACCTCCAAAGTGTGCTACTCTCCCAAAACGTTCCTTGTGCATGCTCGCAAGCGAACGTAAAAATGACACAGTGCCCCACGTCTTGTGTCAGTGTGACTCCAAGTAATTTATTTTTCACTGTCTTGCACTTCATTCATTATTCCTCAGTGAAAACAGCTTTAATAACTTGAAAGAATTACCTCCTTTTATAAATCATTATGTGAATTAACTCAATCAGCATTCAAAGCTACTGTACCTCTTATCCTTTATACAGTGTGCTTTTGTGCGAGAGCATTTAGAGGGAGTGCTCTACTTCAGCACTAGGGGGAGGAAAGCATAGTCAAATGAAACAAAAAGATGAACAATTTGCTATAAATCACTCAAGCTAAACTTGAGAGATTTATAATGTTAATAGAGGTAACGTTTATGGTATGAGAGACTCTGTTTGTGAGGGTTAGGCACATAAAACCACTAAGCTTCACTTTGTGGTCCTCTTGCCTAAACTTCATTCTCAGAATGTGTTATACCATAAGAGACACTGCTCAGAGGCCATTTTAACTTGTAACACAGACTGGTACCCCAGCTCACAGTCTCCTGAAAGACTGTCCCCAGGTCCTTTTGTTCCCATCAGATTCCATTTTATTACGACAGACTTAGAGAAAGAGGTGCTCTGTATTCTCTGTATTAAATACACAAAATAATGCATATGTACAATTAATCTGCACTCAGCACTCCAAACTCAGCAATGTACTTCAGTTATGTTACTGTAGTACAATGCAAAACTGAATTGCAATTCTTAGGCAACAGTTTTGCCTGGTTATCTACTTGACCGTGTAACACTTACGCAATTTGGTAAAAATAAATGCTAAAATAACTCATTAAGCAAACATTTTAATGTGAACTATACAACAATATGCAAAGTAGCATCTGATTAATCTGTTTTGTATACTAACAGCACTTTTCTATGATTCAACCCTATAGGCTTGCATATAACCATATCACAGACAGTTTCATGGAGGATTTTTGTTCTGCTCTGTGTACACAGCATTCACTGAAAAAGCTATACCTGCATGGGAATTATTTAACCGACAATTCTGTTAGCAACCTCATCAACCTAGCTGAAAACTGTGAAGGCTTAGAACATATTAGGTGAGTATTTGCCATGTACTGTGTGTAATTCCCTATTAATATTAGCAATAAAGTCCATAGGGTTATTTTCAAAAGGTCCTATCCAAAATCCACTGATGCAGACTATATTTTCAAGGGCAGATACCAATCAGCAATGTAAGTCTATCTATTAGAATGGTACTGACCAACTTTTCATGAGGGACTATACTCCAAGTGTAATATAATAACTCCACTAAGGGCAACATCAAACAACATACATTGGTGAAGAATCTTTTTTTTAAGCTATATTGATATTTTTTGTCCTCTAGTCAGTCTATCTGCTCATTATTTTCTCTTTATATTTGTTTTTGTCTGCTTTTTTTCTTACGTTCTTTGTGCTCCTTTAATTTCTGCATATTTTTGTAATTTTTGCATGTTCATTAATATTCTTAGCTCAGTCCCATCCTTGTTTGTAAGTTGAAGTAGATATGAAGCACTGTTATGAAACACTGGCAGACATTGCCCAGCTACACAAGAGTATTAAAAAGGGGGACCTAGGGAACCTCCGACCAATCAATCCAACTTCCATTGTGGGGAAGCTCCTTGAGACTATAACCAAGGAACAGCTGGTTGACTTCCTGGAGTCCAGCATCTCCAGGACAGCAAACAACATGAATGGAAGGTCCTGTCATATGAACCTCATAGAATTTACCAAGGTTGTTTCTCAGGTGTTGGACAAGGGTCAAGCACTGGATGTCCTGTACCTGGACATCAAAAAGGCCTTTGACTCAGTCCTCCAAAAAAGGCAAATGAATTAGAGTTCTTACACTTTGTTGTAGTGAGCCTCCCCCAAGCCATCAAAAATATTTTAAGCCTCCCTCAAATTTGGAAATAATCTTGGAGCACCCCATGAAAAAATATAATGCAGAAACTGTGACACTGCACTACATCCTGGTGGGCTTCACTGTATTTTGCATAGTACACCAGCAATAAAGTGAGACTAATAAAGTTGACTTGAGTATATTCTCTTTTTATTCAGCTTAATTCTCTCCCAACTCCATACCCTAGGTCATCCTTGTCACTCCACTTTTCTGACTCCAGGACTCTTGTTACTTTGTCTGTTTCTCCTCAGTCTGAACAACCTATAGCTACCTTCTTCTCCCTTCCCCCTTACCCCGTTACTAAGCAACTTCCTGTACCCCTACCCTAAATCACATCTGAAAATGAGCATTGTCTCAGTGTGCCTTTCCCAGTCACTAATTTACATATAAATACCTACTGTAGAAACAAGCCTGAACTCGGTGTGCTTTTCTCAGTCACCAATTTACATATAACCTACTGCAGAAACAAGTCTTGACTCAGTGTGTTTTTGCTACTTACCAATTTACATGTACATACATACCCAGAAACAAGATTTGGCTCAGTGGAACATTCCTGATCACCAACTTGTCTAGAAGTAAAGAAAGTCACCTGCCATTATCCATATTTAGTTTGCTTCATCCTTTCACACAAAATATCCAAAACTTTATATTGTACATTCTCAGACTTGACATGCCTCTCCAGGAACAGTTTGGGGCCTCCCTTGGGATGCTGGCCTCACTATTTGAGAGGATTGGAAAGTGAGGGAGAAAGTTACTAGGTTGGCAGAGAACTGACTAGTGGGGGAACTTAAAGGGTAGTACTAAATGGTACATAATCTGAAGTCAGAGGCTAACTAGAGGGATTCCACAGGGGTTAGTAATGGCTCCAATGTTCTTTAATGTGTTTATTTGTTGTATTGGAAAGGCGATCCTGGGAAAGATGCATCCCTCTGAGAATAACACTTAAGGTAATGTATGTTGCAGGGTCAATAGTAAGGAGGGTGAAAAGGAATTGAAACAGGATCTGGAGAAATTAGAAATATGGTTCAATATTTGTCAACTGAAATTTAATGCTGGGGTTTGTGGGTAGGACCTTTCAAGTAAGAAGTGATTCTGCCCATTTACAGATCTTTGCTGAGGCCACAATTGGAATACTGTGCACAATTCTGTTATTCTCACCTTAAAAAGGACATGGTTCTCCTGCAATCAGTCCAATGAAAGATGACCAAATGATAATTGGCCAAAAGTGAAGGACCTGTTAGGAAAGATTGGTAGACCTTAACATGTACTCCTTGGGGACCAGCAGTGAGAGGGAGGGCATGATCAAAGAAGCAGTGCAATGAAAAATGTTTTTCCAATAAATCAAGTATCAGCTACAGTTAAGAAAAATGGTATCATACCTGTCATATGTACTTGCCTAGCTACCACCTATGCTGTGCATCAAGAGCCTATTTTTTTTCCCAGTGCTAACCCTCACCAAGTCTACAATGCTACTTCAATGCAAAATGCAGCAGCCATTTTTTTCTTGAGAAAAAAATGATTAAAATATTTATAAAATACTTAAATATTGGTGGAATTAGACAAGTGTACCACCAAATAAAACTGGACAATACCGGGAATGTTTTATATTGAAAAAAGATATGGTAATTTTATTTTTTTGCCCAATTTCATTGCACTGCTACTTTAAAACCTTAACATATCTGAGGAAATAAATGTTGTGGACAGCTAGCAACTGTTTAAGCATACCATTAACTAGTGGTCCATTTCAAGGAGCCATAACTATAAACTGTCATGGGAAATTTAGAAGAGCTATGAGGAAATACTTTTTCATGGAAATGGTGGTGGAGAAGTGGAACCATCTACCAGATGAACACATCAATGTCTAGTCAGTTGCAAGTTTCAAGAGAGGGTGGGATAGACACATGGGATTGGTGAAATTGATGAAGTGAATGAGAAAATAGAGGCAACAGGACAGATCAAGTGGGACTACAAAATGGGAGCCCTGCATAAGACTTGCCATCGCTAGGCTAGTGGTGACATGGGAAGGAACTAGGTACATTAGATGGACTGTGAGTCTTTTTCTGGTAATGAATGTCGCGATTTCTAGGACTCATTGCTAATGCTGAAAAATACTACTTTCTCCAGGATCAATCATCAGTCTTTTTCTGCCCAACAATTTCTCAGTTTCTGTGCTAATGTTAAAATATGTTACTTTCCACAGGTGCAAGGAGTGCAAAATGGACTAGTAGCTTACTCAGCATCAGAAAACAAAGGCAAAACAGAGCACACCTCACCAATGTGGTGCTGTCAGTATATGGTAGACTCAAAAAAATAAAAAAAGCAAAAACTGGTACACACACCAGAACACAGAATTAAATCCATTTATTGCAGTGACTATACCAAATCATATGCAGATAGCCTCCCCCTCAAAAATCCCTGCATACAGGACTTCTTCAGTGGGTGAAGACATGTTCATATGTGCATCGTAATAGTGCACTGCCATGGATATTAATTAATTAGTACACAAAGAACATGTGGAAGAGTGTAATCCATACAATAGTGCAACAAGTCAATAAATTACATAAATAAATACAAAATGCTTTTACAAAACACTTTCCTTACAAGCATTACTTTATTCACATGTTCATAATTTGATAACAAGAGAAATTGGTTCTTTATCATTCATTAGTGCAAAACACTGCAATTTGAAAACATTTATTAAAAGAAGTCTCTTTCTATCTTGTGGATCATACTGAATTCCCTAATAGTCTATCTGGTGTTTTCTTTTCTGGGGAGGTGATTGCTTGGTTTAGGGACTTCTTGTCTCATGGAAGTCAAAAAACAATTGTAAATGGGGTTTATTCAGAACAGGTACAGATACGGTGTGGAGTTCCGCAGGGCTCCATATTTGGACCATTTCAATTTTCTGTTTTTGTTAATTTTTTGTCAACTATTTATTCTAAAACATAATTAATTCTTTACACAGGTGATATGGTATTATTCTGTTTAGGTGTCAATTTATTAGCTTTCAAGGAGTACTTGCAAACAGATTTTACTCTACTGCATTATTGGCTTGATTATATAAACTGGTAATGAATTCTGTTAAGACTAAAACTATGGTTTTTACCACTCACAAGAAACCCCCTGTTTCTGAATTTAATATTCTTGATAAAGATGGTTTATTAACTGAGTATGTTAAAGAGTTCAAATATCTGGGGATAATATTGGATCCTTATTTTTCATTTGAAGCCCATACTGTGGACTTAATTAACAATCTTCATAAAAGATTGGGCCTTCTTTTTCGGATAAGAAAATATCTTACTGTAGAGACCAGAACACTGCTTACCCATAGTCTTTTTTCCTCTGTTATTGACTATGGGTTGATAGTTTATTGCTATACTTCAGGAAGATTGTTAAACAAACTCCAGGCAACCTATCATTCAGCTATACGTTTTACAACTGAACAGTTGAGCACAACTCACCATTGTTTACTATACAATTCATTCAAGTGTCTCTCAGTTATTGAGAGATTTAATACTAAGTCCCTTACTTTTTTACATAAACTTAAGTTGGGGCTTCTTCCTAACAGCATCTCAAGTCTGTTTCCAGTTATTCCCATGATATCAAATACTTGCCTTCAAAGTAAACACTCTTTTCAGATTCCAATTTTTCATACTGTATTTGCCCCAAAGTCTGTGGCTTTTATAGTTCTAAAGCTTTACAGTGACTTACCCTATAATGTTGTAAGTTGTAAAAAAAATTCTACATTTAAGACAGCACTCTGAAAAAATGTGTTTGTAACCTCTGTTTGTAGGCTTTTTACTTAGTTTCAATGAAGATGTAATTGTTTCATATTGTCCTGGTTAAGTCTTTAATATTTAAATGTGTTTGTATTTTGTAATGTCTTTATATGTATAATGTATGGAAACTGGACATCTGTGAAAATGGGCATTGCCCACAGAACTTTTCAGTATAAAATAAAATGAAATGGAATGAAATGAAAAGAAAGTCTCAATGTTTCAGAACAGATTTTAATTGCCCCTCCCCATTTCCTGTGCTATTTCCTTTTGCATGTTCTGTTTGTTTGGGATCTGTGCAATTATAAGTGAGTCTCTGTAGGCGGTTGCACTTTGAATCTCAGCCCAATATACAATCTAAACAGAAAAAAAGAGTAAAACATTCAAAATTTGTTTTGAAACATTGGAACTGTTTCTTTTAATTAATTTCTTCAGGTAAAATCTACAAGGATGACTTTCACACTGTTTGTATTTGCCGTTTTGGCCTGTCCCTCAACCTCAGGGCCTGCAAGATCTGCAATGGATTCAACCAGGCCACAGAAAGATATATAAAGAAGGCACTAGAAACCTTCATCATCATGAAGACCATGGACACTTATGCCATGGATGCAGCTCAGAGCTGTCTTCTCCCTCTCATTTGACCACTTCTGGGAAGGGAACTAACTGACATTCATCAATGATGTTGCTGCCTCAGTCATCCAGGACTAAGGACAAAGATGTGGACTAGCCATTGTCCAAGTCCTGCTCTTCCAGCCATCACCACAAGCTTAAGGGTAAAACTCTGTCTTTGCCAGTATGGTCAAATTGTTCATTGAAGGATAATAAGTAATTGTCCACTCAAGTGGTATCAACCACAACCCCCCCAATGCCATTGATGAGACACTAAGGCCAGGGTCTGACATTGGTGCTGCCATATCTGCTATGGATGACATGCACCCCTCATCTTTGGGTTATGCCTCTTCTAGGTGATTGCCTCTTGCCCTTTACAGGGTGCCATCAACTCCCAGGTTATAGTGGTATTATTCTCTAAACTATTTGGATGCCTGTTACCATTGCTCCCACCAATGATAATGGCTATCCCATTGACTGGGCCTCCTCTGACAACACCATTGGTGCTTATGGGATCAAGAAGCACATGTTTCATTCCTCCCTCACAGCAGCCACCTCCATGCTCTGTCAGTTGCTGCTATCATAATTCCAGATTATGATAAGGTAGAATGCAATCCTGATCTCCTTAATATGGAAAAGCTTTTGGAGGATGATGAGAGGAATAATGATATCTGTGAGGGGTTTGCCTTCCAGCTCTCCTCCTGCAGTGAGGACTCTGTGGGATGTACCACCAGATCTCTTCCTGAGGATCCCTCTTTTCAGGCTTTACTCAGGCAAATCCAGAATGTCATTGGATTTGAAGATGAGAAATCCATTATTAAAAATGTAATGTAGTTTTTGGAGGTTCCCGCTACATCTCTATTGTGGTTCCATGGAGTTGGTATAGAACAGTGATTAAGGGCACTGAGCTGCAAATCTTGAAACCTGGGTGTGAATCTCATCAGCCCCCACTTGCTTACTGTGTAACCCAGAGCAAGTCACTTAACTTCCTTGTGCTCATAGGTTGCACCTGGGAACACGTTATGGCTTAGTGTGCCTTTCCTGGTTAAAATACCTGCCCCCCTTCCTCCAATACATCCTGCCTTACAGGATGCTACCGTTGCTGCTTGGCATAGGCCTAATACTTTGCCTGCAGTGCCTAGCAATGCTGATAAATAGTATCCTGCTCCAGATGATAATTCATGTTATGCTTTCCAGCCTGAAACAGATTCTGTGGTTATATTGGCTGCTCATGATCATTATAGAGCCCCTTGACATGTGAGCACTTGGCCTCTAGACAAAGAATCCAGTAGGCTGGATGTTATAGGCAAGTGAACTTATGACTACTAGGCATATGTGATTAAATATTGGAATAGCCCATAGAAATCTGCTATGTCTACCATTCAGGAGCTACCTAATGGTCCTGCCAGGACTGTCTTGCTTAAAGCCACCTCAGCTGGTGTGGATAAGACATCTGTTACCCTTCGCATATGATGTTTCTGCTGCTTCTGCCAGGACTGCTGCCACTGATATATGCCATTGGAGAGATTCCTGGCTTAGTCTACCTGGATTTGCTACTGATGTAGAGCATACTGTGCTGAGGTTCCCTTTTAGATGCTCAAGGTTGTTTGGGAGTGATGTTGAAAGTGCTCTATTTGAACTTCAGCCTCCAAAATGATATTAACATTAAGGTCACTCAAATCCCTGACCCCAGAACCCACCAGTGGGCATGGTAGGGTCTCATTCAGCAGGTCTGCTGCCCATAGTTGACATACCTCCCATCAGCAGCCCCATACACACAATGATGGTGGTTGTCCCCTCTCAGGTTCCCTCCCCCATAACCATAAAAAGACTCCCAAGGGTATTGGTCAAAGAAGCATTCCCCTGCTGTGGTACCTTATAACTCCCCTCCTTCCCCATCCCCATCATTGCTGCCTCCAGTGGTCCAAGTGGAAGACTGATCTACCTTTATCTGTCACAGTGAAGAGAGATCACATCCAGTGAGTGGTTCTTGGAAATTGTGGAAAAGGGGTATGTTCTGAGGTAACCCATGAGGTGGGTACATGAGGAAGGGCACCATCCATAATGGCGACTCCTTCCCGGCTCAGTCCACTCATGGCAATGGGAAGGTAGGGTGACCGGATGGGGCTGTGGGCAAACTGGGTGACAGGATGTCACTATGCGTATGCGCAGAAGGGGGAGTGGGAGTGAGCATGGCAAGCATGGGCTGGAGAGGCTGTAGGGGATGGCACTGTGGTTGCTGGCAGAGCTGCGTCGTGGTGTCAGGGATTGGCTAATGGTTGCAGTAGAGGAGGTACCAGATTCGGGTCCAGGTACTGGTGCGATTCTATTGTGCCCGGTGAGAACCTTTGTTTTTTTTTACTGTTTTCACCCCCCCGACATGCACCCCTCCTGGAGTTGATAATCCTTAGTTGGGGAGTGCGGGAAGGCGAAACCAGTGCTATTGTCCTGGTGCTCCGGGGTTGTCAGAGTGCCGAAAATGTTTTTGGCATTCTGACTGTGTGATAACAGTGATTGCCTTTAGGCATTCGCTGTTATCACATAAACACATGTTCTGAAGTTGCTATCTACCCCTCCAGTTCATCTTCTGCATCCTTGTCATTATCCTTGGGGCCACTTACGCCTTTTGCTAGAGGAGTTTAATTGCTTATAAACAAGCAGGCTATCACACAAGTGCCTCCACAAGAGACACAAAAGGTTCTATTCCAGATACTTCCTAGCTGCAAAACAGACAGGAGATCTGCACCATCTACTGGAACTGAGACACCTAAACATGTCCATTGAATGCAAACATTTTTAAGTAGTATCTCTTCAGAATCTCATCCCCTTGCTGCAAACGGTGACTGGCTTTGTAACCTGGACATTGAGGAGGCATATCTTCATATCAAGATTCACACATGCCTCAAGCGGTACCTCTGCTTCATTCTGGAGGGCTGTTACTACTAGTTTTGAGTCTTGCCTTTTGATTTATCCTCAGCACCATGGGTATTTATTAAATACTTAGTAGTTGTTGCGACAGCCCTTTAAAAGGAAGGGCTTTATGTCTTCCTGTATATGAATGATTGACTCCTGAAGGCTCTGTCCAGGGAAGTGATAATGTGAATACTGTGACAGTGCTTCCATCCCATTCCCTGGCTTTCAGGCAGATCCCTAAAATGGATGACTTGGGGTCTTGCTGGAGTGCCTATCTCAAAGACTGTCAGACGTATGGGCCATGGGCTGTGACTGATTTATGTATAAATGTCCTGGAGATGCAGACTGTTCTACTTGGTCATCAGGCTTTCCAGGAGCACCTCAGCCTAGGTCCCTTGCTGTCTCAGACTGATAATGTCAGTGTCATGCACTACACAAACTTAGCAAGGGGGCACACATGTTTACCTCTTGTGCAGGGAACTGATAAAAGTGTAGTACTGGGTGTTGTCTCACAGGCTTCAGCTATCAGCCATGTTTCTCCCAGATGTCCAAAATATCTTGGCAGACATTCTGTGCAAGTCTCAGTCCCTGGTGCATGAATGGGAACTGCTGAGATCAGTGGTAAATGACTCCTTCACACGAAGGGATCATCCATAGCAGTGTGTCATTGTTACAGCAACTGAATTACATCATACAAACATATGAAACTGCCAGCAGAAACAGACCACCCGGTCTATCAATGTCTGCCCAAGGGCACAGCTAGCCCCTAGATTGCAGTTTTCCCAACCCCCTCCCTATCTGTCATTCCCATGATGGCCTCAGCTCCTTCCATCAAGATCATCCCTTGTGCCCTGTCCCACGTGCTCTTAAAACTTCCTACTATCTTACATGATACCACCCATACTGCAACAGCATTTCATTTAGACACCACCCTCTTTGTGAAGTAGTGCCTCCTCATATCCCTCCTAAATCTTCCATCCTCCAGTCTTAGTCCATGCCCCCTTGTGTCCCTACCCTTCCTCAGTTTAAACAACCCTTTAGTGCTTGCTTTGTTTATCCCCATCAAATACTTTAATATTTCAATCATATCCCCCCACCCTTCTCTCCTCCGACTTGTACACATTCAGCTCATTTAGTCTGTCCTCATAGGACTTCCCTCCATCCCCTGTAACATTTTTGTTGCCCTCCGTTGCACACCTTCCAGTAAGTTAATATCCCTTTTCAGATATGGCTGCCAGTACTGCACACAGTACTCTATGTGCAGCCTGACCAAAGATCTGTATAGGGACAGGATCACCTCCCTATGCCTGGATGAGAAACCCCTTGTGATACAACCCAGCATCCTGTTCACCTTAGCTGCTCTATTCTTGCATTGGGCAGAGCTGTTCATGCTACCTGTTACTAGCACCCCTAGGTCCTTCTCTTCTTCAGTTATCCCCAGCCTCACCCCTCCCAACCAGTAGTCCCTTCTTGAGTTCTTTGACCCAAAGTGCATAACCCTGGACTTTTTCACATTCATTCCCAGCTGCCACAATTTCAACCATTCCTCCAGTTGGTAGGTCCCCTTGTAGTTGTTTCCATCCATCCTCTTCATCCATCACTAACCCCCTTTTGGTATCATCTTCAAACAGACTACCCCTGCTCCCTACTCCATGTGCAATATCTGAGATAAAGAGCCAAAATAGCACTGGACCCAGCACCGAGTCCTGCGGCACACCATTCGTCATCAATCTAAGTGTCAAGAGCTCCCCTACCCACTACCACTCACTGCAGCCACTTCCTTATCCAGTTTGTCAGATTTGTACCCACCCCCACAGCAGTCAATATCCTCCCAGCCTCCTGTGAGGCAGTAAATTAAAGGCCTTGCTGAAGTCCAAGTACAGGACATCTACAGTATGACCCTTATCCAGCTCTCTTGTTACCCGATCATAATGTTCTATTAGATTGGTCTGACAAAACCTCCCCCAGTCAATCCCATGCTGCTGCCCATCATAGAGGCCATTACCCTCCAGAAACAGCATCATCCTCTCCTTCCATATCATCTCCATAAGTTTATGCACTATAGAAGTGAGTTTGACAGGCTGATAATTTCCTGGCTCGTCCCTAGGGCCACTCTTGTGTATGGGCACCACATGGGCCACCCTCCAGTCCTGAGGCACCCATCCCGTGTCCAGAGAGGTGCTGAACAGGTCTGCCAGTGGTATCAAATCAATTAGAGTGAAACAAGTGCAGTGAACACATTCTCTATGAGGTGTACAGCATGCTACGCCAGTAGGTGTACTAGATCGGGCTGTGCTATGCCAGCAGGTGTGGTACATTGACTCATCAACTGCTGGGTTTTCCCATGGATTAGTAGGGTGTCATTGAAATCATGGTGTGAGGGTTGGCTGTTGGTGTTTGTGGGTGGACTGGAGACTGGGTCAGTGCTACGCCACTGGAGTTTGTTAAAAAGAGCATAGAAGCACCAATCTTGTGTTTTGTCTGTTACTCCATGGTACTGTATGTGCACCATGGATATATTTGATATATTAAGTTCCAAAGGGCGTGGGGGAAGAGCCCCGTGCATATGTACATGTTTACTAGTGTTCTACTGGGTTTTGCTGTCAGTGTTGTGGTTGTCGGTGATATTAGGTGGTGGTGTAGTTGGTATCAGCGTAGGTTTGTCAATGTAAGTGCTGTCACTGTATTTTTTGTCAAACCGACATTGAGGAACCATGGAGAGTTGGACCTTTTTGCATTCCCACACAATGCAAAACTACCATGTTTCTGCTTGCTTACTGCAGGGCATGGAGTTTTTTTGGTCAACACATTGTCCCTCTTTTAGAAAGAGAGGTTCCTTTATGTCTTTCCTCTGATCCCTCTCATTCAGAGGGTACTGATCAAGCTGTGGGCAGAGGAAACCACTTTAACACTGATTACTCCCTTCTGGCCTTGTCAGATTTGGTTCCCACTTCTGCATCATCTGGAAGTGGGGAATCCTGTTCAGTTCCCCCTTTGCCAGGGTCAGCTGTCACAGGAAAAAGTATTCCTGATTCATCCAGACTTCTAGTCCCTGCATCTTCATGCCTGGCTCCTAATGATGTAGCCATTGCCCATTTTGGGGTTCCCCCATCATCGAGGGGCAGATCAAGAAGCACAGAAAAACCAGGAGCAGTCGTAAAATTTGCAAGTAGTGTTCTATAATTTTCATTATACCGTGGGCATAAGTGAACAGCCAATAAAAAATGGTCAGACTTGCAGTTTACCACCGATGTAAATCCTCTGATAATCACTGGTTGTTGATGAGCAAATGGTGGTCATCTAAATCCTAATCATCTGCAGCCCAGGAATAAATACAATAAAGGTAAAAAACATAGCAATCTCTTTAATATTTGTATTTTATTAAAGTTAAAAAAATGAACTTTGGTATAATTACAACAAGCCACTCGGAGGATGTGGGTTATCGGGGGATTTACCATGGCTGGTGAGGATTTACCCACGTGGCTGCACCTCACGGGCAAACCACTCCAGCCATGGTAAATCCCCTGATAACCCACACCCCCTCATAACTTATTGCTTAAATAACATTAAAATAAAAATATATAAATTGTTCATTATATTAGGAATATACAGTGGAGAGCTGTCAGATAAATGATTTATCTACACAAGTGCTGTTTGACCTCGGGTAACCTCACAAGTGGCGTATGCCACGAGTGAGGTGTACAATATCAAACAGAACAAGTGTAGGTAAATCATTATCTGACAACTTCTAAATATATATTTCATTATCTAATGGAATGCTTTCTGTCAGTATAGGGTCATTTTGCTTTTGATTGCTTATCTTTTTTTTGCATACGTTTGTCAAAAAAGTTAGCAAAACAATTGCATTTTATGTTCTTTTTTGCTAATTATAAAAATATCTACAAGGTGTCTTTAAATGAAAAACCTTTCATTGTGTAGATAATTTTGTGCTGAACAACTTTCATGCTCACAGTACCATGCTGTCTTTTTTTCATTTTAAAGTTATTCACTTTTGAATCTGGCTAGTACTGCTACTGAGGCCGAACATTGTAAATGAGTTCTGGAGTGATTGTGACATAGCTACTATATAGATACATTTTATTTATTCAGTGGCTGTGAAGGTAAATGGATTTATTCAATGAGTTCTGAACCCACTCACATTGCGTAAAACTATTTACAAAGGCAGTGCAGAGAAAACAAAGTCCTTTGTCTGAGGGTATCTCTAATTTTAAGTTTCAGTCTCTCCCCAGCAAAAGATTGTTGCTCTTTTTATAAGCCTTTGCCTCGTAATAAACTGCTACATCCTGAGCTCATTAACAGACAGCTTGTTTTTCTCAAAATGCATTAGAACTTTGTCAGTTTTTGTCCTTGCAGGTGCAACAAAATAGTACATGGTGACCCATAACTGACCTCTTGTTGACAGCTCTGCAAAGAGCTTGAAAACAAGCCTGACAGTCACTCAAACTGCATCTCAGGTTAGCCACCTAAATTTCAAATACTTTAGCTTATTGCAGTCATTTCAACAGTAAAACTACAGTATATACTGTTTCAAACAAAGGGATCCCAGTTTTCACATAAAGATTCACATATATTTTTATAACTGCAGATATGCAAGGGGGAAGAAAAGACAAAAACAGCAAGTGAAGGCAGAGAGATAGCGAGAGCTGAAGAATCGTCAGACCATCAGAGTGACCAGATTCTAGGTCTTACAAGAACAATTGGTTGCACAACCAGAGAGACATGAGAGAGAGAAAAAGAAGGGCTAAAACAGTTCCTTGCATTTAATTCTGCATAAAAAATGGGACAGGGCCTTATGCCACCCTGTCACCTCCCTCCCCCAAGTGGAAGATGTCTTGCTTGCAGCTAGAAAGCCTTCCATGAGACACTCCTACTATTTGAAATGTAAGCGCTTCTCCATATATTGTGCTTCCCTTTCAGTGGAGACATTTGTGTTCTGTGAGTACAGTACTGGACAACCTTCTGTCTCTGTCTTACTCCAGTCTCCAGTTCTCATTCAGTAAGGTGTATCTGACTGCCATTTTGGCTTTCCATTCTCCTATTGATGGCAGTATGGTGGCACAACTAGAGTTGTGTTATAGGTTTTTAAAGTTTATTATAAAATGGCTATTAAAAATCCTGAAATCTGATTCGCTGAGGAGCTTGGAACCCAGTGCTGATATTCCAACTCAACCACTGGATAAAGATCCAGCAGTCTCTTCGCAATAAAATCAATACTGCCATACATCCATGACCACCATCACAAACTATCAGTCACCTTTACTCACTAAAAACCTTTAGCTAGGCCATGCAAATAAAACTGCATTAAATGTAAAAAGATAATTATTAAATGTTTAAGCCCTTACTAAATCTCACTCTCCCTTCACTCCAGGCTCCTTCAAGCCCTGATTGGGCTAGAATCCTACTTCCAACTGCTCCTGCAGTTCTCTCAAGTTTCCAACAGGACAGGACAGGAGTGTTTCTTGAGTGCCAAGCCGGAGGACTTTGACTTTCCTGGCACCCTTTTTTAAGCCTACCCATTGGTGCTTGATACTCTGGCCATATTTCTGATTGGCTCTGTCTAACTTTCTACCTGACTGCTCTGAAATGTGTAACTGTTGACTCTGAAATCTGTTTTAGTAATGTTTAAAAGTATTATCTAGGTACAGTTTTAACTTTCTACTGTTTACCAAAACCTTCTCTCTCTCTGTCTCCACTATTTTTTCTCTCCCTCTCTTTGTGACCCCACCTTGTTCTTTTGCCTGTAACCCTTCCCTCGATTAAGCCCTTACTAAATCTCATCCTCCCTTCTCGCCAGGCTCCTTTAAGTTCTGATTGGGCTGGAATCCTACATCAAACCACTCCTACGGATTCAATTCAATATGCCTGCCTGCTCCACTCTGGAGCCAGCTGCACCACTATAGGTACAGACAGGAGTGCTTGCTAAGCTCCAAGACGGAAAACCACTGGTGCTTATAGCCAGCTCCCCACTCATCCCCCTCACCCCACCCTAGCTGAACACTCTTTTATGGTTGCCCTTGGTCATATGACTAAGTGTAGAGTTTTCCATTTGCTCTCTATACTCACTGCACACTAGGGGCTTTCACTGTTGTATTCAAATTAGTAATAGCCACTCCTCTTCCCTGTTTAGAACCCTAGTTATCTTTCTCCTTGTCATTTTTCTCCTACTTAAATCTTTCTATTCAGCTCCTTTGTCAGGCCTAATACCAAGTAGTCCCCAGCTTTATTTTCCCCACTCGTCCATTCTTGCTTACCCCCTTTACCCATAATTATAGGTCTTCTTACAGCATTTACTATCACTTAACTACCCATGGCTCCCCAATTCTCAACCTTGCTGGCTACCAGCCTAACATTTTGTTTTCTGTTGTGGCTCCCTCTGCCCCCTTGCTCTCAGTCCTTTGAATCCTTTCCATCCAATCTTTCAGATTTTACCATTCCCAACCTGCTTAGTATGCCTTACAGACATTATGATCTCACCCCCTATTAGTCCCTAGATGTTTCATCTGCCTTGCAACTTATACCTTTAAAATGCCTCTGCTACTATGTATTTCTACGACCTCCTTTTCTTCATTGTATGCTCTGATACCTTCTCCTCGCTGTGCATTGATGCGCTGGTGATGTCAAATAAACCCCAGCCCCTCTGCCCTTATTATTCTTACACTGATGCATCCTGAAATGACATGAAGGATCTGCATGTTCTAACCTTAATATCAGGACCTCCTTTGCAACCTAGCTGAATTTGAGGACATGGGTAGCTCTCATCACCCTGAAATTATCTTGCCTGTCTGAGACCTGGCTCAAACCTTCCATACCAGATTCTGTCTGTTTCCTACTCAAACTATAACTTAATTGATGTGACTAGATGCACCTCTAAGCAGGGGAGGTGCATTCTATATTCTATAAAGCTCATCTCAACCTCTCCATCCTTCCTAACATTCCTGTCTTCCTGTATGAATCCTTCTGCTACCCTCCTCCTAGGGCACTAAAAACTACATGTAATCTGTGCTTACAGCCCACTACAATGTGCTAAATCTGGTCTTGAAGATCTCCTCGACCAAACTGCCCTGACTGTAGGATGCCAATGAAGTACTCATTCTTGGAGACCTGAACCTAAACTGGATGGGTAAAGCTCACAATACTCTCCTCTCCTCTCCTTAGTGCAAGCACACAACCTGCACCAATTCATAACTGACCCCACTAGGTTTACATCTTTCAAATCCTGTACCCTGATCAACTGGATCCTGACAAATTGTATCAACAGATATTCAGCCACTGGTACTCTAGCTGGTGCTGTAAGTGACCACTCCCTTATATTTTGTATCTGGAGTCCCATATCAGTTCCATCTCCACCACCTCAATACATTACCTTTCAGAATGTTGCCAGTCTTGATGAGGTCACGTTCCTACACAATGTCTCATTAGTAGACTGGTTCTGCGTATACCTAGCATGAGATGCTCAGACTGCTCTTTACTACTTCCTTACCCAATTTGGGGATCTGCAGGACAGGCACATCCCTTTAAACATGTGCCACATTAGGGTCATGTGAACCAGGTGGCTCCATAAAGACCTATTTGCTTTTCTCTGGGTAAGAGATACAAGTTGGAGGTGCTTTAAAATCTCAGGCCTACCATCTGATTACAATAACTACTGGGCAGGGTGAACTGCCTTCTAAAAACAAATTTGACTAACAAAAAACTCCTTTTGCAAAGGGCTTCTTTTAGATGCAGCAGGAGACTCAAGAAATTTCTGGACTCACATAAAAACCTTCCTGGGTACTAAACAATCCCAGTTAACCTATGATATGGTCCTAAACAGTGAGCACCGTAATTGTCTGGCCACCATTGCCAACTCTTTCAACCTTCACTTCTCTGATCTTTCAAAATATGCTTCCTATTTTCCTTCTGTTCAACCCACTACCCCTCACACCTTAGCAGACTCCATGCCTGTGCACTCACCTTTTCGATTCAAAGCTATAACCAGGGTCGATGTCTTAAAACTTCTAAATACCACCTCTGACAGCACTAGTGTTGGATCTGATGGTCTTGAGCCCAGGCTTCTAAAAATTTCACCTCACCCCTGGAAAGAATCTTTACTCTATCTGTCTGCCACAGTCAAGTCTATGACATCTGGAAAATCGTTAGAATAACTCGTTTTCAAACAAGCATTTGTCAATGCCGAACGTTCGCTTGAAGGTATTTGCAGTGGTGTTTGGCACGTGTGGTGCTTTACCCTAATGCCCTGTGTGATTGCTGGTATTTGCACAATAAATTAAATTTTCAGCATGACCTTTTTGTTACCCCACCTCATAAAAGCATTTGAGACCTCTGCTGATGAACAGTCTCACTGTTATTTTGTTAATCTGTCCTGAGCGTTGATTTCCCACAGTGACCACACCGTTGTGCTCCACATGTGCAAAAACACAGTTCAGGTAGGATGTGAAAAATGACAGCTGTAGCATTCATAGGGAGGTGTGAAGGGATGGCAATGTTGAACATCTGGAGGGAAAATACAGCAATTTCTCGAACTTATTAGCGTACATGGAAACTGTGCAATGAACGCTCATGGCACAGTCATTTTGTGGACTTTTGTCACCAAATTTTCAACATAGGCATTGTGGGACCTCTGCTCATGAACAGTGTCACTGTGATTTTCATAATCTGTCCTGAGCATTGATTTCTCACTGTGACCACACCATTGTGCGCTGGATGTGCAAAAACACATTTCAGCCAGGATGTGAAAAATGTCAGCTGTACTGTTCATAAGGAGGTGTGAAAAAATGCCAGTGTTGAAAATCTGGAGTGAAAATATTTCAAATTCTGGAAGTTATGAGTGTGCGTGGAAACTGCGCAACGCACACTCGTAACACAGTCATTTTTTGACATTTTTTCACCAAATTTGCAACATAGGATTTTGGAAGCTCACCTCATTAACAGTGACAGTGTTGTTTAGTTAATCAATCCCAAAAGGTGATTTTGTGCAGTGACCATGAAATCACCTTTGGGGACCGAATAACTTACATGACAGTAACTGAATTCATGAGGTGGTGTCCCAAGAACCCCTGTTGAAAATGTGGTGCCAAAATTCTACAAAATGCCTGAGAATGCCACCTAAGTTGGAAAAAACATTTATGCCATTATACAGCTTACCGTCATTTCTTCAGTTTGCGTTCTGCTTTCAAGAGTGCAGGCGTGTTCCCCTCCACTGAAGATCATTGTGCGAGCTCCGGAGGTAAGTATGGGGCAGTGGGGTATGCAGAGGGTGGGTGTGGGTTCTGGGTGGGGGCACAAGACACAGCTTAGGACGGTTTCTGTTTACACAGGTTTTAATAAAAACAAAAGACGTTGCAGGACAGTTTTCCCATTTACAGGGACAATGGGCATGCTGAGGTGGGCTCGGAGCATGTCACCGGGGTGTTTGTTGGGGGGGCTTGGAGACAATGGGGACTGTACACTCTGTCTGCACATACAATGTGTTTGGTGTGGCAATAACAAGGGAGCAGGGTAGATGGCAGCAGAGGGAGGAAGTGGGACGGATTTTATTAGCAGCCAGAGGGAAAAGGGTGACATCAATATGCCAAATACACACACGTTACCACCGCTAATTGCAGAGGTACTTTTCTTTTAACTGAAGACCACTGCAGCCAAACTGCTGTCATAGACAGCTCATGCATCCATTGGTGCAGTAGGGTTGCACACGTTACACTGAGCACTGCATTGGACAGGAGGGTCACACCTTCAAAAAGTCGATTGTCCCAAATGTTCCTTGCACATGCATGCAAGCAACTCGTAAAATAAACAAGCATTTATCAATGCCAAATGTTGCTTGCTTCTATGTGCTGTTTAGGTATTTGGAAGTCACTGGAGTGCAAATATTGAAAATTCGCGAACTTACGAGCATGTGTAGGAACTGCACAACGCACGCTTGTAAAACAGTCATTTTCAGGAATTTTTTAACCAAATTTTCAACATAGCCATTTTAAGACCTCTGCTAATGAACAGTGTCATGTGATTTTCTTAATGTGTCCCATACATTGATTTTGCACACCGACTGCGCCATTGTGCATTACATGGGTGGAAACACATTTTGGGCAGGATGTGAAAAATGACAGCTGTACTGCTCATAAGGAGGTATGGTAAAATGGCAATGTTGAAAATCTGGAGTGAAAATATTGAAAATTCGTGAACTGACAAGCCTGCGTAGGAACTGCGCAATGCACACTCGTAAAACAGTCATTTTTAGAAATTTTTGTACCAAATTTTCAACATGGGATTTTTGAGACCCCTTCTCATGAATGATGTCACTGTCATGGCATTATTCAGGCCCAAAGGTGATTTCGCAGTGACTCTGCTTGATGACTGCAAAATCACCCTTCGGGCTGAATAACGCCATGACAGTGACATCATTCATGAGAAGGTCCAAAACCCCATGTTGAAATTTGGTGCAAAATTCAAAAAAATGCCTGAGATATGCAATAAAGTTGAAAACCCCTATCTAGCCATTATACAGCTTACGGCATTTCTCAGTTCGCTGTCAGCTTTGAAGAGTGCAGACATATTCCCAGTCCACTCGAAGATTGTCGCACAGCTCTGGAGGTAAGTATGGGGGGTGGGGAGGCAGGGTGCGCGGATGGGTGGGTGCGGTTGTGGAGGGGGCTGGGAGAAGCGCAGTGGGACCGTTTATTTTTCAGGTTAAAAAAAAAAAGACGACATGGGACATTTGCCACATAGGGGTGGGCTCCCAGCATGGCACCAAAGCTTTGGGGGGGCCTTTTGGAGGATGTGGAGCTGACAGGGGATTGGGCACCCCCGTCAGCAGAGGATGCAGGACGTTTGCCATGCTGGGTGGGCTCCCAGCTTGGCACCAAAGCTTTGGGGGGCTTGAGGCCTACCAGCACTGTGTATGACAGCAGTGTTTTTCTTTAGGCAGACCACCACTGTCATACACAGCTCCCACACCCATTGGTGCAGGACCGCCACACCTGCGCAATGGAGCAGTGGATTGAACAGGAGAGGCACACCTCCAAAGTGTGCTACTCTCCCAAAATGTTCCTTGCACATGAGCGCAAGCGAACGTAAAAAGAGGAACCAAACGACATCTCTAACTATTGGCCAATAGCCATCCTCTCAGTCTTGAGCAAAATTCTCGAGAAACTGGTTGCCTCACAAGCTGTCGACTTTCTCCTTAATCACAACCTCCTCTCAGAAAACCAGCATGGGTTTTTTAAAGGACATAGTACTTCCATAGCCCTTCTCAAATTCACAAATGACACTTTCTCTGCCATGGATAATGGCTTTCTGACAGGTGTGGTCTTCATAAACCTAACAAAAGCATTTGGCCTTTTTGACCACCATCTTCTTCTTACCAATCTGCTATTTCTGGGTTTCTCACCACAAGTTATGGCTGGGTTCAGTAGCTATTTATCTAACAGAAAGCAGGTTCTGAAATTTAACTCTGTCATATCTGATTAAACAACTATAAATACATGAGTTCCTCGGGGCTCTAGCCTGGGCCCCCCCTCCTTTTTTCCATTTTTATCAACAATTTTACTCAGAACACCTCTTCTTGTTCATCCCTCCTTTATGCGGATGATCTGGTTCTGTATACCAGCCCCAAGTACATATCTGAGATCAACCTTACTTTCTCATTCTCCTTCTTAAACATCCAATCATGGCTCTTCAGCACTGGTTCATCCTATATGTGGGTAAAACTCAAACAATGCTCTTTGGTTCTGCCGCCAAACTTAGAGCCAGCCAAAATCAGCTCAAGGTCTCTTGTCTGAATGGCTCCTTATTGGAGACTGTGAGCTACTTCAAATATCTTGGTGTACTACTTGACAGTTCCTTAGACTTCGACCAACATATATTAGCCACCTGTAAATCAGTCAAATCCAAAATTGGGACTGCATATAAAACTAGTTACATCATAATCCCCTCAGCTAGATTGACTATTGCCTGAATCATTCTGCTCCTATCACTCACCTACAGTGAAGCCCACCAGGATGAAATGCAGTGCTGCAGCATTCTGCAGTAGAGTTAATGAAGTAAACAATGCAAATTCAAAAAGAGAAAATCCATTTTGTCATGCAGTAAACCTATTACACTGCTCTTCATCCTGGTGGTCTTCACTATATGGTGCTGTCACATATGTAGGTGCATCAACAACTGCACTTCACAAATGGGACACAACATATAATTACATCTGCCATTATGCATCAGCATCTCCATGGAGTAAGCATTTCTGTCAGCTCTATGTTGATCTAAAATGGCCTTCCACAGCCACCCATCAGCTCCTCTCATTTGGCTCTCTGACTGATAGCATCAACAGATCGATTACCCCTTTATCTGTAGCCTCCATGCTTCTCCCCCAATCCTCCTCCTATGGCCTCGGATCCATTGACCTATCTCCCCTCCACATAATGCAATGTAAAGTTTCCAAGGGTGACTGTGCTTTCTTCCATGCTGCCCCAAAATACTGGTACTCCCTTCCCCTAGCTATCCGACATGCACCAAGTCATGCCCTCTTTAAAAAGGAACACTGGATTCTCTTATCCAAACTTGCCCCATGTACGTTTTTTAATCCACCTTAGCCTACTCTTTTCATACACCTCTAATGAAAAGATCCACTCGTCCCTTGCTCTACCCTGCTATTACTCACTTTGTCCCCCCTGCACCTCTATGATCTGCCTGACTTGACTTTTGCCTTAGCCTCCTCCACTATTCCTTTCTGTCCCCTGCCCTCTGTCCCAGCTATCCCCCACTGCCTCACTTCTATACTCCATCCATTCCCCTCTCTCCTACTTTGTCTTTCATTTATTATACTGTTTAACCCAATGCATACTGACACTATTGCCTAGGTCAAGCATTTAAACTGTTAGTTGGTGCTGTATTTTGACCTTCTATGCTGCTTTCTTGCCTACCTTGGATGTGTGGTCCTGCTATGCTCTTATTGACAGATTTTGTATTTTTCCTTATTGTTTGAACTATGTTCTCTCCACCTTATTTTTTCATAGGTTTATAGAGCAATGGCATTTGCCTTGTAAACATCGCACCATCTTCCCTCTGTTGTTTGTTGTTCACAATATTATATTGATTGTTTTACCACAGTTGTATTATGTTCCTCCATATACTGCTGTATTTGTTCTTGTCCTGTATTACTACTTTGTAACCTCCTAGATTGTGTTTGAAAATATGCATATCTATGCCTAGTACACTTACTCAGTCAACAAAAACAAAATAAACAGCTTTAATTTCTGGTGTTTCCTTGCTGACCATGAAAAATCCTCCTCATATCCTCACCTGCTTACTAGGGAAATGTGTGCTGTTTAACCAGCTACAGATAAAACAAAAATCCTGGCTCTGTCTGAGGACTTCCATTGTGTGACAGTGGGGATAAACATTCTGTCAGTAGAAATGAGCAGATGTTTGAATTCTTGTGTTTCATCCATTGTAAATATTCAATCTCTTGAACGTAGGCAAGACAGAAAATTAAAAAGCTAGGGAAAGGGAATTAATAATATCAAGAAGAAGAAAGGAATGTGAGGAATGGGAAAATAGGGTGGGTTGGGGAAAATAGAGTGCTTAACAGGTTAGTTTAAGCCCAGGAGGGGCTGCACCCCAATTGAGTCGCTGGAACGGCCATGCCGGGAGACCACCAAAGACTGCCACCTCTGCGCTCTTCTCCCTAATGGCCCCACACGCCAAGTCATGCCAGTCAAAGGTTCCATCTGCTCTGCACTGAAGGACTACTGCCATGACCACCAGCAGAAAATCATTTTCCCTGGCCATTGCTGTGACTGCCAACAGGGCCAAAAATGATAAAGCGCTAGCCCCAGGACAGTTTAAGCCCAGGAGGGGTTGCAGTCCTGATCAAGCCGCTAGAACGGCCACACCGGGAGAACAGCTAAGGCTGCTTCCTCTGAGTTCTTCGTCCTGATGGCTCCACACTCCAAGCCACACCAGCCAAAGGTCCCATCCACTCTGTGCCAAAGGACTACTGCTATGACTGTGGCAGAAAAGCTGTTTTTCCAGGCCACTGCTGTGACCACTGGCAGGGCCAGAAACAATAAAGCGCCAGCCCCAGGTTACTTTAAGCCCAGTAGGGGCTGCACCCCTGATTGAGCTGCTGGATCAGCCATGCCAGGAGACCACCTAAGGCTGCCTCTCTGCGCTCTTCTCTTCAACGGCCCCATGTTCCAAGCCATGCCAACAGAAGGTCCCATCCGCTCTGCACTGAAGGACTACTGCTGTGACTGCGGGCAGAAAAGCCATTTTCCCAGGCAACTGCTGTGACCACCGGCAGGGTCAGAAATGATAAAGCACCAGCCCCAGGTACTTACCTAGCCGGCACTTCACGCCCACCCATCACTTCCCTCCCATACTAGGTGGACACTCATTTTTCCGTTCGCTTGCACACATGCACAAGGAATGTCTTGGGAGAATGGGACACTTTGGAGGTGTGCCCCTCCTCTGCAATCCCCTGCTCCATTGAGCAGGCATGGCAGTCCTGCACCAATCGAACGCAGTGCTGTGTATGACAGCAGTGTTCTTCTCTTCAAAGAAAACCACCACTGTGTGCTTGCAGCGCATCACACCGCTTCCCCTAATGCACAGTGTCATGCCACCCCCTATTCCTTTTGCTGCCACGCTTTGGAGCCCACCCTCAGCATGGCAAATATCCTGCGTTGTCTGCCGACGGGCTACCTAATCTCTCGTCAGCTCCACCGTGCCCTCAGTTATTCTTCTGCCACGCTTGGGAGACTACCTCAGCGTAGCAATGTCCACGCTGCCTTTTTAAAAAACCTGTAAATTGAAACAGTCCCACGGCGCTTCTCCCAGCCCCTCCCACAACCCGCACTGCCCATTGCGCACTCCTGCCTTCCCTCACACCCTCACTTATACTTACTCGAGCTTGGCGTGATAACTTCGTGGACTGGAACACGTTCTGCACTCTTCAAAGCTGACCGTGAACTGAGGAATTGCCGTAAGCTGTATAATGGGCTAGATAGGGGTTTCAACTTTATTGCATATCTCAGGCATTTTTGAATTTTTGCACTAAATTTTCAACATGGGATTTTGGGATCCCTTTCATGAATGATGTCAGTGACATGGCGTTATTCGGGCCCAAAGGGTGATTTCACAGTCACTGCACGAAATCACCAATCGGGCCCGAATAACACCATGACAGTGACATCATTCATGAGAAGGGGTCCCAAAAACCCCATGTTGAAAATTTGGTGCAAAAATTCCAAAAAATGACTGTTTTATGAGCGTGCATTGTGCAGTTCCTACGCAGGCTCGTAAGTTCGCAAATTTTCAATACCTTCACTCCAGATTTTCAACATTGCCATTTTACCACACCTCTTTATGAGCAGTACAGCTGTCATTTTTCACATCCTGCCCAAAATGTGTTTCTGTCCATGTAGCGCACAATGGCACAGTTGGTGTGTGAAATCAAAGTATGGGACACATTAAGAAAATTGACACTGTTCATTAGCAGAGGTCTTAAAATGGCTATGTTGAAAATTTGGTGAAAAAATTCTTAAAAATGACTGTTTTACGGGCGTGCATTGTGCAGTTCCTACGCACGCTTGTAGGTTTACAAATTGTCAATATTTCCCCCAGATTTTCAACATTGCCATTTTACCACACCTTCTTATGAGCAGTACAGCTGTCATTTTCACATCTCACCCAAAACGTGTTTCCTCCCTATGTAGCGCATAATGCGGCGCAGTCGGTGTGCTAAATCAATGTATGGGACACATTAAGAAAATCACAATGACACTGTTCATGAGCAGAGGTCTTAAAATGGCTATGTTGAAAATTTGGTGAAAGAATTCCTAAAATGACTGTTTTCACGAGCATCGTTGCGCAGTTCTCCTTACTCGTACGATTTGCAATTTTCAATATTTACCCAGATTTTCACAATATTGCCACTTTTACCACACCTCCTCATAAGCAGTGCAGCTGTCATTTTTCCTCATCCTGCCCAAAACGTGTTTCCACCCATGTAGTGCAGAATGGCGCAGTCAGTGTGCAAAAACAATGTATGGGACACATTAAGAAAATCACAGTGACACTGTTCATGAGCAGAGGTCTTAAAATGGCTTTGTTGAAAATTTGGTGAAAAATTCCTAAAAATGACTGTTTACTGGTGTCGTTACGCGGTCCCTCCCTTACGCTCGTAAGTTTTCTTGAATTTTCAATATTTCACTACATATTTTCAACATTATATTTTACTACACCTCCCTATGAGCAGTATAGCTGTCATTTTCACATCCTGCTCCAAAACATGTTTCCATGTAGCTGCATAAATGGTGCAGTCGGGTGTGCTAAATCAATGTATGGGACACATTAAGAAAATCACAGTGACACTGTTCATTAACAGAGGTCATAAAATGGCTATGGTGAAAATTTGGTGAAAAAATTCCTAAAATTGACTGTTTTACAAGCATGCGTTGCGCAGTTCCTACGCTGACTGTCGAAGTTCGCGAATTTTCAATATTTGCACTCCAATGACTTCCAAATACCTAAACAGCACATAGAAGCAAGCAACATTCGGCATTGAAAAATGCTTGTACTTCTTTGTCACTGATTTTTTTAAGCCCTATCCAAGTGCCAAATACCACTGCAAATACCTGTAAGTGAACATTCGGCATTGACAAATGCTTGTTATAGTTACTGTAAGTCATATGACTAACAGTGAACTTTCTCATTTGCTCCTTATAACATCTGACCACTTGAAGTATTTTGTGCTATCTCCCTGCCTAAGCTGAATTTCTCTGTCTTTACTGTCTCAGCTTGGATAGCTACTTAGGAACAGTTCTTGCTGCCTTTCTATTGCTTGTATTCTCTCTCTCTCTCTCTCTCCCTCTCTTATTTCTCCTCCCAGTAATCACTAAGCTGGAAATGGCTTACTCTATCCCTTTCTTAATCACCTCCTATATGGCCCTTCTGACCCTATCCTGGCTATCCCTGAGCCCATGCTTACACATTGATGAGCAGCTGCTGCTCAATAGTGGTAACTTAACCTTTTCAAACCAGCTAGCCATGACTCATGAGGTTTATGAACCCACCCCTTAGTAATCCCCATATTTGCATTCCTTATCTCAGTTCATAGCTCTGTGATGAAAATAAGGTATTTTTTTATCCAATTATCCACCCTTGGTTCACCGCAAGATGTGGTATCTCCTGCTTCTTGCCCTATTGCTACTGTATCAGGTTACACTGAAACAAACCCTGGCCCTATTTCCCAACACCCCCTGCCTCATATATACTGGATCAATGCGAAAGGACTCCGTATAGCTCATATCAACATCAGAAGCCTCCAACATCATTTTACTGAGCTTGAGGCATGGGTCTCTCTTTACTGTCCTGATGTATTCGGTATTTCAGAAACCTGGCTAAAACCCTCTATACATGACAATATGTACGCTACAAGGCTACAACTTACTTAGATGCAATAGGCCCCCTCATAAAAGAGCAGGAGGTGTAGCAATTTACTCCAAGGTGCACCTTCTAATTACTCCAAGGTGCAAACTCCCACTGCCATCACTTGTGAACTCCTGCATACCCTCCGCTTCCTGGGCACAAAGAAGCTGCATGTGATCTTTGCCTATAACCCACCATGAGGTGGCGTCAGTGGTTTAACTGAGCTTCTTGATCACACTATAAATGAAATATGGCCAAATGAATTGCTTATACTAGGTGATGTAAACTAAAACTGGTTAGGTAAACATCACAACAAACTCCTCTCCCTGATACAGGGCTATTGCCTGCACCAAGTCATTGCTAACTTTACCTGAAAGCCCCAGTATGCTAATTGACTGGATCCTAATGAATTGCCCTGATAGATTAGCAACTGTGGGTACTCTACTAGATGAAATAAGTGGCCATTCTCCAATTTTCTGTACTTGGTGCCCCTCAACTACTCCATCACCGCCACCTCAATACATCATTTTCTGCAACTTTGCTAGTCTTGACCAGGCTAACTTCTCGCATGCGGTCTCCACTATTGACTGGTCCTATGTATTCCAGATGCAGGATACCCAGGGTGCTTTAGACTGTTTCCTTCATCGTTTCTTGGCTCTACAGGATAGACATGCACCCTCTATCACACGTCGTGTTCAGAATAAATGGACCAGATGGCTCCACAAGGAACTCCAGGCCTCCCTCCATGCCAGAGATAAAAGTTGGAAACATTATAAGAAGCTGGCCTTGAATCAGATTACAATACCCATAGGGCTCTGAGAAACACCTGTAAAAGTCAAATAAGACTAGCCAAAAGCTCCTATTGCAAAGAGCTTTTAATGGATGCTGCAGGTGACTCTGGAAAGTTCTAGAATCGTGTCAAATCCTTCCTTGGATCCAAGCAATAACTCAGCACAAACGACGTGGTACTAAATGGCACTCATTCTAACGATCCTCTAACCATTGCCAATTCCTTCATTGAGCATTTTTCAAATCTTACTGCCTTCACTTCCTCATTCTCTTCTGATCCTCCTACGCTGCACCTATCATCCAATGGTCCGACACTACACTACTCACCTTTCTGCTTCAGGGCAACTACCAAATATGAAGTCCTCAAACTTCTAAACAAAATCTCTTGACACCACTGTTGTTGACTCTGATGGCCTTGAGCCCAAACTCCTCAAATTGGCTGCACCATTTATTGCTGAGCCCCTGTCTAGAATCTTCACCTTATCGCTCTGTCATAACTATGTGCCATACATCTGGAAAATTGCCAGAGTCACACCAATCTTTAAGTAAGGATGTAAAAGATCTATCTCAAATTATCGACCCATAGCCATACTTTTAGTCCTGAGCAAGATCCTTGAAAAGCTAGTGGCAGCATAAACACTTGATTATCTTGTAAGTATAAATCCTCTCTTCCCAAGCAGCATGGCTTTCATAAGGTCATAGCACCTCTACTGCCTTACTTCAGCTCGTGAACGATGCACTGACTGCTATGGACTCATGCTCTCTAACTAGTGCAATTTGTATTGACCTTACGAAAGCCTTTGATCTTGTGGATCACCCACTTCTCCTCTGCCTTAAGTCTCTTGGTTTCACCGAGTTGGCTACTGACTGGTTTTGCAGCTACCTAACTAATAGAGTTCAGGTTGTTAACTTTAACTTGGCCCTGTATGAGCATGCTTCAGTAAACATTGGAGTTCCCAAGGGATCTATCCCGGGCCTACTTCTTTTTTTCCAGTTTTATAAATCAGACTGCTCTGGCTACCTGCTCCTGCTCATCCATCCTCTATGCTGATGTCCTGATACTCTGTTCGAGCTCTTGTGATGTATCAGAGATAAACCTCTCTCCCGTCTCCCTCCTCTTCCTTTCTCAGTGTCCAGCGTTGGCTTGACAGACATAAATTACTACTTAATGTAGGTAAAACAGTCTTTACTTTTTGGATCTGCAGCTAAGCTAAAAGCTAGCTGAGACCTATTTATGCTCTCAGGCCCTAACGGCACCTCACTTGAGAAAGTTAGTTCCTTCAAATATCTTGGAGTAGTCCTAGATGAATCGCTGAACTTTGACCACCATATCCAACTTATAACTATATCTGTTAATACCAAACTAGGTATTGCGTACAGGGTGAGTCATGCACTCACACCCATGGCCAGACTAGCTATTGCCGGGTATCCTTCTCCCTGCACTCACTTATGGTATTGTCTCCTATGTACATGCTGCTGACACTGCTCTCAAGACATGGGACACTGCTTACAATAATATCTGTCACTTTGCCTCATCATCCCCACATCTAAAGCACTGCTGCCAGCTTCATTACAACCTAAACTGGCCCTCCCCCTCTGCTGACTGTCTCTTATCTCTAGGGTTATTGACAGATAGTATTATCAGATCCACTCTCTCCTCAACCTTAAACTGGTTACCAGAAGAGAGATGTTTTGGCTCCTCAGATCCATCCCCAACTATGGTTCTGCTGGATCTGATGGACTCCTACCAAGGTTTCTCAAACTAGTAGGCCCCTCACAGTGGCCCGAATCACCAGACTGCTTAATCTATCTCTCACCTCAGGATCTGTACCTGGGCTCTGGAAGATTTCGCAGATTGTCCTGGTACACAAAAATGTTGACACCAGATGTATGGATAATTCTCGGCCCATTGCAATACTTTCCACCCTTAACAAACTCCTTGAGAAAATTGTTTCCTTTCAGGTCACAGACTTTCTTCAACAAATCAAACAGCTTACCCCATGCCAACATGGTTTCTGGAGTGGCCACAGCACCACTATAGCCCTCGAAAAACTGACAAATGACTTTAGAACTGCCATGGACAGGGGGTTGCTTACAGGAGTGACATTCATAGACTTAACCAAAGCATTCGGCCTGGTTGATCACTCCCTGTCGCTTAATAACCTGCTTGCCATTGGTTTCTCACCACTCTCACTGACTTGGGTTAAAAGCTACCTAGTTGATAGATGAAAATTTGTCAAAATAAGTGGATCCCCATCTGATCCAGCCCCCATAGGGGTTGGAGTCCCCCAGGAGTCCATCTGTGGGCCACTTTTATTCTCTCTATTTATCAACAATCTGCCCAAGTATCTTGGTTCATGCAGTGCACCTCTGTACGCAGACAATATGGTCCTTTACACCAGTGCCAACATCACAACATCAACACTAAGCTCAACTCAGATTTTGCCATCGTCATTCATAGTATGTCACAAAAACTCCTTCTCAACACCAAAAAAACAGTCACCATGCTCTTTGGCTCAGCAGCACCAGCCTGTTCATATTCGCTGTCTATCAGGGGGCCTGGCGGCCGTTCCCTTGACATGGTGGAGTCTTTCAAGTACCTGGGCATCACTCTTGACCTTTCTCTTGATTTTAGTCTCCATATATCAACTGTACATAAGTCGGTCCACAGTAAGTTGGGCATTACATATAAAACTCATCACAGCGTTACCACCGCCACAAGACTCACCATTGCTCAGGGTGTGCTAAGGCCTGGCCTCACATATGGATGCCTATCTTTCATGGGTGCAACTGAAACTGCTCTAAGCAAATGGGAAACCTGTTACAAAAGCACCTGTCACTTTGCTGTACCCAGGCCTAAGCGTACACATCGCTGTGTGCTCTCTGCTGACCTTGGCTGGCTCTCCTCCTCCAACCGAACATATGCTGTGGGATGTTGAATCAACAAATTAATTAGAGAGGGCCTCCCTGAAACCATTACTTGCTGGTTCAAACCTTTTTCACAGACCTACTCCCTGTGATCAAGGGATAATTCCTTACTAGAAACTCCCTAATGCAATACCAGGATGGTTGAGACTGCCTTTGAGGTATCTGGACCAAAACTCTGAAACTCTTTCCCTAACAAGCTGAAATAAGTTCAGTCTCACCAAATCCTTAAAAACAGACTCAAAAGAGATCTACAAATCACAGACACATGCTCTTGTCACTAAAAGACACTTAGATCTGAATCTGGCCTTTGTCTTTCCCCTTTGCCCATCAGCACTTCTAGGGCTTTCCTGCTCCAGCTCACTGCCCTAATATCCAAAATGCTGGGGTTTTGCCTCCCTCCCCCAATTAGTCCACTGGCAGATGTTCTCCCCTTTTTGCCCTTTATATGCCCTCAGTACATACAAGGGACAGGTTCTCTTTTTAGTAACAAATGCCTGTTTTGCGTCTTGATACTCTATGTAATTCTTGTTCTTTTGTCCACCCACTGTATGCAATGTGACAGTCCTGTAACCCCACTGATTTTTGTTTGTTTGCTGACTGTAACCTCTCATCTTATGATATGATGTGTTTCTCTGGTCTGTAACTCTCCCTGGTCGTGCCTGAAAATGGACGATGCTTGTTGTCCAGTGCACGTACCTGGTAAACAAAAACAAAATAAATAAACTACTCCTGTTATGCTCACCTCCGTGCTGCTCCCTCAAACATCTGCCTGTGGTCTGCAATCCACTGATAACTCCTTGCTGCAAGTGCCTCAAGCTAAATCAACAAAGGGTGCTTGTGCTTTCTCCATTATGGCTTCAAACTACTGGAACTCACTACCGCTGGAAGTCCAACTTGCGCCTAGTCATGCACATTTCAAAAAAGCTGCATCGGTCCACTCTAATGGGTACTGCCCACTACCAGTCTCAAGCCTCCCTAAATCACCTGCCTCTACAACCCTCATTTTCCTGACCCAAGTTATATACCACCTCGGAGAAATGACTCAACTGTGGACCTTTTTTTACTACCCATCTCACTAGTCTCACCTCACAAGTCTCACCCCTCATCTTATCTGGCCTATCTACCTTTCCCATGCTGGTCCGTGGCTGGGTTGTGGTCTTACACTAGGCTTAGATACCATTCACTGTATTTTGCTGCTCACTCTGTCCATGAACCATGATAGACACTACCTGCCTTCACACTTAGCTTGAATTATTATGTATTGCTCTTTGTTTCAGCCTAACTGGGGGCCAGATATTCAAAACTTTGCCCCTGGGCTAAATTAGCACTGCCCGGTGGGCAAACTGCCCAGAGCAAAAACATAGCTATATTCAAAACGAATAGCCCGGTGCAAAACCAGCTGAATATTGCAAGCGAAGGAAGCCGGGCAAACAGGCCCAGGAGTACAGGGCAAACATTGCCCAGGATTAAGACAGCACTGAATATAGCAACAGGGGAGTGCAAACTGCAGCTGCAGCTGCAGCTTATTAGGCTCTGTAGCAAGCCAGTGTTGCAGGTGGAGAACATTGTGTGTGATTGCACAGAGATGTCACACAGCTACCGCAAACACACCTCTCAACCTTCTGCCTCATAACTCAGGGACAAGGCTTAAAACAATCAGGGACAAAGGTTTAAAATCAGGAACACGTCTTATAAATTGGAGGTATCTACTCAGGAAGCTGGTAGAATAAGTGGTGTAGTATAAAATGCATTTTCTAAGGAAGAACACATTTGTAATAGTAATGTCTGACATTATGTTATCCTTACAACCCCCACTGTATGGTCATGGAAACACAAGTTGTAGGAGGGACAGAGTAAACGTTTGAAGTAAATTCAGGGACATCCCTGAAAATCAGGGACAGTTGAGAGGTATGACTGTAAACAACAATGTAAGCCACACACTGCAGAACTGTGCTATGCTGAAGTGAGGTTGTTTGCCTGGGGCTAACCTGATTGCACAGTGCTAACACATTAGCCAAGCGCAAACTAGTTAGCCAGGGCAAATGGAACTATATTCAAAGCTCCCATGCAAATGAAGCCTACTTAGGTAATCCATTGGGCAAACAAGTACATTGCATCTCATTAAGTGCTGTGTAGCATACATTACCATGCAGTTTGCCTGGTGCTACTGCATGGGCAAACTCCCCTTTTGGTCGAATGGAAGTACAGGCTGGATTCTGCAGGCCAAGGCATGCCCACAGCATCCCCTGTTGGTCGAAATGGATGTACAAGCTTGCAGCAGCAGGAACTGTGCGCTGGCTGGTATGAGCAGTGCATACAACATAGCTATGTAGCACTTTAAGCAGTACATAATGAGATATATAGATCCATAACGATCTATAACTATGGATCGATACAGAGACACATGCATATACATATATATATATATTATGGTAGCATGGTAGTGCTACCATAGTTAGGGTTGAGGAGCCATTTCTATGTTAAACCCCAAATTTTGCACCTTAATTATTTTACAACCATTTAACGGTTGCTAAAATTTGGAATACACGATCAAGAACCATAGGCCTTGGGATCTGCCAAGTTTTGTACTGCTTTCGGATATCTGACTGCGAGGTTATTAAGCGTGATCTGGCAATCGTTTACTCTTTTCGAATTTCTACGGTCGCGCCTACAGGTAGTAACGGTTTGCCGCGACCGGTCCAAAATCTTCAGGAGCATGTGGCGCGGGTCCCCATGTACATCCTTTCAAAGATTTCGTAAAAAAATATTAAATGGTTCAAAGTTATTCAAAAACAGTTTCCCATTATAAGTCAGTGGGAAAAGTTAACAAAAAGTTCGACAGTGTCATAAATGCACTTTTAGTGTCTGCAAATGGCCTATTAGTGTCGCAAATCCACCATCTTGTTTTCAGTTTGTGATCAGAAAAATGGTTGGCATTTAAAATTGAGACCCTCAGCAACCTAATTCTTTTGTATTCACCTAGTCGGGCCCTGAGGATGCTAGCCATGTCTTTATTTTGGGATGAAAACACCCCAGAAATATGTTTTTCAAATTTCTGGAAAAGTGGTTAACAAGTAGTGTTGCACTTGCAGTGTCGCCAAATTTTTGCGAAAGCTTTCGCAAATCACGACACTACTTTGCGACACTATGCCCAAAATAACAGTAATTCTTTGGCACTCCGCTGCAAAAGAACGGTTGGGAGTTTTAGGCTGAAATTTGGAGGGAACGCAGAAGACATCTCACAGATGTGCCTTTCAGTGTTGTTTTGAAAAAATATTACATGGCGGCAAAGTTGCAGCACTCCAAAGTTGACGGTTTTCCCATAGGATAACATTACGGCGCCCAACGCATTGCAGAAATCCTTTGGCACCCTGCTGCAAAATAACGGTTTGGTCTTTTTTCCTGAAATTTGGAGGAAGAACAGGCCAACAGCCACAGATGTGCCTTTCAGTGGTTTGGTGAAAAAACATTACAGGAGAGCAAAGTTATGAGTGCTCCAAACTTTTATTTTTTCCCATAGGATAACATTACGGCATTCCCGCGCCTTTCCAGGGCCCGTATCTAGGAAGCGGTGTGAGATACGGACTTTTAAATCGGAGAATTTCTTAGCCCCCAACAGGGGCTAAAATTCAAATTAAGCTAGGACAGTTGTAAATAATATGACTTTTAAATTTTTTTCGATCATACGGTTCCTGAGATATAATGTATTTAGTATTCAAGATCTCATTTTCTGTTCGATACTCATTATTATGCATACATTATTTGTACTCACTGTCTTTCTCTATGCAGGTTTTAGGGAAACCAGCCTGTGCGCTTCCCCATTACTGTTACTGTTGCCCTTTCCGCTTGTGGTTCTGTACCCGTTTCACTTACCATTGACGTCTACTCCACCATGTGCGTTATCCTTTGCGTTTTCATTTGCGCTTGCGTTTCTGTTATTTTTTGCCATTTCTGTCTACAGTACTGTTTCTCTTTCTGTTTCACTTTGCGTCACCATGCCCATTGACATTTCCATTTGCAGGCACCATGTTACTATGTGACAACACATCACGTGGCAGACCATTCCCGTCTACGCCACCATGTGCGTTACCCTTTCTGTTCTCATTCGCGCTTGTGTTACCATGTGCGCCACTGTTAACATTTCTGTTTGCATTGCTGTCCCTATTAGTATGCCACAACATCATGTGGAGGCCGCGCTCCGCTACCACATCATCGCGGTGGGCCCCAGCTCCTACCACTGCATTACATTCACTATTTCTCATTATCATTCTTAAAATAAAAGGAAATTAAAGGCAAAAACTCCATTTAATGCATTAGTTAGGGTTGTTCCACAGTGACAAAAGTAGAAAATTCGCTGTTAGGGTTGAAAACCCCTTGCTCCCCACCCACCTCCCCAACTGGCATTTGTGGTGTGCATTAGGATCGTGGTTCCTAACTCTCACCCCATTTTCCTATACTTCTGCTGCTTTACACATGTCATGGGATGAGAGTTGAGGCTGATGATCCCAATGCACACCCCAATGCCACCACGTCGTCATCCTTTCGCATTTTCATTTTGCGCTTGCGTTTCTGTAACTTTTGCCATTTTGTGTTCATACTGTTTCTCTTTCTGTTTCCGCTGCATCACCATGCCATTGACATTTCCATTTACAGGCACCATGTTACTATGTGACAAGACATCACGTGGCACCCGTTCCCGTCTCGCCACCGTGTGCGTTACCCTTTCTGTTCTGATTCACGCTTGTGTTACCATGTGTGCCACTGTTACAGTTCTGTTTGCGTTGCTGCTCTGTTAGTATGCCACAAGACGTACTCATGTAGGCGGGAGCACAGGAGCCCTTTAGATTTACGCTCCCTTCTGCGTACATTCACTACTTCCTCATTATCATTCTCAAAAAGGAAATTAGAAGCAAAAACTCCGTTTAATGCATTAGTTAGGGTTGTTCCACAGTGACAAAAGTGAGGAAATTTGCTGCTAGGGTTGAAAACCCTAACTCCGAATTCACCCCCAGCACCACACACACAGACACACACACATTCAAGTATGGGGGAGGACCAAGTCAACACAACCAATGACAGACATCCAGCAGCAGGTGACAGAAATAACAAACAATTGTCTAAATGTACTATGAGACATCCCCACCCACTGACCAGGTACTGCATGCTCAGTGGAGATCAACAGCAAAACTGAGGCCATGTACACCAAACGTACATCCCTGATTGCAGCTGCACAGCGCACCACACTTGAGTAGTTGCATGGCCTTACCTACCAATGTCCCACACCAAGACCACACCACTTGTGGTGGGCCACCTGTGAGCAATAGAGTTCAACAAAACCAAGGAGTTGTACAGGTATAATATCTCTAATTATAACAAGGGTTTGAGAAATGCAGCTTTCTAATTGACTGTAAACATTGTAACAACCTTATGTTTAGTTTTTATTAACATACATGTAGAAGCCTAACCATATGATGAACATGGTTTAATGTTGTTTAAAAAACAGTTTTATTATAATAGCAATAAGCCACTCCCAGGTATTATGTCAATGGTCAGTTTATCACTGTCTAGCGACATGTGGCATTTCGGCTATGCCTCATTCAACATTTAAACCCTACAAGGTGATTAACAGACCATTTAACATAACTGTTGGTCATGCCTTATTGCTTAGTTGTCTTTATGAGTAGATACTCTCCCTCTGCTAGGCACTGCAGCAGCTTTGCAACACAGTGTCCCACCCAGTTACACCATACACTGTCAAGTTACTGGAGAATGGCTGTGAATATGAACTCATGAAGATGAACAGTGTAACAGATCATTACAGTCATCGAAACCCTAGTGTGATTATAACTGACAGAGTCAGTGATGAGGATAACCCCTGCTGTCCTAGTACACTTACCCCATTGTGAGTTAAATCAATACTAAAGACATTCTGTTTATATCTACACCATACCTACTTGATTCCTGTTGTACCACAATTAACATAGTTATCACTTTGATAGTATCAGTGACAGAAGTGTGGCAAACCCAAACAGTAGGCATACAGCCTGAGTATGAAACAACTGTTAAAAAATCACACTGTGTCCATAAAGTGGCATAGATCACTCATTGCAACAATTGTAAATGTATTACTATTTGAATAAGTTAGTCATCACAGATGCAATGAGATTGTCTTTATCAGGTACAACATACTCAGTAAGTGCCTACAGGAAAATCTATCCTATATACATCTCCGTATACAGGTACATCATTGTTGGCTCAGTAGTGCTATGATATTTAGAAGTTGCTTGGCCTGATCCATGCAATTACAATGTTTCTTACAAAGAATACTTACTGCATCTTTAGTATTGAAACACACTGAAGATCTATGTATGTACATCAGCAGTACACCTTCATCAGTAAGAATGCATGTGATACTGGCAGACGAATTTCTGGCGTTGAACAGGCAATGTTTTCCATCGGTTACATCAGCCTCTCTATGTTGAGTAAACCATTGCAGTAAATATACTACTATGTAAATCACCTACTAAATGTATCACTACTTTTTATCTTGAGCATGCTAGTGTCTTGTAGTTAATTTATGTACTTCTCTTAAATAATGTATACTCACTAGTGTTAAAACCTTTCTACAACTGTCATCATGCACCTTCAGCATTTATATTGAATAACGGCACAGTATCAGTTGTGCTGTGGTGTAGGGCATCGGTGGTAAGGTAGCCAACAACTAAACTAAGTAGTACGTTGTGTGCAGCTGCAATCGGGATGTATACGTTTGGTGTACATGGCCTCAGTTTTGCTGTTGATCTCCACTGAGCATGCAGTACCTGGTCAGGTGGGTGGGGATGTCTCGTAGTACATTTAGACAATTGTTTGTTATTTCTGTCACCTGCTGCTGGATGTCTGTCATTGGTTGTGTTGACTTGGTCCTCCCCCATACTTGAATGTGTGTGTGTGTGGTGCTGGGGGGTAGATTCGAGTTAGGGTTTTCAACCCTAGCAAAATTCCCTCACTTTTGTCCACTGTGGAACAACCCTAACTAATGCATTAAACAGGTTTTTGCCTCTAATATATATATATATATATATATATATATATATATCACACACACACACACACACACACTACCAGTGGCCACATGCCTGGATGATGCCCCACTCCCACACCAACAGAGGCAGCCCACAGCAGGTGTGGGTGGAACACAAGTATGCATGGGACAGGCATAAGGCAAACCTGCTGGGGATGGGGGTGGGTTGTCAGTTGTAGGGTCACTGGGCTGTGCAGCGCAGCCAGCCAACATATAGGGACCTGGGCAGACAGGCTGGGCCAGGCAGCCCTTCACAGCCGTCATGGTTCCTGTTTCCACCTGTGTTGTTTCCACTCCCTGGTAGTCCATCGGTCCCCCCCCAAGCACCACTCCCGACCCCATTGCAAATACAAAATACTCATTTTCCTGGTAGTCTAGTGGTCCCCCTCAAACACTGCTCCTGGCCCGTTGTACATAAAACACTCTCATTTTCCCTGTGGTAGTCTAGTGGTCCCCCTCCAGAAGCACTGCTCCGACCCCGTTGTAAATACAAAACACTCTCATTTCCTAGTAGTCTAGTAGGCCCCCCAAGCACCACTTTCCAAACCCATTGTAAATACAAAACACTCATTTCCTATTAGTCTATGTGGTCCCCCAAAGCACTGCTCAGACCCGTTGTACATAAAACACTCCTAATTTTCCCTGGTAGTCTAGTGGTCCTCCCCCAAAGCACCACTCCGACCCTGGTGTAAAACACAAACTCATTTTCCCTGGTAGTCTAGTGGTCCCACCACCACCCCCCAGTGACAACCTGCCCATCAAAACAGATTTCCAGGTTGGAGCGGCTCAGCCCTTCTCTCACCACCACGGCTGGCGCCCACTGCGGTAGGGCTCTCCTTCCTGCCTCAGTGCCAACCAGCTAAATGATGACAGAGGCTGAATATCGCCCGGCTCCATTCTGGGAATCTGTTTTGGATGGAGGGTTGTCACTGTGGGGGGGGTGGGACCACTAGACTACAGGAAAATAGTTTGTGTTTTACAACCGGGTCGGAGCCGTGCCTTTGGGGTGGGACCACTAGACCACCAGGGAAAATGAGTTTCAGTTTTACACTGGGGTCAGGAGCAGTGCTTTGGGGGGACCACCAGGACTACCAGGAATTACCGATCATGCTCATCCCAACCGTGGTCGGGGCGGTGCTTGGGGAGGCACCAGACCACCAGGAAGTAGGCTACTATATTATTCAACCAAGGTCAGGAGCAAATTCTTGGGGGGGGACACTAGAGAACAGAACATTAGGTTTTTATTTACACCGGGGTAAGGAGCGGTGCTTAGGGGACACAGACTACCAGGGATACGTCCTATGTTGTGGTCAGGGGTTAGACGCCATGGGGCACCTCCTATTACCGCCAGCCTTTTATGGTAGTTAGTGCCGGCCACAGGTTACGCTTAATGCCTGTAGCGCGCGATACCTTGAATATGCTGTTGCGCAGGCATTCAGGTCCCGTCCCCTCAGTCCCTCCCCTGCATACATTATGATTTAGTGTTGGTGCTAGCACCTAGCGCTGATGCTAAATGTCCTTTTGAATATTGCAGTTGGGGGCAAATTCAGTGCTAATCCAGCGCAATGGATTTGCGCCCGGTGCTACCCTTCGAATATCTGGCCCTGGATGTTTTGTTACTACATTTCTGATAATGAGGAAATTGCTGTAACCTTGTATTGCTGAATCTTATCTAGCCTGCTGAAACTGATGTAACCTTGTATATTGTCTGCTATTCACAGATATTTGTTTCCTAACTGTCTGCACCATGTAACCTCCCGGGTCAGGCCTGAAAATAGTCACTCATGTGTCTAGTGCACTTTCCCGGTCAACAAAAACTAGTGAAATAAATAAATAGGAGCTAATTAAAATACATGTATTTTGCTGCACAAAATATTTAAACCTGAGATGGAATGTCAATGTTGGGATACAGTGGGACTATTTGCTGAGGTGGATGAACTTGAAAGAAAAAGTAATAAAAATGTTTCTTTTTTTATTATTTTGGTGCATTTCTTCACCACCACCCAAAAAAAAAAGAAAATCTTGGACCTGTTTTATAATCACAGTAAGACACTCCAGGGTGTGCATTGTTGGATGATAATGGCATTTCTATGGTGGCTGAAGGCACTCAGTGATACATTCCATCTCACAACACACCCAAGGTGTGCTGGTATCCCACTACAGTCTTATTGCTTAATTCTTTTTTTTTTCCCAATTATTTAATCGGATGAGACACATTAAGCTGAAAGCTTGTTTACAGGTGCAACTTGGAAGCATGAGGAAGTTAAGTGACTTGCTCAGGGTCACACAGTATGCAAGTGGGGGCTGTGGGATTCAAACCCAGGTCTCCAGCTTTGCAGCTTAGAGCCTTAAACCACTGCACCATACTGCCTCCGTATTCTGGTAAGCATTTCCTCATTTGTAAACCAATTCCATCTTGGGACATCAATTTAATGAAAGAAAAATTGACTTTGTCTCTTTTTGAGCCTGCCTTAACCTGTTCTTCTTTTCATTGAAAATGCTGCTTTTGGTCACAATAACTTCAGCTCATAGGATTTCTCAGCTTCAGGCTCTCCTGCATGAGCCCCCTTATTTGATATTCAACAAGGGCAGGGTGTCTTTTTGGGCCAATGCTCATTTTCTATTTAAAATGTTTGTTGATTTAATAATAAATCAAACCACACACCATCCTGTGTATTGTTCAGAGCTTGCTAACAGGGGTGAAGCATCCATGCACTTGATGTACAGAGAACACTGAGCTTCTATCCTGATCTCACTACAGACTGCAAAAATTCCCCTAAGGTTTTTGTTTTGTTTGCTCCTGGGAGAGAGAGTGCCCTCAGACTACACAGTGTCTATCCAAATGGCTGGTGGACTGTATTATGTTCTGTTTAATGGCCTACGCAGCCAGTATGATGTTATGCTTGGGCAACTGGATTACTTGGTTTTGCCGTTCGCGCTCTCTATTTCATAGGAATTACCACCCTGTAGGGGTACCAAGGCAAGAAACTCTCGAAGAGGGTTCTACCCCTAAAGGTGCCGATTCCTTTGGCTAACGGTACCTTAGGAAGCATCCCCAAAAAGAATTTAATAGTATGAAGCATGTTAACAATCAGTAGCTGTGAGGCATAGTAGTACATAAGGCATTAGGCAACTTGATAACTTAATGAGATGCACAGGTTAGCAATGGCATGAGTACGATGGTTGTGCCGGAGATTGGGGGGGCTTCCTAAGGAGAATGGGAATTGCAAGAAGGGACACCATCCACCTCCATCCAACAACTTGACCTACCTAAAGGAACTAGAGAACACTACCTATAACTAACTAGCGGTTATGACCTGAGGTATGAACGAGAGAGAAAAAAACCTATGAGGAGGAAATCTCTGGATCCAAGACCTAGTTTGCCTTTTCCCCTGGCTTGGGATGTTTGTTTAGTGATGGCTTTGCTGTTGCAATTTAGAAACCCAAATAAAGGGGGGTGTAAAATATTCCAATTTGGAGAAAAACCCTGGCTTGATCCCTCTAACGGGAACACCATGGAAGGTTGCGAGAGTGCTCTGCAACATTAGGGGCAACCAAGGTGAGCACAAGAGAGCAATGACTGCTGAGGCACTCAACTAGCCTACCCACCCTAAAAGTAAACCAGGTGAACTAGAGGCAGCCATAGGGAGAATGTGGTGAAGGTGCCTTTCTAGTAGAATACCAGAGCCAAAAGAGATTACTGTGACCACCCTTCACAGCTAGTCTTAATTCTACATCAGGAGCTGCCATCGAGTCTCGAGTGGCTAAAGCCAGGCTTGGAAAGAGGACATTCCCAGCTATGGGCCAGGTGAGAAGGACTCCACCCCAAGTCAGGCATGCTCAAAATGTGGACTTTATAGGTACAGAATGAGAATATTAATTGCAGAAAGGCCCTGCACCATGGAATGGTAATGACTGGCATGCCCCAGAAAACAACTTAGGAGGAGCCAAATGAAGCATTGCGAACATTGAGCAAATAAATTGTGTAAGCAATGAGTGGACCTGTACGTAGGTCAGTAAGCAGAGTAAGCAAATGGTCAGACCTGCACAGAGGTCAAAGGAGCAGCAAATATGAATAGCGGGGCAAGCCAGCCAGGCATTCAAGGAAGCCAATGAAAGGTGACAAATACTCTGAGAATTTTTTGGTGGTGGAGGTGGGATAAGAACATAAGATAAGTATGCTACATGGGGCCATGGCTCCCCCAACACCTCCAAGTCTCCCGCCACAGGAAAAACAAGAAAGTGATGGAAGGCACCATGACCCAAATACAGGTATTAAAACTAGTTTACAGCATGAGATATAGCCTAGCTGACCTCCAGAGTATAACAGCAGTGTACAAACATAGAGAGCAGCATCAGTACTGAGTAACTATGAGTTATAGGGAGTAGCAACTCAACTGAACATAGACTGGAGGGAGACAATGCTCTGAAAGCAGCAACTGGCTAGGCTGTGCAGTGAAAACAGCAGCAATGAAGTACGTGGTATGAATTCAGGAAGCAGGATTGAGCTGCATGGGCTAGGGTTCAGAGTGAGCCTGAAACAGGTGAAAACAATTAAGGTGCATAGCATGGAAAGCATCAGCAGGGAAGCAGCTGGAGCTGAAACACACAGATAATGATTGCAGTCGCATTGTGGGTAAATGGAAGCAAGTAGCAAGAGCTCCGGATTAGCAAAACACAAGGAGTTTAGAAACAGAAGCCCCCCAAAAGAAAGCAAAACAAAAGACATACGAAAACTGAAGAACAGGGAACAAGCAAAACAAAGAAGCACACAGCTGGGGCAAACAGTACAAACCAAATGCAGGAGAACAGACAACAGAAGTCCAGCAGAAACAAGCAGAGCCAAAGCACAGTAAGGTTGGGGGGAGCCCAGCCGGCTGCAAAGGACAAACCGACAGAGCTTCTGCCTGCAAAGAAAAAGTGTTTGACAGAAAGAGTCAGAGAGAGAGAGAGAGAGGCTCAGAGGAACTGCTTATATAGCACAGGAAGGAGGAGTGGCTGACTGCTTGCCCATTGAACTACAGGCATAGCCTTCCAATTATAGAATATATGGCAAGGAACTTCTTGGTGCCGTCTGTGACTACTCTGCATGTGGTATGGCCACTTCTGTTTCTTGCTGTCAGAAGGTTTCTGCAACTGACATGAGCTGCTGCCACATGAAGCATTGTGTATACTTTCACTAAGCACTGCAGTCTAGACATTTTCACTTGTAGACATGCTGACTTTGGTCCTATGGTGAGGCAAGGCCTTCTGTAATGCCTCATCCAACTTTGCCATCCTCCCTGGGTCCCATGAATAATGCTTGGGAATCATTCCAAAGGTATGGCCCAATAGAGGAGATACCCTTGGTGAAGACAGAGCAGGTACTCACCATAACTGTTAATCTTTGAGAGAATCTCCTTCATTGTGCCACAGCACACCCACCCAGCTTCCCCTTTTCTGATGTAAAAGCTGGCCATTTTTTTCCACTGCCTTGTTTGGAGTTCCCATACGTGCCTTATGTATACTATATTTCCAGTTCCACGCCACTCCTTATGTGTCTGGTTCTGGTTTAGTCTCCTGATTCCTCATGGTAAGAGACCTTGCAGGCTTATCTCACAGGGAACTGAGGAGCAATAGGACTACACACTATTATTAGGCACAGACATTGCATGTCATTGTGGCTAGCCCCTGGCTAGCAAAAGTTTTCAAGTGGTCCTGACATTGATGGCTAACAGTACCAAAGGTGTGGCCTAATTGGGGAGATTCTCTTGAGAATCTGCTATTATGGTGAGTAACAGTTTTTTTTTTTTATCCGTAGTAAAGTTTAGAACCTGCAGCAACCGGGGGACAGTTTGTCCAATTAAGAATACTTGAGCGGTGTGGAGCTACAACTAAACGTTCTGAGGACCTCTCCTGGCCATATTATGAGTACTTTAGCTCTTTTAGATGGTCTAACACCACCTGAAGTTTGGATTTATTTTTATCCAACTGAAGCTTTATTTATTTTATTTATTTGATTACCAAGACAAGAAAGTTTTTGAGCAACATAAGCCCATTTTCAAATGTGAGAGTGGTCCAATATACTGTAAGCATGACTTACAAGCAATAGTCTGTATTTTACCACTGAATTGTCAAAGAATGTTTGCAACAAGTAGCTAACCTAGTTGTCTATAACACAAAGGGTGATTACATGTAAGTATCACTACATTATGCTTCACACTCGTATTTACATATACAGTAGCTGATACAAGTCACAAAAAGTAAAGTGTCTAGAAAAACCTTTAAAAACTAGTTTCACTTCTCATGTTTTTATAATAATATTGATTTTGATTACTGCAACATAGAACTAACAAGCCTCTCTGGTCTTGAGACTGTGGGTTCCACCATTCCTTGATCCCTACAGAGGTCGCTGACCTACTCAGAGCTTGTGATTCTGACTGGAATCTCTACAAAACCTCAAGATCTCCTGATGACTTACGATATAAACAACAACAGAATGCCAGCACTAAGACCAACAGAGAGGCAATTCATTTTACTTTGCCTACAACCCTCAGACCAACCTTATATCCCCACATTGATTCTGGAAAGTTGTTCACTCCCTTCTTGACCCTCCACCCCAGACTATCTCCCCATCCTCAGACCAGGAAGTTCACCTACAAGCATCTCTGACCCAACTGAGGTCTCTAACACCTTTAACCATTTTTTGAGATCTTGTGCCCTCTCTCCACTTCCTTGACCTCACCCTTCTTCTCCACCTCCTCCTGCCTTCCCCATAGTTCCCCAAATTCCTATGCTTGCCATCTTCTACCCCAGCATCTTTTTCCTACTCCCCAGTCTCCTTAGAGTTACCCCCACTTCCTATTGTCTCTTACTTCCTCTAAAGGATACCGCTCAAATTGGCTGGATGCTAATCTTCTTTATCTTTCTACAACAGCCATTGTTGCCCCTGCTGTCTCTCTTTTCTATCTTTCTTTCCAACTTGGGTCCATTCTCCAGTCCTGAAAGAAGGTTAAAGGACAACCTGACTCAAAAGGGGTCATTTGTCTTCTCTAGGCAATTAGTGGCCCATCTTTTTCCTCTGGGCAATGGCTGTGATGCAGGAAAAAGGTGTTAACTCCCAGCTATCCACCTCTTCTTTCTGCTTCCCATTCTAGTCTGGCTTCCACAAACAGCAATCCATGATCCCTTCTCCCCTTCATATTTTTGATTCCATGTTGAAAGGCATGGACCAGGGCCTGTTCACCTCACCCATTTTCACAGACTTAGCAAAAGCCTTTAATACTGTTGTCCACATCCTTCTCTTGGATAAGTTTGGTGATGTGGGCTTATCTGACCAAGTGGGGAGGTGGTGTAACTTTTACCTATCAGATTGACTCCAGTCAGTCCAGGTTGGTGATGCACTATCCACCCTTCAGCCCATCAAGTCTGGTGTCTTCAAGGGCTCCATCCAGGACCCATTTAATTTCTGTATTTTCTTAATGTAACCTTCTTTCCACATACTGTATGTCTCTATAGTGTTTTAGTGTCTGAGCTGGAATCATCACTCCAGCATGACTTTGACAATATCCAGTGCAAATTACACTCAAGCCAGCATTCATTAAATGCTACAAAACCATTTTCCATGACTTTTGGCATTAGACAAAATCTAACAAGACTCCAACATACCCCTGCCTTCAAAAGTCTGGATGGCAACCAATTTGATGAGGTACCACCTTCTAGTACTTAGGGGTGAATGGACGAGAACCTCAGCTTTTCCACCCAGAGTGATGCCATGCATTTGAAACTTCATCTTCAGCATGGTTTGCTCTATCAAAACAAATCCTTTCTTTCTGTCCTTTTCAGCTGAGAAATCATTCTTAAGATGATACTGCCAGTGTTTGATTATGCAAATGTAGTGTAAGGCATTGCCATTAAGTCAACACTTGCCAGACTGGACACCTTTTTCATTCCTTTTGACACATTGCCTTTAGTGTTCCATCTGGCACTCATCACTGCTCTATTGTTCTTCCTACTTTGCCAAATACCGGCTTGGTCATTATTCCAACAAACCTTTCCTCTCTTCTTCACCCTGCCATCTTATCTTGTCTCATATTCCTTTAATCATTCTCTACCCTTTCCTTTTATATCCCTCGCAATACTGTACATCTGTGGCAAGCCAGTCTATATATATATATATTTATATATCCCTATTTTAACATTATAGAATAACCTCCTTCTCCACATCCATTTCTCTTCTTCCCTGCACTCTCTCAAACCATTCTTACTAACTCAGTTTTCATAAGCATTCACCTACAGCTAGGCTTCTTCCTTTTCTCTCCACAGTACAACAACCCATACAATAGCCTCCCCACCTTACTATTTACCTATTATGCCTCTTACTCTACTGTACTGTTTAAAATCAATGCACTTTGTACTTTGAGATGTATGCCACCCAAATTCAGTTACAAATATCTTGCCATATGTTATTGGCATGCTTCTCTAGTTCTCTACCCAGCTATCCCCATAACCCCTTTAACCGATGTATTTTGTACAATTTTACATTATTTTTCATGGAATTCATTTTGTAAGTCAGGCACCATGTAACCTCAGGCTACTACCCTGCCTTGTGCACCAATATCAAGGTTGAGGGGTCTGAGCGCAGACGTTACTGAAGCTGGGGGGTTGTTTCCAGAAATTAGATAACTAAAATGGTGCCTCTACCTAGAGTAAAAGGATAAGTGGGTCAGACAACAAGCTAGTACAACCCCCGGGATGCTGTACCTACCCAGTTCCCTGCCTAGTGGTCCCATACATGGATTAATGTAAAGTAGTTCAATGTGGCTAAAGGATACAGTTAATGGCTATAGCCAATAATATGCTCACACTGGCTGCACTTACCAAATGAGTTCTGGCTAATGCAGAGACCCCCCCCATTACATACAAATAGTAACAAATAACAGCAACAATACACTTTAAGGTTAGACAAAATAAGGTTGCACCTAGTAATGCTTATGGACAGTGTTAAAGTATCAAAGAACCCTTTCTATTATGGGGATTTGGGGGAAAGTGTAGCCTAGAGGTTAGCATAATGAGCTGTGGTACATCGAGCAGACCAGACCTTGGTTTGAGTCTCACGACCTCTACTTGAATACCGTGTGACTCTAAGCAAGTCACTTATCCACTCAGTGCTCCCAGGTCGCTCCTGAAAATAAGCACTTGTGCCTAGTGGGCCTTACCCAGTTACCAAAGACGAAAATACAAAAAAAAAAAAATAAGGGAGTACAAATTGAAGATTTGGCTAGCACTTTTTGCTTGGCTTTGCAGCACATTAACAACAGAAATTTCACCTCCTATGAGCATGGCACAATTCTGATGCAGTTCCCAAATTAACAGTCTGGTTAGAGCCTCCCAGTTAGCTTCACTGGGTACCCAGACTTGTACAGTAGCAGTCCTAATGCATGTTGCAGCTGGTTGATCAGCATCGATGCACTTAAAAAAAAATTGATTGGATTTATCTCTTTAGCCATGCCATTGTGACTGAACATTTAAGAAAGAACTTAATGGCTAAACTCTTAGGCAAATGGGTATTTGTTATCCTGGCCTCATGGCCGACAGTAGATTTCAAAGACAACTTGGAAAACACTGTTGCAGGGCTAGCCCTGAAATTACACACAGTTCTAAAGGATCTCAGTCTCTGAATTAGAGTCAGGATGTTTGGCTTCCATGGATAGGCTTGAACCTTTGGAGTCTTGCATTCAGGCTTCTGCTTTCTGAAGCAGAGACCAGCATAAGTGACCAGGGTCAACACGACTCATCCCCATATCTAGGCATCAACCCCTGAGGTGGTCACAAACTAGCACTAACCATTGTGTTAGTTACTGACACCCTAAGCGGGCCCAAGTGTAGATTCAGCTTTGGACTTCAGATGCAGTCTCTGGAACTTTTGGCCTTGGAAATAGGGCTTTGGAAAATTCGGCTCCTATTTTTAACTCTGGCAGTGTCACTCAAAATACAAGTTCTGGCAATTTCGGCTCTGGCATGTAATGTCAGTCTCTGTCCTATTTAGGCTGAAGGGCTGGTTTAGCTTAGAAGATTGCCTGGGGTGCAAACTGAGAGACTCAGAGAACGCTATCTTTCTTCTCAAGAGCTTCTGGAAACTGCCCAGTTCAACAGTCCTTCTCTGACTTAAGAAACATAATGTTGTAATCCGATTGGTCATTGAAGTAGACAATCACAGTTCTGGCTTTTTGATTGGCTATTCAGAAGGTGCCAAACACACAGTCTGCAATTCTTCCTAGCAGCCACAGCTAAGCACCCTTTTAGGACCCTTTGTGTTCTGAATGGCTGAAACAAAAGGTCAAAGAAACAAGACGGTTGCTAAAGAGCAGACAGCTGAACATCCAGCTTTAAAGTCTAACTATGAAAACAATCCTTTCAGTTTTGAAATTAAACTTTGGTAACATTCAATAGAGACTATTATCCAAAGCAACAGTGGAGTTTAAAAGAGCACTCTCTGGCTGGTTGCAATCTCCAGAGCACTTGGACCCAGCAAAGGCTATTGCCACTACATATAGATGCAGAGCTCTTAAAGCAATAGTACAAAGGCATCAGCTTGCACATTCATGCCGTATTTATGCTCACAACATTACTCCACATAAATTCAAACTTCAAACTGGATATTAGCTCATTTCAAGATAGCAGACCACCAGGGCTGGATCAATGTCAGATAGAGAGCAAATGGGGTGCCCGGGGAGATAACTGAAGGTAAGCCCCACCACTTTTGGGGGAAGTTGCACTTTTCCCTGCCTGAAAAGCTTGGTGTTTGCACCATGTCCAAAATAGGAATTTAGTGAGTACAGATAAGAAAATTTTCACTATTTACTGCATTCACCAATTACAGAGTCTAGCTAGACATTGGCTGACTATCTACATTTGAATCTCATATGCTATGAAGAAAGAATTAACCTATTGAAAGGTTTCTATCTATTTAACACCTTTAATAATTCAATAGCATCATCATGATAGTGAAAATACAATATCGTAAAGGTAAACACATTTCACAGTCACATCTGGCTACAGATTAATTGACACATATTCCCATCATTTCCATAATAATCTTCTTGGTCAACTGGTACCACATCGCCCAGGCTAGGTGGAGCATTTTCTCTTCTTTGGGGGACTGAACACAAGCCTGAGTACAGACTTAGGCATGGTGTAGATTCCTTTGTACACAACATTCATTGGAAAGTCAACAGGGACTCCTGGAGTCTCATAAGTCAATTTCAATAGAGGTTTTATAGTCCTTTCAGAACCACTGGATAGGACATGTACTTCATCACTGGATTCCAGATTGATCAGTCATAGTTCATCAGCCAGTGATAATTTCTCCTTTGTCAAAGTTGGTGCCACTTTGTCCTCTGGGACCACATTTATATCTGCATTTTCTTCACACTCAATGTTATCATTTAGGAGTATCTCAGCAAACTCCACCTCATCAGTTGCAGATGCATCACTACCCACTTCAGCATTATCAGTGAGTTCAACATTTGGGATTGACTTAGCATTGTTACTTGATTCACTTGATTCAACACTTACTGTATGTTTAGCTCAACAATCGGTATTTGGTTCAACCTGGGTTGATTGCTCTTGGACAATAGAATCCTTTATGCTATGAAGAAGTATTTTCCTTCCATTGTTTTTTGGCAGGCATGTCTTTATTAAGAGGATGAGACTTAGAAAGTCCTTGGAATAGCCTTGCAAGTTCAGAAGTAGGACGGTATGCAATGCAAGGCTCATCTTCAGCAGTTTCAGAATCAAGACTCCCTTGTTCAACATTGCACTAAACATTTACCACAATATTTTTAGAGCTGGAAGTTTGCAAACCTTGTCACTTTTTAGGAGTAACAGACCTGGGGTCAAATTCACAAAAAAATCACAAAGTGCAGTACAAATGTTTGCGCTGCACCTTGCGATTGCACAGGTTCCAAAAGTTGCTATTCATAGTTGGATAGCGAACCACACTATCTGACTGTGAATAAGGCCAGGACAGAGCAGCACTAATCCAGAAAAGCCACCAATAATACCATTAGATCTGACCCAACATCCAGCCAGGTGAATGGCCCCACAATGAATAGTGCAAGTGCTTTATTTCATATTCACTAAAGCTCGCATGTAGATGAGCCCATTGGAAATGCAACGAGCTGGGTGGCCATTTGCATGACCATCATGTGCTCATTTACATGGACTGAGAGTGGCATACATCCCTGCCCAATGCTATCGCAGTACCTGGTGGTTTAGTGGTTCTTGCACTGTCCTGATTACTGACCCTGTACTAAGAAGCATACTGTTTCCTTGGTGGTCTAATGGTCCCTCCCCTGTCCCAATCATTGACCCCATAATAAGAAACATAGTGTTTCCTTGGTGGTCTAGTGGTCCCTCCCTCTCCTGATCATAGACCCTGTAATAAGAAACATATTGCTTTCTTGGTGGTCTAGTGGTTCATTCCCTGTCCTGATCACCGACCCCATAATAAACATATTTTTCCTTGGTGGTCTACTGGTCCCTCCCCTGTCCTGATCACCATCCCAATATCATAACAAAAATTCCTGGTAGTCTAGAGGTCCGTCCCCTATTCTCTGAGTGCTGTCTCCTTATATTAAAAATATGTTCTGGTAGTCTGTCCCCTCTCCCCATGCTCCAGTCACTGCCCCTTTATACTAAAAATATTCTCTGGTAGTCTAGTGGTCCCCTTCCCCTCCCATGTGCTCCAATCTCTATCCCCATAGAAAAAATAAACTGCACCTGGTAATCCAGTGGTCCCTCCCTGATCTCCAATTATCATCTCATTCTATGGTTCATAAAATGTCCCTGATAGTCCAGTGGTCCCTCCCCATCCCCAACTGACATCCTGTGAATGGCTAAGTAAAATATCTCTGTTGGTCAAGTGGACCCCCCACCCTAACCCAGTAGGTAGTGCCCCACCAACCCACTCCCCCATCCCAAAACCAAGCCAATGACTGGCACAACCCTTCTCTCAACACCACATTGAGCTATGAACTGAGCTGTCCAGAAGCATGTACTGTATATAATACACATTACAGCACAGCTCAGTCAATGGCTTCCAGTGGTGGTGAGAGAAGGACTGTGCCAGTTGCTGTCTCAGTTTCAGCATGGGGGAGTGGGTGGTGGGTGCTATTTGTGGGAGTGGGGGTCCACTAGATCACCAGGGATATTTTACTTAGTCATTCATGGAACAGCAATCGGGAAAGGGAAGGGACCACTAGACTACCAGGGACAGTTGTTTTTTTCTACAGGGATGGCCATAGGTAGTCAGGGAGGGGGGACCAACCACTTGGCTACCAGGGCATATTTTTAATGTAAAGAAACAGCAATTGGATCAAGGGGGAGGTGGAAGGGACCACTAGACTACCAAAGCATATTTTTAATATAAATGGATGGTGATCAAAGAATGGGGAGGGGGTGAGACCACTAGACTGCCAGGGTAAGTTATGTTTATTACTCTGGATTGTGATAGGCAAGGTAGGGTTGTAGCATCTCCACCAACCACTAGAGTTGCAGAGTTAAGAAGAAGTTTTTCTTGGTGGTATTTTCGCCATGTGAAAGAATCTCACAAAAAAAAGCCCTTGTGTGGAGAAAATGCTTAGTGAATGGGACTGTGCCAATATGCAGGTCCTCTCTCCCTGTTTGGCATTGTGGCCCCCTCAAAACTTTGCCCCAGTGCAAACTGGGCTTTTGAAAATATCGCTTTGGAGCAAAACCCAGTTTGTACAGAGCAAACTTCATTTGCGCTGGGACTAAGTTTTGTGAATTGAGCTCCTGGTCACAGGACAACTAGCAGGTTAATAGTATCTGGGTTTGTTCAAGGCATTTGATCAATGGACAACAAGTGGTTGCCATGAATGACTTTTTCTCCACAGGTTTCTCCTTCTGGATGTATATTGTATACAGGAACGCTGGCAAGTATCTGTAGTACAATACAAGGCTTACACCAGGGATCCCCAAGCTGAGCATTAACACATGATCTCCAGGTGATAGCTCTTTAGCGTTTAATCTTTTATCATGTCACTCTTTGTTGGCTTTGTTCCTCTTAGTGGTCATCTCAGCAGTCAACTCTTAAGCAGCATTTAACTGTTCTTTTAACTACTGAACTTATTACAGGTAGTTTTCAAATTTGGTCCCATCTGCCAATGCACCAAAGCACAGGTCAACAGGAAGTCTGAAACATAGAAACATAGAAACATAGAATTTGACGGCAGATAAGGACCGCTTGGCCCACCCAGTCTGCCCATTTCCCTACCTACTGGATAAGCTGCAGATCCTAGTTAACCAGCAGCCTACTTCTTCCTACCCCAACCCCCCAGAACTGCCTTATGACTATCCCATGCATGCTTGAATTCCACCACTGATTTTGACTCCACAACCTCCTCCGGAAGGCCGCTCCATGCATCCACAACCCTGTCTGTAAAAAATACTTCCTAAATTACCTCTGAGCCGCCTCTATCTTCAAATTGTGCCCTCTTGTTCTTGCACACCTCTTTTTGAAAGATGCTACCCTCTTGGACTTTGTTGATTCCCTTGAGGTACTTGAACGTTTCTATCATGTCCCCCTCTCCCTTCTTTCCTCCGGGCTATACATGTAAGCTCCTTAAGTCTCTCTTCATATGTCTTCCGGTGCAGACCCTGCACCATTTTGAGTTCCCTCCTCTGGACAGCTTCCATCCTGTCTATGTCTTGCGGAGATTGGGTCTCCAGAACTGCACACAGTACTCAGATGGGGTCTCACCAGCTGTCTGTACAGAGGATAATAACTTCCTGTTTTCTACTGGTGATGCTCTCCCCTATGCATCCCAGTATTCCCCAACCCTCCTTGCTGCCCTCTCACATTGCTTGCCCGTCTTTAGGTCATCTGATATGACTACCCCCAGGTCCCTTTCCATTTTTGTTGTTGTTAGTATCTCACCCCCATTGTGTACTCTTTCCTGGGTTTTGTTTCCCAGGTGCATTACCTTGCACTTCTTAGCATTGAATCTAAGCTGCCATACATTTGACCATTCCTCTAACCTTGCCAAATCCTTTCTCATCCTTTCCACCCCACCCTGTGCATCAACTCTGTTGCAGATCTTAGTGTCATCTGCAAAGAGTTCCTTTGAGTCTGGCTTCTCTTCTGAACATTAAACTGTAGTACAGAAACCCTGCAGTGTCATTCAGCATACAATTATAAGTATGAAACAGAGCACTAACTTGCTGGCTTCTTTTACTCTTCTCTTGGATCTAGGGTGCCCAACATGTCTAATAGAATTATTTTAAATCTCTCTGGCTGAACATCACCTTGAGGATGGTATGGCATTTTCCTGGATTTGCAAACTCCCCAGAAATACATTTCCTTTCCCAGTTTGCTGTCTAAATCTCAGTCTTGACCAGAGTGCATCCTTTGGGGTGCACTGTAGTGTACAAATAATTTTTCTACTGGGGCTTTGGCAACAGTTGATGCTTTTTGGTCCTTTGTAGGGTATGTCTGTACATAAAGAGTAAAATAATTTGTGGCTACCAGAATGCTGGAGACTTTCTTTGAGTCAGGAACAAGACTTAAGAAGTCTGTATAGACCAGCTCCATTAGGGCAATGATTGCAATATTTACTTAGGGTGCTGCATTTTGCGGTTGAGCATTTCTTTGAACACAATGGCTGCAGGTCTTACAATATTGTTCAATTTCACTTGCCATTCTGGGCCAATAGAAATGGGTATAAGCCACATCCAGGATATATTCACTCCACATATGCCCAGTTTTGTTAAGTAGGGCTCTGAGTGCAACTCTCTTGAACTTAGCAGGCAATAGCAATTGTTGTCTTGGAAATCATTGAGGGATCATTCACTTCACAATACAGCAAGTGCTCTCAAAACTTGTATTTTGGCCACTCTCTTACCAGTAGACTAGTATCTGCATTGCCAGTTATTACTTGTGAGGCATCACCCCTTTCTTTAAAACAACTATAATATACATTAGCACATGGGCATTGCTTTGCTCTCTTTGTAGATCCTCCACTATCAGCTGTGGCAAGGAACTCAAATCCAGAGCAGCTAAATTGCAATGGCTCATACCCATAGGCAAAAATCTACAGGAGTCCCAGGCAGTCCACCAAGCAGTTGTCATTTTCTGTAGGCACTATGTCTTCATCATCAAACCTCTTGCAAAGGGCATCTATTGATTGCTTGGGCATTGTTACCCAGTTTTGCTATTCTGGATCACAGTGGCAGGGCACCTGGAAAAAGCATCCACATCAATGTGATTCAGACCAGGACGGTACTCTGCAGCATAATCATATGTCGATAGTGCAGAGAGCCACGTGTGGCCTACAGCATGCAATTTGGCAGTAGTTTGGACATATGTCAAGGGTTGTTGCCAGTCTTTACCAAGTTTTTGCTCCATACAGGTACTAGTGAAATTTGTCAACTGCATCCCATGTAACTGCTAAGAATTCCAGCTTATGCACAGGGTACTTTTTATCTGCACTAGACAGACTTTGTCAGGCAAAAACAACAGGCTGCATCCCCTCATGGTATTCTTAATAGAGGACAGCTCCCAGGCCACTAAGGCTAGCATCTGTATGAAGCACATAGCCTACACTGATCCCTGTAAAAGCTAACACAGGTGCACAAGTTAGGCAGTATATTATTTCATCAAAGGCACTGTCACACTCAGCAGTCCATCTAACTCCAAAAGGTTCACTGGGAATGTAATAAGACTTATTATCAACAGTATAGATTTTAGTTTTCTTGTGAGTTGGAGGATATCCTTGAGTTAGAGTCGACAAGGACCTAACCACCCTAGTATAGTCTTTAACAAATCTATGATAACAGCCATAGAATCACAGGAATCTTTGTAATGCTTTCAGATTGGCTGGATTTGGCCAGCAGATAAGTGCCACCACCTTACTGGGATCAGTATAAATGCTCTGGGCAGACACAGTATGTCCTATATATTTCACTGAGCTTTGGAAGAATTGACATTTGTCTAATGATATCTTGAGCCCAAACTCCTCTGAGCAGTCAAAGACCTTGAGTAAGCAAGCTTTATGCTACTCCAGTATGTTTCCAAAAACTATAATGTCATCTAGGTATACTGGACATTCAAGGAGATTCATATCCCCAACTGCTCTCTTCACAAGCTTCTGAAAAGAGGCAGGGACTCCCGATATCCCCTGGGGCATTCTCAATGACTCACAGAAACCTAAAGTATAGATTAAAGCAGTCTTTTGGTAGCATTAGGGTCTAATAATAGCCACTCTGTAGGTTCAACATGAACAATCACTTACTCCTATTCAAGCTGTCTAAGGCATACTGTATACGAGGCATGATGTACTGATCAGGAATGGTTCTTAAGAATTCGATAATGAGCCGGCCTGGTGGCACTGAGGGTTGAGGTGCTGGATGCCACACCTCGAGCCATGCCAGTGACCTGGGTTCGGGAATGAGCCGGGAGTCACCAGGGGTCAGCGGGGAGGAAGAGATTGAGCATCTGGAGGACTGCTCTCTCTTCCCAGGGGAGGGTGTGGGAGATGCTCACTCAGGGAGCGACCTCTAGTGGTGACTGGAGGTTCGCTGACTGAGCAGCGTGGCGTATACCAGGGTGGGCAGAGCTGTGGCACTACATTGCCTCACTGGACGAGCTGTGCAGGGAAGGGGGGATGGAAAAAAGAAAGAAATACCCCAATCTTGGGGATAGATGAAGGCACCTCGACCTTCTACAGCCCACACTCCCAACTCCAGGCCATCTCCTCTCCACTGCCAGACTCATGTGTGCTGGGCGCTTTGCCCTATAAGGTAGAGTGCACTGGGTGGATCGGGCAGCCCTACCTCCAGAGGGTTCAGACCCAGAGGTGGTGCTTGGTGACACGAGGGGAGAGGAGTGGTCACTGTGGGAGGTAGAGGCTGGGAGCTTCCGAGGTCGCTGGAAGGAGTTCTCCAGGGTTGGAGATAAAGTTAAAAAAAAATAATAATTCTGTAAAGAACACATGTTTGTACAGCCCCATTTTTTACTCTGCACCACTACAACAGGGGAAGCATAAGGGTTCCAGGACTCTCGAATGATGCTCGCAGTCAGCAACACTTGCAAATGGCATCTCACATTATTTATAAAAGCAGGTGCTAAACTCCTTGATCTCTCTCTCTCTCTCTAAAACATCTATCATCATGTAGATGAATATGATGCTCAGCTGCTGATACATACCCCACATTCCATTCCTTAAGGGGAATGATTTTAGTTCTCTTGGACAGTTTTTGACTTATACAGGCTCACCATTCATCCAGGATAGGAGAATCTCTAAAATCAAACAAATGAAGAGTTACTCCACCAGCCTTCTTCTTTTTATTGGCAGAATGTTGCACAGCCGTGACAGAGCAATACACTCATGCTAGTGTACAGCCTCTATGTACTACACTGTCCAGGTCAGTGATGTTCTTTAATTGTACAGTAACATATCTGACATACTGTAGGTATGGGCCCGAGCATGAAGCACACTGGGCTTAAGCAGCAGTCCCTCAGGTAGCCTGTGTTTGTCTGATGCATCGAACATCAGCACCTGGTTAGTGACATCTTTCTTTTAGTGTACCTCACCACCGAAGCTACTCTCTACATTAGGTGGTAGCCAGATCTCTGCAGGATCTTTTCACCACATTATTCTCACAGGGTCATCTTTATCATACACTTCAGTTTGCATTGGTACTTTATATGCCTTCTTCACCATGCATGAACATGGAGGACTCTTCCAGTTTTTGTACTCATTCTTTCTTGGCATAACTCCCATAACTTGGTATTACTTTATGCTATTTATACCAGTGTGAAATGCTACTGTGCTGCTCATGCTAAATAAACCAATGAAAGTCTGAATAACATATTCAAAAAACTTTCTGAGCACCCTCCTGGATAAGAACAAAAAATTACCGAATTCATAAGTATAATCAAGTTATAAGAACATCACAACTGATATTGGTAGTATCAGATAAAAATGATATGATACAGGCAATATGGAAACAAGAACAAAAAATAAAGGAATTAGGAATAGAAACAGAAACAATAACAACTCTAAGGCAGCTATTTCCAGGATGCTACAAAGATAAGAACATTTCACAGGGGGGTAAGCTGATCTCAGTTTTTGGGATAAATCAACTTAACAAGAAAACACCAAAAAAGCTGAAAAAAAAACTTAGAAGAAACATAAAGTGTACTACTAAAAATAATGATACAAAGAAATGATATCAGCAAGGTGGTAAGATGGGAGAATGGAGGTCATATTTCAATATGGTTGAACCAAGGCCCACTTTACAAGCAAATGATCAGCAAAAGTAATTTGTTGGATGAGATGGGTATTTTTCTACATGAGGAAAGGCTACCAGGTCAGAGTCAGGGAGATGAGGGAATACAGAGCCCACAAACATTGAAAATCTCTAATAGATTTACACCATTAGAGAACTTAGAGGAGGATGTTTGACTACCAAAGATTTTTGTGGTGGAAAGAAGTCATATGAGCTACAGAATTCAACATACATTCCAGAAACAGACAAGAGGAGAACTGCAAGACTGCTATCCTGGAACATTGCAGGCATAATAAATAAATTAGCAGATGTAGAATTTTATAAATACATAAATAAATATGAATTAATTTGTTTACGGGAAACTTGGACAGATAAAGATATATACATGAATGGCTATAAAACATATGTGAAACAATCAAGGAAATATAAGAAATGTGGAAGAAGGGTAGGGGGCTTAGCTTTTTTCCTGCAGATTACGGGAAATAAGGAAAACAAGTGATCTAAAAGTAAGCAATAAAATATCCTAGTAATTATAGGGGAAGAAAAGGGCAATGAAATTATAATAATCAATGTTTATGCACCACCACAAAACAGTAATTATAAAAAGGGTCTGAGAGAGTCACGTGATGAGCTCGCTCGGGTAGGTTGTGTACCGCGCTCCCCCGAGGCCCTTAGCGTTAAAATATTCGGTTAAAATACCCCTCGCTGGTCGCTGCAGTTATTGAAGGGCTTCTAAGTATGGCGGACATCGGTTTTCCTCCTCCTATCGTGCCGTGTGATCTGCACGGTGGTTAACTCTGTGGTAAAGCGTGTGCTTAGAGGAGGTGTTCTGCATAGGCCTGGCCCGAGGTCAATTTAAGGATGGAGCCCGAGCAGGTGGAACCGCTGGCGGGGCGAGCCCCAGCAACAAAACGGCCCAAATCCCAGTCGCCTATTAATTTGGAACAGGGCGAGGATTTGTCTAAAGAGGGAAGTTCTAGTGTGCACCCAGACGACATTAAGGAAATCAGGTTGCTTCTGCAGGGTCTGGTGGTTGATTTTGCGGAGGTAAAGCCAGCCCTGCATTCACTTGCTCAAAGAATGAGCGATGCGGAGGTTCGAATCTCCTCACAGGAGAGGAAAGTTTCGACATTGGAGCAGGAGATGGGGACTATCAAGAAGAAAGTTAAGAAACTTGAGGAGAGACTGGAGGATCAGGAAGCTAGAAACTGAAGAAACAATCTTTTTTTGGCAGGGCTACCTGAAAGAGCCGAAGGCCCACACTGTGTCTCCTTTATTCAGGAGCTCTTTTGAAAATGCTTGGCTCTTCGCCTTTTGGGGAGGTACAATCTGGAAAGAGGCCATCGAGGCCCTTCGGGAGATCCCACCACCCGGGGCCAGGCCTCGAGTTATAATTATGAAATTTCTTAATTATAAGGAGAAAACTCATGTCCTCCTGGCAGCTAGGCAGAAAAAACCTCTGCAATGGAACGGGGCCTCTTTGTGGTTCTTTCAAGACTTAACTCCGGGGGTTCGGGAAAAGCAAAAGGAGTACAATGACATCAAGAAAAAGCTTTATTTAGCAGGAATAAAGTTTCGGCTCCTATACCCTGCTACTCTTATGGTGCGACTGCAATCCGGAGAAAAGAAATACTTAACAGCCAGAGAGGCACTGGAGGGGCTGAAAGTGGACCTTCCGGAATTATTTAAATCTTCAACCTGAATGGATTCTTATTGGAGGATTAACTTTCATTAAGGGGAATCTCGAGTATAACTCGGGGGCCCTTATTATTACTGAGACTGCTAATTTTGGCTCCAGCTGGATTTGAGACATTTATTATATGGACCTGGTATTAATTTAGAGTAAGGGAGCGGGAGACATTTTCAAAATGTTTGTTTTTTTTTTTTTTTTTTTTCTATGGGCACCAGGTTTTTGGGTTTGTCCTTTGCACCACGGTCCTTTAATGTTGGGACTTTAATGTTGCTGGGGGGCTTATTACCCTTATGATATGATCTATAGGCTAATGGGCCATTTGTTTCTGTTGGGAGTGTAATTTTATTTTGGGGGATAACAAAATGGATCAGGGTCTAAATGTAGTGACCACCATTAATGGGCAGTATATTAGAATGTTAGATTATTTGGACAAATGTGATGTAGATCAGTTATGGTTGTGTGGGGGGACTTAGTTTGCCAATGACTTGCCAAGGTCCCCCCCTTTTCATATATCTGGGGATTTGAGTAACATTATTCCCATATGGGTTGGGATGGAGATGGCTGGTTTAAGGAGGGCTTAAGGCCAGTTCTGGGGCAAGGTGTATTCATCTGGGACTGAGGGGAGCAAGGAAATGAGTTTATCCATAACTCAAATGGAATTGTGGAACGGTCAAGGACCGGGGGTTAGAGGGGGTGGGTGTGTTTAGGGAGGAAAGAGAGAGAGTACACAGAGGGGAAATCTTGGAGAGCAGGTCTCGGGTAGGTTTAGCACTAGGACCATGCTTATATTTTGGCTAGTTGGATGGCGCTTTATAAGATAATCTCCTGGAATGTTAAAGGTCTGAGGGGACGTCAAAAAAGATTAACTATCTTATGACATATTGAGCAGTGGGGGGCTCACATTGTGGCACTCCAAGAGACGCATCTATTCCCTGATGAGTTAGGCAGCCTTAGGACGTGTTGGGTGGGTCAGATTTTCGGAGGGTAAGAAGAGCTTCAGGGTGGCGATTCTAATTAATAAATCTTGCCCTTTCGAGGTGTCCCAATGCTTGACAAGGCAGGATGGTAGGGAGTTTATGTCATGGGCTCCTCCATGGTAAGGTAGTAGCAGTTGCCTCCATCTAGGGGCCAACACCTCCAGATCCCAATTTTTGCTTCACTTGAAGAGAATATTGCTACATTTCCCCCACTTTCACTTATAATGGCAGGGGACTGGAACTTATATCTGGACAATAGAGAGGATAGGATACCACCGAATAAAGGCCCGATGTCTAAGGCCCAACTTGCTCTAGCTAAGTTTCTAGATTCAGCATGTCTGTTGGACCTGTTTAGGCTTTTCCCTAATAAGGGCCTTAAAATGACATTTTATTCGGCCGCTCACAAGAGCCACTCTAGGATAGATTTTTTCCTAATAAATAGAGAAGCCCTGGGAGACTAGAGCAGTTTCGACTGAGGGTAGAATTCTTTCAGATCATTCACTTATTCAATTGTGTTGGGAGCCCAAGCCCCTGCCGCCTAGATTATATAGGTGGAGGCTTCATGATTGGTTATTCTCAGATAAGAAGGGATGAGCTAGAAAGGGCCCTCAGGAAATTATCAGAGTACAACTTCCCACTCTGAGTGACAAGAATTTAGCTTGCAGCCCACTTGTAAGTTCTTATACTCTACGGTGCTGCTAAAACTTTAGCCGCCAAGGAGAAGCTAGATTAGGACGGCTAAAGAGGAGTTCCTGAGGGGGCAATAATTTCCTTGTCGCAAACAGAGAGGGTCTTGGAAGAAGTGGATTTGGAAACTCAAAAGTTTAAGGAGGAACCTCAGAGATCTGGTATGGGAAAACTGAATATTGGTTAAATAAGATAGGGCGAAATTTCTCCTACAGGGGATGTCCGGACGCCTTTGGCAGCTAGAATTAAAGAATGGGAGGCCAGTAGGACAGTTCCCTCAATTCTTCATGAAGGGAGGCTAGTGACAGAGCCCCAAGAGATGGCAGAAGCTTTTGCTTCATTTTTTGAAGAAATTTGCGATTGTGGGGGGGAGGAAGAGGTCAAGAATTATCTGGAGGGAGTCCAGTTGCCTACACTAGACCCTGTTTTAGCTAGTAGACTTGATGCCCCATTAGCACTTCAGAAATTATTGAGGTGGTGCGATCCTTGCCGCTAGGCAAATCACCAGGGCCCGATGGTCTTACAGCTAAGTTCTATCAAACCCACATTCAGACTATACTCCCTATACTTAAGGATTTTTTTCATACCATTATGAGGGATGGTATTCTTCATTCTCCCTTGTATCAAGCATATGTTACACTGGTACCCAAACCAGATAGGTCTAGGAATGAAATGAGATATTACAGGCCGATAGCCTTAATTAACCAGGATATTAAGATTCTTACTAAGATATTGGTGAATAGAATTATGACCGTGGCCCCTAGCTTGATTAGCCAGGAGCAAGTAGGTTTCATGCCAGAGAGAGGAGCAAAAGATGCGGTCAGGAAAATACATCATATTCTTAATTATACCACGGACTCGGTCTCCTCTAGCCTTGATCTCTATCGATGCTGAAAAAGCATTTGATAGAGTCTAGCATCTCTTTCTTTTTCTACAATGGAGAGAAAAAGGGGTTCCCTCATGGGGACTTATTAAAGGCATTAAGAATCTTTATGGCCACAGCTAGAATTTTATAGTAATGGCTATCTATAGGAATTTCAACTTAAAAATGGAACTCGGCAAGGGTGCCCCCTTTCGCTGATCCTTTTTAATATTTATCTAGAGCCTCTATTAAGATCTATTAACAGAGAGGGCAGGGTTCAAGGGGCTGAGATTGGAGGACTGGATTTAAAATTCTCAGTTTTTGCGGACGATATATTGCTCCATTTAAAAGATCCAGCAAATAGTTTTGGGGCTGATAGAGAACTAATAGAATGGTTTTCTAGGGTCTCAAATTATAAGCTCAACCTTATTAAGACACAAATTCTTTCCCTGACCCCGCATGTCTTCAAAGCAGATTCTCTCCCTGGGGATACAATGGAATAAGGATAAGTTTAAGTACCAAGAATTTGGATCTCAGCAAGAACCAAGAATCTGGAGCTGAGGTTAATATGGGAATTGTCTCAGAAATTTCAGGGACATATTAAGATGGAATAAATTACCTCTGAATTTCACGGCACGATTAGGTATTATTAAAATGAGCGTTCTTCCTAGACTGACTATACCGGTCTATAGCCTTATATTATCCTATTAAGTGGTTCAAATCAATCAGGAAACTGATTTTGGACTTCCTGTGGAATGGAAAACCTACTAGAATTAATGTATGGGGTACTGTTAAACCGTATGAGAGGGAGAGTCAGGCTGCCTGACCTACAGGCCTATTATGTGGCGGGCCAGTTGGGCTTGGTGGCCCAATGGGCAACTGTATCAGACGAGGGTAGTTATGTACCGCATGGCTACAAATTGAGAGGAGACTATTAAAGAATATGGGATATTCCCTGAGTCGTTATTGTATGCTGGGTCCTCTAAAAAAGATGGGGTAAATGGGGTTGGGGAAACCCAATCTGGAAATCTTTAGAGCTTGGTGGTCTTTCTCACTCCATCACAGAAAGATGCCAATGAAGGCTAAGGATCAACCTGTTTTAGGTAAATCCTAATTTGCTTTTAGGGGGTAGGGTTCTAGGGCAGAGGTGGGACGCATATTTAGAGGGTCTCACCTTGGGTGATATACCAAGGGGAAGGTAGCTCTGCCGTTACAATGTGAGGAGTTGTCTTATTTCCAGAGGATACGGCTTATGCACTTGATTACAGGAGCCTGGAGGGATTGGGCGGGTTTTGTAGACAGTTTTCTCTCATGGGGAAAACTGAAGGAGGCCTTTCATAGAACTAATCCGCTCTCACGAATCTACAAGCTACTTTTAGACTCTGGATCTTTTAGAGATTATACCCCCATTCTTTACTGGGATAAGGTGTTGGCCTGCAATGTAAATGGGATTATATATAGAAAGCCATCAGGTACAATGCACGATTCCCAAGCATAGAAATTTTGCATTTTTCTTGGTCCAAAATATTTACTATACCCTACAAAACTATATTCTAGGGGTTTGGACAGACAAATCTATGTTTTCAGTGTGAGACAGAAGTAGGAGATTTGTTGCACATTATGTGGACCTGTTGCAAAAATATCTTCCTATGGAGTGAGATAAGACAAAATATGGACCACTTGTTGGATTACTCAGGCTATATGACTCCAGAGGTTTGTGTATTAGGGGATTACTACTTGCAGATTAGCGGAATCACACTGAGATTCCATCTTTCCTTAATAGGGTCAATAGTTAAAGCTTATATAGTCAAACACTGGAAAGATGATTGGTTTGTCATATGATCAATGGGTGAAAAGGACCTGTTGGGGGTCTTGGTTAAGATTAGGAAATATTTGATCTCTGAGGGAAGACAAGAGATTTATGACAAAAGATGGGCAATCTTAGAGATAATATATTCTCAGCAAAACTCAGGCTCTAGCATGCGGATCTGTCTATCGGATATGAGTTAGCAAAGGATTGTTCAGAACTATTGCAGTGTTTTGGGAGGAGATTAGCAGGGGCGAGAATTTTTCTTCTTTATTTTGATGTTCCCTTAAACAGTAGGCAATCTTAACATATAATTTCTCTAGGCTGGTAAGCTGGATAGGTCCTAAGATTAACTTTAACTAGAGTGAAGGCTACCTGGATTAATGGGTTTCAAGCTAAGGGGTATTCTCTCTCTTTCCTAAGGGACATGCTGGAGGGTCACCGGAAGAGACTGTGCTATTGTACCCAAACCAGATAGGTCAGGAATGAAAATGAGATATTACAGGCCGATAGCCTTAATTAACCAGGATATTAAGATTCTTACTAAGATATTGGTGAATAGAATTATGACCGTGGCCCTAGCTTGATTAGCCAGGAGCAAGTAGGTTTCATGCCAGAGAGAGGAGCAAAGATGCGGTCAGGAAAATACATCATATTCTTAATTATGCCACGGACTGGTCTCCTCTAGCCTTGATCTCTATCGATGCTGAAAAAGCATTTGATAGAGTCTAGCATCTCTTTCTTTTTATACAATGGAAAAAATGGGGTTCCCTCTTGGAGGACTTATTAAAGGCATTAAGAATCTTTAATATACAGCTAGAATTTTATATAATGGCTATCTATCAGGAATTTCAACTTAAAAATGGAACTCGGCAAGGGTGCCCCTTTCGCTGATCCTTTTAATATTTATCTAGAGCCTCTATTAAGATCTATTAACAGAGGGCAGGGTTCAAGGGGCTGAGATTGGAGGACTGGATTAAATCCTGCAGTTTTGCAGACGATATATTGCTCCATTTAAAGATCCAGCAAATAGTTTTGGGGCTGATAGAGAACTAATAGAATGGTTTCTAGGGTCTCAAATTATAAGCTCAACACTATTAAGACACAAATTCTTTCCCTGACCCGCATGTCTTCAAAGCAGATTTCTCTCCCTGGGGATACAATGGAATAAGGATAAGTTTAAGTACACTAAGAATTTGGATCTGCAACCAAGAATCTGGAGCTGAGGTTAATATAGAATTGTCTCAGAAATTTCAGGGGACATATTAAGATGGAATAAATTACCTCTGAATTTCACGGCACGATTAGGTATTATTAAAATGAGCGTTCTTCCTAGACTATTATACCGCCGTCTACTACCTCTATATTATCCTATTAAGTGGTTCAAATCAATCAGAAACTGATTTTGGACTTCCTGTGGAATGGAAAACCTACTAGATTAAGTATGGGTACTGGTTAAACCGTAGGAGAGGGGAGGAGTCAGGCTGCCTGACCTACAGGCCTATTATGTGGCGGGCCAGTTGGGCTTGGTAGGCCCAATGGGCAACTGTATCAGACGAGGGTAGTTATGTACCCGCATGGCTACAAATTGAGAGGAGACTATTAAAGAATATGGATATTCCCTGAGTAGTTATTGTATGCTGGGTCCCTAAAAAAGATGGGGTAAATTGGGGTTGGGGAACCCAATCTGGAAATCTTTAGAGCTTGGTGGTCTTTTCACTCCATCACAGAAAGATGCCAATTGAAGGCTAAGGATCAACCTGTTTTAGGTAATCCTAATTTGCTTTAAGGGGTAGGGTTCTAGGGCAGAGGTAGGACGATATTTAGAGGGTCTCACCTTGGGTGATATGCTAAGGGGGAAGGTAGCTCTGCCGTTACAATGTGAGGAGTTGTCTTATTTCCAGAGGATACGGCTTATGCACTTGATTACAGGAGCCTGGAGGGATTGAAGGAGTTTTGTAGACAGTTTCTCTCATGGGGAAAACTGAAGAGACGGCTCTCATAGAACTAATCCGCCTCACGAATCTACAAGCTACTTTTAGACTCTGGATCTTTAGAGATTATACCCCATTCTTTACTGGGATAAAGTGTTGGCCTGCAATGTAAATGGGATTATATATAGAAAGCCATCAGGTACAATGCAGATTCCCAAGCATAGAAATTTTGCAGTTTTCTTGGTCCAAAATATTTACTATACCCTGCAAAACTATATTCTAGGGGTTTGAGACAGACAAACTATGTTTTCGTGTGAGACAGAAGTAGGAGATTTGTTGCACATTATGTGGACCTGTTGCAAAAACATCTTCCTATGGAGTGAGATAAGACAAAATATGGACCCCTTGTTGGATTACTCAGGCTATATGACTCCAGAGGTTTGTGTATTAGGGGATTACTGCAGATTAGCGGAATCACTACTGAGATTCCATCTTTCCTTAATGGGTCAATAGTTAAGGCTTATATAGTCAAACACTGGAAAGATGATTGGATTTATCCTTATGATCAATGGGTGAAGGACCTGTTAGGGTCTTGGTTAAGATTAGAAATATTTGATCTCTGAGGGAAGACAAGAGATTTATGACAAAAGATGGGCAATCTTAGAGATAATATATTCTCAGCAAAACTCAGGCTCTAGCATGCGGATCTGTCTGTCGGATATGAGTTAAAAGGATTATTGTTCAGAACTATTGCAGTGTTTTGGGAGGAGATTAGCAGGGGACTAGAATTTTCTTCTTTATTTTGATGTTCCCTTAAACAGTAGGCAATCTTAACATATAATTTCTCTAGGCTGGTAAGCTGGATAGGTCTAAGATTAACTTTAACTTCAGTGAAGGCTACCTGGATTAATGGGTTTCAAGCTAAGGGGTATTCTCTCTCTTTCCTAAGGGACATGCTGGAGGGTCACCCGAAGAGACTGTTGGGATTTTGGAGTTGAAATGTTTTGGCTGTATGTTAAGGGTCTAGAGGAGTTGTTTATATGAGGTGTAAGTACTTTGGTGAAAGGTTAAATATCCTTGTAAAGGTGTACTTTTAAAAGGGGGTGGCAGTCCAGCATGAATGTAAATAGGGGATGTACATAGTTTACACGACCAGTTTGGGGTTGTGTTCCCGGCTTGTCCGGGTTTGTTTACTGTCTGTATGTTTATTTTCTGTGTTAAAATCCAATAAAAGACTTTTTTGAGCAAAAAAAATAAAAAATAAAAAGGGTCTGAGAAATGGAGCTTTCTGATTGGCTATAAACATTCTAACAGCCTTATGTTAATCTTTTATTAACATACATGTAGAGCGTAATCATATGCTGAGGAAGGTTTAACACTATTTACATTTTGTTTAATATAATAGCAATAAGGAACTCCTAGGCATAATGTTAATGGTCAGTTAATCACCTTCTAGGGGCATGTGACATTCAGCTACACATCGTGCCACATTACACCCCTTAAAGGTGATTAACAGACCATTAACATTATCCTTGGGAGTGCCTTACTGTTTAAACATAAAGATAAAAAAGTATTAAAAAGTCTAAAAGATTTACTGGATAAATTAATCAGCAATATCCAAGTTCTGACATAGTATTAGCACATGATTTCAATATGAGAATAGGAACCCTAACCAAAACAACAGAAGAATTGATGGATATTTTATCAATGCTAGAAAATGAAGAAATAAACTTAGATAGAAAATCCATAGACATAGCCTGCCATAAAGAAGGCAAGCACTGCTATGAATCCATCACTAGCATGAATCTTTTGCTATTAAATAGGTGGGTGAGATCAGATAAAGAGGGTGATTATACCTATACAGCAGGCATGGTGTCATCAACAATAGACCAGATAGGGGTAAGCATAACTATGCTGAACAAATGCATGGATCTCCATATAAGCCCAAAAGCAGAAAGTGAACACTGTACAACAGAACTGTACAAGAGAACTGTATTTTAAAGGGAACAACATTAGTGAGGACAGCAGCTGGAAATATATACCTCTGGAGATTAGGAAAAAATGCATCTCATGGATAAGAATAGAAGATGTGGACTTTACAGAACTGTTGGAAGACAATGGTATATGGGATAACATGATTGAACTATTGACAAGAAAGAAAACTAAATACAGTATTATTAAAAACTATTAATAGATACTGGAAACATTTCTGAGAATGTTAGAAAACACATAACTCTTGATGACAGAAAAGGAGCAGGGTGGTTTAATAAGGAATGTAAGAAAGCAAAAAGACAGTTAGTTAAACAAACACCCAAGGATGGTAAAAGGAAACTGTAATAAGGAAAACAAAAAAAGAGCTAAACAAACTTAGAAATGATTATAACAAATTATTAAACAAGGAAAAAACAGAATATATTAGACAATTATGGGTAAAATTAGAAACAACAGTACACTCAAAAGACAGCAAATTGTTCTGGATTATAGTAAATAAAGGTATGGGGAATTTAGAAGTGAACCAGATACAAATATAGAACCTAAATAATGCACAGAATACTACAAAAAGCTATTATCTGATAATAGCATAGAGTACTCAGAGCTGATAGATAAGGGAAATACAAACAAAAATTAGAAATAGAAAAAGCATCATACTAGATTGAGCATGTAATAAGTACATTTTCATCAAAGAAAGCCCCAGAGTCAGAGTGGGTACCAATAGAAGTACTATGGCAAACCATGGAAACCTGGATAGCAATATTACACAAATTACTTCAGACAATAATTAAAACCAGAACTGTACCAAAAAGCTAGAAAAAATATATTATTGTACCTCTGCTTAAAAAGTGTGACAGGAATAATCTAGGCTGCAACAGACCAATAAGTTTAATACTTATCTCCTAAAAGGTACTTACAAAAATAAATAATAATACAATATATCATGGGTAGGGGAAAACAAGTTATTGGATGAGGCCCAATCTGTTTTATAGCCAAACAATGAACCATTGACCAATGGTACATGTTGGTACACCTATTATATAAATATATAATGATTAAAGAGCAAACAATCTATTGTGCTTTCATCAACCTAAAAGCTGCCTTTAATAGCATAAACAGATCCAAACTATGGGTGGAATTAGAGGAAATAGATGGAAGAGGGAACCTTTGAGACTACCAAAATTTTGTACTGTATCAAGACAACATAACCCAGGTGAGTATAATTCCCCAGGTTGCAGAAGTGAACTACTGTATTCCCAACTAACAAAAGGGTAAAACAAGGGTGCACCCTCTCACCCATATTGTTTAACCTATACCTTAACAGAATTCTAACAAAATGTACAACTTGGAACATCATATGCTGGAAGAAGAATAGGTGTCCATACTTGGCATGCATGTCCACTAGATATTGGGGACAAAAGGGCACTGAAAAGCTGTATGAAGAATGCAGTTAGGCAGATTTGCACATAAATTATGAAACAAACTAAAATAATGATCTGTGGTAAGAGCAAAGGAAATTACAGATACAATATACAAGGAATCAGAATAGAAGTAATAAACAGCTTCTGCTACCCAGACATCACCATGTCAAATGACTTAAAGTAGAAAAGACACATTAAAGAAATAGAAATGAGAACAAAGAGGTTCCTGCCAGTTATGAGCAAATTCCAGCACAACTATGGGGACACTCAGTAACAGGCTATTTAAAAGTAGTAAATTCTAAGATCCGCAGTCAACTATTATATGGGGTATACAGTAAAAGAAAAACTTGGATACTTGTTTAAACATGTACTATAAAAACCTTCTAGGATTACCAAAAAGAACTCCCTTAGCCACGGTTAGGGCCAAATTAGGTCAATACTCAATAGCCTGCCAAATACAGGAAAGATTGGCTAGCTATTGGATAAAAGCATACATGAGTGAAGATACTGTAGGTTGCTGAGACTGCACAGAGGAAGCAGTTAACTATCTAAAACAAAACATAAAATTCCCCAGCATGGAAATAGAAGGAAACAAAACATTAAAACCAAATGGGCTACCACAAAGCATAGCAGACACATTTAAGGTTAGACCTAAACATAATAGTAACAGAAGCAAAAAATAGAGTACTAGATATCTCCAAACAAAAGAACATGCAATATTGTAAACAATACAAAAAATGTGAATGTATCTAAAAAACCAAAATAATTCACAAAGTAGGACAATCTCTGATTCTTATAAAAAACAAAAAACCAAAAATATAAGAAAATGACTCACCAGGATCAGGTTTGAAGTTAATGTGAGTAACTGGTTGCAGGTATATTATGACAAGAAGGAGAAAATAACGAATGCATGTAAATGTAAAAAGGGAACAGATGACCTAACCCATTTACTAACACTATGTCACTCTATGAAAAGGAAAGGAAAACATATTTGAGAGATATCCTACAACAATTAGCACTGGAACATAAAAGACATGGCAACTAATTTACTTAAATCTGAAAGCAGGGAAGTCCTGGAGTCTATTGCTTCATTCCTGTGGCAAATAGAAAATAAAAAGCCCCACCTCCATAAAATCAATAAACAACAGAAAGATATGTCAGATATAGAGGATCAGTAGGGGATACAAAGTGTTAAATCAGTAGGCTACTGGTTTACTACTCTACTGGACTAAAGAACTAGAACTCTATTACTGGGAACTTCAATTTAGGGTAAAAACAAAAAAAAAGAGTTAGTGTGTTTGAATTGGGTGAAGGAATTGTTATCTGTGCAGTTAGCTAGGTAAAGAAAGGAATGGTGAATTAGAGGGAGGGTTTAGGCAAAAGGAAGCCAGGTGTTTGCACTTAAAAACCAACCTAGATAAGATTTGGCAGTGGCAACAGCAAGAGGAAGGAGCCACATGAACTCTTACTACTCTACTGGACTAAAGAACTAGAACTCTACACAGAGAACATCAATTTAGAGTAAAAACAAAAAAAAAGAATTAATGTGTTTGTCTGTGTTGGGTGAAAGAACTCTTATCTGTGCAGTTAGCAAGGTGAAGAAAGGACCTGTGAATTGGGGGAGTGGCTTAGGCAGAAGGAAGTCAGGTGTTTGCATTTAAAAACTGATCTAGATAGCTTTTGGCAAAGAACAGCAAGAAGAAGGAGCTGCTGTTAGAACTTTACTGGCACTATACTGCCCTCTGTCCCGCCCCTCCACCCCCACCCTTAGCTAGTACTACTTTTATAGGCAAAGGATTTGACTGACAACAGGAACCTCCTGTTTGGGAGCAGAAAGGTAGTGATCACAAAGGCACAAAAGACCTACCATCCCAGAAGGAAAAGAGTAGCCTCCACCTCCCTCCCCCAGCTGCTGAGGTCCGACTCTGAGCAAGTAAGAATGAGACTACTGAGCACAGAAACTTCCTGTCCCAAAACAGGAAGATCAGGAGCTTTAAGGGCACGGAAGCAGTAGGAAAGTAGGGAGAAAAAAATTATATAAAAAAATTAAACAGAGAAAGGAAAGAGTAAGCCTACAAAACAAAAGTTAAGAGGCCACAAATAAGACATGATGGGAGTGGTGCAGTGTGATGGCTGTGGAGCAGCAGTCTTCCAGGAGATGTTCTGGAGGAGGCAGTGTTGTCCCACCTGCAGGCAGCTCTGTGGGCTGAGAGAAGAGGTTGCTTATCTCCAGGCTGAGTTGGTCAGGATTCGGGGGACTTCCTTTCCCACCAAGGGACCACCAGGACCACCACTGCTGCATCAGAGGTTGACAAGAAAGAGGAGCAGTTGGATGACAGTGGGCTCAGGGAGGGTGATGGTGGTGGAACAGAAGTGTGTCCCTCCAGTTGTACCTCTCCACAAGTCATATGCCATTCTGGCAGAGTGTGGTTCATCTATTGAGGCACTTGCAGTGGAGACCAAGGAGGATGCTTGGAACCTCCACAAAGGATACCCACAGGAGGGTTGCATGGGACCTCACAGGGGAAGGAAACTACTCCTGGTGGGGACTCTATTGTTAGAGATAGGAACTGGGGGAGGAGGGAGAGGAGGTAAGTGCCTGCCCACCATGGCTGAGGACAGAGCAGATCCTCAGGATCACTGTAGCAGCTGCACTGGGAGTGAGCCTGGGACAAATGACCTGGCTGGGAAAGGGACTGATCAGTGAAGGAGGAGTTTGTGCAATTAGGGAGGAGCCTTAGACAAGTAGCATGCACAGTAACCTTCTTGGAAATGCTGCCTGTCTATGGCATGGGTGAGGATAGGGTGTTCCACACCACAGGATTCAATCAGTGGCTGAAAAACAGGTGCAGAGCTCAGGGTTTTGCCTTCATTGGGGACTCGGGTCCATCTGGAGGGATGCAGGCCTATGCTGGCAGGATGGTCTGCATCTGTCCAAGAGGAAAACCAAGATCCTAGGTGATAGGTTTAAATTCTTCATTGGCAAGCATTTAAACTAGCCTGGGTGGAGGCACTAAAAAGGAGAAGGGAAATCCTAGCCCCCCCCAAAACAAAATCAGGGTAGTTAGTGAGGAAAACACCAAGATAGTGAAGTCGGTAGGGAGAATGGCAGGGGTAAATAGAGAAAAAGACAAAGGCAGTAATGATAGGAATGGGGTAAAAAGGGTGAAGCCTTCAAAATTGGAAGGTAATGAGTACCAATGCCCATAGTCTAGGTAACAAGCTCCCTGGACTGGTGGCCTTGATGAAGAGGGATATCTGGATAGCGTGGCAAGTCACAGAAACATGGTGAGAACCATGACTGGGATGTCAACATACCAGGGTACACAATCTACAGGAGGGACAGGGAGGGTAGAAGAGGAAGAGGAGGAGGTGGAGGATCTCTCTATGAAAGGGAAGGGATCAAAGCAATGGAACTAAAGGGTAAACAGGGTGGAGAGGAGGCACTGTGGGTCACCCTGAAACTGGAATGGAACCACAGTCTGCACAGGGGTTGTATTTAGACCCCCATCTCGGGGGTAGGAAATGGAAAAGGAAATAATAATAATAATAATATGCTTTATTTATACCATGCTTTTCAAAAAATAAAAGCGCCTTAACAATAAGACACAAAGAATAAAACAGGGTGCATTAAAACCATCAATGCAATAAATACAGGGATTTACAAAAATTCGATAACATTTTATCAAGTTGGGTAGACTGGAGACTTCCATATGGGTCTTGAGGCCTGTTTAAATCCTCCACAGTCGCAAGACTCGAAGTCGAGGGGTAAAGAATTCTAAAGGGCTAGGGCCATATACATATAAAATGCACGGGGCCCCTGAAGATTTGAGAGAACACTTGGAATTTAGCAACCTCATCAGCTAAGCAGAGTGATTGCTTGGGCAGTATGGCACCAGAAACTCTTTTCAGGTAGTCCAGGCCAAGTCCACATAGGCCATTATAAGTCAGAAACCTGACTTTAAAGGTGATCAGCCACTGTACAGCAACCAATGCAGCTCCTTGGCACGGAAGCATATGAGTCCAAAAGTACCTGTCAATAAACGAACACATAACATTCTGCACTAGCTGCAAGTAGCAGATATGACCCCAGATTTCCAGAAGTTAAGAAGGTTACTGCAGTAATCTGGAGTGCGAGGTCACAAAATGTGGACCAGTGTTGGCAGATCACTGGATGAAACCAGGTGCTCAATCCTGGAGATGTTCCTTAGATGGTAAAAGGAAGATCTGATGACAGCAGACACCTGCGAACAGTGTCAGCCCGTCATCAAAAATCACCCCCAGGTCTCACATCCATTCAGTGGTAAGCAGCTGGGAACTATCAAGGAATAGTCTTGAAACTAAACTAGCTCCTGCCCCCTCTGTCCAGTGACCAGGGTCCACAACCATCACCTCAGACTGCTCTGAGTTCAACCTCAGCCAGTTCGACTTCATCCAATCCTGGATTTCAATGAGGCAGTTGTTAAAGACCGAGAGAGCTCTGTCCTGATCGAGGTGCAAAAGATATAGATAGAGCTGGGTATCATCAGCATAGCACTGAAACCTCAGCCCATATCATCTTACAGTGTCTCTGAGGGGCATGCCTATGAACAGCATGAGGACAACTTTTGAAACCCTGGGGTACCCCATGACTTGAGAGACTGGGTTGGAGGAATAATCCCGATACCACCTACAGGTTCTGCCAGTGAGGAAAGATCTAAACCACCTGAGGACTTTACTAGACAGGCCATAGATGAGCCTCAGGAGTTCAAGAAGAACTCCATGGTAGACAGTGTCAAGTGCTGATGAGAAGTCTAGCAGAACCAAGATGGTGCAGCTCTTCTGATCTCTAGCCATCAATCGATCATTGAGCACTGAATCCAGGCAGAGTCTCAGTACTAGCTCTCTTGTGAAAGTTCGGATTGAGAGGTTATAAATGTCATGGATGGTCATTGCCTCCAGTTGTAGGGCCAATTACTTTCAATCACCTTCCCCACAAAGGAAAGGTTAGAGATCAGTCTGTAATTGGCAGGACAGTCTGGGTCCAAAGAAGCATTCTTCAAGAGTGGCATTACCACCACCTCCTTCAGGGATCTAGAAAACGGACCCATATCCAAGGAACACCAGACTATCCATGCTAGGACCGGGCCAATGGTATCACAACAACCCCTGATCAGGGTTTTTGGGCCCAGATCCAAACTACAGCATGTAGGATGCATACCCTGGACAATCCACATGACATCAATGAACTCTGGCTGGTCAAGGGAACTTCAGGAGAGCTGAGGGACAGCGACTGATCAGCAGTCCATGACATCTCTAAAGAGGTGTGCTGTGGAGCTCCGCCTTGATGTCAACCTAGAGACATAAAGCAACAAGCTCTTCACACTCCCATTTGCTTGAAAAAGCTCTTCAAAATCTAATAGACAGGCTGGGTTGAGGTCTGTCCACAGTTTGAAAGAGCTGAGCCGGTCAGTTCTGAGCAGCCTCATCTCACAGACAGGAAGTCTGCTATCTATGGGTGATTGCAGAGATAGACTTGATAATGTTCCATCAGTCAAAGGTGGTTGGCATCTAGAGCAGATCTCCACCAGTAACACTCTAATCTTCGTCCTTGTCTCCGCATCCCCCTCGAGGTCCCATCAAACCAAGGATGAAGGGGGAGAGGATGAATACAGACAGGAGCAATGATATTCAGGGCTACAGAAATGGCTTTGTCATATGCCAAAACCAAGGCATCTGGGTCATTGCTTGCTCCAGAAAACACTGATAGGTCAAGTGCCGCTGCCAGGCCTTTAGAAGCTATACTAGCAAAGGCGGTACCTGACCATCTCCAACCAGGCCGGATGAAGTGGGTGCAAAAACTGAACTCCACAGTGTCATGATCGGACCATCTGACAGGTTCCACCCCCAAATCAGAGGCTTTGATCTCCAGGAGGAAGACTATGTCAAGGAGTGACCACCTTTGTGATGGCAGAAATAATAACTTGTGTAAGGCCTAAGGATGTCATCAGTTGGAGGAAGTGTTGTCAAATTGCCAGAGTTTGTCATCAACCCAGGCATTGAAGTCACCCAGGACCATCAGCCTGGGTGACTCAACTGCCATTTCAGTCACAAAATCCACTACTTCACGGAAACACTTTTCATCCCTGGTGGATGGGTAGGTGAGGCGATCTTCAACCTACACCTGCCACTATAGAGTACAATCAAATAGCTCAGCCTTCTCAACTGGAACATTTGTGAAGCTCAGTTCAGTCTTGAAACAAGACACAACCCCAGTCAGTCTGGGCGGTGTAACATCAGTACCTGGGCGGAATAGTGGCCTCTAATAGGGGGCCTGCATAATCGTCCAGCCAGGTCTCGGTGATACACGTCAGATCCACTGACTCAACAAGGTCTGCAATGACTGCAGTCTTATTTTTGATCAACCTGGTGTTGCATAACACCACTCAAGTTGGAAGGGCTTCTGGGGCTGCCCGAGCTGCCTGCCCACCAAAATTGGTGGTGCCCATGGGTACTGAAACTAGGCATGGCAAATCATGCTCCAGATTCCATTTCATCCCAGGGTGTCTTGTGGGTTTTACTACCCCAATGTGATGGTCCCACTCATTTGACCTCCACCGTTCACCCCCCAACACCCCTCCCCCACCAGGAACAATACCCAGCTCTTTACTGCACTGGTAATTTGAAAACTGCAATGGGGTGGACAAAAGGGCAGAGGGCACGAAGGGTGGAGGACTAATAGTGCACGATCATCGGGGAAGGTCTCCTACACATACTAAAAATAAAAGAAAACCCCACAATAAAACACAGCAGGCCCACCCAAACAACAAAGAAACCCCAATTAACTAAAGTAACACAAAAAAAATAAATAAAATAAATAAACAAAATAAAATAAATAGAACTAAACAACCCTCAACTAATCAACCACCCTTAAATAATAAATTTAAAATAAAAAAAAAATAAACTTAAAATGTGCCTCAATAGTTGCACATATAATAAAACCACATCAAAACTAAAAAATACAGATAGAGGTGGCACAATCAAAAGTCCAGGAAAGCGGTCTAGAGAATGCTGAAACCAGTCATAAAATAATCAATAAATTATTGTTACTATAACTCAAATTAGGGTCCATAAATATGAAATAAAACAACTTCATCGGCCTTCCAGGGCCCTCTCAGAACCCCAGGAGGTCAAGTAGAAACCAGGAGCTCTCACTTCTTGACAGAGTAGAAATAGATATATCACAGATGATTTTTCCAGCCCCAAGTGCTCTCACTACCATGGAGCTGAACAAAATTCAAGTGAAATATATCCTGATAATTGTTCAGCCCCCAAGCGCTCCTGCTAGAACTAGATAACAAAGGTACTCTCAATGCCTTCTCAGTTCAGTAACAGTCAAACAGAAGTATAAGTAAAATCTGACCATATGCTCAAGAAAGAGAAATCCAGTATTCCTCCTCTTCCAATATCCAGCTTATGTAGATTGTGCGGTGAATTTAAAAGAACCCAAATGGAGGCCAAATTGCAGCACCTGCAGCCAACTGGGGCAGATCTCCAGGGCCCACCCATGTTTGCTCCCCGAGAAAACCTAGAGGACTGCTGGCCCAGTCTCTAGCAACCTGGCTAGATCAGAGCTGTGTCCTCCATAGCCACATGCCCTAGCAAATGAAGTTAACCCACAGGTCAGGCCCACCGGCTCAATCCACACTATGCTGTATCCTTCTCTGCACAAAATCAACCACTAGCAAATTAACCACAGGCCCAGTTAAAATCCCAATGATTCACACTTGATCTCTGCAAGTAACAGACAAAGCAATTCCCCTATAGTTGATCTGTTTCCCGACCTTCCTCTCTCAAAATACATTTCTGGAATTTTTGGATCATCTAATTTCCATGAAAATTTGCTTAATACAATGACAGAAAAAAGAATACCCCAAAAGCTGAATTGGCAGGTCTGGCACTGTTGTTGTAGTGAGCGTAATGGGGCGAAATGAAATGGCCTAAGTGCACTCTATGGGAGTTTCTGGTCTCCCGATATCACTCCCACCTCTCAAACTAACAGCTTTCAGTTCAGACAGGCTAATAAAGTGCATCGTAAAACAGGACTGGAGAACAGCAGAATTGCAGGGAGAAAACAAAATAAATGGTTAAAGAAGTAAAACAAAGCAAACTTTGGACAGAAAGCAAGTGGGAACAAAATTCAAATCAAAACTTTGGGCAGAGTCAGATAAAAATCAGAGTTTTAGTCAAAAATTGTATTCAAGCTGCAAAGCAGCTAGCGGCACACCCAGCCCGGTAGCCATCTGCTTTAGATGATTGAAAAATGTTAGAAGGGCATCATAGGATAGTGAAAGGGGACATGTTGTGAATGGGGACCTGAATATATGCCAGATGTTAACTGGAGCACCTTTATGCAGCCACATCCAAACAGGACCATTCTAGATGCCCTATGGGGCATGACTCAGACAGCAGTGTTAGAGCCCACTCGGGAGGAGCAATCTTAGATCTGATGCTCTCAAATGGGGATGGAGAAGGATCTCAGATCTAGAAGTGGGTAGCTATCTGGGAACAAGTGACCACCAAACAGTGTGGTTCACGATAAACTCAGCCATCGAGTCAAGCCATACAAAAGTCAAGGTGCTGGACTTCAGGAGGGCTGATTTTGTCAAAATGTGAGAGTGCCTCAGAAAAGCACTAGCAAACAGGCAAGAAGGAAGAGTGGAGCAACAACGGGGAAACATCAAAACTGCCATCACAGAGGCAACAATCCTTTGTGTGAAATAAATTAAAATGAAAGAAAAAAACACTATGCTTTTCAAAAGAGGTGTCGGGGAAGGTTAGGGAGAAAAAGATAGCATTCAGGAAGTATAAGGAAACACAGAAGTAGCAGGACAGCGAACTGTCCCCCTCCTCCGGTCTCACTCCTCCACTAAATGCCTATTGGACAAATCAGGAAGCCCAGGTTTCTGCTCTGTTTTAAAAGATTTTGTTAGGGCTCTCTCACTGTATGCATTCTGCTTGCTGGGGAGTATTTGTCTAGCCTAACTCTGTAGTATATGATATTAGCTATTTCCTTTTTTCTCTTTAGCTAAAGTTTAATTTGTAAGCGCCAGGTGAAATATGGTGCCACTGTCTGTTAAAGTAATTAATGTTGCTGATTTAAACTGTATTTAGCCTGAATTGTACCTAGCTCATGCCATAACTTCCTACTTTCTCTCTCTCTGCTAAACTTTTCATGTTTCTGCCACCTTACACTCCTGAATTCTCTACTAGCCAGCTAACTTGTTGTGGAAATGGCATCCAGCTTGTGAATAACTTCTTTACACTAAACTCCCCTCTTGCACTCGACTATGCCATCTTTTTCCTTCTCTTATTCTACCACCTCTCTCCCCTTCCCCCACTTCCTCTTTGTTCCGTTTGACACCTCAACTCTGTTAGCAACCCCCAACAGCTCTCCTTTCCTGAGTCAACCTCTTCTCCTCCTTTCACACACATCTCCCCTCGCTATTATTTCCTCCTCTGGCCCACAGGCCTCCCTGACATAGCAAGCATCACCTAGCCTTAAACTCTGATCTACTCCTCCTCTGTCTTCCTCCTTTAAGATTCAACCCTGATTAGGGCTGCCCCATGGCTGGTGGCCCAGCCTGGACCTAGAGCAGACATGCCTCTCTCCACAGACCGCCTCCTCAGATCAGGTACACTGCTACTAACTCCAGGAAGCTCAGCCACTAGCAGCCAAACTCTGATTGGCTGTTCTACACTGTAACCTGCTCCCATTGACAGGTCCCACTCCTCTGCTAAATACCTATTGGACAAGTCAGCAAGCCCGGGTTTTTACTCAGTTTTGAAAGATTTTTGTTAGGGCTCTCTCACTGTATGTTTTCTGCTTGCAGGGGAGTATTTTGTCCTGCCCAGCCACCCACCCCAGCCCTGACCTCTGTTAAATACACCTCCCCCATTCTGATAGCCACCCACTGACTACCCCTCCCAAATCGTACCTCCTTAAACCTCCCCTTAAAGGGGCAGGTGCAAACTCTAGCAATCTCTACCATTCTCCCTAGCTGCTGCACCAAATTGCACAAGCACACTAATAATTCTCCCTAACTTAATCCAATTCCTCCTAATATGCTTTAACATTGCTGCTGACTTCACCCTCTCCCTTAACCTGTTCAGCTCCTACAGCCACAGTTACAGGCTCTCTGGGGAGCTTAGTGTTGACTAATCATCCCTGTATCCATGCTATCTTCCTTCCTTCCTTCACCTTTTAACCCAAGCAGGCTGTGCCTGCAATGCTAACTGGCCCCCTGACTGCACCTTCCCCACCTTCTCCACCTGTGGATCCACACTCTATTCTGACATTAAGCTCCTTTCAAGAACTCCACTAGCCGACATTTACACCTTATTCAGTCAAATCTCTTACCTCTCAGGCTGCTGCACCTTGGAAGGTTGGGCCTGTCTCAGGGAACCTGCTTACATCAGGACAATGCTGCTCACTTTTAATCTCTACACCTTATTCTTGCTGCTGTCTCTACCTCTCGGTGCAAGACTAGTGGGACTACTCAATGCCCAGCTGCCTCCAGACTCCTTCACCCCTAGCCTCGCAAATAGCAGACAAACAAAGTTACTCACCATCATCGCCTCGCTTGTCAGGTGCTCTAAAACTGAGGCTTTTCTAATTCCTTCTGACTTCCAAAAACTGAGTCAGGATACACCAAGCATGTTGCCCTTCCCCCACCTACCGGTAACCATTGACTCTGGAAAGCTCAGATCAAGGAAGCGTAAATCTTTTAAATTCTGTGATCTCTCAATCAGGAAAGCCTTGCCACCGCTCCTCCTCCTATCTGGCAACATACATCCAAATCCTGGCCTAATGGAATGCTCCAGGAATACTGGACCTAAGGAAAGTGGCCTGAAACTAGCAGCAATGAATATCTTCAGCCTTATTTTCAAAGCTGCCTCAACTGGAGGCATGGGCTGCCCTACATAACCCTAATATATTATGTCTGACTGAAACCTGGCTATCCACCTGGGTCAGGGATAGTGAGATATTGCTTCCTGGCTACAAGGCTTTCAGGTGTAATAGGAAAGGGAAAAGAGGTGGGAGCTGTCTCAACTACCTACGTGATACCACTCTGCAAGGTGTTGTGCTCCCCCTCACAACCTGCAGCGATGACCATGAGCTCCTTGCAGGAAGAATCATATTTGGGGCACACAAAAAATTACTTGTCCTCATATGTATCTGCCTCCCATCGAAGTTGGCCAAAGATGGTCTAAACAACATATTAGGGTCCTTGGATGGTTTTGACAACAACTGTGAGTTTATCGTAATTGGGGTCCTTGGATGGTTTTGACAACAACTGTGAGCTTATCATGATTGGGGATTTAACATCAATTGACTCAGTGGTGATACGTCCAACCAGAAGGATATCATGCAAGTTCCAACCTTATGCAATTAGTCAAGGAGTCCACTGGAATGAACCCTAAGACTGGAAAGCATTCGTTCCTGGACTGGCTCCTAGCAAGTTACCTGACAGGATATCTGAGGTCTAGAGACTCTCAAACTCTCTAAGCAATCATTCCCCAGTCACCTGCTTGTGGTTCAATAAATACAAAAAAGTCTTTGTGAATAGCAGAATACTCAGAAAAGGGCAGCACTCTGCATTTAAGGAGGTGCTCTCCCAAATTGACTGGTCCCCACTAAAGATACTGCCTGACCTTGATAAAGCACTCCAGTACTTCATCAATAACTTCAATAGGGCTTGTGATAGATTTGCTCCTTTCAAAAAAAAGGAAATCCTGTAGTCATAATAATGGTGGCCTTTTAGACCACATGAGGGAGAGGGACAACCTTTAGTGTCAAGCCAGGGCCTCTGGAATGTCCTGGGATCTACATAGATACAGGGCTGCCAGAAGCAAATGCAAACACATCATCCATAGTGGTAAGGCTAAAGGAACAGTTGGAAAGATCCTGGGGTGACAGGAGGTGGTTCAGGGACAATATAAAGGCCCCCACAGGAAAGAAAGCCAGAACGCCACCAACACTGCTAAATATAAATGGCTCAAACACCGTGGACCCACACGCTATTGCCAAAGAGTTCAGCACTAACTTCACAGACCTTAGTTCCATTCTCCTAGCTGAATACCTAAAGCCCATCAATGCAGGCAGTAGCTGTTGATCTGATAATAACTCTCACCCTCAATTCTACTTCAAGAGCACCACAATCAAAGAAGCCTTGGGTTATGTTAAAACGGTCCTGGGGAAAACCAGAATGGGAAGTGACAACATTGATATGAAACTGCTCATACTGGCTATTGATGAACTCATAGCTCCCATCACAACTGTCTTTAAATAAGTCACTCCAGCTTTCCAAATTCCAAACACTTTGGAAACAAGCTCTAGTGACCCCAGTTCTTAAGAGCAAGGATAGGTCACTCACCACAAACTACAGGCCCATCTCTATTCTCTGCCCTCTCTAAAGCCTTGGAAAGGATTGTGGCAGACCAATTTACAGACTATATTCAAAACTGCTAGCTGCAATGTACCCAGCAGCATGGATTTAAGAAATACCACAGTACAGCCACTGCAATGGTGGACCTCACTGATTATGCCAATAAGGCCCTGGAAGAGGGTAAACTGTTTGGTTCTATCTTTATTGCTCTAACCAAGGCAGTCAACACAGTATGCCACCCGTTCCTGCTCACTCAACTGCATGCCCTTTGTGTCTCTCCTAATGCTGGCCAGTGGTTCCAGTTCCTAACATCCCAGTCTCAGAGTCAAGATAGGTCACTCTGTATCTGCTCCTAAGAGGTCTCACTAGGAGTGCTTCAAAGGTCCAACCTTGGTCCACTGCTGTTTAGCATGTTTCTAAATAATCTACTGAATGCCTGCCCCAGTAAAGTCATTTTATATGCTGATGATGCTGTCATTCTTAGCTGTCACTTCCAAATCGACCACCTACAAGCCGAGCAACAAACATCCTTCCTACAACTAGAGACCTGGTTTTACTCCCAAAGGTTTCTACTAACCTACAAAAAAAAAAGGAGACAATGCTCCTCTCAAGCCCACAACTAAAAAGGCGGTGCCCAGACCTAACAATCACAAACCACCATGCTGTCCCCCTGGAACAGGTACACTCATTCAAGCACCTGGGAGTTATAAATGATGACATGCTCTCATTTTCTCAAACACATAGACATGGTGATTAAAGCAATGAACACCAAACTGGGGATCTTGTTTAGGCACAAAAAAAAGCCTAACTATAGAAGCCCTACAGCTCTCGATCTCCAGCTCCATCCTCTCCTTGGTTGACTACAGTCTTGTGGTTTACTGTGCTGCCACTGATATGGCCCTCAGAAGGGTAGCCACAGTGCTGAATAGGGCTTGCAGACTACTTCGAATGCAGACTGCTTCACACACACCTGCACTCTGTATGGGCAGGCCAACATTCTATTGCTCCAAAATAAGATCAGATACCAAACCTGTCTGCTTGGGAGGAAGGCTATGCTCTCCTTAACCCCAACCAGAATAGCTGATCTGGTTAAGGAAACCAGATCTAACTACAATACTAGAAGAACAGCATTGACCCTGCTTGGTGTCCCTTTTCTGAGAACCACACAGGGACAAAGGTTTTTCTTCTACTGTGGCTTAATGAGATCCCAGCTGCTGCACTTCACACCACTAACATTAGGTTCTTTAAAAAAGAACTGAAGAAACACCTGCTGAACTTAAATTCCTGTGACTAAATGAACTGTGCATAAATTCCATGGCTGACTGATTTATCCTCCTGGAATCTTATCCCGGACCCATCCCCACTCCAACAGCAGCCCACTAGCCACCCATCCTCCCACTAGCCACTTTTACCTCCAATTCACACCTGGTGACTCTAACCACATTTTCCTCTCCCTCACCACAGCACCCTATGTTCTTCCCCACCCTCCCAACTCTACCCTCCCTGCCCAATCACCCCTACCTCTCCCTCCTCCCACTTGCCTCACTGAATAACCTCTCTTCCAACTTCTACTTTGACAAGCCCTCCTGTGGTAGCTATGCTGATATATCTCACAGTGGTTATTTACTCCTGTTGTACAAGGCAATTGCCTATGATTCACATAATAATTTTTTTGCCTGTAACCTAATAAACTGTAATGCATTTATTATGTTTTGCCATGTCTTCCCTGTTTATCATCCTGATCTGGAACCATTGTAAAAGAGTTCATTCTCAAAGGTATATCCAAATAAATAAATAAACTGTACCAGTTAAAGCAGAAGGAAGCAGGGAAGGCAGTCAGAATAGCAAAGGCCCAAATGGAGGAAAAGATAGCCAACTCAGTTAAGAAGGGGGAGAAAACCTTTTATAGGTACATTAGAGAGCGAAGAAAGACAATGAGATGGATACTGAGGCTGAATAAAAAGGAGGCAGGGTGGGTGGGCAGAGATGGACAGTGAAAAAGCAGGGATACTGAATGAATACTTCTGGTCTTTATTCACAAAGGAAGAGGAGGGGGAGCTACCTAATCCAGTCAATAGAAGCAATATGGATAGGGGGGTTGATATCAGTCCTTTTACAGAAGGAAGGATTCTAAAAGAACTCTGAAAACTGAAGGTGCACAAAGCAATGGGGCCTGATGGGATTCACCCCAGAATTCTAAAAGAACTAAGGGAAAAATTAGCAACACCAATGACTACCCTTTTTGACAAATCATGGGAGGATGGTGTGGTATCTGAGGACTGGAGTAGGGCAGATGTGATTCCCCTTCACAAAAATGGGAGCAAGACAGAGACAGGAAACTACAGACCTGTCAGTTTGACCTCAGTGGTAGGGAAAATGATGAAATCACTTCTGAAGGAAAGAAATGTTGAGTACCGTACCAGGTGTCATCAAAGGGAGTGCAATCAGTTTCATATATTCTGGTCCTGTTCTAAGGTTGCCCCCCTCTGGGACCTCATCAAACAATGGGCTGATCCTCTTCTAGACCTATCTGATTTATTCTCAGCTGAAGTCTGCTTATTAGACTTTTCCCTCATTCCAGTTCTGCACCACAAATATTACATGGCATTGATTTCAGTGTCTCTCAAAAAGATAGTTTTAAAACATTGGAAAGATTGCATTGAGCTTACCTATACTGGTGGCTTCAGAATTCCTGATGAATCTCTGCATAGAAAAACTATTGCCAGTTTATGCAATATGTCTAAGAGTTTACTAAGATATAGGGTCCTTTATTATCCCTCTATTCTCTGCAACCTGTAGCAACATCTCTCAATTCCAATTTCATAATGAACAGCATGGAACTCTCTGTGGTGGGTGGGAGGGTGGGGTAGGGGATATGGGAGAGTGGGGGTGGAAAGGACGGTCTGTGTACTTATTGTCATGTATATTGACTCTGTTCTGTATCATGGATCTGTTCTTTGTATGATAAAAACTTTAATACATTTTAAATTGGGGGAAAAAAAGAATTGTTGAATACCTAGAGGCCAGTGGGGCACAGGACCCAAAGCAACATGGATTCATAGTGGAAAGGTCATGTCAGACGAATCTAATCGATTTCTTTGATTGGGTGACCAAAGTAGTAGACCAAGGTAGGGCTGTGGACATGGCCTATCTAGACTTTAGCAAGGCATTTGACATAGTCCCACACAAAAAATCAATAAACAGATTAGCCAGCCTGAGAGTGGGTCCCAGGTGGTAGTCTGGGTAAAACATTGGCTGGACAACACAACACAGAAGGTAATAGTAAACAGTGTCCACAGTGAAGAAGGGGGGTTACTAGTGGGGTACCGCAGGGTTCAGTACTGAGTCCAGTCCTTATTAAAGTCTTTATAAGTTACATTGCAGAGGGACTGGAAGGAAAAGTATGTCTCTTTGCAGACAATACAAAGATCTGCAACAAGGTTGATACACAAGGGGGGATGGAAAGGATGAGAAGGGAGTAGCAAGTTTGGAGGAATGGTCAAATGTATGGCAGATTAGATTTAATGCAAATAAGTGCAAAGTAATGCACCTGGGAAACAAAAACCCAGAGGAACAGTACACAGTGGGGGGGGTGAGATACTGACAACAAGAAAAATAGAAAGGGACCTGGGGTAGTTATATCTGATGACCTAAAGGTGGGCTAGTAATATGAGAAGGCATTAAGGAGGTCTGGGGGGATGCTGGGATGCATAGGGAGAGTTATCACCAATATAAATTGATAATTTTTTATCCCTCTGTACAGACAGTTGGTGAGACCCCATCTGGAGTACTGCATGCAACTCTTTTTTTTTTTTTTTTTAACTTTCTGTTTATTGCTTTTCATAAAGTAAAACAATACAGTAGTCATTCTCATCCCTACCCTCTCCTATGCAGCCCCGGTGATACAGGGAGCTGCCAAACAAGAGATGAACAAATTACAAGTTCTCTATCACAAGGTGGCGTGCTTCCCCACCCTATCCGGCACCCGGGCTCACCACTGTGACACTCTGTCCCAACTAAACTGACCCTGTTGGAAGGCCCGGCCCCAATACCCCCTAGTCTGCCACATTCATAAACTACTCAGCCCATCCCCTCCTCCCAGCCTCACTGGACTCATTGCCGAAAAGAGAAACCCTAGGCTCCTCAGAACAATGGACAGAACCCTCCTCGCAGAGCCACAGGTTAGAACCAAGTTCGCCATCACAGCACCCACCCTATGGAACTCCCTGCCCCCTGGTGTTCAGGATGCTACCTCTACCCACACCTTCCACACAAGGCTGAAGGCTCATATGATGGTCACCTCCATATGCAATTGCTAAAGTGAGAGGCTCCTAAGTGGAAGCTCACCCCTCTCCCTCATATGGAAATAGTGACTATCACTGCACCCCATCTATATAGCACTACACCCTATCTGTAAAGCTTACCCAAGAAATGTTAACTGCTAAAAAGCTACTATGTCTTATCTCTTAAATGTAACTGCTGAAAAACTACAATGTATTATGTTCCTCGCTGTCTAGTGTAATGTACTCGTGCTGTATGCTACCCCATGTATTATTCCATGAAATTCCCTGGGTCGCCCCTGAAAAAGGGACCTTTGGGGCCCAGTGGGCTTACCCAGTTATCAAAATTTAAAAAATAAATAATGTAAGAACTTCACATCTACAATAACAGTTATAATTGGAGTACCATAAATGTAGTCTTACACTCTTTTATATAGGAAGTGGGGGTATGACACAAATACTAGACTTACTATGCCCAAAGTCCAATTAATCTCAGAATATGCCCGTCACTCCAATGGCAAAGGAAGTGTCCATAGAGATATGTCGAGGAAGAAAAACTGCACTAATCTAGTGGTGCTATATACCTTATAACATTACTTGGTATCTAGGAAAGTGAAACCCCACATTCCCACACCCAACCATAAATGTAAATAACACAATAGGCATTTTAAAACAACTTAAGCCTTAAGCTATTATATGTTCCCTTTAATCAGCTTAGTCAGGGAATATCAGACTAATAGACAATATTCTTTAACATCGTAAGGAGTACTCACTAAAACTTTACCCTCTTATTAAAACCAAAACCCCAACATTATTCCCCAGGGATAACTTGACTAATTTAAATTCAATGCAGTTAAGTCAGAGTTTAAAGGGTTTACTCAGCCCTGGTACGAATCCGATTCCTCCCTTAGGGATCCTTGATGTGGTTGTTTTTGAAATTCCGATTCAGTTTTTTCAATCCATCTTCCTGCATCTTTGGCATCATGAAACTGCCAGCTTTTCCCACCATAAGTTATATGGAGACAAGCTGGTAAGAGGAAAGAATGTACAATTCCCAGTGTGCACAGCTTTTGCCTTATGGCATCAAACTGCTTACATTTTGCCCTGGTTTGAAACTAAAGATCTGGAAAAAATTTGACTTCCTTGCCCTGGCATTCAATCGGGCAAGCTGCTCTTGCTGCACTAATGATTCCATCTCGCACTTCTAATCCGATGATTTTCAGTAAGATTGTTCTTGGTTGGTTCATCTCTGCAGGCCGCACTCTAAAGTTAACACGGTATGCCAACCAATGGTCTATCCATTCAAACTCCTCAGGCATTTCCAGTTTCTTCACCAGCCAGAATCGCAGAAAACTAAGAAGCTGTGTCTCTTCTGCCCCTTCTGTAAGTTCAATGATATGAACGTTCCCTGCTCTCAAGATGTTTTCCGCTGCCTCAAGTCACCCCAGAACTGCAGATTTTCTTTTGTTAACAGGGCTACCATTGCTTGGGTCACTAATGACCTTTTATCTGCATCAGTGGCTAAGTCCTTTACCATTGCCAAAACTGTTTTTTGTGTTTCCAATTTGGCCTGGGAATGTTCTATTTTGGCATTCATTGCCCTTACAGAATCCAATATCTTCTGCCATGGAGGTTCTTTTGAGGTATTGGCTTCAGTAGGGCCCCATAGAGGCTGCCATGTTACTCACTTCAGCTCAGGATGTTGCAGGCCTTTGAGATGCCAGAGCTTGTTGCAGTTGAGCATTTTTACAACCCATAGCTAATTTAGTATCGTTCTGCAGCTAATCACTTGAAACAACAGAATTCCACCACCAATGTCGAGAACAGTGCCCTTTAATCCTAAAATTTTGACTTATATGGAGCCTCAGGTGTGGAGCAGTAGGAGAATGCTGCCTGCATAGAAGTCAGCTCTCTGGTGCTCCCCCACATGCAGTTCTGGAGACCCCTGCTCAGCAAAGACATAGACAGGGTGGAGGCTGTCCAGAGGAAGATAACTGAAATGGTACAGGGTCTGCATCAGAAGACATATGAAGAGAGACAAAAGGAGCTTAATATGTATTCCCTCAAGGATGGGGGGGGGGTCATGGCAGAAACTTTCAAGTACAAGGGACTCAACAAAGTCCAAGAGGGTAGCATCTTTCAGAAAAAGAGATGTGCAAGAACAACAAGCGGGCACAATTTGAAGACAAGGGGGGGATGGTTCAGAGGTAATGTGAGGAAGTATTTTTTCATGGAGAGGGTTATGGACGTATGGAGCAGCCTTCCTGAGGAAGTTGTGGAGTCAAAAACCGTGGGTGAATTCAAGAATGCATGGGACAGACATACGGCAGTTCTAGTAGGGGGTAGGAAGAAATAGGCTGTCGGTTAACTAAGATCTGTAGCTAATCCATTAGGTAGGGAAATGGGCAGACTAGGTGGGCAAGTGGTCCTTATTTGCCATCAAATTCTGTGTTTCCAATGTTAGGCAAGTAGTAATAGATATATGTACAGTTTATATAGATATTCGTATTGCTGTATTCTTTAAATGTGTGTAGAAAAGGATTTTGTTTTTTACGTTTTAAAATTATTTTATCCTTTTGTTATTACCCTGTATGTACAAACATTATAAATGCATTAAAACATGCTGAACAATAAACTTGAATTGAATTGAATTGAATAATGTTTCTCATGTGACTACTCGCAACTGTAACTTCCTATACCTATGTTATGTGAAATGATTTGTATGTATCACCATTACCCTTCCTCCTAGGACACAACTGGAAATCAGCAATATGCTCAGCATGCCTTCCAGGTAAAATGTTTGAATAAATAAATGAATAACTGCACTAGCTGATCAAACATACTGTACATGCATTAGTGCTGATCAGTACAGGTATTCTATCCTACATTCCAGATTCTTTGTAACGGAGGGGCGGAGCCCTGTCCCCTTGCTGTTTCACCTAATTTATTATAGCCACTTTTCTTAAGTCTTCAGGGGATTGGCATTCTCCTTTAGTGTGCCCATCCTTTGTGCAGTGCTAGCAAAATATGCTTTGTCCAGAAGGTAGTGGCCAAGCTGACTTCAACTTGCTTCTCAGTAGTGGGTTGATTTGAGCGACGGGTAGTGGTGAACATTCAAGCACTTTTGACCAGAACTCCTCCACTGTTGAGGCTGAGCACTTGGCTTTGCAAGTTCATTCACCAGGGATCTCAATTCTCTCATCTCTTTTTAGAATTTCCCTTTTAGTTCCCACAACTGAGGCATGGGCTATGACACCCCTTACTGATGAATGCTGTTCACTGGAGTCTCTGGTTTGACTGGCTAGAACTGTGAACCTAAGCTGAGTCTAAGGCAGTTACAGAACTTTCCCAATATATTTGCCTCAGTTCTTCCAGTAAGTCTCTGAGTTTTTGGGGATCATTTACAGACCCTCACTCCATTGCATTGGCTACTCTCATGGTGCTGGCATATAGGTACCAAAGCTCTTCACCATTTTCAGCCTCCTTTATCTCCTTCCTTAGCTAACTGAATATGGGGATGGGGTGTTATCTGTTATCCTGTAGTAGCAGTCTCAAGATTAAAACACCAGAGTAGTGGGCAGACTTCAAGATATAGTCAAACCTCACATGGTTCAATTCACTAGAGGACATGTCTCTCTTTCTATAAGTTTTCTGTAAGCCTCTTTCCAGCCAAGTAACATACATAGATAGGGGCTCTCCCCTCCACTGTTTGGTTGTTTGAATCACTGCATTAAATTCTCAGCATACTCTGTACTGCCAAAAACACATTCTAAAGCAGAAACATTCTCCAACCTATAGGTGGGTTCAGGGTTTCTCTTTCCTATGTACATGATCTTAACACTTCTTTGTGTTAAACCAGAGTTGCCACTCTTCTGACAATTGTGCCAGTTTACCCAGATCTCTTGTCATTTTGCCTATCCCATCTGGATCATCTACTCTGTTGCAGATCTTGGTGTCATCTGCAAAGAGACAAACCTTACCCTCCAGTCCATCTGCACTTTCACTGATGAAAATATTCAAGAAGACTGACCCCAGGACTGGTCCCTGAGGTACCCAACTTGTGACTTGCATCCCTTCTGACATATACCATTTACCACCACTCTCTGTGTTCTGCCTGCCAACCAATTTGCCACCCAGTTGACCAACTTCTGACCCACCTGAGCCTACCCAGCTTATTAATCAATGTTCTATGTGAAACAGTATCAAAAGGTTTGCTGAAGTCAAGGTAGGCACATTAATTGCACCCCCTTGGTCCAGCACTCTGGTTATCCAGTAAAGAAATCTATGAGATTAGTTTGACAGGACCTTCCTTTTGTAAACCATCCTGTCTTCAATCCTGTGCTCCTATGGATTCCAGGTGTTGCACTATCCTTTCCATAAGGAGTGCCTCCATAATCTTGCTCACTACTGAGGTAAGACTGACTGGTCTGTAGTTCCCCTCCTCCTCCCTGCTTCCACTCTTGTGGACTGGGATCACACAAACCCTTCTCCAGTCTTCTGGACCTCTCCTGTGCTAAGAGATTCACTAAACAGTTCTGATAATGGCTCTGCTAGTTCCACCCTTAGCTCCTTTAGTACCCCGGGATGTATGCCATCAGGACCCATTGCCATCACCCATCATCCTGAGATTGACAGCTGATGGGATGTGTCATTGGGGCTGCAAGGCATAAATGTCACCCCATTCCATCTGTAATCATATTCACAAGTCACCGTAAAGAAGAATGGGGTGACATTTAAACCTCACAGCCCAATGACACGCCCCATCAGCAGTCAATGTTGGGATGATGGGCAGATCCATGAAGGGGTATGGGGCAACCCTAAAGGTCTCATTTCCTGACTTTTTGTGTTTTAACCCTAGATAATGTATTAACACTGTTTTTTGCATAGAATTTCCTTACTTTTTGAGAAGGAATAGAAAAGTAGAAAGTTGCACAAGTTGGTGGGAGTGCAGGCCCTTTGAGTCCCATGCTCCCACCAACTTGCAAACTCCTGCCTAAGATAAGAATACAAGTATATAATTTCATATGCATTGCTGGCAGTGCATATGGGTTGAAGTGTGGGGCCAACCACCTTGAAAGAATGCAAAGTGTCAGTCATCAGAGTGGCATAATTCAACAACTGTTACATGTCCGACACCTAGCCACTACAAATTACCTCCATGGCAGTAACGCTAGGCACTCTATAAATGTGAAGCCAATACCACAGTGCAAAATGCCATATGCAAAACATAAAGTGTGTCATGCAATATGGCTGCAGCAAATGAATTTTCCAATGCCTAAACACCATAATTCATGTGGACAGCACATCCCCTCAACACGCTCCAAATTTCAATGTAAAAGACCAATCTGTTTCCGAGATATAAAATGTGAAAGTTTAAGATTTTCATTCATCGTACTGGCAGAATTCCACACCTATTAGCATTTTACACACCTAATGACTGAAAAGTTCATCCATGGCAGTAAGGCTTGCTACCCTAGTAATTTCAAGCCACTACCACCATGGAAAATGCTGTCCACAAAATGTAAACTGCACCACACAATATTTCAGCAAATAATGTATTGTTCAACAGCTAAACACTATAATTCACGTCTACAGGACATGCCTTTAACACCCTCCAAATTTCATGTTAAAAGACCAAACCATTTCCAAGATATTTAATTTGAAAAATTGCTAAAATTGTGCTATCTGATCCTCCAAATCTGACCATCTAGTCCCTCCCTCAGAATCAAATATTGTGATCAGAGAATCTCATGATCAAAGAATTTGCAGGCTCGTGATCAAAGAATTTGCAGGGCCATGATCAAACAATAAAAAATCTTAAAAGTAAATTTTTAGGCAGAAGTGCATGAAACTACAACCATACCTTGATAGAACGAAGCCTCCTGAGCAAATCCCACCTTTGTTAGGTTTAATAAGCCACCTCTGAGCTAAGAAAATTTATTTTTTCAAGTGGCCATCTAGTCAAAGAATCTCATGATCAAAGAATTTGCAGGCTCAAGATCAAAGATTGGTAGCGAGCCATGATCAGAGAATAAAAAGGTTAAAAATTCTATTTTTTGAGCATTTTGAAAGAAACCACAGGCATGGCTCGATAGAGGGAAGACTCCTGAGCAAAACCCGCCATAGTTTCACCTCAGAAGTCCCCCTCGGGTGGAGATATTTAAATCTTTCTGACCACAAACTGAAAACAAGATGGCGTCCGTAGCTGTCAAAGAATTCCTTGCAATCAAAGATTCTTTGATAGTGAGCCTCTTAATTCTTTGATCATGAGGCAGGACTAGATGGCCAAAACCCCATTCTTCTTTTGCAAAATAACCATATAAATTTTCCCATTGACTTATAATGGGATCTTAAAAGTCGAATAACTTTTGAATGGATTAATATTTTTTCACCAAACAAAAAGTGCCATGCTCCTTGAACCAAGCTCCTTTTGGATGAGTCAAGTTACACAGCAGCATACCACATGATGGTGTAGCAGAACTACTGACAATATCTGAAAAACTGCCCACATAACTGGTGAAAAGTACATTTTTCAGCATTTTGGTGTGCAAAAACTGTACTTCCAACCAAAATGAAAATTGGTAAATCAAGAGATATACCATGCCTCACTACTCATACCAAATTTCATGTAAATCCATTGAATGGGTCCAAAGTTATTAATGCCCAAAATTTAACTTTAATATAGACTTGGCTTCATAACCCTAAATATAGGGGTGCAATCATGCCCCTATAGTATATTCCATGCCTGAGCATGCTGACATGCTACAGTAAAGGAGAATGAGGTGAGAGTTAGGCCTCACGGCCCCAATGACACACCCCAGTGTCTGTCAGAATGTAGAGGATCTGGGTGGTGCATGTGAGGGGGAGTTAGGGGTTCAACCCTAGTGTCTCATTTCCTGACTTCTTTTGCTTTAACCCTAAATGAAGCATTAACACAGTTTTTTGCATAGAATTTCCTTACTTTTTGGAAAACTGCAATATAAGTAGTAAAAAACACGTATTGGTGGGGGTGCGGAGCCCAGCTCCCACCAAGTTGCCAATTTTTGCATAACAATATGCATCTGAGCCCTAGCTCCCACTTATACAAAGCTATGGAGCCATGCAACAGCACTATAGGGCACCAAACCCTTGTAACAGTAATTTGCGCATATCTTTGGAACCTTAAGAGCTAGAAAACAAATTCTAGCATCATTGTAATTGTGAAAGTGAGTACTTCCTGCAACATCAAATAGACTGTACCCATATCACACATCATTTCTGAGATATGGGCATCAAAAAGCGCTGGACAGGCACTCTTTCAACCCTTGTGACAGTAATTTCACAATATCTCATGAACCGTGCAATGCATAAACAAAATTACAGGCTTACTCTACAATTTCAGATATTTTTCCAGTAGCTTAGGTGACCTAAGCCATTTGTAGCGAAAAGTCTGTATCTCGCTTCGTTTCTGAGATAACAGCGCTGAAAGTCATAACACAGACTGCAATGTAGTCCTATGGGAAAAATGTAAATTATGTCATTGAATATCTCTGCAACAAATTATTTCCCCAACACCTAAGCAGCATAGTTCACATCTCTATGATATCCCCTCAACACCCTGCACATTTCAAATAAAAAGACCAAACTGTGATTGAGATATGGTCATCCCAATTTGGGCTATCTGGTCTTTCCTAGGGCCATCTGGTCTTTCTCATTAACATTCAAAAAATACATATACATTTTCTCATAGGATATAATGGGAATTTCAAATTGTAATAATTTTTGAACAGATTAATATTTTTCCACCAAACAAAAAACAGTATGTTCCTTGACCCAAGCTCATTCAACATACTGAGTGACATGCCACACGAAGGCCATGCAGTAACATGGACAAAATCTCAAACCCTGCCCACAAAACTGGTGGAGAGTGCATTTTTTCACTGTTTTTCATGTGCAAAGACCATAAGTCTGACTGAAATTAAATTTGACAACTCAAGAGATCTACCATGCCCCACTGTGCATACCAAATTTCATGCAAATCCATTGAACAGGTCCAAAGTTATTAATGCCCAAAATTTTAACTTTAACATAGAAGCGGCTTCATAACCCTATGTGTATTTATGCAATGGGGTGAGGATAAAAAGTGGCAAATAACAGCAGTATTTTTGGCTGGTCAGACCTACAGGGAGAATATTGCATTCATTATCACTGTAGGTCATTTATCCTCACTGTAAATAATAACCAGACACATACTGCACTTTATCACAACTGCTCAGAAACATTTTGATTGGTGGGAGCTGGCAGTATGAGCAGCACAATCAGAATTCACCTGCTCAGTTGCATAGCAGCTCCCACTGGCAGTTTCATTTCTGTCTAACAACAGACAGAACACTTTCACTTTCTCCAGCATCAGATATAGCCATTACAAACAAGTCACCCTTTCTAAACACTCCAAATTTTGCTTACTCAATCAAGACACAGCTCTAACTCAGAACCTCCTCAGTGTAAAACCGGCATTCATGCTGAGAGATTCATTTCTCCCCTTACACTTAGAAACATAGAAACATAGAAGTTGACGTCAGATAAGGACCGCAAGGCCCATCCAATCTGCCCATTTCTTTTTCTATCTTATAAATGTGCCATCGGCCTTTGCTATGTCAGTGACCTATCTATTCATAGTCATTTGTATTGCTCCCTTATGCCTATCCCATGCCTGTTTGAAGCCCTGCACTGTATTCATAGCCACTACTTGTGGTAAGCCATTCCATGCATCTACCAATTTTCTGTGAAAAAGAATTTCCTCACATTCCCCTTAATCGGCCTCCTCTAATCTCATGCTGTGTCCTCTTGTCCTGCTATTTTTCTTATATTTAAACATGTTAGACTCTTTCACCTTGTTTATGCCCTTAAGGTGTTTAAATGTCTGATCATATCACCTCTCTCCTCCTTTGCTCAAGGGTATACATATTGAGCTCCGTTAATCTGTCCTCATATGTCTTCTGATGCAGTCCCTGCACCATTTTGGTTGCCCTTCTCTGGACTGCCTCAATTTGGTTAATGTCCTTGTGAAGGTGTGGCCTCCAATACTGCACGCAGTACTCCAGATGGGGCCTAACCAGTGTCTTGTACAGAGGGATTATTACCTCCCTCTTACGACTTGTGATACCCCTACTAATACACCCTAACACCCCCTAGCCTTACCTACTGCTTTAGAGGTCTGCTTAGATGATTTCAGGTCATCAGTGATGATGATGCCCAAGTCTCTTTCTTCCTTTGTGACTGCTAGCAACTCCCCTCCCAGCCTATAGGTGGCTTCAGGGTTTCTCTTCCCTATGTGCATGATTTTGCACTTCTTTGCATTAAATCCCAGTTGCCACTCTTCTGACCATTCTGCTAGTTTATCCAGATCTCTTCTCATTCTGCCCACCCCATCTGGATCATCTACTCTGTTGCAGATCTTGGTGTCATCTGCAAACAGACAAGCCTTACCCTCTCGTCCATCTGCTAGGTCACTAATGAAGATGTTGAATAGGACTGGCCCCAGGACTGATCCCTGAGGTACCCCACTTGTGACTTGCATCTCTTCTGACTGTATACCATTTACCACCACTCTCTGTTTTCTGCCAGTCAACCAGTTTGCCACCCAGTTGACCAACTTCTGACCCACCCCGAGCCTACCTAGCTTATTTATCAATCTTCTATGTGGAACAGTGTCAAAAGCTTTGCTGAAGTCAAGGTAGGCGACATCAACTGCTCCCCTTGTCCACCACTCTGGTTACCCAGTCAAAGAAATCATGAGATTAGTTTGACAGGACCTTCCTTTGTAAACCCATGCTGTCTTGGATCCTGTGCCCCTATGGATTCCAGGTGTTGCACTATCCTTTCCTTAAGGAGTGCCTCCATAATCTTGCCCACTACTGAGGTAAGACTGACCGGTCTGTAGTTCCCGCCTCCTCCTGCTACCACTCTTGTGGAGGGGGATCACATGAGCCCTTCTCCAGTCTTCTGGGACCTCTCCTGTGCTCAGAGACTCACTAAACAATTCTGCTAATGGCTCTGCTAGTTCCTCCTTTAGCTCCTTAAGTACCCTGGGATGTATGCCATCAGGTCCCATTGCCTTATCCACCCTGAGCTTAGCAAGCTCTTGTAGGACCCTTTCTTTTGTGAAGGGAGTAGTGCTCACCTCCCTCCCCCCTGTGTCCATGATGCTGAACTTCCCTTTCAAAATTGAAACAAATGTTACAAAAAAAAAAAGAAACCGACCCCTCAATACTTCTGTCCCTTCCAACCCCAACATCCATTCCATACATCTCACACTGTGGTACCTGGCTGCAACTACCTCCTCTGCTGTGAAAAGAAGGTCCCGGCAACAAAAAGCAGGATTAACCAGATAGTTCAAGTTCAAGTTTATTGCAGGAAAACTCCATTGAGCAAGCTCATTCACAAGGAGGTCCTGTGACATAAACACTTAAAGTACAAACATAGTTAGGTAATAACAGTATATACATAAAATGCACGTTACATGATACATGCTGGATATACATACAAGGGTACCACATAGGGTGACCACAGGTGGTAAACATTAATATGACACAGGGAAGCGACTGGCAGGTTGCATACTAATAAATGAAACATGATGACTGGTGTGTGCAATACATATATTTTGGCAGCTAGAACAAACAACAGACTACAACTGATATGGGGGAGGAGTGATTTGATAGAGTAGCAGTGGAACATAAGCATAGATTAAGCCAGGAGTACAAGGGGAAGGGAAAGCAGTTAATATGACAAAGCAATTACACCTTTCCAGTGGATAAATATGACACACATGGGGAAGGAAGAGACTTAATGACAGTTACAGGTGTCTTTTATTTTGGCTGAACTTAGCGATTTGTAGAAGTTTATTGAAACTGTGCTAGTTAGTTTCAGTACGGTTTGTAACTGGTTCCAAATGGAGGGAAGGGCATATGCAATAGCACGTTTACCAAAGGAGGTCCGCATCCTTGGTATGTCAAGCATAATAAAGTCAGATTTTCTTACTGAGTATGCACTATGTGAGATACTAATAAGGGAAGAGAGATAGCTTGGCAGTTTCTGCAGGAGCAGTTTAAGAGTCCATAGCCCAGCATGGAGCAGGCGTCTAGTAGTAAGGGATGTCCAACCAACAGCTGTATATAAGTCACAGTGATGCAAATGGTAAGGGGGAGTTGGTAATGAACCATAACACACGGTGATAAAGGATGTCCAGTTTACTTAGATTTGCAAGCATGGTGGAGGAATAAATTACATCGCCATAGTCGAGTAGGGGGAGAAAAGTGGCCTGTACAAGCGTGTTTCGAGTTTCAAGGGGGAAAAGGGGCCAATTTCTGTAGAAGAACCCTAACGTTGCTTTTAACCTTCTAGAGACATCTTCGACGTGGTCATTGAAAGATAATTTATTGTCGATCCAGATACCCAGATATTTAAATTTAGTTACAACTTCCAGAGGCTCGTTTAGCATGGTGACAATGAAGTCTTGGGCAAGGGTATTGGGGGGGCCTGTGATAGCACTGTGGGAGAATATCATCGCTTTAGTCTTCTTAGCATTGAGCAGAAGCTTTGCCTTTATTAGATTATGCTCAAGTTATGCTAAGTCCGCTTGAAGCACTCCCTTGACTTCAGATAACGATGAGCCAGAAATATAAACACAGTATCATCTGCAAAAAGTGCAGATTGGACGTAGATATGTTAGCACCTAAGTCATTAATGTACAAAGAAAACAAGACAGGGCCTAAGATGGATCCTTGGGGGACTCCTCTTGCAACTGGCAAAGCAGCAGAAAAAAAGCCTTCCGCCTTTACTTTTGGGGATCTTCCAGTTAAGTAGCTAGAGAACCACTGGGTGGTATGGTATGTGGCACCCAACTTTGCAAGGCAATTGACTAATTAAAAAAAAAACTAAAACAAAAGTACTCAGCTGAGACACAAACTAATGTACACTTAAGCACCCCTACTACACTCATATGTTGGCAGCAACTATGAACCTCGTCACTGTGAAAGCTGCATTCACAGTGAAAGGAAGATTTATTTTTCTCTCACTCTCTCATTATCTTTATTTTCTCCCAGCTTCTCTATAAAAAAAAAACTGCAAACAAAACTATGAACAGTAAAAAGCAATGCAAGGCAGTCAATACCTCCCCAGAATGCCAACCCCATCATCCACTCACAGTTCATCGATACCCAGGAAGGACATTCTCTGCAGCCTGTACCATCTCCAAATGAAGGATCAACCAGATAGGAACATTTTAAAAAGCAAAATGGGACCATTAAAACAAAAAAAGAAACTGCAGCACCGCAAACTGTCTCCCTCGATAAACGGGAGATCCACTGCCATGTTAAAAAAAAAACAATCAGCCTGCTGAAACAGAACTGTGGCCAATCAAATGACAACACCAGCATGTAGGGACCCTACCAATCAGGCTACTGTCCGTACATACTAGCAACAGCATGCTACAACAGTGCCAGAGAAGAAAAATATTTAAAATATGAAAGAATTGTTAAGTACCTAGAGGCCAGAGGGGCACAGGACCCAAGGCAGCATGGATTCACAGTGGAATGGTCATGTCAGATGAATCTAATAGATTTTTTGACAGGGTGACCAAAGTAGTAGATATGGGATCCCACACAAAGATTAATATACAAGTTAGCCAGCCTGGGAGTGGGTCTCAAGATGGTAGCCTGGGTAAAGCATTGGCTGGAGAACAGGACACAAAGGGTAATAATAAATGGAGTTCACTCTGAAGAAAGAGGGGTTACTAGTGGGGTACCACAGGGTTCAGTATTAGGACCAGTCCTCTTTAATGTCTTTATAAGTGACATTGCAGAGGGACTGGAAGGAAAAGTATGTCTATTTGCAGATGACACAGAGATCTGCAACAGAGTTGATACACAAGGTGGTGTGGAAAGAATGAGAAGGGACTTGGCAAGGTTGGAGGAATGGTCAGGTGTATGGCAGCTTAGATTCAGTGCTAAGAAGTGCAAGGTAATGCACATGGGAAACAAAAACCCAAGGGAAGAGTACACAATGGAGAGTAAGATACTAAAAACAACAAAAATGGAAAGGGACCTGGGGGTAGTCATATCAGATGATCTAAAAGTGGGAAAGCAATGTGAGATGGCAGTAAAGAAGGCGGGGGGATACTGGGATGCTTAGGGACAGGCATTACCAGTAGAAAACAGAAAGTTGTTATCCCTCTGTACAGACAGCTGGTGAGACCCCATCTGGAGTACTGCATGTAGTTCTGGAGACCCAAACTCCACAAAGACATAGACAGGATGGAGGCAGTCCAGAGGAGAGCAACTAAAATGGTGTAGGGTCTGCACTGGAAGACATATAAAGAGAGACTTAAGGAGCTTAATATATATAGCCTTGAGGAAAGGAGGGGGGGACATGATAGAAACTTTCAAGTACCCAAGGGAATCATCAAAGTCCAAGAGGGTAGCATACTTTGAAAAAAGAGGTGCAAGAACAAGGGGGCACAATTTGAAGATGGCTGGGCTTCTCAGAGGTAGTGTAAGGAAGTATTTTTTCACAGAGAGGGTTGTGGATGCATGGAATGGCCTTCCAGAGAAGGATGTGGAGTCAAAAACAGCGGTGGAATTGAAGCATGCATAGGACAGTCATAAGGCAATTCTATGGGGTGGGGGTAGGCTGTTGGTTAACTAGGATCATTAGGATCTGCAGCTTATCCATTAGGTAAGGAAATAGGCAGACTGGGTGGGCCAAGCAGTCCTTATCTGCCATCAATTTCTACATTTCTGTGTTTCTAATATAAAAAAAAAATTAGACCAACAACAAAACGGCATTGCATAAATGAGATATGGCTTCACCACTTGTGAGGTCATAAGGTCAACTGCACTCATGAAAACATCAATGATATTTCCAGTGGCCCCATTGCATATTATATATATGTATGTGTGTGTGTGTGTGTGTGTGTGTGTGTGTGTGTGTGTGTATATATATATATATATATATATTAGAGGCAAAACTCCATTTAATGCATCAGTTAGGGTTGTTCCATAGCGATGAAAGTGAGAAAATTCGGTGTTAGAATTGAAAAACCTCGACCTCTCCAGCTCACCCTCAATTCAGTGATTAGGGATTGTCGCTGCACTCACTCTCACCTCCCATCACATGTGTAAAGCAGAAGCATAGGTGAATGGGGTGAGAGTTAGGACCGAATACCCCAATGCGCACCCCAATGCCATTTGGGGTGGGCTGAGGGGCCTAAGGGGGTTTTCAACCCTAACACTGAATTTCCTCACTTTTGTCACTGTGGAAACGAACTTAACTGATGCATTAAATGGATTTTTGCCTCTAATTTCCTTCTTTTTCAGAATGATAATGAGAAATAGTGAATGAAATGCAGTGGTGGAGCATAATGCGGCAGGGATCGTAGTCTTTGGGCCCCGTGGTTTCCACCACGCTATGTCTTGTGACATAGTAACAGGAACAGCAAAGCAAACAGAAGTGCTAACAGTGCCGCACATGGTAACGCAAGTGCAAATGACAACAGAACGGGTAACGCACATGGTGGCGTAGATGGGAACGGTCCGCCATGTGATGTCTTGTCACATAGTAACATGGTGCCCGCAAATGGAAATGTCAGTGGGCATGGAGAATTCAAAGTGAAACAGAAACAGTATTGTAGACACAAATGGCAAAAAACAACGGAAACACAAGCGCAAATGAAAACGCAAAGGATAACGCACATGGTGGAGTAGATGTGAACGTTTAGTGAAACGGGTATGGAACCGCAAGCGGAAAGGGCAACGGTAACAGTAAATGTAAGCACACAGGCTGGTTTTCCCCAAAAGCTACATAGAGAAAGACAGTGAGTACAAAGAATGTATGCATAATAATGGGTCTCAGAGCAGAAAATGAGGAGTTGGAATACTAAATAGCTTATATCTCAGGAACCGTACGACGTAGAAAAAAAATAGAAAAGTCATATAATTTATGACTTTCCTGGCTAGTTTTGTATTTAGCCTCTATTAGGGGGCTAAGCATTTTTTCGATGAAAAGTCCTTATCTCGCACCATTTCCGAGATACAGGCCCTGAAAAGCGCGGCGAATGCCGTAATGTTATCCTATGGGAAAAAATAGAAGCTCAGAGTGCCATAACTTTGGCTCCCTGTAATATTTTTTCACCAAACCACTAAAAGGCACATCTATGGGATGTTGGCTGTCTTCTCTCTAAATTTCAGCCCAAAAGACCAAGCTGTTATATTGCAGCAGGGCGCCAAAGGATTGCTGCAATGCGTTGGATGCCATAATGTTATCCTACAGGAAAATGCATCAATTTGCAGTGCCGTAACTTTGCCACCATGTAATATTTTTGCAACACAATACTGAAAGGCACATTTGCGAGATGTCAGTTACTTTCCCTCCAAATTTCAGGCCAAAGCAAGCAGGGTGCCAAAGAATTGCTGTCATTTTCCCACAGCCTAGAAAAGTACTGTCGCAATTTGCGAAAGCTTTCACAAAAATTTGCAACACTTTCATGAGTTTGACACTACTTTGTGAAAGTACTTTTTCCAGAAATCTGAAAAACGTATTTCTGGGGTGTTTTACCCCCAAAATAAAGACATGGCTAGCATCCTTAGGGCCTGACTAGGTGAATACAAAAATAATTAGGTTGCTAGAGGGTCTCAATTTTAAATGCCAAGCATTTTTCTGATCACTAACTGAAAACAAAATGACTGATTTGCGACACTAACAGGGCCATTTGTGACACTAAAAAGTGCATTTGCGACACTGTCGAACATCTTCATAACTTTTCCCATTGACTTATAATGGGAAATTGTTTTTTGAATAACTTTTGAACCATTTAATATTTTTTCATGAAATCTTCGAAAGGCACATCAGGAACTCTGGCCACATGTTCTCTGAACATTTTGGGCAGGTCGCACAAACCATGCAACGTGTAGGTGCGACAGTAGAATTCCAGAAAAAGTGTAAATGCATGCGCAGATCATGCTTAATAACTCTGCAGCCATATACCTGACTGGTACAAAGCTTGGCAAATCCCAAGGCCTGTGGTTCTTGATCATGTATTCCAAATTTCAGGCAAATCCGTCAAACGGTTGCAAAGTTATTAAGGTGCAAAATTTTGGGTTTAACATAGAAATGGCTCCTCAACCCTAACTATGGTAGCACTACATTAAAGGCAAAAAAGCTCTGTTCAGTGCTTCAGATAGGGTTGTTCTACAGTGAAAAAATGAGGAAATTTGGGGTAAGGGTTCAAACTGGGGTGCACATTGGGGTCGCTGGCCCTCTCACCCCATCACATGTGTAAAGAAGCAGAGCCCCAATGCTGGTTGGGGGGTGAGTTAGAAGGTGCAAAGGGGGGCTTTCAACCCTAACCCTGAATTTCCTCACTTTTTTCGCTGTAGAACATCCCTAACTGATGCATTAAACAGAGTTTTTTTGCCTCTAATTTTCCTTCTTTTTGAGAATGAGTATGATAAATAGTGAATGCAATGCAATGGCAGGAGCGCAGGGCTACATGATGTCTATTTACATAGCAACAGGAACTGCTAAGCAAATGCACATAGCAACGGTAGGCAAATTGTTATGGTAACAGCAACAATAAAGCCAACAGAAACGCAAATGTGTATGGAAACGCAAACTGTTACACGCAAGGTCATGATACTGCAATTGTAACTGTTAATGGTAACGGTAACAGCTACAATAAAACCAACAGAAACAGAAACGCAAGTGCATACAAAAACACAAACCATAACACGCACAGGCATGGTACTGCAATTGCAAATGAAAATGGTAACAGTAACAACAACAATAATGCAGAACAAAACAGAAATGCAAAACACATATGAAAATGCAAACCGTTACACACACGGTGGCTTAGATGGGAATGGTGATTCGAATGGTAACAGAAGTGCAACTAGAAATGCTAACTGACACAGTAATGAAAGGGCACACCCTGCTTTTCCCAAAAAACTGCATTGAAAAAACAAGTTGAAAACAAAGAATGTATGCATTATAATTGACTTTGGAGCAGAAAAGTACGACTTGGAATACTAAATTGTTTATATCTCAGGAACCATATGACATAGGAACAAAATGTACATTTTGTATGAATCATTACTTTTCTGGCTTGTTTTGTGCTTAGCCCCCATTTGTGGGGGCTAAGCATTTTTGTGACGAAAAGTTCATATCTCGCACCATTTCTGAGATACAGGCCCTGAAAGACGCAACGGACACCATACTGTTATCCTAAGGCAAAAAGTGTCAACTTCAGAGTGCTATCACTTTGCCGCACTGTAATATTATTTCACCAAACTACCAAAAGGTACATCTGTGATATGATGGCTTTCTTCCCTCCAAATTTCAGCTGAAACAACTACAGCATTATTTTTCAACAGCGCAGCAAAGAATTCCTGTAATGCGCCAAACGCTGTAATGTTATCCAATGGGAAAAAATGCCAACTTCATAGTGCCATAACTTTGGCACCCTGTACTATTTGACCAAACCACCAAAAGACACATCTGTGGGATATTGCCTTTCTTCCCTCCAAATTCCAAGTCAAAAGACCAAGCTGTTCCCAAGATATTTCATGTCAAAGCATACTAAAATTTCCTTAACTATTCAATTATAAAAAATCTGGCCATCTTGTCCCTCTCTCGCGATCAGAGATGATGATCAAAGAATCTCATGATTAAAGAATTTGCAGGCTCACTATCAAAGAATTTATAGGCTCATGAGCAAAGATTAAAAAACATTATAAATCAAAAAATTGAAGGAATTGTGATAAACCACCACCATGGTTCGACAGAACGATGCCCTCTGAGTAAAACCCACCCTCATTTGCCTTCCTATGACACCTCTGGGCTGAGATAATTGTTTTTTTAATTGAGGCATCTCATTCCTCGCTTGCAATGCACAACTGCGATCAAAGAATCTCGCGATCAAAGAATTTGCAGGGTCACGATCAAAGAATTAAAACTATTGCAATTTTAAAAATATAAATAATCGTGGTAAATCACCACCATGGTTCATCAGAATAAAGCCCCCCTGAGTAAAACCCACCTCGTTTGACTTCCTATGACACACCTGGGTTGAGAAAATTGCTTTTTTCTTCTGGCCATCTTGTTCCTCACTCGCAATGCACAATCATGATCAAAGAATCTAGCAGTCAAAGTTTTTGCATCCTCGTGATCAAAGAAATTGTTCACTCAAGAATAGGAATGAGGGACGAGATGGCCAGATTTAAAAAGTAATTATCTCAGCCCAGGGGTGCCCTAGACTGTCAAATAAAGCTGGTTTATGTTCAGGGGACTTCGTAGTGCCCCATCTGCATGGCAAAAATAATGTTATAATGATCCCTGGTAGTCTAGTGCCCCCTCCCTAATAAAATATTTATATCCCTGGTAGTCTAGTGCCCCCCCCAAAAAAATATATATGAATGAAGTAATGCCCTGGCAGTCTGGTGGCCCGCACCCACTGTTTTCTTTTTAGATCCCTGGTAGTCTAGTGGCCCCCAAAACTGTATTGTTGTCATTAAATTTTATTATACCTTAATCTTTATATCTCTGGTAGTCTAGTGGTCCCCCCAATGCAATGAAAGAAATTGTGAGTTAATAATGTACCAGGTAGACTAGTTGCCCACCATCCATCCATCCAAGCCCACCCAATACACCCCCTACCCTTCGCCATCCAGTGACTGACACAGTCCTCCTCTCACCTCCACGGCCAGCCACTGACTATCTGCATTATGAGTGGAAATGCAAAGAGATGCTTTGAAAATATTTCTCAGCACTTCTTTGCATTACCGCTCGTAACCGTTATTTTGCAGCAGGGTGGCAAAGAACTCCTGCCATTTTGGCCATAGTCCAGAAAAGTAGTGTCGCAATTTGTGAAAGCTTTCACAAAATTTTGCGAAAATGTCATAAATGTGACACTACTTTGCGACACTACTTTTTCCAGAAACTTGAAAAATATATTTCTGGGGTGTTTAACCCCAAAATAAAGACATGGTTAGCATCCTGAGGGTTTGACTAGGTGAACATAAAAATAATTGTGTTCCTAGAGGGTCCCAATTTTAAATGCCAAGCACTTTTCTGATCACCAACTGAAAACAAAATGGTGGATCTGCGACACTACTAGGGCCATTTGTGACACTAAAGAGTGCATTTGCGAAAGTGTTGAACTTTTTGTTAACTTCCCCATTGACTTATAATGGGAACTTGTTTTCTGAATAACTTTTGAACCGTTCAATATTTTTTCATGAAATCTTGAAAAGGCACATCAGGGACCCTGGCCGCACATTCCCTGAAGTTTTGGACTGGTCGCATAAACCGTGCAACCTGTACTCATGACATTGAATGCACAAAAAAGTGTAACTGCACATTCAGATGTTGCTTAATAACTCCACAGCTGTACATCCAATTGGTACAAAAGGTGGCATATCCAAAGATCGTTCATACCCAACCATGCATACCAAATATCAGGCAAATCCATATATATAGTAGAGAAAAAAAACTCTGTTTAATGTATCAGGGTTGTTCCACAGTGACAAAAGTGAGGAAATTCTGTTTTATGGTTGAAAGCCCCCTTGGAACCCTCAGCCAACCCCCCAACTGGCATCAGGGTGCACATTGGGATCATCAGTCCTAACTCTCACCCCATTCTCCTATGCCTCTGCTTATTTATAAATGTGATGGGATGAGAGTTAGAGCCAATGACCCCAATGCGCACCCGATGCCGGTTGGATGTTTGGCTAGAGTAAGGGGACTTTTAACCCTAACACCCAATTTCCTAGCTTTTTGTTGCTAGAACAACTCCTAACTAATGCATTAAACTGAGTTTTTGCCTCTAATATATATATATTTATATATATATATATATATATATATATATACACATACATACATATATATATTAGAGGCAAAAAATCCATTTAATGCATTAGTTAGGGTTGTTCCACAGTGACCCCAATGCCGGTTTTCCACCCTAACACCGAATTTCCTCACTTTTGTCGCTGTGGAACAACCCTAACTAATGCACTAAACAGAGTTTTTTTACCTCTAATTTCCCCTTCTTTTTGAGAATGATAATGAGAAATAGTGAATGTAATGCAGCAGCGGTGGGAGGGCCCCGCACTCCCACCAGGTAATGCGGCGGTGGGAGTGCAGTGGCATAGTAACAAGAACAGCAATGTAAACAGAGGCACTAACAGTGGCACACATGGTAACGCAAGCACGAATGAGAACAGAAAGGGTAACGCACACAGTGGCGTTGGACGGGAATGGTCTGCCACATGATGTGTTGTCACATAGTAACATGGTGCCTGCAAATGGAAATGTCAATGGGCATGGTGACGCAAAGTGAAACAGAAAGAGAAACAGTACTGTAGACACAAATGGCAAAAATGAACAGAAACACAAGCGCAAATGAAAACGCAAAGGATAACGCACATGGTGGCGTAGATGTCAATGGTAAGTGAAACGGGTACGGAACCGCAAGCAGAAAGGGCAACGGTAACAGTAATGTAAGCACACAGGCTGGTTTTCCCCAAAAGCTGCATAGAGAAAGACAGTGAGTACAAAGAATGTATGGATAATAATGGGTATCGGAGCAGAAAATGAGGACTTGGAATACTAAATAGATTATATCTCAGGAACCGTATGACGTAGAAAAAATTTAAAAGTCATATGATTTATGACTGTCCTGGCTAGTTTTGCACTTAGCCCGCTGAGGGGGCTAGTGATTTTCTGACAAAAAAGTCTGTATCTCGCACCGTTTCTGAGATACGGGCCCTGAAATGCACGGTGAACGCCATAATGTTATCCTATGGGAGAAAAAGAGACGTTCAGAGCACCATAACTTTGCCTCCCTGAATATTTTTTCACCAAACCACTGAAAGACACATCTGTGGGCTGTTGGCTGTCTTCCCTCCAAATTTCAGGAAAAAAGACCAAACCATTATTTTGCAGCAGGGTGCCAAAGATTCCTGTAATGCATCGGAGGCCGTAATGTTATCCTATGGGAAAAACTGTCAACTTCGGAGTGCCATAACTTTCCCGCCATGTAATATTTTTTCAACACAGCACTGAAAGGCACATCTGTAAGATGTTGGCTGCGTTTCCTTCAAATGTCAGCCCCGAACTCCCAACCGTTCTTTTGCAGTGCAGTGCCAAAGAATTGCTGTCATTTTCCCACAGACTAGAAAACTACTGTCGCAATATGCAAAAGCTTTTGCAAAAATTTGCGACACTTTCATGAGCACAAAAGTACTTTGCAAAGTACTTTTTCCAGAAATTTGAAAAACATATTTCTGGGGTGTTTTTAACCCAAAATAAAGACATGGCTAGCATCCTCAGGGTCCAACTAGGTGAATACAAAAACAATTAGGTTGCTAGAGGGTCCCGAATTTAAATGCCAAGAATTTTTCTGATCACTAACTGAAAACAAAATGGTGGATTTGCAAAAGTAACAGGGCTATTTGTGAAAGTAAAAATGCATTTGTGACACTGTCAAACTTTTTGTTAACTTTACCCATTGACTTATAATGAGAAATTGTTTTTAGAATAACTTTTGAACCGTTTAATATTTTTTCACCAAATCTTCAAAAGGCACATCGGGGACCCTGGCCGCACGTTCCCTGAAGATTTTGGGCAGGTCACACAAACCGTGTGACCTGTAGGCGCGACTATAGAATTCCAGAAAAGCATAAACACACGTGCAGATCACGCTTAATAACTCCGCAGCCGTATATCCAACTGGTACGAATCTTGACACATCCCAAGGCCTATGATTCTTGATCATGTATACCAAATTTCAGGCAAATCCATCACACAGCTGCAAAGTTATTAAGGTGCAACATTTTGGATTTAACATAGAAATGGCTCCTCTACCATACTAGATCGATCGATCTATCTATCTATCTATCTATCTATCTATCTATCTATCTATCTATATATATTCATGGCAAAAAACTCTGTTTAATACATCAGTTAGGGTTCATCCACAGCAACAAAAGTGAGGAAATTCGATGTTTGGGTTGAAAGCCTCCCCTTGCAGCACCCACTTTGCCCCCCCAACTGGCATCGGGGCATGTGTTGGGGTCATCAGCCCTAACTATCACCCCATTCCTTGTGTAAACAAGCTGATGTGGTGAAGTATAGGAGAAAGACATGAGAGTTAGGACCAATGACCCCAACGCACACCTGATGCCAGTTGGGGGGCAGAGTGGGGGTGCAAGGGGAGGCTTTCAACCCTAACATTGAATTTCCTCACTTCTGTCACTGTGGAACAACCCTAACTGATGCATTAAATAGAGTTTTTTGCCATGAATTTCCCTTCTTTTTGAGAATGAGGACTATAAATAGTGAATGTAATGTGTTGGTGGGAGCGTCAGACCTTCTGGCCCCTCACTCCCACCACATGATTTTTTGTGACATAGTAATGATAAGTGCAATGCAAATGCAAGCACAAAGGGTTAAGCACATGGTGATGCAAATGTAAATGGTAACGTAAACGGTAATAGAAAAGCAAGCACAAAGTGACACCAAAGTGAACAGTGATGGAAATGGAGACATAAAAGCAAGCACGTACAGAACGCAACTGGTAACATGCATGGTCATGGTACTGCAATTGGAAATGTAAATGGTAATGGTAACAGCAATAATAATGCCAAAGAAAACAGAAACCAAAACACAGGCGCATACTGAAACGCTCACGTGGTCATGGAACCGCTATTGTAAATGCAAATAGTAATGGTAACAGCAACAATAACACCAAAGGAAACAGAAATGGAAACAGGAATGGAAGCGAGTACGGAAATGCAAACTGTAACGCTTAAGAGCAAGGTACCACAATTGTAAAAGCAAATGGTAATGGTAACAGCAACAATAACGTCAAAGGAAACAGAAATGCAAACACATGCATGCACGGAAACACAAATCGTTATGCACACGGTTGCAGTACTGCAATTGGAAATGTAAATGGCAATGGTAACAGCAACACTAATGCCAAAGGAAACAGAAAGAGAAATGCAAATGCAAGCGCGTACAGAAATGCAAACCATAACACACATGGTCATGGTTATGCGATTGGAAATGCCAGTGGTAATGGTAACAGTGACAATGACGCAAAACGAAAAACATACCCAAGCAGAAGGTCAACCACAAATGCAAATAGCAATGCACAGGCTGATACAAAAAAAAAAACATAAACGGTAATGGAAATGCAAATGGTAAAAGTAATGCAAACAGAAGCGCAAATGAAAATGGAAACTGTAATACATACAGTGGCATGAACGGTAATGGAAACGCAACTGGAAATGCTAACTGGCACAGTAACGGAAGGGCACACCCTTCTTTTACCCAAAAAATGCATTGAAAAAACAGTGACTACGAGGAATGTATGCATAATAATGGGCCTCGGAACAGAAAAGGAGGACTTGGAATACTAAATTGCTTATATCTCAGGAACCGTGCAACGTAGAAAAAAAATGAACATTTCGTATGAATTATGACATTCCTGGCTAGTTTTCTACTTAGTCCTCATTTGGGGGGCTAAGCATTTTTCTGAAAAGTCCATATCTGGCACTGTTTCTGAGTACAGGCCCCGGAAGGCACGACGGATGCTGTAATGTTATCTTAAAGGGAAAAGAGTCAACTTTGGAGTGCTGTAACTTTGCAGCCCTCCAATATTTTTTCACCAAACCACGAAAAAGGCAGATCTGTGGCATGGTGGCTGTCTTTCCTCCAAATTACAGCCCAATAGACCAAACTGTTCTTTTACAGCAGGGTGGCAAAAAATTCCTGTTATTTTGGGCATAGTGTAACAAAATAGTGTCGCAAATCATGACACTTTCACAAATGAAATCACGAAAGTGTTGTAAGTGCGACACTACTTTGCGACACTACTTTTTCCAGAAATTTATAAAACATAATTCTGGGGTGTTTAACCCCAAAATAAAGACATGGCTAGCATTCTGAGGATCTGACACAGTTAACGCAAAAAGAATTGTATTCCTAGAGGGTCCCAATTTTAAATGCCAAGCATTTTTCTGATCACTAACTGAAAACAAAATGGTGGATTTGTGACATTACTAGGGCCATTTGTAACACTAAAAAGTGCATTTGCGACACTGTCAAACTTTTTGTTAACTTTTCCCATTGACTTATAATGGGAATTTGTTTTTTTAATAACTTTTGAACTGTTCAATATTTTTTTACAAAAACTTCAAAAGGCACATCAGGGACCCCAACCACATGTTCCCTGAAGTTTTCGGACCGGTCACAGAAACTGTACAACCTGTAGGTGTGAGCAAAGAATTTGCAAAAAACATAAATGTGCACACAGATCTCACTTAATAGCTCACAGCCGTATACCCAACCACTACAAAAGTTGGCAGATCCCAAGATGTATGGTTCTTAATCGTGCATTCCAACTTTCAGGCAAATCTGTTGACAGTGGCAAAGTTATTAAGGTGCAAAGTTTGACCCTTTAACCTTAAAAGGGCTACTCTACCATAATGTATTCATTGCAAAAAAATCCTACATTATAGTGGCACGGTATTGCCTCTATAGTTAGGGTTGAGTATCCCATTTAAGGTTAAAGTGTGAAATTTGTCAGGTTAATAACTTTTCAACAGTATGATGGATTTGCCTGAAATTTGGCAGACAAGCAGCAGTACCTTAGAGCTTTGGGTCTAACAAGTTTAGTAATGGTCAGATACAAGGTTGCTGAGTTATAAAGCGTCATTCCATAGCATATTTATGCTTTTGCTGCTTCTTTGCTCGTGCCTACAGGTCACATGGTTTGAGGACCAGTCCAAAAACCTTCAGTGAAAATGCAGCCAGGGTCCCTGATGTGCCTTCAAGATTTCATGAAAAAATATTAAATAGTTCGAACGTTATTCCAAAAACAAGTTTCCCATTATAGTCAATGGGAAAAGTTAAAAAGTTCGACAGTGTTGCAAATGCAGTTTTTAGAGCCACAAATGACCCCTGTAGTGTCATGAGTCAGCCATTTTTTTTTCAGTAACTGGTCACAGTAATGCTTGTCATTCTTTTTGTGTTCACCTAGTCGAGCCCTGAGGATGCTATCCGTGTCTTTTTTTGGGGGGGTTAAACACTCTAGAAATATGTTTTTGAGATTTTTGTAAACTGTAGTGTTGCAAAGTAGTGTCGCACCTGCGACACTTTTGTGATTTTTTTTTGCAAAAGTGTCATGATCTGCGACACTACTTTGCGACACTAAGCCCCAAATTACAGGAATTATTTGCCACCCTGCTGCAAAAGAACAGTTTGGTCTTTTCAGCTGAAATTTGGAGGTAAGAAAGCCAACATCCCACAGATGTGCCTTGTCATGTTTTGGTGACAAAATATTACAGGGATGCAAAGTTACAGCACTCCAAAGTTGACAGATTTTCCCATAAACTAATATTATGGCACCCACTGTGCATTTCGGGGACCGTATCTCAGAAATGTTTCGAGATGTGGACTTTTCATCAGAAAAATTATTAGCCCCCGCCCCCACTTGGGGGCTAAGTGCAAAACGAGCCAGAAAAGTAATAAATTATATGAAATTTTCATTTTTTTCTATGTTGTACGGTTCCTGAGATATAGGCAATTTAGTATACCAACTGTTCATTTTCTGCTCCGAGGCCCATTATAATGTATACATTCTTTGTATTCACTGTGTTTCTCTATGCAGATTTGAGGGGAAAAAAAGTGTGTGCACGTTCGTTACTGTTACAGTTAGCATTTCCACTTGCATTTTCATAACCGCTTGTTTTAGCATTTCTGTACACCACTGTGTAAAGCTATCTTTGTGTTTTTGTTTGTGCTTATGCTTCAGTTACTGTTACCTTTTGCATTTCCATTATTGTTTCTGTTTGTATTTCATTTTGCATCACCATGTGAATCACCAATTGCGTTTGCGTACGCACTTCCGTTTGAGTTCGTGTTTGCGTTTGTTTCCTTTGCCATCATCGTTGCTGTTACCATTAGCATTTGCATTTCCCATTGCAGCACCATGACCGTGTGCTTTTCCATTTGCTTTTCCGTACATGCTTGCATCTGTGTTTCTATTTGCATTACTGTTTACTTTGGCGTCATCATTGCTGTTGCTGTAACTGTTTGCATTACCGTTACTTTTTGCATCTCCATCACTGTTTGCATTTCTGATGCCCTTAGTGTTTGCATTTTTGGTTGCATTTCCATTATTGATTGCTTAACTGTGTCCTTCTGCAGCACCGTTGCCTTAACCATTTTCATTTCTGTTTGTGTTATCATTTACATTATCGTCACCATGTATGTTACCATTTGTGCTTGCATTTGCATTGCCATTACTTCACTATTTATACTGCACATTCTCAAAAGAATGGAAATTCATGGCAAAAACTCAGTTTAAAGCATCAGTTAGGTTGTTCACAAAAAGTGACGAAGTCGATGTTAGGGTTTCCACCCCCTGTCCCCCACCTCCCCACCAACAGGCATCAAGGTGTGTGTTGGGGTCGGTGGTCCTAAGAGGAATTGCAGACACCATGAGTCCATAGGTGAGAGAAGAGTGCTTTCTTAAAAAAGTCATGAGATGTAGAGCTTTGAATTGGGGGAGGTAGGGAGTTCCAGAATTTGGGAGCAAAGTGGGAGAAAGCTTGCCGTCCCATTTTTGTAGATCAAGTGGGAACGGAGAGCAGAGGACTGGCAGAGGACCTATGGGAGTGAGAATAGGTCACAGGGATTAACATAGCTCCAAGAAAGTCAGGTTGGGAGATTCTGGTTAGAAAGCTAATAAAGCTTCCAAGGGTGTAAGAGTGCAAATCATTGGGGGGCAGCCCATTTAAGGAGGAGTAGAGTAAACAGTGGTGGGTGAGTCAAGTTGCTGACATGGCAAATCTACAAATATTATTGTGAGTGACATCCCACTTATGGAGAGCACCTACATTGGCCTGGGACAGGACTGGTAGAGCATATTTGAGCCCTGGGAGGAGGATACCATGGACTACAGAAACCCTGGCAGTCAGGAATGGCATATTTTGTAGGTGGCTCCAATCTTTATGTTGGTATGCTTATAGACCTCATTTATATGAGAGGAAAAATTAAGAGAAGGGTCAAGTGTCACTCCCAGGAATTTAAAAGAGTCAGTATTGGATATAATTGATCCATCTAGGCAATGGAACTGCGTGGGCATAACCCACTGGATTTTTCTGGATGACCCAAAGAGCATTGCATGCATTTTAGGTAGATTAAGGATTAGATAATTCAAGGAGAGCCAGGATTGAATACTTTGGAAGGAAGATGATAGTTGCTCATTTATGTCATTGACAGATTTAGAGGCAATGAAGAGGACCAAGTCATCAACATACATAATGGTATGGCAGTGAGTTGAAGAGGAAGGACTATCATTAATGAACAAAGAAAAGAGCAAGAGGTCAAGTATAGAACCTTGGGAACTCCACAGGAGAGGACCGCAAGGGAAGAGAGGACTTTACTGAAGGAGACAGCTTGTATACGATGATTAAGATAGCTGTTAAACCAAGACAAGGAGGAACCTGTCACACCAAGCATTTGGAGTTTCCTTAAGAGCAGAGGGGGGTTGACCAGGTCAAATGCTTTAGTGAGGTAAATAAAAACAGCCCTAGTAAGTAGACCATTGTCCGTGTTCAGCTTGACTTCACTAGTAAACAGAGTCAATGCTGTAGTGGTGCTATGTCCTGGCCTAAAACCATTGTTGGACAGGTGCCTAGATATTGAATTTTTGGAGATGGTAAGAAACTTCACTGTGGATTACTTTCTCAAGTAATTTGCTAAGAGTAGGCAGAATGGCTATTGGTCTGTAGTTAGATAAGATCTTAGGGTCACCTTTTTTGAACACAGGAATAGTCCTCACAGTTTTCCAGAGCTGTGGTACAGTGCAGGTGGATATGGATAGGTTAAAGAGTCTAGTAATAGGTGTAGCTAGGATGGAGGCTGCCAGTCTAAGGATCCTAGGTTCAATGCCATCAGGACGTGCACTACCGTGGATAGAAATAGTTTTAAGCAATTTCAGAACTTCCTGACTGGAGACAGGGGCAAGCTCCAATGGAGGGTAACATCATTAATTACCAGCTCAGATGACAGAGAGCATTGGGATAGACTGGGAGAGCTCTTGGGAAGCATAGTGAAGAGAAAGTTGAAGGCATTGGCTATAGTACAGGGGTTATTACAGGAGATTTCATCTTACCAACATCTCTTTCAGCGCTTCAGACCTAGTGCTCCCTAAGATCTCATATATCTGGGACCAGTGCATAGGGTCAATGAAGAGAAGTGAAGGAGTTAATGGTAGTAGTTGTTTTTTGCTAAATGAATCTCTTTTTTGCAGACATTACGCAGTGAGTGACAATTCTCATAATCAGAAGTAAGGGAGGAGGATTTCCATGTAGACCATAGTTTGTCCCTTAGTTTCAGTTGTTGTAAGAGAGGGAACTTAAGCCACTTCATGGTTTTAGCCCTATTCCTCCACGTAGAGAGAAAGATATGCCTCTTCTGTAGATAGAGTAAGGTGTGGTTGAAGTATTCAGCAGCACAGTTGATAACATTGGTGACAAAGATGGGTGAACCAGTCAACATGATGCAGGTCATGAATAAAAGAAACCGAATCAAGAACAGCAAAATTCAAGAAAGTTAGCACTTTGGGTGGATAAGAAGGGGGAGAGACAACCCATACACAGTATTCTGGGCAGTAATCGCTGATAGAGTCCAGGAGAACACCGAATGAGGTGAGTCAATCTCTTCTGTTTGTTAATACCCAGTTTATAAGAGTTCAACTGGTATGATTGGCAGAGATCCTTGTGGGTGACTGGACAAGCTGAGCTAGGTTTGCCTTGCTGATAGCTGATGTGAGGTGAGAGGCATTAAGGCCAAGTCAGTCAAGGTTAAAATCCCCCAGACATATGATTTCATTTTTTGTAGTCACTGTAGATAGTAGCTCAATGAGTTCCCAAACAGATTGCACACCTATCAGTGTCCACTAATATTCATCCTTAACCTTAGGTTTATATTTGAATGATGCAATCCATTTAAACTGTGAGTCTGTATGTGGACGTGTCCACTCTGAGATTTATAACCCATGTAGCAGAAGCTGAGGACAGTGGAATTTCAGGTTGTGGAATTCCAGGTTGTGCTTTTTTTTTCCAGACTGCCAAAAAAATAAGCCAACTACAGAATACACTATTAACTCCTTCCTTCCTATTTCTGTCACAGTGCCATTATTTCCTATGGGGAAAATAAACCACTGTCATCCAGTTTTGCATACTTTGTACCTGCATAACTTTGTAACACTTTAACAGCTATGCAGGAAGTTTGACACGCATCATCATAGGACACTGGTCTCTTGACCTGACAAATTTGGTTTCTATCCCTTGTTTGGTTTCTGAGGTACATAGTGTTGAAAAAAAAACAGATTTTTGAGGGTTTTGCTATTTGTGTTTATTAATGTTAAAGGGAAATTTTTGAATCTTAATAACTTTGTAATAGTTAAAGTGAATTCTACAAAATTTGGCGTGTGTAATTACCCTGGGGAGGTGTTTTTAGTAAAAAAATTTATCTTAATAGCTTTAGCCATTTCCAAGATACAACATGTTAAAAATAAAGGTTGGGGGGGTCTCACTTTTTTGTCCACCTGTATCTTGGACACAGCTTTAGCTTCTGGGCTGACATTTTCAGGGTAGAACACCTTGGCCTTACAGATGTGCCTTTTGAAGATTTAGTGGGAAAATATAAATTTGTTCCAAAATTATGACATGTTGAATTTCCCATTATTTCCAATGGAGAAAAATAGATGTCCCAAACAACACAGGATTTTGCTTCAAACTGATTCTGCTTCAAACTAGGACTCTGATTCAAAGCAGGATTGTTCTTCAATCTAGGATTCTGCTTTGAACTAGGATTCTGCTTTGTGTGAGCCCTATGGAAAGGGATTCTGCATTGAACAAGGATGCTATTTTGTAGTACTAAATCCCTTTTGGGAGACAGAACCAACACAGTGAGGGAACAGGAACCAACAGTCAACCAACCCTGCCTATTCAACAGCCCCCAGGACCCCACCCCAGGCAGCATAAACCCCAGAGAGTTTTTTTTTTAAAACATAATCTCCACTCTGGGGTGATCTGCCAGGCTTTGTTTTCTGCAACACTGTGAACTGAGATTTAAACTTACTATAGGACTGAATGAAGTGCTGACATTTTTGTTGGTTTTCCAGCTTGGTGCTTTTCAACTAAGTTTAACACTCTGGTAAGTGCACCTCATGCTTGAAGGCTAAACGTTTTGTGCCATTGAGCTACTGTCTTATGTGCTGTGTGCTATTTCAGTATATTATATATTCCTCATATTCCTCTCCCCCCACCACCACCAGCACAGTAGGACACTGCAGAGCCCACTCTCAATGTCCCAAATAAAGCACCCCTCCCCCCACTTTGGGACACTGGGGAACCCACTCCCAGAGTCCTGAAATATGTATATAATGGTTTTACCAACAGAGGAGTGCCCAATCTCCATGTCAGCACTAGACTCACCTCCACCAGTAGTGTGTGACTCTAGGAGCCCACTCTAGTTTACATAGTATATCCAGTTATGTTGTATTCCCCCAGAGCAGCATGGGACACTGGGGAACCCACCCCCAGTGCCCTGAGAAATGGTTCTACTGTTCCTGTGAAAAAAGAAAGCAGTCCACATCTTTTTTAAACTCCTGTAAAAAAGGTCTCTCATTGTTTCCCCATCCCCCTCTCATATACCAACCATCCCACTGAGCAACCAACCACTCCACACACCCTTGCCCTATACTTACCAACTAAGGCATGCAGCTGTCATCTTCTGTGGACTGGGACACATCTGCACTCTTCAAAGTCAAACAGCGAACCAAAAAATAAAGGTAATTGCCATATAGAGGTGGTCAATGGCATTTTGAACATAATGTATGTTAATATCTCACCCATCTGTAGGTATTTTACATAGATATATAGACTCTGTTGGCAGATAAGGGTCAATGGCCCACCCAGTCTGCCCAGTTGAGCTTCTAAGTTCACTTTATGTTATTCTAGAAGTCTGTTGACTCTTACCTCTGACTTCCAAATGTCTTTATGTCTATCCCCTGCATTCTTATATCCATGATTGTTTCATACATAGATACATAGATACATAGACAGTGTCAGCAGATAAGGGCCTATGGCCCACCTAATCTGCCCATTTGAGCTTGTAAGTTCAGTTTGTTTTCCTAGAGGTCTGTTTCCCCTTGGCCTTACAGATGTGCCTTTTGAAGATTTAGTGGGAAAATATAAATTTGTTCCAAAATTATGACATGTTGAATTTCCCATTATTTCCAATGGAGAAAAATAGATGTCCCAAACAACACAGGATTTTGCTTCAGACTGATTCTGCTTCAAACTAGGACTCTGATTCGAAGCAGGATTGTTCTTCAATCTAGGATTCTGCTTTGAACTAGGATTCTGCTTTGTGTGAGCCCTATGGAAAGGGATTCTGCATTGAACAAGGATGCTATTTTGTAGTGTCCCAGTGGGTGTTCCACTTGTTCACCATCCTTTCTGTGAAGAAATTGTTCTTCATGTTTCATCTGAAGTGCCCCCTCTCCAAATTCAACCCATGCCATCTAGTTCTGGAAAATATTTTTCACTGGAAAATAGTGTATTCCTGTATGCTGTTCCTCCCTGCAAGGTACTTGTATCTCCTAGCATATCCCCTCTCATCCCTTCTTTCCTTCTGGGAGTACATATTCAGGTCCTTCAGTCTGTCCTCATAGGACTTGTGATGCAATCCCTGTACCATCTTTGTTGCCCTCCTCTGAACCTTCTGTACCCTGTCTATGTCCTTACGTAGGCAAGGTCTCCAGAACTGTACATTGTACTCCACATGGGGCCTCACTAGTGTCTTGTGTATTGAAATTATCACCTCCCATTTCCTGCTGGTGATGCCCCTTCCTATGCATTCCAGCATCTTTTTGCTATACCTGCTGCCTTGTCACACTGTTTCCCTACCTTGAGGTCATCAGAGATGATAATCCCAAGGTGCCTTTCCTGCTTGGTGCATGCTATATCCTCACTTCCCCCAAAATGATATATTGTTCCAGGGTTTTTGTGCCTCATATACATTATCTTGCACTTCTTTGCATTGAATTTCAACTGCCAAACCCTTGTTCATTTGTTAAGCTTCTGCAGGTTCCTCCTTATTCTGTCTACACCATTTGGCATGAACCACATTTTCAGCATGGACTTTTGGGACCCCACCTCATGAACTCTAGCATTGTCATTTTGTTACTCTGTCCTGAAAGATGATTTCACTGTGACTGAAAGAAATCACCTTTTAGGACTGAATAATGAAATGAAAATGTCATTGTGCAAGAGGTGGGGTCCTAGAAAGCCCATGTGGAAAATCTGATGCAAACATACTCAAGAATGCCCAAGTTATGCATGGTCATTGAAATTCTCCTTCGCACACGTGTAACTTTGCCAATTTATATTTTTGCTCCAAGTTTTCAACATAGCCACTTTTGACACCACCTCATGAATAGTACAGCTGCATTTCTCACATCCTGCCTAAAATGTGCTTTAGCACCTGGGGCACGAAATTGTGTGGTCGAAGTGCAAAATCACCTTTCGGGATTGAGTAACAAAAGGACAGTGCCAGTGTTCATCATGTAGAGTCCCAAAAAGGCAATGTTGAAATTTTGGAGTAAAAGTAACAAAGACATTCGAGCAACTGCTCCTGCATAGCAGAGCAGGGAATCGGTGAGAAGGCTGTGTCTGGCCTGCCTGCCACCATTTTCCTTAGTGAAGAAGTCTGCTTTAAATATCTCAGACTTTATCTGGAAGAGCCTCAATTGTGACTGGAATCCTGAGTTGTGACAAAGTGAATTTCGATGAGTGTGGACCAAAGAGTTGCCTAGGTGGAATCGGCCTGTCACGATTCTAGACTACAACAGAGCATCAGTTTGTGTAAAGACACTGTTATTAGCAACTGGACTGTCATCTGAACTGTGATATTTGCCTACATTTACTATAAGTGTGCTGAATGTGGAGTGTGGGTCACAGTTTGGTTCCCCACCTAGCTGTTTCTGACATGTTAGCTGGAGGCTGTTTCCAGCAGACCTACTGTACTGTATCTGAATGGTTCTCCTGGTCTGGGCCTTGCCATCCCAGTCTAGACAGTCACTTATGCTGCAGAGAAACACCTGATGAGAGACCCACCTGGGAATTCGGCTCCCTGCTCACACCACCGAGCAGGAACGAATGCCATGTCACATCGTGTGGGCCTTGCAGCTCCTGGCCATCCAGTTCTTCATCCTGAAGTCTCCATTTTGTCCATCCTGCATCCAGACTTGGGTAGTGTGAGTAAAATACAGGGTAGCTCCCTGCAACAAAGCTCAAACCACAATGTTCCATCTGATTTAATTGTTGTTAATCATTTCAGACTGAGCCACCCAGCTCTGGATTACAAAATGTGGGTCAAGGTGCATGCATGTTTTCTTTCAATTCAAGGGCCCCAACAACAGCTGCAATGTGGCCTACCCTGGGCAATGCTTCAGGCTAGTCTGTAACAACAACTGGGTACCCAGAGAGTGTGTGTGACTGTGTTTGAGCGACTCTTAAGTGCATGCCTAATAATCTGCAATCATCAGAACCAATCTCAATCACTAGATTACTGCCCCTTCCTTGTTTACATCCACCAAATAAATCAGATCTGAATCTTTTTGCAGTTAAACTGGTTGTGGTGTACTTCTGTGTCAAAAGTACCGTATCACTGCTGTTTCACTGTTGCAGGTCTTGTTTCCTAGGGGGTCTCCAGGACTTTCCAGCCAATCCAGTCCTGCTGGTAAGTGGTTACAAGTGGGGAATTGCTGTGCATTGTAAAATATATTGGGATTGTGCCACTTCAGACTTCTTCTGGCCACTAGACAGGAAAAAAGGGGGGTATCAGTGTCCCAGAGGGCTGTACCCAGAGCAGTCATGTTATCATCAACCCTGCCCTCTGGGTGGAGGACCCTCAACCTGCAGCTAGTCATGCAGGCAGGGGTAGTATTCCTTGGGATAGGGCCACCTAGGAGTTACATCTTGGAGGCACCACTGGGATTAGTGCCCCCCAGTGACCAAAGTACTTAATGTCTGGCTTTACAAGGAAATGTGGCAACAAATGGGTTCCTGCCTTTGCCACCAGCCATGGAAGGCATGTTCTCAGGGGTTCTGCCCACCCCCAGTGGAGAGAAGGACTGGAAAACATGGAGGATGCATGCTAACTGGATGATGAACCAGTGGTCTGGTACAGACAACCAGAAGAAGATGGAATTATTAATGACTCTATGGGGGCCTACTTTAGATGTGGTTAGGAGGGTTCAGTTGATAGACCCCAACATGACTGCACAGCAGCTTGTAGAGGCATTAACTGATGTCTTTGACCCCTATGAAGATGTAAGCCATCTGTTGTGGGAATTCAGAGGTATGAAGCGGAAGAAAGGAGAGTTACTGTCTACTTACCATCTTTGTGTGGAACATGTACTGATAAAAATATCTGATCAAGAGGGAGTGGACCCCAAGGACTTAGACTGAATGTGAATGGATCATGTGCTAACTTCAGTCAAAGACCCTAGCTTTGTTCTACACCAACTCCATACCCAACACTGTCCCGACGGTGCTGCATTGTTTGTGGATCTGATGCACCTTGTAAGAAGGGCTATGCATCAGAGAGAGAGAGAGTACAGAGGGATCTGCTACCACTCCTGAAGATGTCATCTCTGAAGTGCTTTTTGGCCGCTTTGAGCTAGTAGACTCTGAGAAGCAGGAGGTGTCCAAAGCTGCTCATTGGGCAGAGCAGTTTCAGAAACGGAAGAAAGATTTGACTGCTTGTGCAATACTGTGATGGCTATGTGTAAGGCTTATCAGCACAACAATGGTTGTGCCAGGAAGAAGACCACGCTGTTAGATATCATACTTTGCTTACCATTACGATGGGAAGGGCATGTCCAGGGCTAGTGCCACTATCCTGAAGACAATGATCGAGTAAAGGATCATCTAATTGGCCTAAGAAGAACTTTCTTGCAAACCTTTTCTGCTACCAAAGTGTTTAGATCCAGTTCTCTGAGGTTTTGTGGCAGAGCCCGGAGATAGTTTTCATCCCCCCTTCCCCAATTTAATGTTCTGAGGGAAGAAAATGGTGCCCATGTCCCATCTAGCCTCAAGTTAGCTGGTAGGATTGGGGCCCCATCTATATTGTTTAAAGTGCAAGAAACTATTACATGAATGAGTCCAGTAGAATATATGAATCATAGTAGAATAATTATCAAGTGTATGAAGCATGTGTAACTGTTGCCATAACATATACAGTATATATTAGTACGTATTAGGTATTCTAGATAAGTACAGTAATGTGATAGGTTTACGTTTACTGATGCACCAGCTTTATTTTTCTCATGTAGTAATGGTAATGAAACATATAGTTCATATGAGTACACTGTCTTGCAAGTGTGGAATTGCTGTGTATTGTAAAGTGCGTTGGGATTGTGTCACCCCAGACTTCTTCTGGCCACTAGAGGGGGAAAAAAGGGAGGTATCAGTGTCCCAGAGGGCTGTACCCAGAGCAGTCACGCTATCATCAACCTTGTCCTCTGGGTGAAGGCACCCTTTTTATGAGTTCATGCCCCACAACCAGCAGCTAGTCACACAGGCAGGGGTAGTATCCCTTGGGATAGCGCCACCTAGGGGTTACACATATACAGTATATATATAAAAATGTATCTACATACAGTATTATAGTGGTGCAATTGTGTTACTATAGTTAGGGCTGAGTAGGTTGTTTAATGTTAAACCCCTAACTTTGCATGTTATTTGTTTTTCCTCAGTTGAACAAAACTGCACACATTTTTGCATGCACATTCTGGGGGCAAGGTCTCTTGGTTTGGCAAGTTTGTTCCAGTCAGATGTGTAGATTCTGGGATATCAAAAGTGCATTTTTAGAAATAAAATAGGGGGGAGGGTTCTTTTTTTGACATCTCTTTCAGTGCAAACAGTTTGACATTCTGGTCAAAAATGTTAAAGTTAGAAAGAGCTTGCCCTGAGACTGGTGTCTTTTGTTGCTTTGGTGAAAAAAAATATTAATCTATTTCCATGTTATAAGGATTTGAAATTTCAGTTCTGAACATGTTCAGTAGGATTTTTGGGGATAGACATTTGATACCCTACTGAGCATGCTCAGAATTAAGATTTCAAATCCTTATGACTTGGTAAAGGATTAATTCACTTTCACCAAACCAATGAAAGGCATCATCCTGGGGAAAGTTCTTTCTACCCAGAACATTTCAAAACAAAATGTACTTAAACTTTTGTAATCTTATGTATGTCTGTAAAGCACAGTCTATAGAAATAAGCTCATTGTTTAGTGCTATCCAACTGTTTCATATTTATTTGGTTTTGCCACCTATATTCCTTTTGTATACAGGTATGTTGTGTACTTGTTTCTATTTCTGTAACTGAAGTGGCACCTTTGTAAAAGAATTCCCAGCTCAAATGTTGTTATCCAAGACAATTAATAAATAAAATAAACAAATAAATAAATAACACTGACACTGACACAATTATTCTGGGTGACCTTAGTCTGGATTGGAACTCTGATTGTTCCTCACCCCTGAAGGACTTCTGTGATGCACTCAGTCCACATCAACTAATCTCTGATGTGACTGGACTCAATTTCAAAAACTCTGCACGGAGCACACTTCTAGACTTAATCCTCACTAACACACCTCATAGAATCTCACATGTAGGAGTCTTTGACAATGACATCAGTGACCACAGGGCGATTTTCTGTGTAAAGTTCACACCAAAAAATGCTTCTGCACCAGGGAATACCTATAAAAGGAACTACTGCAAATGTAACACCTCTGCCTTCCTGGCTGATCTTAATAGGATTTGATGGCAGGATTTATAACTCACCCCTACTGACTCTGAAGCCTATGCAATTCTCTAAACACTAGATCTGAATGTAATCAGCTCCCATGCACCCTTTGTCAAAAGCAGGGCTAGGAAAAGACACTGCCCGTGGTTCAACAGCACCTTATAAGTAGCTTTATGAGGTAAGGATGCCCTATGGAAAAGGGCTAGGAAAACTAAGTCGGATTCTGACTGGGTAATGTTCAGAATGGCTAGGAATCAGTGCAATAAACAGATGAGATTGGAAAAAGCTACATTTTTTCAAAGTGCTCTTGATTCATCCAAGAATAACAGTGCTAAATTCTGGCAGCTTCTGAAAGAAGTAGAAGGACATAATTCTTCTTCCTCATTACCACCAAAAATCACCCTGGGGATTCAACCTGCACTAATAAACAAAGCATCTTAGAAGCCTTCAATGACCACCTCACCACAGCAGGCCTTGCATTTGATTCCTCCCCTTTAAGCAAGCTGCTAAACCAGCATATAGGCAATTCTACCCCGTGGCCCCCACCACCACCCCCAGCAGTACTGTTAAATTTAGCTTCTGTCCTGTCTCACTCAAGCAGATAGATCTGTTAACCTCCTTAGACATTAAGAATGGTGCAGGGGCAGACCAAATAGATTCTGCCCTACTGAAAATAGGCTACTACCATCTTGCGCCTCCAATTATCCACCTTTTTAATATTTACCTTTGTGAAGGGGCTCTCCCCACAATGTGGAAAACAGCCCAAGTTACCCCCATTTAAATCAGGCGATCCATGTGACTTAAACAATTACAGACCCATCTCTTTACTACCCATTCTGTCAAAGGTTCTTGAAAAGCTAGTAAATTCCCAGCTAAGAGATCTTTTAGGATGCCATAACATTTTAAATCCCCTTCAGTCTGGTTTTAGGCCAAACCACAGTATGGTAACCACTCTAGCCAAGGTCACCAATGATTGGTAAATCTCGCTCGACACCAAAAATAATGTAGCTGTGCTTTTCCTTGACCTAAGTAAAGCATTTGATATGGTGAACCACAACATATTACTGACCCTATTGAAAAATATTGGTCTAGATGACACTGCCTTACATTGATTTTCCTCCTATCTTGTTGGTAGACTGCAACTGATGAAATCGCAAGGCGATCTATCTCCCAGTAAAACCCTCCACAGGGTGGTCCCCCAAGGTTCAATCCTGGGTCCTTTGCTAGTCGCAGTATATATTGACAACATAGACCATAACATTATATCTGCCAGTGTTCATCTATTTGTGGATGATGCTGTCCTTTATGTTGCCTGTCCATCTCCTGAATCTGTGTGTACCATTCTTTAACAAGAATTCAGCATATTACAGCAAAATATGCTTCACATGAAATCTCGGTGCTAAGAAAACCAAAATAATGCTTATCTTACCTTCATTGAAGATTATCTCAATTTCTGTTCTGACTGCCCACCTTGGAATTACAGCTATGCTGGGTCAACCCCTGGATATAGTGGCAACATTTAAGTACTTAGGTTTCTCGTTGGATTACAGTCTCTCATTTATTCTGCATGTGGATGAGCTTTCAAAAAACTGAAACAAAAACTTGGATTATTTTTCTGCATTAAGCGGTTGCTCGACGATCATGCAAAATTAAGGCTAGTACAATTAACGTTCCTACCTCTTTTAGATTATGCTGATTTCCTATATAGCAACTGTCCCAAAACCACACTTGCTACTAGAATGGATGTACTGTACCATAGGGCCTTAAAATCTGTGACCGACTCACCGTATAAAACTCATCACTGTTCTCTTTACGTCAAGTTAGGCTGGACCTCGTTAACTACCAGAAGGTGGCACAATGCCTCTGTCTGGACCTTCAAAACCCTTACAAAGAATCTCTCCCAGTACATCTCCAATATCTTTAAATTTCCATCATGTGCGTACCCCCTCAGAAAATGTGTTCATAGTGCTTGATGTACCACGGATCACAACCTGGTTTGTTTCCTCCTCCATCAGCCATTCCCTACCTACCCTGTGGAACTCCCTCTGAGGATCTTAAAGTTGACTCACCTTGCCAGACTATTATCCTTCAAATCACTGTTAAAGCCCCTGCTAAAGGAGAATTGCCAATGTTATTCCTAACCCCTCCCGCTTTGAGGTTTGGCATGGCACTTATACCTTCTTAGTTTGCATCTGAGCACCCTGTTTCCCCTCTCATTACTTATTCCCATCCCTCCCAACAATCCCTGGTCCTCTCTACACCCTCTGGCCCTTGATAACCCATCCTACATCCTCTAGCCCTTGAGAACCTTCCCTGTCTCTGTCATAGTACTTGAGTCCAAGCTTTCCATACTTCCCCCTACCATTAAACGTTGCCATCTCCCCTACCTTCTCCTCTATCAGCTAAATTGTACAGGCAGTAATATGTGTACTCATGCCTTGGCTTGTTATACTGTGTATCTGTTATGCCAGCTTTGTTCTTGTATTGTGAATTGTAACTGTGTTCCATTATTGCACCTTGTGATGTCCATCAAGGACCACCTTGCAACTGAATATCTCAATGGAATCTTTTCCTGGTAAAAAATAAAATTGAACTAAATTGAATTGAAATAAAATTCCAAACCCTGGCAAGTGGTGAATGCTATTCTTCACTTTTCTCAAAATTCTAAACCATCTCAGCTGCAGGTGATGAAAAAAAAATATTTTTCATGGTAATGCACTCTCAGGTTCTTGGAATCCACACATCCAACTGGAACAAAACTTAGCAAATCAAAACACCTTGGCCCCCAGACAGTGTATGCAACATTGTTTGCAATTATATTGAATGGGACAAAGCTATTAATATATTTGTATACAGTGGCCCGGATATTCAAAAGGGTTGCACAAGGCTCAACAGTGTTGCACCATGCACAACCCACTGATGTGCCCCGGCGTGATATTCAAATGGGGATTGTGCCTGGCACAAATCCTGATGCACCGGAGTGCATCAGTAATGTATGTGGCACAGGTAGTGGGGGCATGCCCATGCATACTCCGCACATCCCAATATTCAGCTCGGGATGTGCTGAGTCCATACATGTGCAGCCCCTACTTGCACCGCACACAGGTGAGCCAAAAAAAAAAAGGAACAATGGCTGGCCACCCACAGGTGAGCTGCCATGTTGCAAGGCGCAACACAGTAGCTGCCACCTGTGGGTGACCACTCGAGCTCCAGCTGCACCTCCATGGCAGTGCCCCCCCATGCCCGATTGTGGGCATCTGTTTAAATTAATAATGTCCTATCTCCCTGGTGGTCCAGTCGACCGCTGTCAGCCTGATCATGGGCTTAAGTGTAACTAAATAACATCCTATATCCCTGGTGGTCCAGTGGACCGCTCGCAGCCCGATCACAGGCTTAAAGGAGATAGGAAATTATTTTGTGGTAATTTGTCCAGTTAAATAAATCACTAATGTTAAAAAATGGCCTTCGTGTGTCCTTTTTTATTACATAAATGTTCAAAAGCATAGTTGGATGCTCCTTTCATCTGTTACACTGCCTACCAGCTTGACACTGCCTTTTATGTATTGGGAGTCAGTGCATGTCAAGCCTTACCATGCTTACATCACAGACTCCCAATACAGAATGCAGTCCTCTCTAACTGTTACAGTGACTCCAGAGTTGTCAGATTCTACACACCATTTAACTAAAGGCTGTTTCTCACTTGAAAAAAATTCATACCTGTAAGGAGACCGCCCCCTCCATTATAAATCATGTTAACAGATACAGCTCTCATTTACTTTTAAATTATACCTATTTCTTCTACTTCTTTGCTGGTGTCCAGTGGGCGCTCTCCACCCTACCCTCTTGCTGTAGCCTAAGTTAAATGCCTGAACTGACGGTATTACTTTCAGCAGCCAACCGATGAGGTTAGAGTGCTAGGGCAGTCGCCCAGTATTTACTTATAATATTTAATGTTACTTTTGTAGAATCTGTCATATTGTTCCCCCCACCAACTGAGTGCTCACCTACCTCACCATAGCAGCATCATCCTCTCCTGCCCTGAACCCCTGTCCTATGCAGCTCACAGCTGCAACAGTCTTCGCTCCTCCTGCCCTCATCTGAACAGAATTATGGCCATTGGCAGTAAGAATGGTTGTCATTGCTAACCTAACCTAAAAGAACTTGTGGCTTGTAAATTAATCTGAGGCACCAGGAAATGTTAATCTGCTTCTTGGTGTCAGTGCAGGAAAGGTACCAGGAAAGAGAAAATATTGGTAGCAGACGAAGAACGCAGGTGTGGAAGGGGCTGATGCTGCCAGTAGGTTTCTCTTCTTGGCAATTTTGTTTACATGGGGAGTGAGCAAGTAGCTAAAGAATACAAGGGAATACAGACTGTAAATAATGCTGGCCCCTTTCCTACACTGACACTGTGCCAAGAAGCACAGTAACATTTTCTGGTGCCTTGGTTCAGTCTGCAAGCTGCAAGTACCTTTCGAGCAGGGCTGGAAAGTCAAGTTTAGCACAGGGAGTCATGCTGTCTGAAGAGCCAAAGCTGCTGGTTAACTGCTCTGTATTTCTTTACTTTTAATTGCACACATCAACAAGACTGCAGCCAACAATGCCGTAAATAATGCTGTATACGATTTTATAAAGGGTGAATGCCTTGTAATACACGGCGAACAGTATTTTCAATGAAAGGCAACAGGGGAATAAGGTAGCAGAGCAGGAAGGAGGGGAGCTGGCATACAAAGGATGGGGTCTCATTTCAAATGAAAGTGTGTGTTTACTGAGATTAGATGGTAGTCTGTCCAGCAATAACAAGCTTCATGCTGAATTGGGTGGAGCTGGCATACAAAGGATGGGTGCTCATTTCAAGTGGTAGTATTTACTGTGATGACAGGGTAGTGTGTCCAGCAGCCATATGCTACATGCTGAAAACACAGTCAAGCCTAGTATAATCAAAAAAATGAAAAGCAGCACAGTAGCATTTCTAGCAATCACTCCATTCCAAAAACACACACAAAGGACATCCTTTGATGTTTGTGACTTATTTAAGAACTAAATATATTGGAAAATCATTTCCTAGCTCCTTTAAGTATAAATTAAAGCACATCCAATATCCCCGGTGGTCCAGCAGTACCCACCCACCCACTGATCCCCACTGCTCCGCTCCTCCCCGGTCAGTGGCAGGCGGCAGCACCCCACCCGCCTACCGCACCGCCGCCCGACACCATAGGTAGGGCTGTACGTCCATTGGTCCACAGCATGAGCCAATAGGTGTGCAGCCCATACCATACTACACAGTCGAGTATGTGAATGGATCCACCACATATCTGGAATGTGTAGCACGACACGGATGCATGCCCATTAGCTCACATCAGAACCAATGGGCGACAGCCCTACCTATGGTGTCAGTCAGTGGGCTGCAGGGTGGCAGGCAGGTGGGGTGCTGCCGCCTACCACTGACTGGAGGAGAAGTGGGATGGTGGGTCTCAGTGGGCAGGTGGGGGGTACTGCTGGACTACCAGGGATATTGGATGTGCTTTTTTTTATACTTAGGTCCCCAATCAGGCTGCAAGTGGTCCACTGGACCACCAGGGATATTGGATGTGCTTTGTTTCATACTTAAGCCCGTGATCGGGCTGCGAGCAGTCCACTGGACCACCAGGGATATTGTCGTTATTCCAATCAACATATGCCCACGATCGGAAGTAGCATATTGCTGCGCTCTGCAGGGGGTGTTGGTCCCAATGGCTGCTGCCTGGCAGGGCACCAGGTGCAAGTCACCGGGGATCAGTGCACCTGCATGCAAATGGGGCCATAATGACATGCAGATGGACCCATTTGCACCTTGCATACATTATGGCCCCATTTACATGTGCACTTTTGAATATCACGTTTGTTGTGCATAGCGCAATAGAATTTGTGCTAGTGCATCCCCCTGCTGCACTCTGGCCACTCGTGCTGGCACAGTACCACTGCACCATGCACACTGTGGGTAACCAGAGTGCGATATTCAACTATGCTGTGCCATGGTGCAGCTCCGTTGAATATCACCCAGTCAATGCCCCAGCACAGCCAAGTTGTGCTGCGTCCAGGCTTGTGCCACAGCCTGGCATAGTCTGGATATCTGGGCCAATATATATATATATATATATATATATATATATATATATATATACACACACACACACACACACGCAGATATATATATACACACACACACACATATATATACACACACACACATATATATATATATATGTACACAAATACAGTATTATAGTGGTGCAGTTGTGTGACTATAGTTACGCGTTGAATAGGCTGCTTAATGTTCAGCCCATAATTCTGCACCTTAATAGTTTTGCCCTTTTCAACAGAATTGTACAAAAGTTTGCATGCATGGTCTGGGGAGGGGGCTCTTGATTTGTCAATTTTGTTCCAGTTGGATATGCAGATTCTGAAATCTGGATTGTGTGTTTTATTCATTGCCTACAGACTAAATGGTTTGGAATGTTGGTTTGGAAACATTATTTAGAGTAGAAAGGATAGAAATGGCTTATTTTAGAAGGGTGAATTTCATTGGTTTGGTGAAAAAATATGAATCCATTCACATGTTGTAAGAATTTGATGTTTTAATTCTAAACTTGCTCAGTAGGGTATTTTGGATATATGGGTGATACCCTAATGTGCATGTTCTGAACTGAAATTAAATTATTTTAAATTTAATTTAATTTAAATTCATCCGGAAGGTGATCAGTATCTACAAGCATAAGGACACTAAAAACAGATCTTCATTCTGCTAATTATTAAGATATTTGACATATCGTAACAGGCTGCAAATATTGAATATGCATAATTTGTTTAACAGTAGCAATCACAATCACAATACAATAGCAAGAAATTTTGCATCTCTCCCACACACAAACCATGTTGCACACTGGCACTCATCTCAAACAGTAAGCTTCCTATATACACTGAACAATCCATTAAGGCTAACATTATTGCAGAAGACCATACAAACTGAACTGAGAGTATGGTTACAAAAATTGAGAGCAGATTATATGAACCTCGATTGCATAACCACCCTGACTGTCACTAAAATCAAAACTGATGAAGCAGCATCAATATTCTAGGAAAGAAAATAGAAACATTAGCTGAAATAGTATAAGATATAATATTGCTGTGACTGATCATGATTTGGAGAAAATCAGGAAGATAACTTCCAGTTTAATAGTTATTTCTTTACAGTGCTTACTGTCCTGCTCACAACTTGGAATAAGAGGTTGTACTTGTATAAATAACACTCAATCATTCTCATAAATAAAAATAAAATTGTGTTTCATGCTTTTGAAATTTATGAGTGTCTCAGGATTAATAGCTTAATGCATTTCTTAGTTACTGTATTCCACAGCAGGTCAAGATGCATGTCATTACCTATGTGGTGTGAAACTGAAATGAATGTTGCTAGCATACAGTACTTTGTCTGTAGTGCTATACTCATAAAATGGAGGGGTAACATGTAATATTGCTATAACATCTGCATATACTATTATTCTTAACTGCAAGCACATTTGTCCCCTAAAACCAAAGCAGTTCTTCTTTAAATGGACCAGGGTGCCCACCCTAGGTGTCACTTCTTTCTTCCCCTCTGCTCCAGGTTGCCCATCTGGCAGTTTTGGCCACTATACTATAAATGCTGCATGTCATGTTTCTAAGCGTTGTCATAAAATGATTATCTTGAAAATTTGGGGTTGAAATTAAATTAGAAAATAAAGAGTAAATGTGTGAAGAGTGAAGGTGTGAAGAATGTGTAAATAGTGAATTTATCAGACCCTGCACTTCTGTAGGTGGGCAGAGTCTTCCCATGGCACAGGGCTCAAAGGGCTATGCAGACACACACCTGTTCATGCAGGCCTCCAAGGGATACAATTCCATGATCTTAAAAAAAAAGGAAATTCTTTGCAAAAACATTTCGCACCAGTAAGGGTAACTTAATGCCACAAAAGTAGGGAAATGTGGTGCTAGGATTTTGAATTATAACTTCCCACCCCCACCACCCAAGCAGCAAAAGTAAAAAACATTAGTTTTTTAAGGTCCCCAGGGTGTTGATGAATCAATGGTGGGGATCTTCCTTGGAGTTGTCAGCCCTAATGCTCATGCTATTCTCTGAGCAAACAACATCTTACAAGATCTTCTTTCTTCACACTGGGCCCACAGGGCCCTACATGAAGAATTCTACAACAAAATATGTTGGCAACTTCTGGCAAGACATACTTATCTACTGCTGAAGAGTGTACCACTATCAGGCACTGGCTAGGAGCTGGTTCCACTTATGTAGGGTGCTGGTAGCTGGTAGCGGTGTGTCCAGTAATTAGGGTGACACATCCCGATGTCACTGCCACCTCTTTTTGCAGGGGAATGCACCCCTGCATCCCCCCACATGGGAGGTTGTGCCCCCCCATACATCCCCTTTCTAAATATTCTAACTCCAGTGGGTGGACTTCAGACAGGGGGTGGCACATTTGGCCACGTGCTGCCACAATGAGGGGCACACAGCCACTGGTGCACAGATGACCAGATGGGCTTGGAACTATGCTTCATTCTTCAGACTGAAGGCTATGGACCAGGGGATGAACATTAAGGTTGACAACCTCAAGGAAGTCTCCACTATTGATTCACCAAGACTCCAGAGACCCAACACCCAGATGTTTTTTTTTTTTCTTTTGCTACTTATGGAGGTGGGGGAGAGAAGTTAGGATTGGAAACACTAATGCCACATTTCCCCTACTTTTGTAGCATTGTGTTACCCTAACTGATGCCTTAATAAGGTTTTTTGCAGAGAAGATGTAGACATAAGGACAGATACAGATGGAATACATGGTTGCTATTTTTTTATACAGGAACCATTGTTGTAATACCATTGCTCTAACATCAGGGAGTCATACTACTAACTATGCAATGTCAAAATGATGATATTACAGAAATGAATGTCAAAGTCACTTATGCTCAGCTGTCCCTGGCCTATCATTCCTCTGATGACTTTCAAAAGTACAATTAGAAAAGGACAGGAGTGGTGTCAACAGCTGAGATTGTGGGAGTTCTGTTTTAGTTTCTCCTGTTTGAACCCTTAACTCTCATTAAATGAATTTGTTCAGTCCAGTAGTAAAAAATGCCATCTGTCTCTAACTTGCACTTGGAATGAGGGAGAGAGGGAGGTGGAAGAGACACGTTGAGAGGGCTAAATTTTGGTATGGAAACTTTTTCCTGTAACCATTGACTCCTAAGCCTCACTAAGATCAGGTCAACATAAAATAAGTGACTTTCAGTGTAAAGCAAATCTCAAACTACTGATCTGTCACTATAATACAATATAAGTGAATGATGGGAGTTGGGAGGGCTGATATTATGCCACGGTCACAGTTTATTTTAAGTGTCAGTTTCAATGCAACAGTGGGGAAGGTAATCATTAAATGCATGCATCAGGGGTAATTACACTGTTGTTGCACATTTTCATTGCAGGTGCAATTCAGCTACAGTGTAGTTACACTGTAACTACTGTGTAGTTAAGAAAACTTAAAGTATTATCTATGCCATAAAGTAAGTGAACAAAAATGGAAGTGGACATGATGTCCAGGACTGCATTGGCATTTTAAATTGTATTTCAGTTCTCCACAAGGAAATGGAGAGAGATAAAAATGGCAACTATGTATTACCAAAAATAGCAGATGGCAATCCATCACTTATGGTTGCTTTAAATCCATCTCGGGATTCCTCTGGAGGCATAAACCTTTTGTGCTGTACTCTTGAGTTTATAACATCACAGGAATCCCTTGAGGGCACTACAGCACCATATTAGATGGATGGCCATCTGTTATTCTATTTGTATAGAGATATAGACATAGATATTTCAAATATTCAGAATGTTATGACACATTTCTTGCATTGTCTTCTCTTCCTGGTTGGCAGGCTGAGTGGTAACCCGTTCAGTTTTGATGGTGGAGAATGCTTAAGATCTCTGGAAAGGAGCCAAGAAGAGTCCACACCAGGACTAAGGATTGATATCTAATTAAGTGGAATTAAAGCTGTTGGAAAGAGGACAAAGGTTCCTGAATAACTTCATTAAATGAAAATATAATATAGAATAGGAAAATGAACAAGTAATTATTTTACGTTAAATGACCCACTTAACATGCATATGTAGTTGTTCATGTTGTTGTTTTAAAATATTTGATGTTAGCTGGTGTATGTAGTTACAACCAGTTATATGGAAAACCTAAATGATCTGATTTTGCTATTATGAATTAAGTTACTGTTTATATAAGAATCACATTCAGTTGAAAAAGGCAACATTTTAGAAATGCATAGACAAGACCTTACTATAATACAAATTAATGCAAGTAGGTAGATAAGTAATAAGGTAAAATTTTAGTTCTAGATAAGAGTTAGGCTGTTAGAGCAAGATACCTATTTTCAGAGTCATTGTGGTACGTAAGAATAACAAATTACATGCTATGTACAGTACATTATTGTCACAACACTACAAAAACACTATTGTAAAAGTGATACACGTATCATTCCAGCCATTCAGTTCAGTTTTCAGTTTTATTTCACAGAAAATCCTTTAGGTAAGAACTATTTTCAAATTATCTAGGCCACCATATTCAAATGGTTAGCATGGCACTAACCATGAATAGCATCTGCACTCTGAGTGGGGCTATATTTAGAGGCCACTGGAACACCACTCTAACTGGCAACACAATTGCTCAAAATATACTGCTACACCTATGCAGATGACGGTTCCCTCATGAGGATTCTTTCATGCATAACATGTTGCACTGTTTACTGCCAGAAAAAAACAGCCACAACCCAGCAATTGGTTGCAACCCCTACAATGCCCATGTCATAAATAATAATGTTTCCCTGGTAGTCTAGTGGAACCCTAATCCCCCACAACCACCCATGTGTTCCATTATAAGCACATCCCTGTTGTCTAATGAATCCTTTCCCCCGATCACCCTTGTATCAAAATTATGCTCACTTTTCTGCTATCCACTGGATCCCCTTTTCCTAATTGCCCATGTCTTAAAATGATACCAACTTCCCAGGTAATCTAGCAGGACCCACCCTGATCACCCAGGTTAGAAAATAATAATTTCCTTAGTTGTCTAGTGGACCCCCTTCCCCAATTGCTCATGTCCTGAAATGATACCTACTTCTCTGGTACTCTAGCAGACTAACCACCCCTCACAGTACCATCCCCACCTGCCCACCCACTGAGCATCCCCCAACTCCCTTTACCCCAGTCACAATACATATCCAAATGATGGGTAATAGGCACAGCCATCTGCTCAACTCTACTGGCTACCATCTGACAGTCAGAGTGTGACTGTGAGCAGAATGCATAATCATGCTCTGTGAATGGCAGATGATGGCCAGCCAAGGAGATGTGCTGCAGTCTATACCAGTCTCCTGGTGTTTGGAGACATATGGTGACCAGGGTGAGGTAGGTGTAAGGCATGGTTTCCTCAGTGGTTTGGAAGATAAGGGATGGCACTTGGTCGAGGGTGTAAGGTCTGCAAGACTACCAAGGAAGTGAGTATCATTGTAGAACATGGGTGCTTGGGAGAGGGAGTTCTACTAGGCAGTACAGTACAGTGGGTTAAGGCTATGAGTTGCAGATCAGAAGATGTGAGTTTGAATCCCACAGCTACCTAGGTGCATACTGTGTGATACTGAGCAAGTAACTTAACTTCCTTGTGCTCCCAGGTCACATCTAGAAACAAGCTTTGGCTTAGTGTGCTACTCCTAGTTAAACAATGTTCCCTTTCCTTCCCTTTCCTACTAGACTACCAGGGAATAGGGTATCAATTTAACACATGGGAGAATAGGGAAGAGGGCTCACTAGGCACCAGGACAATGCTTACTATATGGAACATGGGTGATGAGGGGAGGGGGGTCTCACGATACCAGAGAAATGCTTATGGTGTAATACATGGGTGATCCGCGATAGGGGGGTCACTAGACACAAGGGACTTTACTTTACCAACGCACAGCATGTGCACTATGGGTCATCATTGCATGCAAATGAGCCCATAATGGGCATGTAAATAGACCCTTTAGTGCCTTGCCTGCTCCCTAGGCTTATTTGCAATCTAGGACTGAATATGGTTAAAAGGAACCCTGACACTCCCTGACACTATCCCATTTTGGGGAGTGCTGTCTCCAGTGGGCTTACCAGTGAGTCATATTTACCCATGGGTCATGTCAGTGCAGAACATAGTCACTATGAATGGCTCTGGTATGTTTCCATCATACCAAAAAAGGTAGTCTTGCCTTTGCCTATCATGCACCCCAATTCTGGAATTCACTCCCTCTAACACTTCGTCAGTCTGCTTCCCATATCTCCTTTAAGAGAGAACCTAGACATTATCTTATCTCCTCTCACATATGCTCCTGCTTTAAACCACCCTAGCCCTTACTCTCTAACTCCACCCCCTTTCAGTTGTTACCATGGGTGCTGGGGTCTACCCCACATGGTGCGCTTCCTCTCAGCTTCACTTCCTTATCTCTTACTTTCTCATCCTCTATTGTCCTCTTCCCTTTCCAGCACAAACATAGCTACTCCCTCCTCTCAAACTCTATATCTCTCATCACCCATACGCTTGACACTGCTGCCTCCCCACTACTCTCACTTTTCTCTCTTGCTCCCCCTTCATCTACTTCTGCCAAACTGGTATTGCTGTCTTAGCACTTTATCCCACTTTGTTAAATCAGTGTCTGGATGCTTTAATTTGCCTGATTGTATTGCCTTATGTAACCTAAATATTGTATTTTGGTGCATTTTGATTTTGCTACCTAAAATTCCTTGTCAAAATTATCATTGTTATGCTCAAATATCTACATGTAACTTGTGTTATGTATTCATGATTGTTCTCTTGAAGTTTGTCTCTGTACTCTCCCGGGTCATGGCTGAAAATAGTCTTTCTGGCTAGTGTACTTGCCTGGTAAACAAAAACTAAATAAATAAAAATACTGAAACAACGCATTCCATTTCAGCACACTAACTGTCTAAATATACAGATCAGAGCCAGCCATGCACCATGTGCCACACAGCACTACTGTCTGTGCAGCTCTATTAGTCAGTTCTGAATGTGGGATCCTAGAGACATACAAAAACTGTATGGGATTACAAAAGGCAACATTTACAAATGATAAAGATGTACAAAGCACTTTAAGGGATACAGTGTCAGGAGTCCACAGAAGCTAGAAGCAGCTACAAGTTTTTGAAGCAGTAACTACGTGCAGTAATTGTTTTTTAAAAGAGGCGATAGGGTCACAGCCCTTAAACAAGCCCATTGAGACATTTCAGGATTGAGCAAATGTACAGGAGAATGAGTTCTGACCTAATGTTGATTTTCTAAGTGGTAATGTGTTGCTTGCTATACCTCTTATTTTGTATTTGCTGTCACTAAATCTGACATTGGAATGCAGCACTGGAGTAAATAAACCAAGCAAAGCTTTTTGTCCATATCCTTGGTGTGAAATTGCTTCTGTAAGTTAAAATGTAATCATCCCATAGTATTGCAGAGGACATAAGAGTGGATATCAAGCTTGATGTCCACCACAAAGCAACAAGCCCTGTTAAATAGGCTTTTAACCCTGCTCAGCATACTATCACTCACTGAATCATAGACCATGATACCATGGTAAATTATGCTAAAAATGAAACTCTGAACCAATAGTTTTTAATTTCAGGTTGGAAGTTTCTCCTGTTTGTATAGAGAAAACCAATTTGAATGTTAACAACTTTAACAAAGTAGTCTACACAGCTGGAAAATAGCAGTGTGCTGTTAAGGAACACCCAAAAATATTTAAATGTGTTTAGTTGTTCAAGGGCAGTACCAGATAAAGTACATATGTTTAGGGCACATGAGGAATCCAGCTTGCTACAGGTACCAAAAAGCATACACTTTGTTTTCCTTTCATTCATAACAGATTTTGTGGTAACCAATTCTGAATTAAGTTAAAGTCTACTTGGACATTCTATCTCAAGTGATAAGAATTTTTTTGTTTGTGAACATGACAGTGTCCTCTCCATAGTTAATAGTATTTGTTGACTGACACACTAAGGGTAGTTGTTTAAGAAACAGCCTAAAACAGGGGTTCAGGTATTCATTCATGTTATGTACTGAGTTCTGAGTTATAATTCTTAACTTATTACTCATTAAAAATGTATTTCTGTCTCAGTCATGCTTATCTGGGTTTTCATTATGGTCCATGTTTTTAAAATACTATAATTAATAGTTAACTGTCTGTTTTTGTTTAATCCAAGGTGCATAAAGATGTTGTGCTTGCATCTCCCTCAAGCTGTGAGTGGGAACTGCTTTAGCCACCATATCAGTAACATGCAAACGCTTGCCAGTATTGGCCAATTCAAAAGCAAATAGCTGTCAAATATTCATCCCTTCTTAACTCAAGTGGATCCCAATTTAACTTTTTATACGTATTACAGTGATGTTTATCAAATGAACATAGTAAGGCAAACCCTATCAATTTGTACAGGTAACATTTAAGTATGTAATTATTTTTTTTCTGCATGTCTGTGAACTGGACTTCAATAATCCAAAGTAGGGATTATCTGAGGTATAAAAACAACAATAAGAAGCTATAAAGAAAATGAGGAGTAAGTAGAGCAGGGGGAGAGGGAAGAAATAAAAGGCAGAAAGTGGGCACAGTGGCAGGACAAATGGGTCTGGTGAAACCAGGGAAAGAAACACAGCAGGGGATGAAAGTGGACAGGATGGAAAATATGAAATACAGAAGGCAGTGGAGGAAATGGAACACTGTGGGAGTTTGCTCAGTCAAGATAACAGGGAGGGAGGAAGAGATAGGCCTGGGGGGGTGGGGAGCTCACATAGAATAGCCACGGGAGCAAAAATAAGTTAGTGAGGGAAGAAAAAGTGGTGGTCTTTGGAGATTCCCTCATAAAGGGAATACACTGGGTGAGAAAATGGGACCCACACCACAGACAATCAGTTATCTGTGAACCAGGGATGGAAGTGGGAAGGGCACGGTCTGAGATTATGAAAGTGGAAAAACAGGTGGAGGGTAAACTTCATTTGACTATTCAACTGGGAACAAATGATTTGGTGGGAAATAAGGTGAGGGTTGTCCAGCAGAGGACCAGGGAGTTGGCAGGGAATTGTAGGATAGTAGTGAGCTCTATAGAATTCTCTGAAGTTATTCCAGTACCCTGCACCAGCACAGGGAGAAAAATGAGGATAAAGGACTTTAATGAATGCCTGAGGGACTGGCGCAGGGTAGAAGGGTTTGTTTGTCTTGGAGGATGAGGAAATGGATGGTTGGATGAGAGAGTTTTTGCTAAGGATAGACTGCACCTATGTGAGGAGGGGTTGAGAGTCCTTAGGGGGAAGCTAAGCAGGTATATGGATGTGGTTCTGAAGTTCAACTGTTAAGGGGGAGTATGAGACTAGGAAGAAAAAAGGGTCATCAAGAAAAGTGGGAACCTAGCTGGTGCTCCCCAATACTGGAGAACAACAGTAAAATGGGGGAGGGTACCAATGGAGGAAAAAACACGGATGGCCATGTGTGCGAATGCCCATAGCTTGGGAGATACAATCCTGTATTTGGAGGCCATCATAGTGGGTTAGGACCTGGATCCAGTGGCAATTACAGAAACCTGGTGCAAGGGGCATCAGGAATGGGACTTGGTCATACCTGGTTTTATTCTATTTAGGAGGGACTGGGAAGGGAGAAGGAGAGGAGGTGCAACTCCTTTTTTTCTCTTTTTTTATATACCTCTTTGGTCCCCGTTGCCTCCTCCCACCAACTGATGATGGGGACACATATATATTTTTACAGATTTTCTTCCCTGATCCCTCTGAGGCCCCAGCACATGGCCAGGCGAGTATGTGGAGGCACGCTCACCCTGTGGTACCAGCTCATGCCTTTTCACCTCCTGATACTTTGCTACCTCTCCACCCACGCTTAACTACCAGATTGCCACCCAATGGAAGCAGAACTATGAGGGAGTACCAACCCACCTCACCACCCTCAGGAAAGGAGATCAGATCACTGGCATGGTTGCTTCTGCTCTGCCCCTTCCCCCTGCCATCATCCTGATTACCTGAGGTCATTCCTGAATTCGGGTCACTGGTATAGAGTGATGTAAGCCACCCAGCACCTCAGCCCTCTGCACCACCAGGCCAGCTGGAGGTGTAACTCTTTATGAAAGAGACTACATAAAGGTTACATAAACACAAGGGGGAATGGGGGGTGGAGGTACTGTGGGTCACATTGGTACCAGGTTAATATACCGTATACAAGATGGCATAGTCAAAACCATGCAGCACAGACAGTGTGGGTGGATAGAGCGACAGGGTGTAAAACTGCAAAAGGATGAAATTGTGTAAGTGCTGTTGTGCATCCTATCGGTCTTGCCTGGGTAGCTAGTCAAGCAGAGGATAAGACCCCTGTTGGGATGAGGGTCTGCCAAACAGCTGCCATGGCTCAGTGGATGAGCTGCAGGCATCAAGGGATGTGGTGCATCTGTGGACTGGGTTTTGAATCCCAGACGAATGGAGCTTTTATTTATTTATTTTTTTTTATCGATTCATACTTTGTAAGCCATAGTTTTCCTCCCACCCATGTTTCTCCCCATCCCTGTGTTGAACCCCTTCAAGTTGGTTATTTAAGATGGGGGGGTTGGGGTAGCAGGAGAGGAGCCCCTTGCAAAACATTAAGAATGTCTACTGTTTTATGCAAGTGTTTAGTTTCAGCAATTTGGCTCAGCACTAGCAATGTACTCACTGTATTGACAACACGGTACATTGCTGTGCTGTTTTTGTCTGTAAGGTTATGACCCTGTGCCACCACATTAGAGATGAGAAAAGGGTTAGTTATACATATGGGGGTGCTACACAGACATCCAGTGCAGGAAGAAGAAGAGGATAGAGAGCTGTTGCAAGCAATACAAATGATGGCTAGCAAGGGAGAGTTGTTTTTGGTGGGCGACTTCAGTCTTCCAGATGTGGAGTGGAGTAACACAGCAGTGGCAACCTCTAGGAGCAGGGACATCCTAGGCCATCTGCAGAGGGTGAGCCTCAGGCAACATGTAATGGAACTCTCTTGGGAGGGGGTGGTGCTAGACCTGATACTAACAAATCAAGACTGTGTCGATAACAAAGAGGTGTCAAATCATCTGGAAACCAGCATCCATCAAGCCATGAGTTTTAATGTAAATAACTGAGTTGGAAACAAACCACACCAGATGAGGGTCCTGGACTTCAGAAGGGCAGATCTTGAGAAAATGAGGGTATGCCTAAGGGGAGCCCTAGCAGAATTGGGGAGAAAAAAAATGGGTGGAGAAATAGTGGGCTCTAGTAAGGCATAGTATTGATTGAGCAACCAAGCTCTTTGTTTGGAGGGTCAGTAAAAACAGAAGGAGAAGAAATCCAGTCTGGTTCACTAGGGAGGTAGAGGAAGTAATAAGGGTGAAAAGACTAGCTTTCATCAACATGGAGTTGTTCAACTTTTTACTAAAGACAGGGGAAGTGCCAATGTACTGGAAAACAGTGACTGTGGTTCCACTCCACAAAGGTGGTGATAGGGATGAGGCTGGAAAATACAGGCCTGATAGTCTGACTTCAGTAGTAGGCAAGATTATGGTATATTTGCTGAAGGAAAAGTTGGTTGAATACCTTGATATGAATGGCCTACTAGACCCAGGACAACATGGTTTTACTAACAGGAGGTCCTGTCAGACAAACCTAATAGAGTTTTCTGACTGGGTGACTAAGGTGGTGGACCAGGACGGGGCAGTGGACGTGGCCTATCCAGACTCAAGAAGGCCTTTGACACCATCTCTCATAAAAGACTGATAACCTATGTAACCTAGAAGTGTAGCCTAAAATAGTTCTAAGGGTAGAGAATTGTCTTCCTGTTAGGAGACAGAGTTTAGTGGTAAACAGGGAATGCCTGGGGAGGGAGAGATAGCAAGCAGGGTGCCACTGGGGTCAGTGTTAGCACCATTCCTCTTCAATGTCTATACTGGGGACATTGTAGAGGGGCTGGAGGGGAAGGTATGCCTATTCACAGATGACATGAAGGTATTTAATTGGATAAATATACAGAGGGTTGAAAAATGTAGGAGGACCTAAAAGAGGTTAGACAATGTGACATGGTGGCGGGTAAGGCTAGCCAGATGCTTGGATGCATAGGGAGAGGTATCACAAGTAGAAGGAGGGAGGTCATTTTGCCCCTATATAAGACACTAGTGAGACCACACCTGGAGTACTGCATCCAGTTCTGGAGACCCCATCTGAAAAAGGACATAGGCAGGTCCTGCAGGAGATTACCTATGAGGAAGGACTAAAGAAATTAAATATGTATTCCCTGCAAGCAAGGAAGGAGGAGGGCATGATTGAGACATACAAATACCTCAGTGGTATAAACAGAGTACAGGAAGGGAGCATCTTCCAAAGTAACAGATGTTCCAATACAGTGGGTATCATATGAAGTTGGAGAAGGAATGGCTCAAGGGTAACATGATAAAATATTTTTTTCACAGAGAGGGTGATGGATGCTTGGAATGTCCTACCAGAGGAGGTGGTAAGGGCTAACATGGTCACAGGATACAGAAAAGAGTGGGACAGATACAAGGGTATCCTGGAGGTAAGGGTGTGCTCTGGAGTTTAGTTTGTGCGTCAGACCACATACTAGGTAGAGATAAATAGGGCAGACTGGGTTGGCCAGGAGGTCCTTATCTGCCATCACCTTCTGTGTATTTATATATGTATCATCTGATTAGTTATTGTCAGTCTTGCTTGTTTTGGAAGGGAAAAGGCTAATCTTCAAAGAGCACTAATGCATACATTATCTCACATGTTGTAAAACTTAGGTAATTAAGTCTCAATGGTTGACCAGCTGTTTCAAAACCTTACTGAATCAGGATAAGGCTATCTGACTATCTTTCCTACAATCAAATTAAGAGTTACACTTGGAAAGCTTCAACATCGATTAAGGGATCAATTCAAATAAATGAACCTTGAACAGCTCAAACCTCAATCAGGAAAAAACTAGTAAGCCCTTTAAATAATACACTTCCACATGACAATATGAATATTTTTCTTTTATTGCTTCTCCCCTTCGTTTTGCTCCATCTAAGGACTTGTTCATCCAGTATAACGCAAAAAAATCCATGCTCTGTTTTTTAAGAACATGAAAGCAGATCTACATTGATAACCTTAAAAATTCCTCAAATATAACAATTATGGAATGTGTATTCATGTATGATAAATGTATGACAATTGAGAACAGAATGTGTAGCATGATATGCACAGAAAGTTATCATGTGGTGATCCTGTTTTGACCTCTCACATTGCTGTTCAACTCAGCCAACCCTCGCACATTTAAACAAGCAGCACTTGGAATCAAACAGACCACTCTGGTTAGGAGTATAGGAAATTACATAGAACAAACACAAACATAATGCTAATTCTGTAGTTTAAATATGCTGTATTATGAGTCTGTTTTGAGAAAAGCCCAGTTCTCTCAAAATGGGGGAACTGTTATGGTTGCCTGGCAACCAGGCTGCGCATGTGTGGAAGCAAAGGTGTGATGTCATGGTGTTGCCCCACCGGAATACTCAAAACAGCCTCGAAAGGTTCTGTGACTCTGTGGCAAGAAACAGTAACAAACAGTTCAGTCAGTTTTTGCTCACTCAAATCGCTCCCTCACAAACAAATTAAGACTCCTTCAGGAGGTAAGCACGGTGTTTTTTACACTCATGAAGTTACAAAACTAAATAAGTAATACAAGGGTAAGTAAGCAATTGCCATGAAGCTAAAACATAGTGTTTTGAATTATACTTGATTTATTTTTATTTATTTAGTCTTTGTTGACCAGGTAAGTGCACTAGACAAGTTCTGCCTATTTTCAGGCACAACCCGGGGGAGGGGGTTACAGATGAATGCCAACTGGCCTTGAACCAGATTAAGCTGTTGGTGATATTTTTAGTGAATGGAGGAAGTTTGGCCAGAGAACCAGGGAAATTCCCCTACTCTTGTCAGTAGGGAGAGCCCAAGTGCTGTGCTGATGGCAAAGCAGACTGAGCTAGTGATGGAGGTGAATGTGTCTGAAGAGCTGCCTGAGATTTTGAATGTGGAAGAAATTGTGGTAGCAATGGAGGAATCTTGTGAAACCACTACATTAATGCAGGATAATTCTTCAACTTATCTGGATAATCATGATATGGTGGAGGATGTTACCAGAGAAAACCTACAGCCTACTGTTAATGGTAATCCACAGTCAAAAGTGATTTGGGCCTCTACGGAGCCCCCTAGTAGTAGTTTGGATGATCCAGGGAAAAGTTGTCCTATGGAGAGTGCTGCAAGTCATGTGCAGCAACCGTGAGAAACTAACACCATGTCTGAACAGGTGGAAGACATTTCAGTGACACAACAAGTCTGAAAACAATTTAGATTTAAAAAAGATGCTGTGGAGTATTTTGGGGGTGACTGGTAGGCCGATGATGCCCTGAATTCATCCAGTTTGAAATGGGATGAAAATGGAAAATGGGTTCCTGACACTGATTGGAATGAGGATGTTTTGTTTGGGCCTACTGTACAACAGGACATGAAAGGGATGCAGCACAAGCCCTGAGCTCAGGTAAAACAGTTTCTGATAAAAAGGAATTTATAAAAGTTACTACACAGATTTTCGATGATGACACCCAGGCCTCTACAGTGCCTGGCCCATCAGAGGGTAGAGGGAATGTGAAGTCAAGTTGCATTAATATTGCATATGTTACTGTTGAGCAAAAACAATCTAAATCTCAAGATAATAATATTGATGTTCCAAAAAAAACTCCCATGTCAGAGCTTTTTAAGAATAAACTCGAGCAGGCCCCTAGAAGAAATGTTATCAGGTTAAGGTACAGGGGAGGGCTACCAGAGCACCCAGACAGGTACTATGTTGCAAAACATTTATTGATGGGATCCATGGAATTCATGCCAGCAGATGTTTATGCTGTAATTCATATATCAGGGGAAGATACCTTTGATGTTAGCTTTAAAACTAACATCAGCTTTGAGAGATTCTGGGAAACTGATAATAACTTTAATCAGATGCCTCTTTGGACACCCTTTTATGCTATCCCCTTTACTAAACCCCAGATAAGATACATTTCCATCATGTTCAGAAATGAAGGAATGAACGTTAGTGATATGTAACACTGGTTGCAGATACGATGTAACATTCTGGGACCCCAGCGGCAATTATGGATACAGAAAGACTTTGGAGGGGAGGGTGGAGATTTAAAATAAAATTATTTCATGTCAATTTGGAAATTATCCACCTCCCCAATAGCTTCTTCTTGGGCAAGGACGGGGGGGGGTGGAGTTGTTTGAAAGGCAACCTAGAGCCTGTTATAAATGTGGGGCTAAGACTTACCTGAGCGGTGCCTGTGATGTGCTCAAATGCTCCTTATGTGGGAGTATGGCCACTCCACTGATCTATGTGACAATATATTCCAGTGCAACCTTTGTGATAAAAGTCATGCCTTTCCCCAGTGTCTTTGGGCTAAAAGAAATATAACTGAGGGGTGGGACCAAGATGACCTGATCAATAGAGCCCAGGAGAAAAGAAGCCACCCCTTTCATGAAACTGCTGGCAGGGATAAACCTCAGAATACTGCACCTCAAGAAAATACCCCTGGGGAGCCTGTTACTGACACCCTGGCAACTGTTAACCCCCTCCCTAGGAATGAAGAAAATGGGGAGACCCATGACAACCAAGAATGTAGAGAGAGAGAGATGTCCCAATCGTCTAGGGATGGGAAAGCAAGTATTAGTGTGCCACCCTCCTTTGAAGTTACTAAAGTCAGGAGATTTACTAGGGTGTCTGCTAGACAGCATCCCTCCACACTCCCCCTTCCCCCTGTCCCTACCTCCCTCATGATGGAAAATACTTTCTCCCCTTTACAAGTAGACATGGGAGAATCTGAGCTAGAGTCTGATGCATCACGTAGGTCTGATATAATCACTGAATAGGAGGAAAGTAAGACTACAGAACTGGCTAAGGAAAGGAAAGGTAAAAAAAAATGAAAACTTAAGCTAGCCATGAAGAAGGCCCCTGAATATTAGGAGTTTGTACTGAACAGATGCTTTTTTATGTACATGGCGCATGGCCTCTATTCATGTTGTGTCACTTAATATCTGTAGTTTGAAACCCTACAAAAAGCAATTATCAGTATTAGCCTATTTGGGACAACTCGCTGTAGACATCATCTTCATCCAAGAAACTAGGCTATCCTCCATCTTTGATGTAAATCAGGTTAAGAGGAATTAGACATGTGGTACCTCCTTTTGGACCTTTGGCACAGATACTGCTGATAGAATAGGAATTTTATTTAAAACCCTAACTTCAGAATATCTTGACTTATTGATATACATCCTGGGAGGATCCTGGCCATAGATTGCATGTACAAAAAAGTTGCTTTTCACCATATTAATCTTTATGCCCCAAAGAACAAATGTGCTAGAATTGATCTATTGGAGGAAATAAAACCTTATTTATACACACAGGAGAACATTATATGCGACGGGGACTTTAATTGCAGTTTGGATCTGAACTATGCAGGTGACATAATCAAAAAGGTATATTGTGACATGCCTGCCTTAAAAACAAATCATGCTGGATACAGGGTTATCAGATTCTGTAGATACAGAACCCTGAGGAAAAGTGATGTAGGGGCAACCAATTTCAGACACATATATGCTACACACATTGACTACAATCTAGTGTCTAAACATGTAAAACCCTATAAAATATAAATTAAGTCCACATAATTCTCTAATCATTGTATATTATTAGGATCTATAAGTCTAGCAACAGTACCCCAAAAAACTTATTCCCATATACACAGATGGAGGCTGAACGTCTCCTTATTGGAATCAACTGAATGTCAGAAGAAGTTGGAAGTTCTTTTTGGTGCCAGCACCTTGACCCTGAGTCTTTATGATAATCTTTGAGGCTGGTAGACAGATCCAAAAAAAGATTTAAAATTGTTATTTTTTATCTTTCAGTAAACGTTCTACAAACTCAAGATATATTAAATATCTAGACCTAGAAATCAATTATACAGACTTATGTCTTTCCCACCAAAGGATCACATGAAACATAAAATGCAAATTTTGGAAATAAAAAAGGAAATGAAAATCTATCAATATGATAGAGCAAAATCATTGGACATGGAGATGAGATTTTGTACCAATTATCAACTAGCTTCGGATCCCTATAAGGCGTGCAAACAACAGGTGGATAAAACCATTATTGACAGTTTACTTTCATCAGACAATCGGCTGATAGATACCAATCTAGGAATGCTTTCATTAGTGCAGCAAAACTTAACTGAAACTTTTTCCCAAAACCCCTTAAATAAGGGTAGTGTACAGAATTTTGTAACTGCACCATTACCCCATTTGAGCCACTATGCTGGTGAGACATTGATAGATCCAATTACTTCTGATGAAGTTTCTGGGGTAATTAAAAAGTTAAAGACAGGAACCTCACCAGGAATAGATGGCCTCTTTATTGACTTCTATAAAAAAATATGAACCTTTTTTGAGTTCTGTACTTGTGAATATTTTTAATTTTATGTTACAGTCAGAATTTAAGTGTACAGATTTTAGTACAGATCTCATATGCTATATATTTAAAAAGGGGGATAAGAAGAAATTATCTAACTGGAGACCCATCAGCATCCTTAATAGTGACTATAAGATTTTGAAAAAATTCTGAACAATAGATTAACAACAGTAGTTGAAACTTTAATTGATATGGCCCAGACATGCGCTATCCCTGACTGTAAGATCCAACATAATCACTTTATCTTACGAGAGCTGTGTGAAGCCTGTGCATCTCAAAATCTTAAAGGCTTTATAATTGCAGCAGATCAATATAAAGCATTTGATCGAGTTGAGCACCACTTTCTATTTAATGTGTTAGAGACATATGGGATCCCCAAAATATTTGTGGATTGGATAAAAATATTATATTCTAATGCTAATATTATTCCAACAGTTAATGGTTTATTTAGTGGGGATATACCTCTTTTAAAAGGAGTAAGGTAGTACTTTCCACTAAACCCCTTACTTTATACCTTTGCTCTAGACCCAGTCATCTGACAGATAAAGTGGGATAAACAAATTATAGGTCTGGCTCCTCATGAGACTTTAACTCCAGGAAAAGTAACTGCATGTGCAGATGATGTTACTCTTGTTTTTCAAAACATCAGCTCCATAGAAAAGGTGATCAGCACCTTTGATGCCTGTGTACATTACTCTGATGCTAAATTGAATAAAGACAAAAGCACTATTATAGCTCTGAATGAGCCAACCACTATGATCAGAGATGTAAGTGGAATCAGCATCTCCACTGTGCCACAAAAAAATTTAGATTTATGGGTTGGTCCCAGTGATTTGGCCACCTGTAATTGGGAAAAACAAATCAACACAGGTGAAAGCAAAGTTTGCCTTTGGAAAACATGGAAGTTTAGAAAGAAAAAGCATGAACCAATTATCCAAAAATGTATTAATCCTATTTTTCTATGTGTCAGTTATATTTATGCCCTCCTGATACACCTGGAAACTAGACGTTTTAGTATTTTCTTTCAGATGCTCTGGGGCAGCAGATTCAATCCAGTTAAGAGGGATCTTACTACCTCCCTCCCACCCTTACCCAGTGGTATTTTGTTCATTCCATTTTTTTTTTTACACAGTACCTTTAAATGTGCTTGGGAGACAAATGGGTCACTTTGGCAGTCTTGGATACAGTGTGCCCTGCAGAAATATTTTACGAAATGGGTTGATACCCCCACTCCAAACTGTTGTCACAGTTTGCAGTTCAACCAATGCTGGTCCTTCAGTTAAAAAATTACACCAATGGAAAATAGAGAACAGACAATGATGGCCTTAAATAGGAAAAGTTTCTATTCACACATAGTTCATAGTGTACAGCAAGTGGCATTAATCTTCCCTGAATGCACCCCTGCCAAAATGAATCGTGCCTTAAATAAACTTAATGATAGCAGAATCCCTGTTAAGGTATGGGACACTGTCTGGTTATGCTCACAGGGGAAGTTAGGTGTGAGACGTAATCTAAAACACAAACCCATAGCCGAATGGTATTGTCCTATATTAACATGTGTGAACATAGAAGAAAGTATTTCTCATTTTTTCTTTTATTGTCCTTCTAGCAATCATGTGTGGGCAGAACTGGCTAATAGGTGGAAACTACCCTTTTTTACAAGAGTCTTATATGCTAATTTAATACTTGGAGGGCCAGATATTCAAAGCTTTACGTGGTGCACAAACTGTTTGCATGGGTTTAGCTCGGGATTAGCACAGGCATGCCATATTCAAAAGTCCACATAGTGCGGGCAAAGTGCATTAGCGCTGGGCAAACTATAATTATATGCAAGGGGCAAAGTGAACATGAATACAAGTGCTATGAGATATTCAGTGACTAGTGCCGTGCTAAGGTGTTTAGCGCAACATAGCATGACCCTTAGCATGGTACAAATTACCACCCAGGAAATGCTGGTCTTAACCCTGGGCAAACAGCTTTTCATGTCATTGGTGCATTGCATGGTGCTAGTGAGGGACTAGCATGGCTTGCATGACCCTAACATAAGAGCATGACACTTAGAACATGCCAGACATGGAGGACACATGCTGCTCACTGAAGGTATCACCATGATGTCAACAGCTGCCACCAGTCCCAGCCAAGTACAGACAGTAAGGGGTGATCCAACCCACAGAGAACATAATGGTAGTGTGGCCATACAGCACACACCTGCAGACCATACGTCTGTGATGACCAACAGATGCCAGCACACACATGCAGCACTGTGGGCATGGTGGCAGTTGAGGGGAGAGTGCACGGGTGGCCAGACCTCACCACAGACCAGGTGTGGCCACAAGGCTGGGACACATCACGCACTGCACATGGGCCAGTAGTGGGAATACCCTACCACCAGTTGTGCATGTCGGATCTTACATGCCCCCCAGCCACATACTGCATGACTGTACAGATGCCATAGCACACACAGCTGGCCATGCATATGTCACTGTGAGCATCCCATGCCACAGCTGCATCATCTGTGGAGCACACAACAGTGAAACAGCACTGTCCACTGTCAGTACTCACCTGCATGCTGGGCCTGTCACTGTGTACAGTGCAGTGGTCATCACTGCCCTACATACCATAGGCATTGCTGTGTCCCTCACACTACTGGACCCATTGCTACTGTCGTGTCTGCTGTGCACTGTAGCATGGCCTACAGTGTGATGGTTGCATGCAGCACCACCACCGCCTGTGCCTATGCTGTATTGTCCCCTGGGGCACACAGTGATATGCTGTACTGCATACATGCAGCCTGCAGCAACCAACATGCACTGTCAGACTGACCTACAGGTGAAGCTGCGGCCAGACCTGGCCAGACCCTTTACTTCTAGACTGATCTACAGGTGGAGCCGTGGGACCCTGCAGTAACACTGGGCTAACTGCATGCAAATCAGTGAATAATGAGATGCTAATTTGTCTGCTTGCCCAGACACTACCTAAGTAGGCTCATTTGCATGTCACTTTTGAATATGGCAAATCTTAGCACCGGGCTAATGTATTTGCACCGGGCAAACAGCATAGCTCTGTGCTAAAGCCGCGCTTATGTGTTTGCATGGCGCTAACGGATTGGGAAATATTAAACAGTTTTGATCGCTGTTCTTTCACATCTGCTGCTGCCTGCAGATGTACTGGGTCCATGTATTTGCTGGCATACACATTGGCCACATAGTGCATCTCTACCAGCCCTCATGTTGCTGTGCACTGTGTTGTTGTTGTGGTTTGCACTTCCTGGTAGCTTTATTCAGTGCTGTCTTATTCCAGGGCTATGTTTGCCCTGCACTCCCAGACCAGTTTGCATGGCCTCATTCCCATGCTATATTCCAAAGCTGTTTGCCCCGGATTATTCCTTTTGAATATAGCTTGCTTTGTGCAACAGACTAAGTTTACCCGACAGGCAGTGTTAACTTATCCCAAGGGCAAAGTTTTGAATATCTGGCCTAGAGATCACTCTGGTGTTTGGAGAATCTTTCACAAAAGTACTTTACATGTACTTTTCACTGTCATTCAATACTTTCCATGGCAAGCACACTGTCAGTATGTCCTACAACAGTGACAAGCTTTAAGCAGTGTGATAATTACTCAGATAGAAGCTGACATTTTTTAGAGTAAAAGAACTTGATATACAGATATTTACTCCAGATAAAGTGGCCCATTTATGGAGACATTTCAAAATGTTCACTTAACGGGATAGTTAGCCTTAGTTTTAGTATGCTAGTTTAAACCCAGAGTAATGTGCAGGGATCCCTTTTATTAGGTTTTGTTTTCTCTGATATGAAATGTTTAATACCCTTTATGTTCATGATGCATATCTTCTATGCAGTTTTTATTTTTTGTTGTGTGCTTTTTATCTGTGTGCAATTTCTGGTATGATGTATGAATGCTGTGGTGTAATGTTTATGTTTCTTAATAAAAATTCCCCTTCTCTGCAGTAGGGGAGAACCCATAGCCATTTGGCTACTTGACAAGATGGCCAACAGTGGAGCAGAATGGATGGACATGGAAGGCACTTGGGAGATTTTATTCTCCCTGGTTGCTGACAAACTAGAGGTGAAAGAGGAAGAAATACGTTTAGAGGATGGAGAACTGTGTTTTCAGCCAAAAATGGAAGAGAATGGCATTACTGTGAGTGATGACCACAATGATGGAAATCAACATCTCCAGGAATTAGAGGAAAAAAACAGCAGCTACTAAATTTGCTTACCAAAATGGAGGCTGCAATTCAGTCAGAAAGATGGCAGCATGAGGTAAATGCAGAGCTGCAGCAGCAGCAGTGGGAAAGATCATCCGAGTCAGCAATATTGACAGGCGAGAGTCCGGGTTTAACACCTTATAACGCAGAAGCATCAAAGGCTTCTGCTAGACAGAAGGCAACACCCAATGCCAGCACTGAAAAACCTTTGATGCGAACAGAAACTCCCCAGGGAACAAAACGGACCTACTACATGGAAAAGTGAGTACTTCTAATCTCAACTATGTGGGAAATGAACTTTTAACTCCTGTAGCATTTGATGAAATAAATACACCCCCAGAAGCTCATTAGGAATATCACTGCTTAGAGAAAGGAAAGTGGGATGATATTGAGCACGGAGTAAAAAGGGGACAGGCTGTCCCTGATACTGGAAAAGTGATAAAAGGGAGAATGATTCAACTGCTCTACAAGCAGCTGGAAATTTAACCAGAAAAAGGGGAGAAAAAGCCAGTAGTGAACCATTGGCAGATCAGGGCAAAAAATCAGCTTCACCACTGCCTAATTTTGATAATAATATTTCAGTTACTGGGGTGTCTATTTCTGAAGCACTTAGAAATGTGGGGCAGGAGACACCAGAGGCAAATAAACCATGGCAAAGCCCATCAAGCATGCCTGCTGAGGAAATAATAATGATAGATGAACAATAGGCAGACCCATTAGATCATCCTCCTGAATTTTGATGGACACAGAATCCCACCCTGCAGCTGCAAGAAGTGAGATAAATAAATAATAAAGAGAACATCAATGAGAATACAACAGAGGGCACTAACACTTTAAGGGAGAGAAAGCACAGACAGGCCCCGGACCAGGTCAAGACACACAACACCAATAGAACAGGGAAGCAGGGGGATGCTGATGAGCTATTTCCTAGATACAGATGTTTGTGTGGAGCTCTGTGTCTAATAGCTGAAAGACATTCTAAAAATACACAACTATCGTTTTTGTTTTTTTCTGCAAAGAAACTTTGAGTGTGGTTGAGCGGTCTTTTTCAGCAAAAAAATGGAAACGTTTGTTTTCCCTAAGCTTGGCGGGAGAAGTGCACCTATCTGAGGGCCTACAGGACAGCTTGGTGTGGAAAGAACAGGAAGCTCTCCTATGTCAGTTATTGTAGTCACCTGGAACCAGGCTCCAAATCCAAAGTAGCAACCAAACCATCTCTAGCATCTATACAAGCCCTATTATCAGGTTTTCAATCCAAGGTTAGACAGTCTACATTATGGATCGAGACTGCTTTGAGTAAAACCTCCTCCTGATGTGAAGACATTGAGAACAGACTAGAGGGCACAGAAAAAGTAGCTCAGCTCAACGAAAAAGAAATAAAGGCAGTTTGGGCACAAACACTTACCTTAGAAGGGGCAGTCAATGCAGCGTTGCATGAACTAGCATAGGCAGCTAGGATGGAGCACATGGAGAATAACATTCTGAGACACGCAATCTGAGGCTTCCCTGCAATATTCCAAATACAGAACTGAAAGAGGCAGTGGAAGCTGCACTTAGAGCAATTTTTTATATGGAATCTTCCTTCGCTTTAGAATTTATATTTCATTCAACACGTAATTCCAAGGAACTAGAGGAGAGAGAATCTGGTGCAAGGCACATTCTCATCACATTTTTTACATTAGCTGAAAGAAATAAGATTCTCCAAATGGCTAGACGGAAGAAATATGTGATATATGAGGGAACTCAGATTCACTTGTATCTGGACTGCTGTCTTCAAACACAGCACAGACAAAAAAGGTTCTTATCCATCATGTCAGATTTCAAAGACGTTGGTGTACCAGTCACATTATTAGCTCCAGCTCGCGTGAGAATTCAATTTCAGGGGAAAGTTTTTTTATCGAGGATCAGGATACTGCACGATTGTTCTTTGAAAAGAATATCAAGCTGCTGAAAGATCTGGGTTCATATTTTAAACAGGAGGAGATAGAAGTTATAGAGTACCATCCAGTTTGAGAATAAAACCCTTTTTTCTCCTCCTTTTTTCATTTCTTCCCACAGATTGAGGACTGAAGTGATGGGACTTGAAAAATACTTTATAGTTTGGATTTTAGTTTCTTTTGCTATCATTGGGATGTAACTAGCTTGGAGCACACATATACTTCTCTTTCTCCTTTTTCATTTTTAGGGCTCTAGATTTAGCTGATATATTGGAATTTCGTCATTTCCCCCAGAAAAGGATGTTTTATTAACTTAAAACTTTAATGATTTATCCTATTTCAAAATGTTTTTTCTCTCAATTTTTTTCTTTCTGTAATTACAAAATATTTCTTTAAAATAAAAAAAAAGAACAGGGGAAGCAGGAATAATCATATCTCAATGACTCAAATTCTACACAGCAAAATGCAAGGCCACAGGGCATACTTATGCTGGTTTATTTCATACACCTGAAGAGCAGGCCTAGAGAAGAAATGCTGTAAGAATAATATCCAGGGGACTTCAAAGAGCTCCCTGATTGCATAAATGTTGGGAAACAGCTAATAAAGAAAGCCTAGAATTTGTCCAGAGATCCCAACTTTGACTTAAGTTTCAAAACTGCTATTGGCCTGGAGACATTTTGGCAAAGATGTCAATAGGTTAAGTATACACCTCTATGGGCTGCGTTTGTAGTCATACCACTTACCAAACCTGCATTCAGGAATATTACAGTTTTGTTCAAAAATGAAGGGGTGGCAGTTACAGATATTATCCACTGGCTCAAAACCAAATGTACAGTTCTGGGGCCTCCTGAGCCAATCATCGACTCAGAGCAACTGTGGACAGAAGGATGGAGAATCTGGGTGAGGTTTCCTCAAAAAAATGGGGTAATACAACATCTTCCTAGTTGTTTTTTCTTGGGGAGCAACAGAGGGTTTATTTCTATGCAGGGCAACACAAGTCCCGTTTTAGGTGATGGGGGGTAAACGCACCTAAATAACATTTGTGACAGACTTAAATGTTCCTTATGTGACAGAGTAGGCCACCTCAGCAAAAATTGTCCAAATACACAGTTTTGCAAGATGTGTGAGGAAACAACACACTCATTTAAGAACTGCCCATGGACTGCTCACAGTAAAATGTCTCAAGATCAGGATGTACAGGAGGAGATGGTCTCCAGAGCACAACAGGCAGCATCAAGACCCTTTAATACACCAGAGTTTCCCAAGCCAAAACCTGATATAGACCCAAATGTACATCTGCCTCCACACCCACCCCCCCCGAATCAGAAGAGCTACAAGAAAATCCAGGAATACATGACACTGCCAAACCTTCAACTTCTGCCAGTGAAATCCCAATGGACACGGAAACATCTGCTACAAAAGAAGACAAAAATATTCCCCAAGGGAACACCAAGATGATGAACCAGTCAAAAAAGGAGAAATCAGCATCAACAGGCATAGAGATCAAAGGAAATATGCCACCACCTGAGGATAATTCTTGGACACGAAAATCTTCTGCAAGGATTAAAAGGAGCAGGTTTAAAAATACTTTGAAAAACACAAATCAACTAGAGAATATTTTGCAATGCAAGAACAGATATGATCCACTTGCCAAGTGTACACAATCAGCAGATACTGAAGAAGATGCTTCTTCTATAGCATCATCCCAACCTGACCCTATGACAGATTCTGAACTATGGTCTGGGGACTACAGATCATCCAAAACTTCAGGGAAAAAAGGTGTAAAAAAATTACCCGAGAAACGAAAGAAGACACTAAGGGCCGGATATTCAAACTGCGCCCTAAAAGTGCGCAACAGCAGGAGCAAGAGCAAGTCACTTGTGCACATGCGTAATCGTTGCGATATTCAAACATGGAGCAAGGCCAATTGCGCAAGCAGCCAAAGTCTGACTATCGCACAAACTGCGCCATAGTGCAACCAGGGAAGGGAAGCTGAGCAGATATGATGCGCCATAGCGCAACAAGGCCAGCCCAGCTGAGCAGTCCAGGGGCCCATAGGGCAAGCAATGACACCCCCAGCAGCATAGTAATGTAGCAATGGAACAGCACAACCAGGGAGGTAGGCAGAGGACCACCACCCATGCCACAGATGGGCACAGGGACACACTGCAGAACTAACAATGCACCCCCACACCCCAAGAACAGCATAACTGGGGGGAGAGACGGAATATCAACCGGCCCATGGGGACAAGCAAAGAAAGCACATCCTGGCCGTGTTACTGCAGCACACCCATTGGCAAGCTGCGAGTGCCACACAAAGGGGGCAGACCACCCCCGTGTCCAGCAGCTCCCCTCTGTGCACAGCACACCCTGCACTGTGACCCCAAGACACCACCCATGAGCAGTGACCAGCACTGCAGGAATCCCCAGGCCCCCCCCATCACACTGCAACCTTGTGTACCACAGAACCATACAAGCCAGAGCCACCATGAGCACCCAGCAGTGGGTGGCAGCACATGGCAATACTGACTGAAAGCCACTCCCACACCAGAAACACCTCCCCACGCACACACACACACATACCCATGACTATACCACCCCAGATGCCATGCACACCACTGCAACTGAGCACCTATAGCCAGCTGCAAATCAGAGACCACCACAGTATTCATATCAAAATATATATTACAAATATAACAAGAATAAGAAGAACAACAACATGTACAAATATACAAAACAGGGGTGGGGGTATGGGTACAAGGTAGGGGTGGGTAAGGGAGGGGTGAACAACCGGGAGGAAGGTGGGGTGAGGTGATGGGCAGCTTCTGCCTGCCAGCCTGCTCTCCTGCCACCTGGTGCTGGGCCTGGGGCCTCTTCCTGAGCCTCAGACCATGTTGCTGTAGGTTCATCAGGATGGCGTGCGAATCCATCGCCACCTGTATCATTCGCCGCAGTGACCTCTCAATGCGGTGCAGGATCTGGACACCTAGGACAAGGAATCAGAGTCAATGGCTGTGACTGTCCATAGCCCTGAAGCCCACCCATCATGCATGGCATACAGCCAAGTGCCCTGCTCCTGTGATGGACTGCACCCACCCACAGTGACCGTGCACAAGACATGCCTAACCAGGCAGCAACAGCTATGTGTACCACTGCACACACACACCGTCCATGACCAGCACAGCACAACCAAGGCTGTCCAGTGACGTGGCTACATGGTGGGAAGTCAGTGCCACAGCCATGTGCTCAGTGCATGCATGGACCACCAGTGACGCACTCACAGACATGCAGTGCCACTGGACAGTGCTGACTGTCACATGTCACGTGCATGGCAGTGTTGTCCATGGATGGTGGCCATGCCCCCCCCACAGCATGCAATAGCATCCATGATGTAATGACACTCACCCTCATCAAGCCGCTGCATCAGGTGCTGCTGCGGCTGCTGCTGTTGCTGCTGCTGTGGCTGTGGCTGTTGCGCCCCTCCTCCGCCAGCCACCCTGGCACCGCCATCCCATGCCTCAGCCCGTGTCTGCCTCTGCTTCTCCACGCCTGTGGGGACAAAGGAAGAGAAAAACATCAGTGAGATCCCAAAGCAGGCAGCCCCTTGCCCCATTGAGTGTGCCTGCCCACACATCCAGACCCAAACAGCACACACTGTAAACACCCTCACAGCAAACCACAGCCCAACCCACCCCCATGCGTGGTACATTACACAGTCACCCATGCAGACAATACGGTGCCTACACAGCACACCCACCTGGCCTGGGCACAATGCCCCTCCTGGCATGTGACCTGAGGGCGCTACAGCAAGCACCTCCCTCCCTCTGCAGGTCGCCGTGGCGGTGCCTGCACTGTTCAGGGGTTCTCCTCCACCCAGTGGCCTGCTCCAGGGCAGCAGCGACCTGCTGCCACACATGGGTGCATGGCACCTGCAGGGGCACACCCTCGAACAGTGAGCCATAGTGGGGCTCCACCACAGCCACCAGGTTGGCCAACTCCAAAGCCCCCCATTGTGGTGCTCTCCTGTGTGCCATTGTCAAACTGTACAGTGGCAATATGGCACTCAGCAGCGTGGCAACCCCACTTGGAAATGTTGCACAATACAACTCCATCACTGCCTATCGCACTGTTCGGACAGCGCAGTCAGTCCCAATGCGCTGTCACCGAACAGCGCGATAGAGCCATACACGTGGCAGACATACAGCGCCAGGGGGCAAAGGTCGTGCACAAGGTCATGGGTCAGTGGCACAAGGCCATGCACAGCGCCATTGGACGTCCACATGTCCTGCATGATTGGACACCTGTGTGCCAGTGCCACAGTGGACTATTGCTCAGTACTGCCACTGCGCCATGTGGTGACCAGCGCTGTAGCACCATTGGTACAATGGTGGCCATGGCCTGAATTGCCGATCGCATACAGCACATCATCAGCGTGGCAGATGCCTGTGTAAGCTACCTGGGCATGCGCAATGCAGTGTACCACACAGTCACAGAAATGCACAATTGGCTCAGCCGGCTCAACCATATTGCGCAAAGCGCAATGGCGCGATATTCAGCCGACACATGCAAATCATCTGATCAGCCATTCAAAGGTGCAGTGGCACGATTTGCATCTCATTACAGTTGCTGCACTCCTAATTTGCATGCATTGCACTATAAATGTGCGACATTGGACTGCGCTGGCCAGATTCGGTTACTGCAGGTGAGAGGTGGGTTGCATGCTGTGTGATGTTCTGGACAATGGTCATGGGATAACGCTGTAGACTGCACAGTGACAGGTGTCCACTTCCACCCATACAGATTGACATGACCAAGCAGAGCCAAGGTGAGGGTGAGGATGGTGGGCGGAGGAGGAGGCCCACTTCACCACGGCGGAGACAGAGGCCCTCTTCCAGGCCTACCTGGAGGAGGATCCACTACTGAGTGGATGGTGGGGCACCCCTCAGGCCCGTGTGGCTGCATGGGAGGGGGTAGCTCAGGCAGTGAACCTGCATGGAAGCCACCAGCGCTCCATGCAGGAATGCAAAAAGAAGATGGGGACAGACCACAGGAGGGTGAAGGAGAAGGTGGCAGCCCTCAGGGCGGCACGTGCTGGCACAGGCGGGGGCCAGCCAGCGGTGGAGGAGCTGACCCCAGCTGAGGACCGACTGGCTGCATCAATGCAGCAGAGTGCTATTGAGGGCATATCAGGAGGTGGATTCCAGACAGGTGGAAGCCCATCACTGCACGGTATGACATGGTGGTGGTATTGGGGGGGCTGTTCACATGCACTCACATGTCCTCACTTTCTGTTACAGATCCTGTTCATCTTCAGGGGACAGTGGTGGTGGGTCCAGGCAGTGAGGAAGACCTGCTGGACTTGGAGGAGGGTCCATCCACCTCTGTCACCAGCCAGCATGCACTGCACCTGCATGCACGCCGGGCTGCCAACTCTGTTGTCAGTGAGTCGCGTGTGGGGGGTGCACAGCCTGTGTCTCAGCAGTCTGGCATGCAAGCATGCCAGCAAACTGTGACTTTGGCTGTAGCACATACCTGCACCATTGATGATTCAAGGACTGCAATGGGCAGTGACATGTGTGTGTGTGTCCCATGACGGACACACAGCAGGCCAGCATGTGCCCCAGCTGGTTCCAACGTGTGTTTCAGCATGTCGGCACGGTCCCAGGCTGTGCCTGTCAGCACTGGTGGGGCAGCACCAGTGGCTGTGCAGGTGTTTGGCACTGTTGCAGCCACAGCAGTGGAATGAGTGGTCCCTGGGGCACAGCGGTTGGAGGGGCAGCAGCAGCAGTCACCCACCAGGTCTGGGGTACAGTGTCCAGCAATGGTACATGCCCACCCCTTTGATTTTCCCATTCCTGGTCCTGGTGAACAGCGCCCACCCTCAAGGGGTGTTGAGCATCAGGATCTTCCATACCCTGGGGGACAGGATGCCGCTGTGGCAGAGTACCCATTTGAAGAGCACACCCGCCTGTTGCGGGAATCAGTACAGCAGCAAAGGGGGGTTGCAACGTCCGTGGAGGCACTGTGCATGGCTGTGGAGCGGCACAGCAGGGACTGTGCTTTGATCCTTGCAGAGATGGTCCATATGCGGATGGATGTGACCTCCACCATTGACAGGCAGACCCAGGCATTGGTCGGTGTCGTGGCTGCATTGGGCACACAAGCAGGTGCCCCTGTACCACACACCCCTCACAGTACGCTCTCCACTCCCCATTCCCGGCATTGTGCGACACCCAGCCTGTCGATGCCGGGTTCTGCTGTGGGCATCCCGAGCACCCCTGGTGTAGGTATGTTTGGCCTACTACAGACCCCAGTGCGGACAAGGTCGCGATCACACAGTGGGACCCCTGGTGGTCCATCTGTGCCACCCCATGTGGCCTCTGCTCAGCCTGCCAGTGCTGTTGGGTCACAGTGGGGCCACCCACACATCCGTGGTGGCCATGGAACAGTGCAACATGACTGACCTGTCTCCCAGTGTGGGCCCTGTCTGGTGCTGCCCTGTGTGCAATGTGCGTCATGGTGGGCAGTGCACTGGTGGGTGCCCTGCACATCATGCTGACATATGGACCACCTGCACACCATCCCGACTTCTGTCTACAGGTGCATGTGCATGATAATGCCTGCATTATACTGTACACCAAGGTGCAAGGGTGCCCAGCATCTGACACACGTACTTGGACAGTACAGGTGGTGGGTGTGGTCTGTGGATCTGTGTGTTTGCCATGTCTGTTCCTGCTCTGCTGTGCACCTGCCCATGCTTTATGCTGTTTGTGTGTGTGTGTGTGTGTGTGTGTGTGTGTGTGTGTGTGTCCATATGACTGTTCACCCTCCCTGATGGTGTGTTTGTGTGCCTGGTCCCTTCCAATCCCCTTGCCGTCATGCACCCCTGGTGTGTTACTCTGTGTGCCTGTGGGTTGCGCCAGGACAGTGTTGGTTGCATGTGGCCCCTTGACTTACCTGTGTCATGCATAATGCTCCTCCGTGATGGTGTCCCGGTGCAGCTGGGCCTGCCAGATCAGTTGGGGTCCTGCCCGGTCAAGGGGGGCTGCTCATCACCATCATCACCGTTGCTGCTGGCGTCCCCATCGCTGTCCCCTCCTCGACCTGAATGGCTATCTCACAGTCTTTGGCCTATGTGTGCAGGATACAACAGGCCAAGAATATCCCACAGGCCTTTGAGGGCTGTACTGAGGGCTCCGCCAGAGGTGTCTAGGCATTGGGCGTGCCTTGAGCATCCCAAACACCCGCTCAATGATGTTGCGTGTGGCGGCATGCACCTCATTATAGCGTTGCTGCGATGGGGTCATGGGACGCGGTATGGTGGAAAAGACCAGGGATGGAGTGGGTATCCGCTGTCACCTGTGTGGAGATGGTGGAGATGAGTATCATGTTCAGGTCCATATTGCCAATATCCCTGTGTGCCACTACCATAGCACCTGTGGCATTCCCACCTTGCCCCACGCTTGCAATTCCTACATGCATACTCACCCACTAGATGGCCTGTGGGATGTCCCACTCTCGAATTGATGGCACAGTGTGATTGATACCATATATAGGCATCATGTGCTCCACCAGGGTGCATGGCACAGACATTGATTATGTGCCCAGAGGCATCACACACCACCTGGCAGTTGACACTGGAATAGCCCTTCCTGTTCCTATATGCAGCCCCATCAGGGCCAGGTGGCATGTGAATGGCCACATGAGTGCAGTCTATAGCCCTTAGCATGTCAGGCATACGTGCTACCCTGTGGAACTCCTGCATGTTTGCTGTACGCTCTGCCGCAGTGCTGGGGAACTGGATGTGCTCTACAGCATGTGGCAGCAGTGTGCTGAGGAATTGGGTGAGGATGCGTGACGTTGCCAACTGTGTGATGCCTGTGGTGTCCCCTGTCAGCCTCTGGAAGGTGCCCGTGGTGAGCAGGCACATGCAGGCTGTCACCTTGGTCTCCACCGACAGAGCGTGACTCCGTCGTAAGGGTGCCTGCATCACATCACTGCACAGCTCACAGAGCCATCTCAGTATTGCTCTGTTCAGGCGGTACCGGCCCACGATCTCTACATCTGTGTAAAGCTCAAAGCTGATGCAGGCACGGTACTGCCTGTTGGGGGCGTACCGCTGACGGGCCCTTCCATGACCATGTCCCCCTGCAGCATGCATTCTCACCCCTCATTACAGCTTCCATGGAAGCTGGCACTATCCATCTCCTGGCTTGTGATCCCCCTGGCTGATGTTGCTCTGTTACCTGCTGTCCTGACTGCTACCTCCACTGCACCGGGTACCCCCGCTGGCCTCTGCAGCCTATGGCCCACACAACTTCTCTTGCCTGCCCTGTTCTGGACTGTCACTGCCTGTCTCTCTCTCTGTCTGTCTCGCTTGGCATCCCTGTAGCGTTCTTGTGCCTCTTCTTTAAGCCTTTTTATTTTGGCTCATTTCCGCTGTGGCGCAACTTCCAGCTGTTCCGCTGCTGCACATTGCGCAACCCTTTGAATATCGCATTGCGCTCTTTATGCAGGGATCCACCCCCTTCAGTTGCGCATGCCCTCATTTGCATTGTGCTGTTGCTCAGCCTGTTTTCGTGGCGCAACTGCCTCCTGCTGAATATCGCAGAATGGTGCACTTTTCGACTTCGCGATGCGCAACCCTATTGCGCATTGCACAACCCTTTTGAATATCCGGCCCTAAATGTATAGAGATTAGAGTATTTATCCCAATTTTCATATGGCTGCTAACTTTTCTTGTGGTTCACTTAATGTGAATAGCATAAAAAATAGGAAAAGGAGAATTACCACTTTTTTATAGTTTAAGGTGCCAACAGTTACAAGTATATTTCCTGCAGGATGCTAGGTTGTGCACCTTAGGGGAAATATAATAAGCCACTGGGAGGATCACGTGATGGCTGCTTAACTGTAGGTTGCAACCTCTCCTCGCTCCCTGATAGAATCTGCAATCTCGCTTCTTTATCACTAGTTCCAGCCAGCAATTTTGAACGTACTGTGAAAAAGAAGCTTTCTGAACGTGATAGGAGGAAGATACTAATGGATGCAGAGATGTGGAGAGTTCCTCCATGGCACACGCCTCCACCTTTCCCCGAGAAGGATAAGGCTGCAAAGAGGCCTAAAGCACAGGTGGCCACAGCTGTATCATTCGCCGCAGTTCCAACGGCATTGTCCAAAGACAAGTTTATGGAGATCATGCTGCCTTTGAAGGAGTCCATTGCGGCAATCTCTAGTGATGTGCAGCAAATCAGGGACAACCTGAACTCACTCACTACTCAAGTCGGGGTTATGGATGTACATTTGATGTCAGTGGAAAAGTGGAGGGAAAAGACTGAACTGGACTCCTCCACGTTAAGACAGAAGATACTGAAGATTGAAGATAAGCTGGAGGATCTTGAAGGGCACAGTTGGCGCAATAACCTAATCATCTTCGGTCTTCCAGAGAAGCAGGAGGGCACCAATTCTGTGCTGTTTGTGCAAAAATTCTGTGAAAAAATAGCGGGTCCCTCCCCGAATAATGGAGCATATGTAGTCGAGAGAGCACACCGCTCCCTGCACCCCCATTACCAGGAGCACCACCCAAACCACTGGTCTTTAAGCTGCTGAACTATTTAGACAAGGCACACATTTTGAATAAAGTTAAGGAAGCACAAGAAATTCAATGGGAGCGGAGTAAACTAAGAATGTCCCAAGACCTACCCCACTCAGTGCAGCTCAAAAGGCAGAGTTTTCATCCTCTAGTATCTCATTTGATTGCCGCTGGAGTGCCCTTTCGGATGAAATATCCTGCAACTCTGCAAGTTAAATCTAAAGATAAGTGGGTAGCATTTGAATCACTTAAGCAAGCCACGGAAGAGCTGCATACACTTTTCCCAGACCTTTTTAAGTGAAGTAGTCGTCTGAGGGAAGAATGAATAGGTCTGTATCATCCGGCATAAGAGAAATAGCAACTGCTGATCCCTGAGGTGACACCCCGCTACTTGCTGACTGTAAAGATTGATATATTGTAATAGCTGAAGGACAGTAATTCCTGGATTGGGCAGGGGAAGAGGCCTGAAGGCTTGAGGACTTATTTGCCTTTATTGTTATACTAGTTTAAGAGGTTAAATCGATTGGACAATAGTGTTCTGAAATCGGGAATCCTATTCTGCATTGCTGGAACATGTGCTGTTTGTTGTTGTTCCTTTTCTCAATGTTACGTGCTTCTTTTATTTTACAGCCTGATGCCCTGTGTTTGATGAAGAGAGTCATTTATTAAAAGCTCTTCACAGGGCATGAAGGGCAGGAAGTGAACTGTTAGCGAGTTATGCACCATGGGTCATGGGAGGGAGGAGGGGAGTTACTTGGGGTTGGGTAGCAAGATTAGATAATCGCGTGACGCGCTGTGTATTGGGAGATCAGTGTAGCTAGAGCCGGGGTAGTTTATTGTTATGTATAGTGTTGAGGGGGGTTGTTTGTTACTCTTTTTTTGAGAGGATGGCAATCTCTTCATTATTATAGTAACATAAATATGGTACAGGGGTGGGGGGAATTAAATAAACTCTGCACATCAAGTTTGTAGGGAGGAATTTTGTACCAAGTTATTTAAATCCTGGACTTTTTCAGTTTACCCATTGTTTTATCAAAGTTTATGGGGGACCTTATAAATTAGTGAGTTGGAATATAAAAGGCCTGAGTAAAAAGAAGAGGATATGGTTATTAATCATCTCACCCAATTAAGAGCGGACATTGCCTGCTTGCAAAGAGACGCACATGCCCAGAGATAATATTTCATTTTTCAAACGGGTTGGGTGGGGCAAGTGTATGGCTTGGTAAGTCCACTAAGTGGGCTGGTACTGTTATCCTGATAGCCAAACATGTGCCATTCAGTAAATCACAAGAGTAGTTTGATCCAGAAGGGCGTTATAGCATTGTACAGGGCACATTGGCTTTTAGTTCCAGTGCTAATCGGGTCAATCTACAGACCAAACACAGATTTGCCCTCTTTCTTCACCCACTTGTTAACAAGGGTGGTATCCAATCCGCCTATTCTAACTTTTCTGGGTGGGTTGGAATCTGGTCCCAGGAGCAGACGATGACCGCTCAGACAATAGAAAATGTGGGCTCTCCACCAGCACAGTGTGCTTTCAGAGAGGTCCTGATGGGAGCCAGGGTAGTAGATGTGTGGCTAACTCTGCATCCAGATGAAAAACAATTCACGTTTACTCCCTGCCGCATAGCACATTTTCTAGAATAGATTATTGGCTGGTAAGCTCCTTTTCCTGCCTAGTATTATTGATGCATCCATGTATTCGGTGCTTTCTGACCACTCTCCCAGTCGGTATATCCTTCATTTTGGGGTCTACAGACAAGGAGGTGCTCCCTGTGGCACCTTAACATGCAATTGCTTAAGAATCCCAAAATTTTAACTTCCACACAAGCCTTTATAAAGGGGTTTATGGATGCGAATCTGGGGATGGTGGAAAGGATTGATATAGTGTGGGCTGACCTCAAATGTGCTATCAGGGGTAACTTTATATGAATAGTATCCACACAACCTCAGGAAAATAGATTGAAACTGGACTCTATATTAGAAGGAATACAGCAGTTGGAACATAATATTAGTAAGTCATCACCACCAGAAGAATGGGCCAGGTTACATAGGTCTTCAAGCGTCCTATTATGATATGATGGCACAGAAGGCAGAATTGGCCATTCATAACACCAGACTGAGATATCTGGAGTCAGGGGAATGGGCAGGGAAACTTCTGGCAAGTAGGGTTAAGCAAGTTGAAATGGCTAAGTCCATTTTGAGTTTGAGATCTCCACAGGATGGCCATATTATCTCCCACCCTCAAGAGATAGCATCAATCTTTGAGAATTTCTATAGGGTCTCTACTCAGCTGATGATCCTCTGCAAGTAACCGACAGTGAAATTGAGGACTATCTCCGCTTAGCTAATCTTCCCCTTATATCGCCAGCAATGGCAGACCAGCAGACTTTAGTCACATTAATGGAGGTGGAAACTGCTATTGCTCAGTTTCCTTTAGACAAGACCCCGGCCCAGGTGGTCTGTCCAATAATTTACAGAGCCTGTCTTCCACAACTCTTCTCGTTGTTAAGAGATGTGTATAATTTAGTGGTTTCATGAAGGAATAAAAGATCCTAGCTTTCTAGAGGCAATCATTACAGTCATTCCTAAACCTAATAGAGACCCATTGTGCCCTGGGAGCTATAGACCAATTTCATTGCTAAATTTGGATGTTAAAATATTGGAAAAAATCCTTGCTAACCATCTAGCCCCTATGCTAGAGAGTATTATTAGTAACGACCAAGTGGGATTTATGGTGGGGCATTTAGCTGGAGACCATATGCGTAAACTCATGCACCTGATGGAGAGGGCCAAAGAATCAAGAATCCCATCGGTACTTGTTTCCCTTAACACTGAAAAAGCATTCTACAGGGTTTCTTGGCACTTTCTGTTTGCCACTCTTAAGCAATTTGGTATGCCCACCTCCTTCCTCACCTGGGTTAAAATCCTATATACTGCCCCAACTGTGCGGGTGTGGTGTAACGGATATCTATCTCAAGCCTTTCCACTTGAGAAGGGTACTCGACAGGAATGCCCTTATCTCTCCTCTTATTTAACTATTATCTGGAGCCACTAACTCAGACACTTGTCTCTAATACAGCATTAAAAGGAATTCAATTATATGGGAGAGATTTGTCTTATCAGCATGTGCAGATGATATCCTGCTACACCTGGAGGAACCAGAAACCTCATTGCCAGCTTTTAGAGAAATCCACAGATTCTCTAAGTTTCAACTTATAAGCTTAATTTATCTAAGACCAAGGTGTTTCCACTTGAATTGTAGAGTTACTAAAACCAGTATCATGGAATCAGGCCTTTTCTGGGAGTATCAAACCTCACCTATTTGGGATAAAGATTTCAGAAGAATCCCATCTATGTTTAAGGATAATTTGGCTGCACTAGTACAAGCATTGCAAGCAGACCTGAATAGGTGGGTGAGCTCCCAACAACGTTGTTGGGCGCCAGTAATATTTTGAAAATGAATGTTTTACCAAGGCTTTTATATCTGCATGGATGATGGGTCTTTATATTCCCAGAAAATGGTTTACAAAATTGCAGAGAATGTTTAGCAACTTTCTCTGGAAGAATAAACCTCCAAGAGTGTCTCACAGACTAACTTTGTTTCTAAGTTACAGGAGGACTAGCTCTCCTTCTCTGTTCACTTATTATAGGACACAACACCTTAGTAAAATAGCCCTGTGGTGCAAGGGCACATTCACTTGTCGATGTGCTAGGTACTCCCTGGTATGGTTAAACATTGAAAGGTAAGGCAGCTCTCATGTATTTAAACTTTCTAAGCTTGATAGGTCACTTAGGTCACTCCCATAGCCTGGTCTCTTAAGGCATTGCATCAAATTCTGCAGTATTACTTGATAAATTGGCATGGGTCCCCCACCAACCTTTAGTTTGTAATCCACAGGTTTTAATCGATAAAAGCCCATTTCACCTTCTTTCTTTCACAGCTTAAACACTGTACATTACTTAATCTTTTACAAAATAATGTAGTGGCCCTTTCAAACTTGGCAGGACGTGTTTCCACATATGCTCCAGAGACTTTTTAAGTATTTGCAAGTCAAAAGTGCATTAGCAGAATTCAATAATAAGGGAAGTTGGTCTGATCAATCGACTCAGGGACTACAACAAATTCTTCAGAGTACAGAAACTACCCACACAGTCTCAAGGATTTACAAGCATCTCCAAGTGTTGGATCATAATCTTCCAACTGTAGTCTGTTATTACTGTGTGCATGAGCTTTCTTTGACAACTGAGGTAGAGTTTTGGAAGAAAATTTGGTATTAGAATTACAGACTTATCAAAAGATAGATTGCACCTTGTGCAATTTCAAATTATGTATGATATGTATTTTACACTACTAAAATTGTATAATGCAGGTCTTGCAGTCTCCCTGCCTGTTTCAGATGTAACATAACTCAGGGCTCTCTTTATCATGTATTATGGGAATGCCCCAGCATGCTGACTTTCTGAAATCTATCCAACAAAGGTTGGATCCTGTTTTAGGCTTGGATACCTTATTCACTCCTGAAGCCTGTATCCTAGCGATATTTCCGCCGGGAACCCCGGTGATACGGCAGGCTCATATTACACTAATTGCGACCATAGCTAAATTAACAGTGCTGAGGCACTGGAAGGAGAACACTCTTCCTGCAGTCTTGGAGTGCTAATGTGAGACCCTTCTTGCCATCCAAGTAGAAAAGCATATTGCCACTGTGAGACAGAGAGTACAACATTACCAGACTACCTGGGAGCCCCTTGTGACTTTACTTTCCTATGGAACTTAGGATAGTTTTCTATAATTATCCCTGCACTGTTGTGGTGTGTAAGTCAGGTAGTCCCCACCTTTATTTGATTTTGTACTAAATTTCCTTGGTGGCTTATCCGCTCTCTTTTTTCCCTCCTACAGTTTGCTTTTTATATGCAGCCCTTCCTCAGTTGTGCAGAGTGGAGCTTTGGGGGCGGGGGTGAGGGGATTATAGAAGAGATGGTGGGGGAGGGGTTTTGTTAGAGAGAAGAATGGGTTTATGTTGGATCACTTAACAAGGGATACGGTTGAAACACTGGATAGATTATGTCTGGCTATTCTTTATTGTATTCCTGTACTGTTGTTATCGTGATGTTATATGATGGAAAATAATAAAGTATACTGAATTTTAAAAAAAAGCCACTAGGGAATGGTTTAGCAGCCCTTCCTTCTGGTTATTAGGGGAAGATCCCTGTTCTAGAGTGGGAATCTTATTTAACACATCTGATATAAAAATTACCAGATTAATAGATTTGGTACAGGGGAGAGTACTTATATTAGATGTAATATATGGTAATCAAGAATGGAGACTGATTAATCTCTACAATCCCCAAACCAAAAACAAAAGAGTGGGGTTATTAAAAACAATTCATTCATACATCCACACTACTAAATCTGTAATTTTTGGAGGGGAATTTAACTGTATCCTGTTCCTATTGAATAAAACAAGAAGTTCTCCTAAATTATTTTCGGATACAAATTTTCTTTGATGTATGATTTTCACAGCTAACTTAAAGGATAGTGAAAAATGCACTTATAACACCCCCCGTCATACTTTTAGGAAAGGGAGACTTACCACCCGAAAAGATTTTTTATTTCTATTGGAATGGGTCCCCTGTTATAATCATACAGTCACACCTCAATTTATTAAATCTTGGATTACAAAAAACCTTTGAGCACATAAGCTCATTTACAAAGGTTCCACATCATTGAGTAGGGTACAAAACAGACATAGTAAGAACTAACTATTGAATTACAAACATATAATTAGCAGTGTTATTACAATAATAGAGATGGCATTGATATTACAGAGTAAGAATCAGCATTATACAAAAATAGCAGAAGGAGAGGCAGAAAGGAGAGGAGGAGAGGTGAGCAGGTTTATAGTACCAAGGGAGGTGGGTAGCAGCCAGTGGCTTTGTCAAGGGTTGATATGGTGGAGATGGGGAGAGACAAGGAAGAGGGAAGAGGTGTTGAGGACCAAGGAAGAGTATAAGCAGGAGGCATTGTTAATTGAAATACACCATGCATGTCAGGGAATAAATGAGTTGATAGGAGGATCATTGCTTAGGTGGTACAGTCACAGGAGCTTTCAGATAAGAGAAACTGTCAGAGCATGCAGTTAAATTGGAGTTTCTTACTTAAAGATGCCACAGAAATGCAATCCTCTGGACTCTTAGAGTTATCTCTGGCAAACTACCTGGATACATCTCTGACTACCTTCCATCTGCCAGATGAGGGCTACCCATAGAAGCCTTTCTCATACCTCCTTTGTTATCCCGAGGTCAGAACACACTTTGGCAAAGCAGCCATGGGTCACTGTCTCCCTGTCCTCTGAAATAAAGTGCAAAAACCTAAAATCACTTTTACCCACAAAAAACCCTCATTTAAAATCTTTTGCGAGGGTATTTAAGGATTCTGTGATAGTTTTCACAAAACTAATTACATTAGCACTTCCTCTCATCAAACGCTCACCTTTGTAGAATTTTTTTTCTTTTTTCTTTCACTGTGAATTGTATATATTGTACCTATGTTATGCAAACTGTACCCTAATGTATATTTTGTAAATTCTGTATCCTTCTGTTATACTGTATCTTCAGCTGTGTAGTATATACTTCCTTTGCTTGTCTTGAATTGCACCATTTATCTGACCCAGGTCCACCTTGCAAATGAGTTGTCTCAATGGTGTTTCACCTGGATAAATGAAGATTGATTGATTGAAATTGGCCAAGTCTGGGCAGGCAAGTTAATATGCTGTTCAGTCCATTAAACAAGAGAGAGTGGCTCTATAAGCAAAGGAACATTGACCTTGGGTTGTTCAGCTCCTAGGAACTAGGAGGCATTGTGTAGTTGAGGTGCAAGTGTGTTGGATCCTTTGAGTTTGACGGAGAAGTTACCCACACCCATAGGCAGAAGCCCAAGGAGCACTTTTTTAGTTATAAGGCATGTTTGATATATAATTCTACCAGTTAACTGCAGCCATCCAGTTTGAGCATACAGTTCACAGGTGTGAGTGAGACATGCAGCTCCAGTGAGACGTCTACATCCTTTGTTTAGAGCGATGATAAGCCTTTTAAGTGAGGTTGCAGTGGCAGATCCATATATGACCTGGCCATAAACAATGGTAGATAGTACTGAGCTGTAGATGGCAAGCTTGAAAGCTTATGGCGTTAAACTCTGCCTGTGCCCATATAAGAGTCCAGTCCTAATGTTGACTTCCTTGGCAACATTTCTAATGTGCAGTGAGTAAGAGAGATGGTTGTTCAAGTTTACACCAATGTACTTAAAGAGCTGGATCTGTTTAAGTGGAGCACCTAGATTATTTCTGATGGTAAGAGCATGGTTCTTGTACTTATTGCATTATGAGGTGAATAAAACAACTTTCATTTTCTCATAGTTTAGGACTAACTTCTGGGCTCTAAACCATGCCTTGACTTCCTTAAAGCCATGTTGCAGGTTGCTTTCTAAAAGGATGGTATCTGAGTGGGACATGAAGATAACAGCATTGTCCACATATAAGAGAGTCTGTTGCTGACAGGAGACTAGCAGGCCTTTCAGAAAGATATTGAAGATGAGGGGGCCAAGACTTCATCCTTGTGGCACTCAGATGGTACAACCTGCTGTTCAGAGGTGACACTGGAGATTTTCACCGTTAAGATCTCTCTTTAAGGTAGCTACTGAACCAGTGCAGAGTGTCTGAGGAGAGACCTATAGTAGCAAGTTGGCGAAGCAGACTTGGGTGATTAACCATGTTGAAGGCTTTTGCCAAATCAATAAGAAGGTGGCCCCAACAAGATTGCCTTTGTGGAATGATTGTTGAATGAAGCTGGTGAATTCAAAAAGTGCTGTAGTGGTGCTGTGTCCTTTTCTAAATCCATGCTGTTGTGGGCATTGGATGGAATATTTATCAAGGTAATCCACAAGCTGGTTTACGCTATGCATTCAAGAACTTTGATACAGGAGGAGGATTGAAATTGGCCTATAGTTATTATGCAAGAGCGATCACCTGATTTATCGACAGGGGTTACCAGGGCCATTTTCCTTACACATGGGAATTGTGACTGGGTTAGTGAGAGGTTGAAGATCTTCGTTATAGGTAAGAGCACTTCCTCTAAGGTGAGTGCAATTAGTTTGAGGTCTAGTGAGCCCCCACTTTGCCTAGATTTCCCCAACACTTTGTTCAGGAGCTTTCTAACCTGGTTCATGGAGATCTTCTTAAAATTGAAAAGGGAGATTCCAGGGATCTTGGACTCATGGTGGCTGGCATTTAAGGAGGTGGCATAATCAAAGAAATCAAGAGGTAGCACACTGCTCAGGTCAGTAAAGGCTTCATTAAAAGTATTTGCAATTGTCGTAGGGTCCTATGTGAGGGCTCCATCGATGTTTAGCATTGTGGGTGATTCTTTTGGGACCTGAACAGTGATATCTTTGATGTTGGACCAGAATGTCCTACCATTACACCATGTGTTGGATAGCATTGCTGTATGGTATCTGCTTTTCTCCTGGCATATAGCCCATGTGCATGTATTTCTGGCAGCTTTGTAGGCTTGTATATCAGTTCTATCCCTGAGGCTTTAGCATGCCAGAGAATGATCCCATTGTTTCATATTATTCAAGAGCTCTGGAGTTATCCATTAGTGAGTAATACCATGGACCTTCATCTTTTTAGTGGGGTGTGAATGTCACAAGCAGCATTAAAGAAATTTATGAAGTGATCAATGCTTCGTGATGTCAAGTAATTGAGTCGAGTAGTGTCCAGTCATGGTTCTGTAGTTGCTGTTTTAGGAGGCTAAGATGACCCTTTTAGCACTCTGTTGTAGATAGTTTGGGGTGGGGCTGCATAATATTTATTGGACCAGTCACAGGAGATGGGGAGTGGTTGTTAAGGGAGTCTTGGTGAACGGTGACATTGGATATGTGATCAGGGCGATGGGTGATTATCCAGTCCAGTGTTGTGCTTGTCCCAGTTTTAAAGTTAATCCTGGTTGGTGTGTTGACATGTTGAGATAAGTGTAAGGCCAGTAAAGAATCCTTTATGGGGCCAACAGCAGGTGAGTACCAGTTTGTATTGGAATCACCAATTAGTATTGTCTCTGTATGATGGTTTTTGGCATGTAGGTAGTCCAGAATGCTGTGGAGGCCTTCGGTAGAGTCTTTAGGGGGAATGTACACTGAAAAGACAGTGAGGGTTTTGTTATGGGCATCCAGTAGTACCTTAATTGCAAGTACCTGGTGGGGTAACCAGTGACAGTCACAGGCAAGGCCAGACCCTTTAGACAGCATTTAAATAGATAGCACAGCTGCCACCACATTTTGATGACCTGTCTAACCTGAAGATGGTGTATCCTGGAAGGGCAACAGCTGTGTCAGGTATTTTGAGGGACAGCCAAGTTTCAACGGCAGACAGTATGTCAGGGTCATGTTGTGTGACCCAGATTTTGAGGTTATCAGTTTTGCACAAGACACTACAGTTGTTGATTGTAACCATCCTGATAGTGCCCTGCCAGGAGTGGGCAGCATTTGGAGCCATGTTATTAGGTTCTGGATTTGGATGGAAGTTTCAGACAGTAGCAGCAACAACAGAGCAATCCTAAGAAGGAGGTTTCTGTGTTGCTTAGAGAGCAGTTGGTAGACCTTCTAGTGTAGCTGATTTTTTCCTTTTCTTGACTTGGAGAGAAGAAAGATGGGATTAGACAGGGTAATCATGCCTGCATGAGAGCAAAATAATGCCCAATCAATGTGGAGCATCGAGGTTCAGAAAGCGACCACGGTCCCTTAGTACTATGAAAACATTTCCAGTGACAATCCGAGTCATAGTGCAGGTTGTGGCTTAGGATCCAATCAACAGGTTGCACTTTTCTGGTGTTAGGTAGCCCAGTGATATTGAATAGTATACAGAAGGGTGAGAAGGTGGGGAATGGTACTAAATGGAACCTTACCCATTTCTTCCAATTTAGTAAACATAAATTATTAAAATGGTAGCATACATAGTCTATAACAAAATGGTTTACTAAAATGCTAAGGACGGAATAGATTTAATAAAATTATCAGTGCCTGAAGAGGCTCTGTCATTGCAGGATCCCTCTAGTGGCTGGAGGTGTAAAATACAATATGGACTAGTTGTGTTGCAGATTCTCTTTCTGTCTATACTTTACCTTAAATTCTATGTATTCAATAACCACACCAATGGTTATTTCAATAAAGCTCAGTTTATTGTCTACACACATATATGTGGGAGCCTCAGCTAAAGGAGAGAGCTCCTCGATCATTGTTCACAGAAGCTTATATACCTTTTTTAGTTTCACAGTCTAACAGTGAGCTCATGCTTAACAACAGCTTCTCCTTATCTTTAGCAAAAACCTTAGATTCAGCACTTTCCGTATAAGGAGTTGTTTTTTTATACTTACTATGTGTCTCCCCTTTATCTTAGTTACAACCAGCTGTATTTCGCTTCATTTAATTTTTCAAGGTTTTCTTATCTCTGTCAAACAACCTCCTTTGTTTTAGTTAGCACAGAACTGCACATTCATTATGGCTGTTTTACAAAGCAGATAGTTTTAAAGCATATGAAAGGCAACATGGCTATATGGCTATAACAAAGCAGATAGTTTTAGAGCATATGAGAAGTAACATATCTATATGGCTATAATCACATATAGCAGTTATAAGCTCTGGTACAATAAGCTTTAGGACATAAAGTTATTATACTTTAGGATATATAAAATTCCACCACACTCCCCTTTTGATACTCTGTATCAACTAACCACCCCCCTTTTTATTTATATGATTTAAAACTGGTTCCCAGCATACAGATAGTTAAGGCATGGAGTTACAGATGGAACACAATGGTGAGTTTGTAAAACATAATACAGAATTGAGGGATGTCAACACCACAATTGAAATATGTGAAAAAAATGCTAACATGTGACACCACATATAACACAATATAACATAACAATTTTGTTGATGAAAAAGAGTTTATGGAATCCACTTTGAGAGTGAATAAGGTAGATGCTACCTTGTGTTGAGGTGTGGCACACCCTTGGAGTTGATTGAAGAATCTGTTGATATGTCTCTTGACAGATAAGTCCTTATACAACATAACAGTCCATGAAATTAACAGTTCATAAGTTCATATAAGTATCTACAGGTTGATGTAGTTACAGTACAGATGAAATGTCATTTGCAGAATGGTGGTAACCCCACAAGGCATATGGGGCAATGCAGACAGTAATTTAAAACAAAACACCAGCATAGTAGAAAAGTCAGTGTTCATTTTGCTGGCTGGCTGATTAGTAGACACACTGGCCAGGGGTACATTGAGTCCTTTTAATGGAGTAGCCACACACACACACTGGCATGGCATTTGTTTTGTCGTAGTTGATTACACCCCGGCATAAAGATTAACAGTCCATAAAAAGGTAACAATTGACAATAAACCATTAAGAACACAGTCCATAACAGAGCAATAGGGTTGTAGAAAGTACCAGCCATGTTTGGAACAAGTGGCAGTGAAGAAAATGGATGTATTGCTTGAAGGTCAATTGAAGCAGAATCTTCTCGCTGGAGTTAGGGAGTGCCCCTTCCCCAGACTTAACTTCATAGTAAGCAGAAACAATAAGCTTGATTGCAGAGTCTGAACTGACTGGACCTTCTTCAGTTGATTTAAGTTCTACAAATAGGTGTAATTTTGCTGAAAACATTACACTTGCAGAGTTAATAATAACTGGATTTATGCAATAGTCCTTATAAGGAACCAGTCAGGCACAAAGATGGTGATAACATCAAAACTGTGGCAGTTGTTTTTTTTTTAAGGAAAAAGATGAAGGTCTTGGCAACTTAGATGAAAGTATTACTGCTGTTGAACGTGGAGATCTTATGTGTGCCACACCATGGAAACCTGCAAACTTGCAAAGTGTGTTAGACACTGAGTTAAAAACACATAAATAACAATCTTTTAAACCATTTACTTTTTGTTTTGTAAAGAGTGGTGTGACAGAGCCTAAATTCTGGCAATTAGAAAGAGAAAAAATAAAAAATGGGACATTAGCCGCACACCTGGGGGTGCAGGCCAAGGTTTAATTATACCATTTGACCATCTGATAGAAATTATGACAATGTTATGGTTACACCTCTCAAATTACAGAAGCAGTTATGACAGTGATGGACATTATTTCCTGCCTGTTGCAAGCAGGCCTGACTGGAGTCCTGAGTTATAAAATCTTGTAATGTTACAATAACACGCTTTAAACATATAGTTCATGGCAATATGCCTGTTACACAATGCAGCTAGTGGGACAAATACATATGTTGTTGGCCTATGCCAATTTAATAACAGTGCCTATTGCACCTGTGAATAATAAGACAAACGGACATTAATTTGTCTGGGGTTTTGCTTTGGAACATATTGTAGGGGTCAGGTCAGCAATGCTGGCCCAGTATTTAAGTTTGGTTATGGAGCATTAAAACGTTATACATGTAGAGCACTTTTCTGAATACACACATGATACAGTGTAGCAAGATGTATATCAAACATTATAACATAAACATGAAACATAAGCATGTTTGTAATAGAACAATTTTAGTATTGAGCATAATGCATAAAATACATTTTAAACAACACATATAGACTGTAAACTTAGCTTAGAGTCCAGAAATGTTAGAGTACTGTGAATTTACTAGTTGAAAAAAAAATGCATTCATTGCTGTAAGGCAATGACAAAAGTTGTTTTGCATTTGTTTTAACAGGATAAGAAAGCTAAAAAGACAATCAAAAGAATGAATATGTGTGGACATACATACACAACTTCATCCTCCAGCGTAACTGATTACTTGCTGAGGGCAGAAACCCTTGTACCAATAATAGGTGTGAGATTTAACTGTTTGCACTAGAAAAAACAGAAGGGCTTGGGCTGGGTTATGCTGTTAAAATAACTTGGGTCTTTTAAGACCTGTAAATAAGAAACAATTATTGGCAAATATACATTTTCTTTATTTACCCTTTTGGGGAACAGTGATGTACCTTGCAACCTTTGTGGGTACTACACTGGAAGGATGGAGGAAGGGTAGCTTACCCCCTTCCCCCAAGCTCCTACTGGTGGAAGAGACAGCTCAAAGTGAAAGAGACAGCTCGAATACTGTAGTAATAAAAAGGTTAGCTGTGGATGGTGACATGATCCCCACCTACTACACTTTAAATTATAACAAGATAATATTACAATTAGTTTAGTAAGTTTCATACCTTACTATAAAGATGTGGAACTTCTTTTTCTCTAGAAGAAAGAGAAGAAACACAGACAAACAACAAAAACAAACACACACCAGTTTAAAAATAAAACAAGATTATTTCCATAGGATAAAAGAAGCCAAGCGTCCCTGGGTTCCCTTATCCTAAGCATGACAAAATGTCAGCTGAGTTTATAAAAAATCCAGATTGATGGTAATACCGTACGTAAGTATCTCTTAGAATGCATTTCAAAAAGACAAAAAAATGATTACACCATGGTCACACATAAAAACCAAAACCATTGTTTTTTAACTGTAGATGGTAAACTCTCAAAAACGGCTGTAATAGTCCTTTGTTCAAAAGCGTACTATATATATATAATAAAAATATGGGGAGATGATGAATAATCCTCCCCTTCCAGCTGGAGTATTGCCTGTGTTGGCTGCAAGTCAGAAGCAGTGAGACAAGAAGAAAAGTTTGTTCCTCTTTACTTAGAATACTAGTTTTGCAATAAAAAGTCATGGTTCACTCTTGGTGTGCTTTCATGAAAACATACATTTTGTGTGAAAAGTTGTGCTTTAGGTATGTAATGCACATCAAGTTTGAACTAGTAAGTAACATAAAAATGTTGAAACACAAGAAGGTCAAATAACGTGCAAAAGGTCACAGTGTGCATGCAAGGTCGTTCAAACCCAGTTATTTATTTTTTTAGTGTCCTTGAACACTACTGATATTAAATATCTTTACAATAAACTGCTGGCCAAGACAGTACACACACATACACATACACAAAAAGAAATACTTAACACAAAATAAGACTGACATTGTTTCACACCAATTTGCTAGAGTAATGCCCATAGTTTTATTAGAAAACTGAGCGATGTTTTAGATATATGTGCTGCCTCCTGCTGTCTTGTAACACTGACAATTTAAACCAACACATTTATACATATTGCCATGCCAAATCTTTCCAGAACAAAACCTTTTTAAACACATTTTAATTTCTTTAAAATAGCAGTACAACACACCATTTGTAAGTAGAACACATCTAGTATAGAAGTATGATAAAGCCATTTATAGCTGTTAACACATTACATTTTCACCTATCAGTGGCTTGGCACGTTGCTTGCAAACTACAACTTTTTCTGCACATTGCAATCTATGATGTCATATCTCTTCACCTTCAACACTACCTGCTTCAACCAGCAACTACATACAAAAGTTCTTCAATGACCCTATCCAGGCAGCACAAATGTTTCATTAAAAATAAAACCAATTAAAACAGTCAGATATGAGGCAAAGAAGCTTCCTCTTTCTTTTTACTGTAACATGTTGTGCACCGAAGGCAGTCAATCCTATCTCATAACCATGAGGCAGAGGGCAGCACAGGACCCTAGACAGCATGGATTCACAGCAGGAAGAGTCATGCCAGACAGCAAATCTGATAGATTTCTTTGACTGGGTGACCAAATAGTAGATCAGGGAGGGCTGTGGACATGGCCTACCTAGACTTTAGCAAGGCATTTGACACAGTCCCACACAAAAGATTAATATACAATTTGATGTCAGTGGAAAAGTGGAGGAAAAGACTGAACTGGACCTCTCCACGTTAAGACAGAAGATACTGAAGATTGAAGATAAGCTGGAGGATCTTGAAGGGCACAGTTGGCGCAATAACCTAATCATCTTCGGTCTTCCAGAGAAGCAGGAGGGCACCAATTCTGTGCTGTTTGTTCCAAAAATTCTGTGAAAAATAGCGGTCCCTCCCGAATAATGGAGCATATGTAGTCGAGAGAGCACACTGCTCCTGCACCCCCATTACCAGGAGCACCACCCAAACCACTGGTCTTTAAGCTGCTGAACTATTTAGACAAGGACACATTTTGAATAAAGTTAAGGAAGCACAAGAAATTCAATGGGAGGCGGAGTAAACTAAGAATGTCCCAAGACCTACCCCTCAGTGCAGCTCAAAAGGCAGAGTTTTCATCCTCTAGTATCTCATTTGATTGCCGCTGGAGTGCCCTTCGGATGAAATATCCTGCAACTCTGCAAGTTAAATCTAAAGATAAGTGGGTAGCATTTGAATCACTTAAGCAAGCCACGGAAGAGCTGCATACACTTTCCAGACCTTTTAAGTGAAGTAGTCGTCTGAGGGAAGAATGAATAGGTCTGTATCATCCGCATAAGAGAAATAGCAACTGCTGATCCTGAGGTGACACCCGCTACTTGCTGACTGTAAAGATTGATATATTGTAATAGCTGAAGGACAGTAATTCCTGGATTGGGCAGGGGAAGAGGCCTGAAGGCTTGAGGACTTATTGCCTTTATTGTTATACTAGTTTAAGAGGTTAAATCGGATTGGACAATAGTGTTCTGAAATCGGAATCCTATTCTGCATTGCTGGAACATGTGCTGTTTGTTGTTGTTCCTTTTCTCAATGTTCGTGTTTCTTTTATTTTACAGCCTGATGCCCTGTGTTTGATGAAAGTCATTTATTAAAAGCTCTTCACAGGGCATGAAGGCAGGAAGTGAACTGTTAGCAGTTATGCACCATGGGTCATGGGAGGAGGAGGGAGTTACTTGGGGTTGGGTAGCAAGATTAGATAACGTGCTGTGTATTGGGAGATCAGTGTAGCTAAGCAGGTAGTTTATTGTTATGTATATAGTGTTGAGGGGGTTGTTTGTTACTCTTTTTGAGAGGATGCAATCTCTTCATTATTATAGTAACATAAATATGGTACAGGGTGGGGAATTAAATAAACTCGCACATCAAGTTTGTAGGGAGGAATTTTGTACCAAGTTATTTAAATCCTGGACTTTTTCAGTTTACCCATTGTTTTATCAAAGTTTATGGGGGGACCTTATAAATTAGTGAGTTGGAATATAAAAGGGGCCCAGAGTAAAAAGAAGAGGGATATGGTTATTAATCATCTCACCCAATTAAGAGCGGACATTGCCTGCTTGCAAGAGACGCACATGCCCAGAGATAATATTTCATTTTTCAAACGAAGTTGGGTGGGGCAAGTGTATGGCTTGGGTAAGTCCACTAAGTGGGCTGGTACTGTTATCCTGATAGCCAAACATGTGCCATTCAGTAAATCACAAGAGTAGTTTGATCCAGAAGGGCGTTATAGCATTGTACAGGGCACATTGGCTTTAGTTCCAGTGCTAATCGGGTCAATCTACAGACCAAACACAGATTTGCCCTCTTTCTTCACCCACTTGTTAACAAGGGTGGTATCCAATCCGCCTATTCTAACTTTTCTGGGTGGAGATTGGAATCTGGTCCCAGGAGCAGACATTGACCGCTCAGACAATAGAAAATGTGGGCTCTCACCAGCACAGTGTGCTTTCAGAGAGGTCCTGATGGGAGCCAGGGTAGTAGATGTGTGGCTAACTCTGCATCCAGATGAAAAACAATTCACGTATTACTCCCTGCCGCATGGCACATTTTCTAGAATAGATTATTGGCTGGTAAGCTCCTTTTCCCTGCCTAGTATTATTGATGCATCCATGTATTCGAGGGTACTTTCTGACCACTCCCCAGTCGGTATATCCTTCATTTTGGGGTCTAAGACAAGGAGGTGCTCCCTGTGGCACCTTAACATGCAATTGCTTAAGAATCCCAAAATTTTAACTTCACACAAGCCTTTATAAAGGGTTTATGGATGCGAATCTGGGGATGGTGGAAAGGATTGATATAGTGGGCTGACCTCAAATGTGCTATCAGGGGTAACTTTATGAATAGTATCCACACAACCTCAGGAAAATAGGTGAAACTGGACTCTATATTAGAAGGAATACAGCAGTTGGAACATAATATTAGTAAGTCATCACCACCAGAAGAATGGGCCAGGTTACATACGTCTTCAAGCGTCCTATTATGATATGATGGCACAGAAGGCAGAATTGGCCATTCATAACACCAGACTGAGATATCTGGAGTCAGGGAATGGGCAGGGAAACTTCTGGCAAGTAGGGTTAAGCAAGTTGAAAATAAGTCCATTTTGAGTTTGAGATCTCCACAGGATGGCCATATATCTCTCACCCTCAAGAGATAGCATCAATCTTTGGGAATTTCTATAGGGTCTCTACTCAGCTGATGATCCTCTGCAAGTAACCGACAGTGAAATTGAGGACTATCTCCGCTTAGCCAATCTTCCCCTTATATCGCCAGCAATGGCAGACCAGCTTGGCACTTTAGTCACATTAATGGAGGTGGAAACTGCTATTGCTCAGTTTCCCTTAGACAAGACCCCCGGCCCAGGTGGTCTGTCCAATAATTTGTACAAGGCCTGTCTTCCACAACTCTTCTCGTTGTTAAGAGATGTGTATAATTTGTGGTTTCATGAAGGAATAAAAGATCCTAGCTTTCTAGAGGCAATCATTACAGTCATTCCTAAACCTAATAGAGACCCATTGTGCCCTGGGAGCTATAGACCAATTTCATTGCTAAATTTGGATGTTAAAATATTGGAAAAAATCCTTGCTAACCATCTAGCCCCTATGCTAGAGAATATTATTAGTAACGACCAAGTGGGATTTATGGTGGGGCATTTAGCTGGAGACCATATCGTAAACTCATGCACCTGATGGAAGGCCAAAGAATCAAGATCCCATCGGTACTTGTTTCCTTAACACTGAAAAGCATTCTACAGGGTTTCTTGGCACTTTCTGTTTGCCACTCTTAAGCAATTTGGTATGCCCACCTCCTTCCTCACCTGGGTTAAAATCCTATATACTGCCCCAACTGTGCGGGTGTGGTGTAACGGATATCTATCTCAAGCCTTTCCACTTGAGAAGGGTACTCGACAGGAATGCCCCTTATCTCTCCTCTTATTTAACTATTATCTGGAGCCACTAACTCAGACACTTGTATCTAATACAGCATTAAAAGGAATTCAATTATATGGGGAGAGATTTGTCTTATCAGCATGTGCAGATGATATCCTGCTACACCTGGAGGAACCAGAAACCTCATTGCCAGCTTTTTTAGAGGAAATCCACAGATTCTCTAAAGTTTCAACTTATAAGCTTAATTTATCTAAGACCAAGGTGTTTCCACTTGAATTGTAGAGTTACTAAAACCAGTATCATGGAATCAGGCCTTTTCTGGGAGTATCAAACCCTCACCTATTTGGGGATAAAGATTTCCAGAAGAATCCCATCTATGTTTAAGGATAATTTGGCTGCACTAGTACAAGCATTGCAAGCAGACCTGAATAGGTGGAGTGAGCTCCCAACAACGTTGTTGGGGCGCAGTAATATTTTGAAAATGAATGTTTTACCAAGGCTTTTATATCTGCTATGGATGATGGGTCTTTATATTCCCAGAAAATGGTTTACAAAATTGCAGAGAATGTTTAGCAACTTTCTCTGGAAGAATAAACCTCCCAAGCGAGTGTCTCACAGACTAACTGCTTCTAAGTTACAGGGAGGACTAGCTCTCCCTTCTCTGTTCACTTATTATGGGACACAACACCTTAGTAAAATAGCCCTGTGGTGCAAGGCACATTCACTTGTCGATAGTGGCAGGTACTCCCTGGTATGGTTAAACATTGAAGGTAAGGCAGCTCTCATGTATGTTAAACTTTCTAAGCTTGATAGGTCACTTAGGTCCACTCCCATAGCCTGGTCTCTTAAGGCATTGCATCAAATTCTGCAGTATTACTTGATAAATTGGCATGGGTCCCCCCACCAACCTTTAGTTTGTAATCCACAGGTTTTAATCGATAAGCGCCCCATTTCACCTTCTTTTCTTCCACAGCTTAAACACTGTACATTGGCTAATCTTTTACAAAATAATGTAGTGGCTCCCTTTCAAACTTGGCAGACGTGTTTCCACATATGCTCCAGAGACTTTTTAAGTATTTGCAAGTCAAAAGTGCATTATCAGAATTCAATAATAAGGAAGTTGGTCTGATCAATCGACTCAGGACTACAACAAATTCTTCAGAGTACAGAAACTACCCACACAGTCTCAAGGATTTACAAGCATCTCCAAGTGTTGGATCATAATCTTCCAACTGTAGTCTGTTATTACTGTGTGCATGAGCTTTCTTTGACAACTGAGGTAGAGTTTTGGAAGAAAATTTGGTATTAGAATTACAGACTTATCAAAAAAGATAGATTGCACCTTGTGCAATTTCAAATTATGTATGATATGTATTTTACACTACTAAAATTGTATAATGCAGGTCTTGCAGTCTCCCCTGCCTGTTTCAGATGTAAGCGAACTCAGGGCTCTCTTTATCATGTATTATGGGAATGCCCCAGCATGCTGACTTTCTGGAAATCTATCCAACAAAGGTTGGATCCTGTTTTAGGCTTGGATACCTTATTCACTCCTGAAGCCTGTATCCTAGCGATATTTCCGCCGGGAACCCCGGTGATACGGCAGGCTCATATTACACTAATTGCGACCATAGCTAAATTAACAGTGCTGAGGCACTGGAAGGAGAACACTCTTCCTGCAGTCTTGGAGTGCTAATGTGAGACCCTTCTTGCCATCCAAGTAGAAAAGCATATTGCCACTGTGAGACAGAGAGTACAACATTACCAGACTACCTGGGAGCCCCTTATGACTTTACTTTCCCTATGGAACTTAGGATAGTTTTCTATAATTATCCCACTGCACTGTTGTGGTGTATGAGAGTCAGGTAGTCCCCACCTTTATTTGATTTTGTACTAAATTTCCTTAGTGGCTTATCCGCTCCTTTTTTTCCCTCCTACAGTTTGCTTTTTATATGCAGCCCTTCCTCAGTTGTGCAGAGTGGAGCTTTGAGGCGGGGTGAGGGATTATAGAAGAGATGGTGGGGAGGGTTTTGTTAGAGAAGAATGGGTTTATGTTGGATCACTTAACAAGGGATACGGTTTGAAACACTGGATAGATTATGTCTGGCTATTCTTTATTGTATTCCTGTACTGTTGTTATCGTGATGTTATATGATGGAAAATAATAAAGTATACTGAATTTTAAAAAAGCCACTAGGGAATGGTTTAGCAGCCCTTCCTTCTGGTTATTAGGGAAGATCCCTGTTCTAGAGTGGGAATCTTATTTAACACATCTGATATAAAATTACAGATTAATAGATTTGGTACAGGGAGAGTACTTATATTAGATGTAATATATGGTAATCAAGAATGGAGACTGATTAATCTCTACAATCCCCAAACCAAAAACAAAAGAGGGGTTATTAAAAACAATTCATTCATACATCCACACTACTAAATCTGTAATTTTTGGAGGGATTTAACTGTATCCTGTTCCTATTGAATAAAACAGAGTTCTCTAAATTATTTTCGGATACAAATTTTCTTTGATGTATGATTTTCACAGCTAACTTAAAGGATAGTGAAAAATGCACTAATAACACCCCCCGTCATACTTTTAGGAAAGGGAGACTTACCACCCGAAAAGATTTTTTATTTCTATTGGAATGGGTCCCCTGTTATAATCATACAGTCACACCTCAATTTATTAAATCTTGGATTACAAAAAACCTTTGAGCACATAAGCTCATTTACAAAGGTTCCACATCATTGAGTAGGGTACAAAACAGACATAGTAAGAACTAACTATTGAATTACAAACATATAATTAGCAGTGTTATTACAATAATAGAGATGGCATTGATATTACAGAGTAAGAATCAGCATTATACAAAAAATAGCAGAAGGAGAGAGGCAGAAAGGAGAGGAGGAGAGGTGAGCAGGTTTATAGTACCAAGGGAGGTGGGTAGCAGCCAGTGGCTTTGTCAAGGTTGATATGGTGGAGATGGGGAGAGAGACAAGGAAGAGGGGAAGAGGTGTTGAGGACCAAGGGAAGAGTATAAGCAGGGAGGCATTGTTAATTGAAATACACCATGCATGTCAGGGGAATAAATGGTTGATAGGAGGATCATTGCTTAGGTGGTACAGTCACAGGAGCTTTCAGATAAGAGAAACTGTCAGAGCATGCAGTTAAATTGGAGTTTTCTTACTTAAAGATGCCACAGAAATGCAATCCTCTGGACTCTTAGAGTTATCTCTGGCAAACTACCTGGATACATCTCTGACTACCTTCCCATCTGCCAGATAGGGAGCTACCCACTTAGAAGCCTTTCTCATACCTCCCTTGTTATCCCTGAGGTCAGAACACACTTTGGCAAAGCAGCCATGGGTCACTGTCTCCCTGTCCTCTGAAATAAAGTGCAAAAAACCCTAAAAATCATACTACCCACAAAAATACCCTCATTTAAAAATCTTTTGCGAGGGTATTTAAGGAATTCTGTGATAGTTTTCACAAAACTAATTACATTAGCACTTCCTCTCATCCAAACGCTCACCTTTGTAGAATTTTTTTTTTCTCTTTTTTCTTTCACTGTGGGAATTGTATATATTGTACCTATGTTATGCAAACTGTACCCTAATGTATATTTTGTAAATTCTGTATCCTTCTGTTATACTGTATCTTCAGCTGTGTGCTTGTATATACTTCCTTTGCTTGTCTTGAATTGCACCATTTATCTGACCCAGGTCCACCTTGCAAATGAGTTGTCTCAATGGTGTTTCACCTGGATAAATGAAGATTGATTGATTGAAATTGGCCAAGTCTGGGCAGGCAAGTTAATATGCTGTTCAGTCCATTAAACAAGAGAGAGTGGCTCTATAAGCAAAGGAACATTGACCTTGGGTTGTTCAGCTCCTAGGAACTAGGAGGCATTGTGTAGTTGAGGTGCAAGTGTGTTGGATCCTTTGAGTTTGTGGAGAAGTTACCCACACCCATAGGCAGAAGCCGAGACACTTTTAGTTATAAGGCATGTTTGATATATAATTCTACCAGTTAACTGCAGCCATCCAGTTTGAGCATACAGTTCACAGGTGTGAGTGAGACATGCAGCTCCAGTGAGACGTCTACATCCTTTGTTTAGAGCGATGATAAGCCTTTTAAGTGAGGTTGCAGTGGCAGATCCATATATGACCTGTGCATAAACAATGGTAGATAGTACTGAGCTGTAGATGGCAAGCTTGAAAGCTTATATGTTAAACTCTGCTTATCCATATAAGAGTCCAGTCCTAATGTTGACTTCCTTGGCAACATTTCTAATGTGAGTAAGAGAGATGGTTGTTCAAGTTTACACCAATGTACTTAAAGAGCTGGATCTGTTTAAGTGGAGCACCTAGATTATTTCTGATGGTAAGAGCATGGTTCTTGTACTTATTGCATTATGAGGTGAATAAAACAACTTTCATTTCTCATAGTTTGGACTAACTTGGGCTCTAAACCATGCCTTGACTTCTTAAAAGCCATGTTGCAGGTTGCTTTCTAAAAGGATGGTATCTGAGTGGGACATGAAGATAACAGCATTGTCCACATATAAGAGAGTCTGTTGCTGACAGGAGACTAGCAGGCCTTTCAGAAAGATATTGAAGATGAGGGGGCCAAGACTTCATCCTTGTGGCACTCCAGATGGTACAACCTGCTGTTCAGAGGTGACACTGGAGATTTTCACCCGTTAAGATCTCTCTTTAAGGTAGCTACTGAACCAGTGCAGAGTGTCTGAGGAGAGACCTATAGTGGCAAGTTGGCGAAGCAGACTTGGGTGATTAACCATGTTGAAGGCTTTTGCCAAATCAATGAAGGTGGCCCCAACAAGATTGCCTTTGTGGAATGATTGTTGAATGAAGCTGGTGAATTCAAAAAGTGCTGTAGTGGTGCTGTGTCCTTTTCTAAATCCATGCTGTTGTGGGCATTGGATGGAATATTTATCAAGGTAATCCACAAGCTGGTTTGCGGCAATGCATTCAAGAACTTTGATACAGGAGGGAGGATTGAAATTGGCCTATAGTTATTATGCAAAGAACGATCACCTGATTTATCGACAGGGGTTACCAGGGCCATTTTCCTTACACTAGGAATTGTGACTGGGTTAGTGAGAGGTTGAAGATCTACGTTATAGGTAAGAGCACTTCCTCTAAGGTGAATGCAATTAGTTTGAGGTCTAGTGAGCCCCACTTTGCCTAGATTTCCCCAACACTTTGTTCAGGAGCTTTCTAACCTGGTTCATGGAGATCTTCTTAAAATTGAAAAGGGAGATTCCAGGGATCTTGGACTCATGGTGGCTGGCATTTAAGGAGGTGGCATAATCAAAGAAATCAAGAGGTAGCACACTGCTCAGGTCAGTAAAGGCTTCATTAAAAGTATTTGCAATTGTCGTAGGGTCCTATGTGAGGGCTCCATCGATGTTTAGCATTGTGGGTGATTCTTTTGGGACCTGAACAGTGATATCTTTGATGTTGGACCAGAATGTCCTACCATTACACCATGTGTTGGATAGCATTGCTGTATGGTATCTGCTTTTCTCCTGGCATATAGCCCATGTGCATGTATTTCTGGCAGCTTTGTAGGCTTGTATATCCAGTTCTATCCCTGAGGCTTTAGCACAGTGCCAGAGATGATCCCATTGTTTCATATTATTCAAGAGCTCTGGAGTTATCCATTAGTGAGTAATACCATGGACCTTCATCTTTTTTAGTGGGGTGTGAATGTCACAAGCAGCATTAAAGAAATTTATGAAGTGATCCAATGCTTCATTGATGTCAAGTAATTGAGTCGAGTAGTGTCCAGTCATGGTTCTGTAGTTGCTGTTTTAGGAGGCTAAGATGACCCCTTTTTAGCACTCTGTTGTAGATAGTTTGGGGTGGGGCTGCATAATATTTATTGGACCAGTCACAGGAGATGGGGAGTGGTTGTTAAGGGAGTCTTGGTGAACGGTGACATTGGATATGTGATCAGGGCGATGGGTGATTATCCAGTCCAGTGTTGTGCTTGTCCCAGTTTTAAAGTTAATCCTGGTTGGTGTGTTGACATGTTGAGATAAGTGTAAGGCCAGTAAAGAATCCTTTATGGGGCCAACAGCAGGTGAGTACCAGTTTGTATTGGAATCACCAATTAGTATTGTCTCTGTATGATGGTTTTTGGCATGTAGGTAGTCCAGAATGCTGTGGAGGCCTGCGGTAGAGTCTTTAGGGGGAATGTACACTGAAAAGACAGTGAGGGTTTTGTTATGGGCATCCAGTAGTACCTTAATTGCAAGTACCTGAGTGGGGTAACCAGTGACAGTCACAGGCAAGGCCAGACCCTTTAGACAGCATTTTAAATAGATAGCACAGCTGCCACCACATTTTGATGACCTGTCTAACCTGAAGATGGTGTATCCTGGAAGGGCAACAGCTGTGTCAGGTATTTTGGGGGACAGCCAAGTTTCAACGGCAGACAGTATGTCAGGGTCATGTTGTGTGACCCAGATTTTGAGGTTATCAGTTTTGCACAAGACACTACAGTTGTTGATTGTAACCATCCTGATAGTGCCCTGCCAGGAGTGGGCAGCATTTGGAGCCATGTTATTAGGTTCTGGATTTGGATGGAAGTTTCCAGACAGTAGCAGCAACAACAGAGCAATCCTAAGAAGGAGGTTTCTGTGTTGCTTAGAGAGCAGTTTGGTAGACCTTCTAGTGTAGCTGATTTTTTTCCTTTTCTTGACTTGGAGGAGAAGAAAGATGGGATTAGACAGGGTAATCATGCCTGCATGAGAGCAAAATAATGCCCAATCAATGTGGAGCATCGAGGTTCAGAAAGGCGACCACGGTCCCTTAGTACTATTGAAAACATTTCCAGTGACACATCCCGAGTCATAGTGCAGGTTGTGGCTTAGGATCCAATCAACAGGTTGCACTTTTCTGGTGTTAGGTAGCCCAGTGATATTGAATAGTATAAGAAGGGTGAGAAGGTGGGGAATGGTACTAAATGGAACCTTACCCATTTCTTCCAATTTAGTAAACATAAATTATTAAAAATGGTAGCATACATAGTCTATAACAAAATGGTTTACTAAAATGCTAAGGACAGGAATAGATTTAATAAAATTATCAGTGCCTGAAGAGGCTCTGTCATTGCAGGATCCCTCTAGTGGCTGAGAGGTGTAAAATACAATATGGACTAGTTGTGGTCGCAGATTCTCTTTACTGTCTATACTTTACCTTAAATTCTATGTATTCAATAACCACACCCAATGGTTATTTCAATAAAGCTCAGTTTATTGTCTACACACATATATGTGGGAGCCTCAGCTAAAGGAGAGAGCTCCTCGATCATTGTTCACAGAAGCTTATATACTTTTTTAGTTTCACAGTCTAACAGTGAGCTCATGCTTAACAACAGCTTCTCCTTATCTTTAGCAAAAACCTTAGATTCAGCACTTTCCGTATAAGGAGCTGTTTTTTTATACTTACTATGTGTCTCCCTTTATCTTAGTTACAACCAGCTGTATTTGCTTCATTTAATTTTCAAGGTTTTCTTATCTCTGTCAAACAACCTCCTTTGTTTTAGTTAGCACAGAACTGCACATTCATTATGGCTGTTTTACAAAGCAGATAGTTTTAAAGCATATGAAAGGCAACATGGCTATATGGCTATAACAAAGCAGATAGTTTTAGAGCATATGAGAAGCAACATATCTATATGGCTATAATCACATATAGCAGTTATAAGCTCTGGTACAATAAGCTTTAGGACATAAAGTTATTATACTTTAGGATATATAAAAATTCCACCACACTCCCCCCTTTTGATACTCTGTGTCAACTAACCACCCCCCTTTTTATTTATATGATTTAAAACTGGTTCCCAGCATACAGATAGTTAAGGCATGGAGTTACAGATGGAACACAATGGTGAGTTTGTAAAACATAATACAGAATTGAGGGATGTCAACACCACAATTGAAATATGTGAAAAAAAAATGCTAACATGTGACACCACATATAACACAATATAACATAACAATTTTGTTGATGAAAAAGAGTTTATGGAATCCACTTTGAGAGTGAATAAGGTAGATGCTACCTTGTGTTGAGGTGTGGCACACCCTTGGAGCTTGATTGAAGAATCTGTTGATAATGTCTCTTGACAGATAAGTCCTTATACAACATAACAGTCCATGAAATTAACAGTTCATAAGTTCATATAAGTATCTACAGGTTGATGTAGTTACAGTACAGATGAAATGTCATTTGCAGAATGGTGGTAACCCCACAAGGCATATGGGGCAATGCAGACAGTAATTTAAAAACAAAACACCAGCATAGTAGAAAAGTCAGTGTTCATTTTGCTGGCTGGCTGATTAGTAGACACACTGGCCAGGGGTACATTGAGTCCTTTTAATGGAGTAGCACACACACACACACTGGCATGGCATTTGTTTTGTCGAGATGATTACACCCGGCATAAAGATTAACAGTCCATAAAAGGTAACAATTGACAATAAACCATTAAGAACACAGTCCATAACAGAGCAATAGGGTTGTAGAAAGTACCAGCCATGTTTGGAACAAGTGGCAGTGAAGAAAATGGATGTATTGCTTGAAGGTCAATTGAAGCAGAATCTTCTCGCTGGAGTTAGGGAGTGCCCCTTCCCCAGACTTAACTTCATAGTAAGCAGAAACAATAAGCTTGATTGCAGAGTCTGAACTGACTGGACCTTCTTCAGTTGATTTAAGTTCTACAAATAGGTGTAATTTGCTGAAAACATTACACTTGCAGAGTTAATAATAACTGGATTTATGCAATAGTCCTTATAAGGAACCAGTCAGGCACAAAGATGGTGATAACATCAAAACTGTGGCAGTTGTTTTTCTTTTTTAAGGGAAAAAGATGAAGGTCTTGGCAACTTAGATGAAAGTATTACTGCTGTTGAACGTGGAGATCTTATGTGTGCCACACCTTGGAAACCTGCAAACTTGCAAAGTGTGTTAGACACTGAGTTAAAAACACATAAATAACAATCTTTTAAACCATTTACTTTTTGTTTTGTAAAGAGTGGTGTGACAGAGCCTAAATTCTGGCAATTAGAAAGAGAAAAAATAAAAAATGGGACATTAGCCGCACACCTGGGGGTGCAGGCCAAGGTTGAATTATACCATTTGACCATCTGTAAATTATGACAATGTTATGGTTACACCCCTGCTTTCAAATTACAGAAGCAGTTATGACAGTGATGGACATTATTTCCCTGCCTGTTGCAAGCAGGCCTGACTGAGTCCTGAGTTATAAAATCTTGTAATGTTACAATAACACGCTTTAAACATATAGTTCATGGCAATATGCCTGTTACACAATGCAGCTAGTGGGACAAATACATATGTTGTTGGCCTATGCCAATTTAATAACAGTGCCTATTGCACCTGTGAATAATAAGACAAACGGAGCATTAATTTGTCTGGGGTTTTGCTTTGGAACATATTGTAGGGGTCGGTCAGCAATGCTGGCCCCAGTATTTAAGTTTGGTTATGAGCATTAAAAACGTTATACATGTAGAGCACTTTTCTGAATACACACATGATACAGTGTAGCAAGATGTATATCAAACATTATAACATAAACATGAAACATAAGCATGTTTGTAATAGAACAATTTTAGTATTGAGCATAATGCATAAAATACATTTTAAACAACACATATAGACTGTAAACTTAGCTTAGAGTCCAGAAATGTTAGAGTACTGTGAATTTACTAGTTGAAAAAAAAATGCATTCATTGCTGTAAGGCAATGACAAAAGTTATTTGCATTTGTTTTAACAGGATAAGAAAGCTAAAAGACAATCAAAGAATGAATATGTGTGGACATACATACACAACTTCATCCTCCAGCGTAACTGATTACTTGCTGAGGGCAGAAACCCTTGTACCAATAATAGGTGTGAGATTTAACTGTTTGCACTAGAAAAACAGAAGGGCTTGGGCTGGGTTATGCTGTTAAAATAACTTGGGTCTTTTAAGACCTGTAAATAAGAAACAATTATTGGCAAATATACATTTTCTTTATTTACCCTTTTGGGGAACAGTGATGTACCTTGCAACCTTTGTGGGTACTACACTGGAAGGGATGGAGGAAGGTAGCTTACCCCCTCCCCAAGTTCTACTGGTGGAAGAGACAGCTCAAAGTGAAAGAGACAGCTCGAATACATGTAGTAATAAAAGGTTAGCTGTGGATGGTGACATGATCCCCACCTACTACACTTTAAATTATAACAAGATAATATTACAATTAGTTTAGTAAGTTTCATACCTTACTATAAAGATGGGGAACTTCTTTTTCTCTAGAAGAAAGAGAAGAAACACAGACAAACAACAAAAACAAACACACACCAGTTTAAAAATAAAACAAGATTATTTCCATAGGATAAAAGAAGCCAAGCGTCCCTGGGTTCCCTTATCCTAAGCATGACAAAATGTCAGCTGAGTTTATAAAAAATCCAGATTGATGGTAATACCGTACGTACGTATCTCTTAGAATGCATTTCAAAAAGACAAAAAAATGATTACACCATGGTCACACATAAAAACCAAAACCATTGTTTTTTAACTGTAGATGGTAAACTCTCAAAAACAGCTGTAATAGTCCTTTGTTCAAAAGCGTACTATATATATATAATAAAAATATGGGGAGATGATGAATAATTCTCCCCTTCCAGCTGGAGTATTGCCTGTGTTGGCTGCAAGTCAGAAGCAGTGAGACAAGAAGAAAAGTTTGTTCCTCTTTACTTAGAATACTAGTTTTGCAATAAAAAGTCATGGTTCACTCTTGGTGTGCTTTCATGAAAACATACATTTTGTGTGAAAAGTTGTGCTTTAGGTATGGAATGCACATCAAGTTTGAACTGGTAGTAACATAAAATGTTGAAACACAAGAAGGTCAAATAACGTGCAAAAGGTCACAGTGTGCATGCAAGGTCGTTCAAACCCAGTTATTTATTTTTTTAGTGTCCTTGAACACTACTGATATTAAATATCTTTACAATAAAACTGCTGGCCAAGACAGTACACACATACACATACACAAAAGAAATACTTAACACAAAATAAGACTGACATTGTTTCACACCAATTTGCTAGAGTAATGCCCATAGTTTTATTAGAAAACTGAGCGTGTTTTAGATATATGTGCTGCCTCCTGCCTGTCTTATAACACTGACAATTTTAAACCAACACATTTATACATATTGCCATGCCAAATCTTTCCAGAACAAAACCTTTTTAAACACATTTTAATTTCTTTAAAATGCAGTACAACACACCATTTGTAAGTGAACACATCTAGTATAGAAGTATGATAAAGCCATTTATAGCTGTTAACACATTACATTTTCACCTATCAGTGGCTTGGCACGTTGCTTGCAAACTACAACTTTTTCTGCACATTGCAATCTATGACGTCATATCTCTTCACCTTCAACACTACCTGCTTCAACCAGCAACTACATACAAAAGTTCTTCAATGACCCTATCCAGGCAGCACAAATGTTTCATTAAAAAAATAAAACCAATTAAAACAGTCAGATATGAGGGCAGAAGCTTCCTCTTTCTTTTTACTGTAACATGTTGTGCACCGAAGGCAGTCAATCCTATCTCACAACCATGAGGCAGAGGGCAGCACAGGACCCTAAGCAGCATGGATTCCAGCGAGGAAGGTCATGCCAGACAGAATCTGATAGATTTCTTTGACTGGGTGACCAAAGTAGTAGATCAGGGAGGGGCTGTGGACATGGCCTACCTAGACTTTAGCAAGGCATTTGACACAGTCCCACACAAAAGATTAATATACAAGTTAGCCAGCCTGGGAGTGGTCCCAAGATGACAACCTGGTAAAGAACTGGCTGGAGAATAGGACACAGAGGTAATAGTAAATGAGGTCACTCAGAAGAAAGGAGGGTTACTAGTAGGGTACCGCAGGGTTCAGTATTAGGACCGGTCCTCTTCAATGTCTTTATAAGCGACATTGCAGAAGGACTGGAAGGAAAAGTATGTCTCTTTGCAGATGACACTAAGATCTGCAACAGAGTTGATGCACAGGGTAGGGTGGAAAGGATGAGAAGGGACTTGGCAAGGTTAGAGGAATGGTCAAATGTATGGCAGCTTAGATTCAATGCTAAGAAGTGCAAGGTAATGCACCTGGGAAACAAAAACCCAGGGGAAGAGTACACAATGGGGGGTGAGATACTAACAACAACAAAAATGGAAAGGACCTGGGGTAGTCATATCAGATGACCTAAAGACGGAGCAGAAAGCAATGTGAGAGGGCAGCAAGGAGGGCTGAGGGGATACTGGGATGCATAGGAGAGGCATCACCAGTAGAAAACAGGAAGTTATTATCCCTCTGTACAGACAGCTGGTGAGACCCCATCTGGAGTACTGTGTGCAGTTCTGGAGACCCAATCTCGCAAAGACATAGACAGGATGGAAGCTGTCCAGAGGAGGGCAACTAAAATGGTGCAGGATCTGCACTGGAAGACATATGAGAGAGACTTAAGGAGCTTAATATGTATAGCCTCGAGAAAGAAGGAGAGGGACATGATAGAAACGTTCAAGTACCTCAAGGGAATCAACAAAGTCCAAGAGGTAGCATCTTTCAAAAAAGAGTGTGCAAGAACAAGAGGGCACAATTTGAAGATATAGAGGGGGCGCTCAGAGGTAATTTGAGAAGTATTTTTTAGAGAGGGTTGTGGATGCATGGAAACAGCCTTCCGGAGGAAGGTTGTGGAGTCAAAATCAGTGGTGGAATTCAAGCATGCATGGGATAGTCATAAGGCAGTTCTGGGGGGTGGGGGTAAGAAGAAGTAGGCTGCTGGTTAACTAGGATCTGCAGCTTATCCAGTAGGTAGGGAAATGGGCAGACTGGGTGGGCCAAGCAGTCCTTATCTGCCGTCAAATTCTATGTTTCTATGTTTCTATGACAACAGAACATAATTACAGAACACAGATATAAGCTAGAAAATATGCACGAGAAAGACGGAGCATTACCTTGTTTAGTATATGTATTACAGAAATAAAACAGACAAACATAAAACAACTTTGAATAAAAAAAATTCAGACTTACCCGGTGCCAAGGTATTTTTCTTCTTCTTTTCCGATTCACAAGTCTGAGTAAGAAAACTGACTGCAGGACCTTCATGATCATTTCCAAACACTGCAGCTATTAACCCTTTTAAAGGTTTTAACCCTTTCAAAGTTTTCTTTTAGCCATTTAGTAACCTGCCAAACCAAGTCTTTTTCAGAGCTCTAGTTTGCAGTTTAAAAACAAAACAAAACAAAAAAAAAATCTCTTAACAGTACTAGGTTTGAGATCCATCTGGTAGAGGTCCACTGTATTTCCCATTGTAATCCCTAAAAAGCCTAACCGGTCTTGGAGTGCCCACCAACACTCCTTACTTTTTGGGCATCCCCTGGCCTTGAAGTGCCCACCCAGCACTCTAACTCTCTGCAGCATCCCCTGGCCTGAGTGCCACCCAGCACTCTTGGTGCCACCCCAGCACCTAAGACAGTAAATGATGGCTGTCACCACTCCAAAGGCATCACACATATGGTGAGACTTGAACCTCAGGGCCACCCTCCCTGAGGCTGGGACTTGGCAGTCCGATCACAGTGTGACACGGAGAAGTGAAGCCATCCACCGACTACGCCAAAAACTGTAGTACATAATTCTCTTTACTGTCTATACTTTACCTTAAATTCTATGTATTCAATAACCACACCCAATAGTTATTTCAATAAAAGCTCAGTTTATTGCCTACACACATATATGTAGGAGCCTCAGCTAAAGGAGAGAGCTCCTCGATCATTATTCACAGAAGCTTATATACCTTTTAGTTTCACAGTCTAACAGTGATCTCATGCTTAACAACAGCTTCTCCCTTATCTTTACTTAAAAACCTTAGATTCAGCACTTTCCGTTATAAGGAGTTGTTTTTATACTTACTATGTGTCTCCCCTTTATCTTAATTTACAACCAGCTGTATTTCGCTTCATTTAATTTTTCAAGGTTTTCTTATCTCTGTCAAACAACCTCCTTTGTTTTAATTAGCACAGAACTGCACATTCATTATGGCTGTTTTACAAAGCAGATAGTTTTAAAGCATATGAAAGGCAACATGGCTATATGGCTATAACAAAGCAGATAGTTTTAGAGCATATGAGAAGCAACATATCTATATGGCTATAATCACATATAACAGTTATAAGCTCTGGTACAATAAGCTTTAGGACATAAAGTTATTATACTTTAGGATATATAAAAATTCCACCACACTAGTGTTTAAGGAAGTAGCCTATAGGGGAAGGGAGTGGAGGGGAGAGAGTTGCTATGGTGTATTTAATAGTGGCTATGATTAGGGCAGGTGGGTGGGATAACAAATGCTCTATGGAGCCTGGCCAAGGAGCTGTAATCCCACTCACGAAAAGCTGCACTCCATGGTCTGCAGTACAAGCTAGGAGCAGAGGATTCAGAGCTAGCCAATGGCAGACCCATGAAATCTTCCACATCCAATAGCTGTTAAGACAGACAGTTGAGGGACCAATCAGGAGACCACCAAAGGAATTCCCTGGGAACATACCTGCCATTTCCCTGACTGTGAGCTGCCGGGCGGGTTTCCCGGTTGTGGCAACCGCTGACTGTTGGAGCCAGGTCATGGCCACCTCTTGAGCCTGTGCCAGAGGCTAGGACCTGAAATGGAGGAGGGAGAAGGCAAATTAATTAGGTCCTTTCTAAAAAAGTGGGAGGGACAAGTAGCCTGAAAGGAAAGGGGAGGCGGTGGGAAAGTTAGGAGGGGGAAGCAGAAAGGAGAGATTGGGTGGGAAATTAGTCTGGGTACAGGCATCAAGCTGATTCAAAAGACAAAGGAAAGGGGCTGGCAGGCTAGCACATGGCTACAGAGTCCGAGATAAAGGGATGTGGGGTGGGGTGTAAGCTAGTGAGAGCAGAGAGCAGTATGAACTCACTATGCACCACCAACACTCACTAAGAAAACACCTATTGAAACTTCAGACCATACTTTTATAAAAATTCTGATTGGGCCCTTACAGAACAAACCCGGCTCTTTTGCACACTGGAAAATGAATACCTCCATTTTACAGGAGGAACCCCTATGGGACAATCCTAAAAGCGTGATCCAAGATAAACTAATACTCTATGAATTATACGATTACCTATTGTGCTGGTGGGTAGAGACTAAACAGGAAATAAAGAGTCATTGCCAAAAGACAGCCAAAAGTACATCACAATCCAATTACATAAAATATTTGGAGAATCAGAGACAATTGCAGAGGTTAACATCCTTGGTGACAGAGATGTGATATGACTACTCTACCCAGATAAAAAATGTTAAAATAGAAATGGCCAAAGTTCAACATGATAGGGTAAACAACCTTTTTTTAGAGCAAAAATATAACACCATGGGGAAAGCTCAATCTGTGAACCCTTATGACAATTGTAAAGAGAGAGCAGAAAGAAAATACATGTCACAACTCATCTCAGAGACAGGTGAGTTAGTCTCATCCAATATAAATATTATAAAAACCATGACCCAGCATACACGGAAGTTATATAGTCAGCCTACGAAAACAAAGGGGAGGTTGGAAGATTTTTTAAATATCATAGATATCCTGAATCTGGACCCTGACATACAAAAAAAAATGATGAAACCCATTATGAAGGAGGAAATCTTGGCTGTGGTCTCACAGCTAAAGAATAACACAACACCTGGGCCAGATGGAATTCCAGCTGAGTTTTATGAAAAAATCTATAGACATATTGAGTAATTAGTTAATATTTTCAATGTGATTTTGGAAGGAAATAAACCACTATCACCTACTCTTGCAGAGAGCTTATTGATATATCTTCACAGAAAAAGGTGCTAAGGAGGCTATGAGTATCTGGCAGCCCTTAAGTCTGAAAAATAATGACTGGAAGATATTATCCAAGATTATATATCATAGGCTTGTACGGGTAGTAGAGCAAGTGATTTTCACCACACAGACGTACAATCCCACTAAGGTCTATGATTAATAACTTAAAATTGATCAGAGAAATTTATGATACCCCTACAGCAAAAGGCTACATACTCAGTTTAGACCAGACCAAGGCTTTTGACCTGGTTTCTCATAAATATTTATTTACAGCTGGCCAGTCGGCACAGCAGTTGGATTTCTGTTTGCAACACCGGTGACCCCAGTTCAAGAATGGACCTAGGTTGTTGGTGGGACAGCCAGGGGGAAAAGGATCAAGCATCCCATAGACTGCTCTCCTTCTCTGGGAGGGAGGGGCATTGAGTGTTTGGTGCATGAGCAGCACCCAGCTGAGGCTGGGTTCACCGCAATGCGCCGATGCTGGCAATACTTCAGGGCGGAGCAGACACTGGCCATCATTGCATGTCCCCTCCCTGCTTACAGGAAAAAGTGCTGCTGGGTCATCTGCTTGGCACTCTTCCCTCTGGACCCTGATTAGCCTCCAGTACCGGAGCTCTCCCGACCAGATACTTGTAGTGCGGAACTGGTGGGGAAGCAGTTCCTGAGCCCAGCCCTCTGGGGGGCAAGCCAGGGGTGACTGTGGAGAAGCCCGTTGACTGCCAGATGTGGGGGTAAAGAGTGACCAAGAGCTGAGTTACTGGTGAACCAGCAGGAAAAAAGCATAGTAAATTTAAAAAATAAATAAATATTTATTTATTTGCAGTATTACACCACTATGGTATACCACATTCTTTGACAGACTGAATAAAAACTTTGTATAAATCTGCTTCATTAACTTCCCTTGTGAATGACATAAAAGGTTCACACCTCCCAATTTTGAGAGGCATTCGACAAGAACGTTTGTTAAGTCCTCTCCTATACATTTTTTCAATAGACCCATTACTAAGGGAAATAAATGAGGACTGTAAAATAAAACACATGATGAGCCCTGCAGCTATAGAGTACCCAAGCATAATAGCATATGCAGATGATCGTTGCATCATGGTGGCTGATCATAGGTCAGGAGCACAAGCTTTAGAGGACATCCAAACATTTCCCTAATTTCGGGGTCTGTCTTAAATAAACATAAAATTAAAGGGACGGCCATTAGAATTCAGACAGAGTTTCAAGCTAAGGAAATCGAGGATATAAAAATCCAGTAAAATTCCTTATAGATCCTGGGTATTTCTTACAACGGGTTAGATACTGCTACAGAAAACTGGGAGTTAACTCTGGCAAAAGCAGGAGAAAAATCCAGAAATGGAAAGGATATCCCATGATCAGATTTAAAAGGATTTATTTGTTGAAGACATTCATTATTCCCATTCTACTAAATGTTAGCCATACATTTCCATTACCAGAAAATCTGGAGGCATGACCATATAATATGTGCTTCCAACTTTTATGGGGGAGCAGGTTAAATCTGGTAAAAAGAGCAGTAACATACTGGCTGCATTGACTTACCCCCTCCTTTTCCCTTTTTTCTCCCAGACTTTGGATGGGTTACTGCCCTATGTATCATTGTACTACATCAGCTGATTTTCTTTTTTCTTCCTTCTGTGCCTGGACCTTGAACTCTGAGGCTGTTCGTTAAGCATTCTGGGAACATTGTCAGGACATTGTGAGGCCTCCATATAGAAGTTGGCTGTCTGAGTCTGCTTTCACTCAGAAGAACAGAGTTAGTTAGCTGGGGAACTGGTTGATGAGCCCCTAGTATCCTAGGCTTTCTGCAGATATTGGCTGGTGGGCCGTCGCTGGTAGGAGCCGTGTCAGTGAGGCAGACTGGTTAAGGTGGCGTGTTGCATGGAAAGGGCCAAGTGATTTACCATCTTGAATTTGGACCACTGTTCGAGGATTTCCTAGCAGAAAGGAAGCTATATCAAGAGGAGAATATTAAGTTTGATTCTTACATGAACATCTGAACAGCTATTGATTTGGGCAGTAAGAGTGCCTGTGATCAATTGTAAGTTCCACAGGTAGTTAGAGTACCAAGTTGAGCCTGAATTTTAGCTTAATAGACTATTTGTTGCCATATGGAACTTTTTTGACTGGGAAGTCAAACTCTGGACCCTAACTACTGTGTTAATATGGAGCAAAATTTTTCCTGTGACTTTAAATTAAACTTGTGAGAGAGGGTTAGGAGCTTTTTTAGTTTCTTTGTAATAATGAAAGTATGGGGAGGAGCTAAGAGGTACTGATGTAGAAGGTTATTTATAAAAGGGTTTATATTTTAAATGAGTGAGTGTAAAGAAATTGGGAGGAGGGTGGGTTAGGAGGTTTATTATATTAAATACTGAGAACTTTATAATACCTGAGTTATGTGCTGGGGAAGTAGGAATGCAGTCAGGCAGTACTCCCCCTCGAAACTAAGGGGTCTCTGTCCATTTGATTATCTATCGCTTCCATCTGATGTGTATTTTAGATGTCGTGCCCTTGGAATTTTAAGGGGACGTAGAAGCAGATGGAATAGGAGATCTTGGAACTCTCAAGGAGGATGGGAGGGGGTCGATGGATTGAGATAGTGAGGACCAGGAGATGCCTTGAGGAGAAATAGGCACATGAATGAGGTCTTCCCTGTCTTGTGCCCATACCCAAGGGCGCTGATTCTATCAGGCAGGAAGTGAGGTCATCCCTCATTTCCAGTCCCTTTTGGGTGATGTTAAGTAATGCCAGGTCTATGAAAAATAAAACAGCAGCTATTGCCCATCTTGTGGCATCTGCAGACCTGGCATGCATCACCCAGACCTGGCTGGATGGAAGTACTGGTCCAGTTTTGGAGTCTGCAATTCCAGCTGGGTTCTCGGTGATTCACCACCCAAGAGTAGACTGTTGGGGTGGGGGGGTGCTGTCTGTTTTAGACAGGAACTGGGTATCTTGGAGGTCCCAGTTGAGACTACCAATGCCTTTGAGTGTATAATGGGTGCAGGTGTTGGCTATAGAATCCTTCTTATTTACCATCCACCAGGTGATGGGAGGGATTCCCTGAAGGAGGTGGCAGACTTCATTCCCACAGGGTATTTCAGTCTCTCAGATGGCTTATCATGAGAGATTTCAAAGCCTAGGTCAACAATGAACTCTTGCCATTTGGACAAAACCTCCTCCAGTTGATGAATTCATTTGGCTTAACATGGGTTATTACTGCTGCAACCCATGAGAAAGGACACTCGCTGGACTTGGTGTTTCACCTGAGGATGGAGACCTCTGATGTGGAGGTGGAGCCCATTGGATGGTCTGACCATCACCTCATAAGATTCAGTTTCACAGCCCCCTGAAATAGGCCTGCTGCAAGGGAGTTGGTATAGTTCCACTCTTTAAGAGGAGTTACCTGAGAAGGCCTAATGGTGGCACTGGACCACTCAGGAATTCCAGGGGACAGCACCGATCTAGAGCCTCTTGTGTCAGTCTATAATAGGGCTGTTACTGAGGCAATAGATATCATTGCTCCTTCTCATGTTCACCCTCTTAACTCTCATCTGGGTGCCCATGGTTTAATGGGGATATCCATGAGTTAAAGAGGCAGGGGTGAAGGTTGGAAAGACACTGGCAGAAAACTCACCTGGAGGAGGACAGACTTAGATTGATGGACCATTATGAAGTCAATCAATCAGTTATTTCCTGTAAGAAGGCAAAATTCCTGTCCAGGGAAATTGCTACATCAAGGAACAGACCAGCCCAGCTCTTCTGAACTGTGGACAGGCTGTGCAATCCAGCCTGTCTCCACTCTGGTTGAGCATGATCACAAAAACAGTGTGAGGAGTTTGCGCAGTTCTTTTCTAATAAGGTGCCCTCTATCAGAAATGAGATCAGCCAGTGCCTTCCCATTGGTCCTTGCATTAATCAACTGGTGGTATTAATGCCTAGTTGACCTGGTCCACCTTTAGCCAACCAGTAGTCATAGATATAGTGAGGATCATCCAGACTCTACGGCCAACCCACCGTAGTTTGGATCCAGGCCTTACACACCTACTAGTGGGGTGTATAGAAGTCATTGGCTCAGTCCATGTTGGGATAGTGGGAACTTCATTGGAGAGAGGGATTTTTCAAGATCCCTTAAAGGAAGCAGTAGCTCACCTCTTTAAAAAAAAATCCCTTGACCCCGACTGCCCAGCTTACTACAGGCCAATCTCAAACTTACCCTTTGTTGGGAAAGTTATTGAGAAGGTGGTCGCACTGCAACTGGAGGATCATTTGACCAGTCACAATATCTATGACTCTCTCCAATCTGGCTTCAGAAAAAGGCATAGCATTGAAACGGCCCTGGTGAGGGTATTTAATGATCTCCTGATGGTGAGAGATTGGAGATCCTGCTCGATCTTGGTTCTCCTTGATCTCTCAGCAACATTTGACACTGTGGATCATGGGATGCTGCTTGAGTGCTTGTAGTTTTTTTTGTGGACTGAGGGGGGCAGTCCACAATTGGTTTAAATCCTTCCTTGAGGGTAGGTTTCAGAGAGTAGTGTCGAGAATTTATTCCTCGGCCCCTCATGGACTACCCTGTGGGGTTCCACAGGGCTCAGTGCTGTCCCCCATGTAATTCGTGGTGTATCTGCTTCCATTAGGGGACATTATGAGGTGGTACAGGTTGAATTTCCATTGTTATGCTGATGATTCTCAGCTGTACATGTCCTTTGTACCTGATCAGGAATTAGATGCCGTTGCAGTGTTTAACAACTGCCTGCTGGAGATTCAGAGTTGGATGAGTGTTAGTTGGCTTCAGTTGAACTTGGAAAAATCTGAGGTATTTGTTGTGGACCCTGGTTATAGGATGATAGGGACATGGGTGGGAAAACCGTCAGGATTAAGTCTTGGTGGAATCCCACTTATTGCCTCCAGGCAGGTGCGGAACCTGAGCTTTGTTTTTGATGAAGGCCTGACCCTGAGGGCGCAGGTTGCAGCTGTAGTCAAATCTTCCTACTACCATCTTAGAAACATAGCCCGGGTGATATACCTGGTCCCGCCTGATGACCTTCTGACCTTGGTCCACGCCTTTGTCACCAGTCATCTTGATTATTGCAATGCCCTCTACCAAGGGCTACCAGGGATAGATATCCACTGCTTGCAACTAGTGCAGAATGCGATGGCCAGGTTGCTGACTGGAGCTTCTAGGTCTAGTCCTATTACACCTGTGCTGCATGATTTGCACTGGTTGCCAATACAGTGGCGGATTACCTTCAAGGTTGCTTTGCTGACCTATAAGGCCCTACACGAGCAGGGTCCCTACTACCTGAAAAAGCTTCTGCACCCTTACTGTCCCTCCCACTTGCTCTGCTCTTCTGGAGAGGGATTACTAGAGATTCTCAGGGTATCCCTTGAAACATCGGGAGGAAGATATTTTGCCTTTGTGGCTCCTACCTTGTGGAATTCTCTACTTCGCCAAATACGAGATAGCCAGACTGTAGATGGTTTTAAAAATTGTCTGAAGACATACTTGCATAAACAGTCTTTTTCATGGATATTTTGAGTTCAAACTGATATGGTTCTTTTAGTATGTTTTACATGTTTTATGATGTACGGTGATTTTAATGTTATAAGTGTAAAGGCACCCTAAGCTTTAGAAGGACGCCTTATATAAATAAAAATTTGCTTGCTTGCTTGGCCATTGAAAAACGGAGGCCTAAACATGTTGAATACCATTTTGTTTTCCTTTTTAATGTTTCTAGATACAAATATTAACCCAGTTTTGATAGGCTGTCAAGAAAAATGGTCCTTAAGTTTTAAGGCAAGATGGAGTGTTTTTTTCCAAAATGGGAGTCACTCAATTGGGGAAAATTAGAAACATTCCAGAAGGGATGCCTGGGTATATTATAGATTTCTTTAGAAAAATAGGCTCTTGGAAAGTGATGCAGCAAGATATTTTAAGATTATCAATGGAACAAAAAATGTATGCAGAAATCTTAAAAACTGAATTTCTAGATCCTTCCTGCTTTACTTTCCCTGCTAATATAAAGGCAAAATCAATAACAAACCAATTGATGGAACCCAGACAACCCAAAAAGATATGGAACACATTACGGTTAAGAGGCCATGGGAGGTTAAGGATGCAAGGGAATCATTTTTACAAAAAAGTGGAGGAAAGGGTGTGCTTGAGAAGAAATTGTGGTGTTCAGGTAGAATCAATGGAACATTTATATTTTAATTGTGAATACATTAACGGTCTTTGGGATAGGCTAGTTATGACCTGGGCATGTTCCCAGGCTGGCCTTAATGACTTGTGAGGGCCTGATATATGGGGTATGTGACAATAACTGGAAGACATTTTATGTAGGCACCTGAAGAGTGGTGTGTGTTATTTTCAACTGGGTTACAATGAAACCCTGTTTATCTGAACCTAATTTTTCTGAAACTCTCAGTTAACTGAAATCCTTTCATGTCTCCCGCTTATAAGGTGTTAATCACGGTTCAGTTTTTTTCCTTGCAGGCAACTTGCAAGTCTGCAATCAAAGCCACACATCACTTAGTTTATCACTATGTTTCACTCAATTAATTAAACAAATCACCTCACCTGCAGCCCTATTTAACATGTTTTCTGAAAAGGTGCTATCAGATCACTATTAAAGTCCATTCCTGTACCGCTGACGTTCGCAATGTCCAAACGCAAATGCTCTGTGCTTAACCTTAACCAGAAACTGTGGGTGCTAGAGGCACCCGAAGCTGGCGGTAAGATTGTAGATGTGGCTAAGCAGTTCAGCATTGGAAATGCCACTGTGTGTGATATTCGTACAGCAAAGGAAACAATTAAAAGTTTCACTTCCTCCATGGATTGCAGCATTAAAACAAAAACCCGGAAAACAATGCACTCTTGTCAGGATGAAAATTTAGATAAGGCAGTCTACATGTGGCTCCTACAAAACATAAGTAAGGGCACTCCCATCTCTGGCATAGTAAGTAAAGAAAAGGCTCAGCACTTTTATAAGAAACTTGGGACAGAAACAACAATTGTGGCCAGTGAGGGATGGCTTGGCAGGTTCAAACATCAGCATGGGATATGCCAATTACAGTATGCATTGCCAATGAGAGCCTGTCAGCATCCCTAGAGTCCATCAAGCCTTTCAGAAAGAAACTTAAGGATATGATGTCCAGACAGTGTCTTTTGAAAGAACAAATTTATAATGCAGATGAGACAGGAAGCTATTGTAAATTGCTCCCCCAAAAAACATTAGCATCTGGTAAAGAAAAAAAATGCTCCTGTTTTCAAGAAAAATAAAGAGTGACTTAGAATTTTAGCTTGCACAAATGCCACTGGTAATCATATGCTTCCCTTACTTGAGATAGAGAAGTCCCATAACCACTAATGTTTTAAACATGTAAATATGAACAATTTGTCCATGATTTACAGATCACAATGGAGTGCATGGATGAACTCAGACTTTTTTAAAGAATGGTCCTTTACCTCATTTGTTCCCTCAGTAAAGTTGCACCTGAGACACAAGGGGCTTCCCTCAAGAGCAGTGCTGCTCATTGACAATGCCGGTGCCCATCCAGATCAATTAGTGACCGAGGATGGCAGCATTCATTGCAAGTTTTTGCCTGCAAATACAACAGCAAAAATCCAACCACTGGATCAGGGCATTCTCGTAACCCTTTATAGACTTTATCTGGAAAACTCCTATCTAGGGTTTTGTCTGAAGAAAATGACAAAGTTCCCGTTTGCAAGATAATAAAAGCTCTCACCATAAAAGATGCAGTGTACTTTCTCGCTGACAGCTGGAGAGAAAAGTGGAGAGAAACCATTGTAAAATGCTGGGTTAACTCTGGATTTCTGACCGATGCCCATAGTAAGGAACCCAGTGAACCTGCTCAAGAGTCAGAAGTTCAAGCTGAACTAATAACACTTTACTGATACAACAGACTTTGACCTGATTCAATGTGAGCTGCTGGATGAAGACATGGCTCAAGAATTGCTAACAGAATTGGAGATTGTTGCTAGTGTCCTAGCCAATACCTGCTCTGAAAATGGCGAGCCAGAAGTTGAAACAAAGAAAACAGACGAAGACTGTGCAGGTACATGAAGCATCCCAAATCACCCTGAAGCAGTAGACTGTTTTGATAAATGTCTACTGTGGCTAAAAAATATAAATGACACTGACCCCTGATATTACTCATCCACCAACTTAGAAACAAGGCAGTGTGGCTACAGAAGAATGGGGGGGGGGCAAACTGCAATCAATGACTATTTTAAAAAGATTTGAATTGTTTTTGCTGTCTTGAAATCCAGATTTTATTCTTTTTCACATTCTAATAGTGTTAATAAATGTTTCTGCATGACTAACAAATTGCCAGAACATTATCTCAGCAGTCAATGAATATGCTCCATGGTAATTCTCTCATTTATCCAAAACACCGTTTATCTGAAAAATTGTTATGTCCTACAGAGAATTCGGATAAATAGAGTTTCACTGTATATGGCAAACTAGGTGTCATTTTGTGTTACAATAATTAATGACTCCATTTACTGAACTGGTAGATAATATTACAAAGGAGGTTGCAATAGTATACTCGAAGGTAAAAAGCTCATTGCCTTCTCCAGTACTCTTCCGGTGTAGAACTCTCCCTACAGCACTATTTGATGGGCTATAACCTGTGAGTCCTGGGATAGTATAGAACTTATGAAGGGATACCCTTAAAATACAGGAGAATATAGATTATGTAGGAGGAACCGAGGGGATTAAGGGGGATAAAGCTAAATTCATGTCTTCACTAAGATAATATGTAATTCTAAATGTGAAAGTAGGAATGATGTTTCTCTTTTAAGATTAAAAATGACAAAGGGCTTTGAAGGAGTACATTTGATGTTTAAATTTACAAAGATATTTTAAGGTTCTGAATGTCATATGTGTATATATATATATATATATATATATATATATATATATATATATTGATGTATAATCATGTATGTTTTGTTTTGTTATATTTTCTAACTATAAAAATTCCCCTACTTTTTTGAGAAGTGCCACAGGATCTTTAAAATCCACTTGAACTACCACCAGAACAGGCAGATAGCACCTCAGTTTAACATCTCATCCAAAAGATGGCACCTCAGGAGTGCAGCACCCCCCTTATGCAGCACTACAGTGTCAGTATTGGGATTTAACCCTAGTGGCTGGTGTGTGGATAGAAACCACAGTATTCTAATTTCCTGGCCTCAGAGATGAGTGTGCTACCTGTTGTGCCACTAACACTGCTATTTTCATACAAAAGGAAGGACACAAAAGGTTCAGAGAAATTATTAAGGTAGGCCACATTCTCTGATACAAAGGTGGTCAGGCTTTTTCTAAGCAGCAGTAACAAATGAGCAGCAGATTCATTCTAACATTAGCAAAAGAAACAAAAAAGCATTGCTTTTGTCTTTTCTTTCTTAACTTTTTTAAGGAAAGTGAATGAAGGAGAAAAGAAGTGTTGTACCTTATGCATAAGAAGTGTAATAGTATAAGGCAGATGAGATGGCACATTTGTGGTATGATATCATTTGTATGTATAAAAATACAAAAGCTTTACTTTCAAAAAATGAATATGTACTAAAGTAGTATTTCAACAATATTTATTAACAGAAGGAAAATAACATAAACACTATGAACAAGCCCTTAGATGGAATAAAATGTAGGGGAGAAGCAATAAAAGAAAAATATTCACATTGACACGTGGAAGTGTTTCATTTAAAGGCACCCCTCCCGAGTACTAGTTTTTCCTGATATTGAGCCTCTAAGAAAGTGGGACTGAAGAAGCAAAAGGCTCCATTGCCTACCACCCAGCCACTATGTCAGACCTCAAATACCCTGAAATTTCATTTCAGAAAACAAAGAAATACATATGTGCATAGCTGACGTGTTTTGGGGCTGACTACTTTCAGAGCACAAAGTCACCAGGCTGTTTTGGGGCTGGGGAGGTATACCTGTGTCTGACTTGGATGTTTGAATTTTTCTCTGTTTGATTAACAGGGTATTTTCTCTGTCAAATTGTCGTGTAGGGCATCTTGCTGACAGGAAGGCACTAATCGCAGTGGTAGGTCAGAGCTTTTAGCTGATTGTTTCACAAGGGCACAGTTTAGGCCCAAACCCTTTCCACCCCACACCCCACCCACACCTGGAAATAGTTCCTTTATACCTGGGGTTCTGACATCATTTCCTCAAGAGGGAAAGGTGTATATCACTGTCATATCTAGCACACTGCACCAACAATATAAGCATACACATTATATATTTCTATATAACAAACCAATCACACACACACAAAAAACCAAAACAAAACAAAAAGTAAACAAGGTAGACAGACATGTGGGGAGTAGTGCAATGTAATGGCTGTGGGGCAGCAGTCTTCTGGGAGTCTTTCTGGAGGCTGAGGTGCTGCCCTGTTTGCAGATAACTCTCTGCCCTGAGGGAGGAAGTTGCCCATCTTCAAGCCGCACTGGACAGTAGTAAGGGAACCTCCCCATCCAGGGAGCACCAGATCCACCACCACTACCTCAGAGGTTGCAAAGAAAGCACAGCAGTTGGACCACAGTGGGCTCATGGAGGGTAAGGGTGGTGGAACAGAGGCACACCCAGTCAGTTGCTCCACTCTACAATCCATACACCATTCTGGGGGAGCATAGTTCCCCTATGGATGCACCCGAAGAGGAGACTAAGGAGGTTGCAGACAACTGTCACAAGGGAAGCCCTCAAGAAGGAGGCAGAGGACACCACAAAGAAAAGATGCAGCTCCTGGTGAGGGACTCAATTATTAGGGGGATAGAACTGGGGGAGCAGGGAAAACTTAAGTAAGGTGCCTGCCTGGTGCCATGGCTTAGAGAGATAGGAAGTGCATCCTTAAGATCATGGGAACAGTTGCACAGGAGTCTGAGCTGGATGTCACTGTCCACCTAGGGACAAATAACTTGGCTCATCATGAGATTAGAGCAGTGCAGAAGGACTTTGTAGAGTTGGGGAGGAGCCTAAGACAAGTAGCACACACAGTATCCTTCTCAGAGGTGCTGCCTGTCAGTGGCATGGGTGAGGCAAGGGTACTTTGCACCATGCAGTTTAACAAATGGTTGAAAAAATGATGTGGAGCACAGGGATTTGGCTTCATGGGGGACTGGGGTTCCACCTGGAGGGACACCAGCCTATACTGGCAGGACGTTCTGCATCAGTCAAGGAAGGGAACAAGTCTTTTGAGCAATCAGTTTAAATGCTTCATTGGCAAGCTTTTAAACTAGTCAAGGGGGGAGACACTGATAAGCAGCAGGAAAATCCCAGCATCCCCCTACAAAACAGGGTGCCAAATAAGAAAAAGACCAAGGTAGAAAGGTCAATGGGGGATGCTGCTACAGATGGTAAAGCCATCAAAAAATGGAGAGCAATGAGTACCAATGTCCATAGTCTGGGTAACAAGCTTCCTGAATTAGTGGCCTTGATGGAGAAGGAACATCTGGATATTGTGGTAGTCACAGAAACATGGTACACACAGAACCATGACTGGATGTAAATATACCAGGATACACTATCTACAGGAGGAACAGGGAAGGTAAAAGAGGATGAGTAGTAGCTCTCTACACAAGGGAAGGAATCAAAGCAACAGAACAAAAGGGGTAAACATGGAGGAGAAGTAGCCCTGTGTGTCAATTTGAGACAGGCATGGCACCACAATCCGCACAGGGTTGTATACAGATCCCCTGCCTCAGGGGGAGGAAATGGACAAGGGAATGATAGAAAGTATACTTAGAATGGCAGAAAAGGGGAGATATTGCTGATGGGTGATATGAATATGCCAGCTGTTAACTGGAGTGCAGTTGCATCAGCCACTTCGAAGAATGGGGTTATTCTAGATGCCCTACAGGAGGCATGCCTTAGACAACTAGTATTGGAACCCACTCAAGATGGAGCAAACTTAGACTGGGTTCTTTCAAATGGAGATGGAGAGAGGATCACAGATGTAGAAGTGGGTAACCATCTGGGAACTAGCAACCATCAAACAGTATGGTTCACAATAAACACAGCAATAGACTCAAGCTATACAAAGGCAAAAGTACTGGACTTCAGGAGGGCTGACTTTGCCAAAATGGGTGAGTGCCTAAGGAATGCACTAGCAAATGGGCAGGAAGGAAGGGTGAAAGAACAATGGGGAATAATAAAAACTGCCATCACAGAGGTAACAAGCCATTGTGTGAAGCAAATAAACAAAACAAAATGAAGTAAGAAACCACTATGGTTCTCAAATGAGGTAGTAGTGAAGATTCAAGAGAAAAAGAAAGCATTCAGGAAGTACAAGGAATCACAGAAGGAGCAAGACAGAGAATAGTGTCAGTTAACGCAAAAGGAAGCTGTGAAGACAGTCAGAACAGCAAAGGCCCGAACCGAGGAAAGATAGCCAACCAGTTAAGAAGGGGGATAAAACCTTTTAGGGTACATCAGGAGCGAAGAAAGACCAAGGGAGGGATAGTGAGGCTTAATAAAGGGAGGTGAGGGCAGAGGATGACTATGAAAAGGCAGAGATACAAACAAATATTTTGTTCAGTATTTACAAAATGAACAGGGGAGGTACCTAAAACAAAACAATAAAAACACTGGATACAGAAGGTTGATACTGAACCATATACGGAAGAAAGGGTTCGAAATAACTTTAAAACTAAAGGTGGCAAGCTAATGGGGTCTGATGGGATTCATCCCAGAATTCTAAAAGAACTAAGGGTAGAACTAGTGACACCACTGACTACCCTCTTTAATAAATCATGGAAGGATGGGGTGGTACCAGACGACTGGAGGAGGGCAAATGTGATTCCCTTTCACAAAAGTGGGAGCAAGGCAGAAGCAGAAAACTAGACCTGTTAGTTTAACCTCAGTGATAGGGAAAATGATGGATCACTTCTGAAGCAAAGAACTGTCGAGTACCTAGAGGCCAGAGGGGCACAGGACCCAAGGCAGCATGGATTCACAGCGGGAAGGTCATGCCAGACGAATCTAATAGATTTCTTTGACTGGGTGACCAAAGTAGTAGATCAGGGAGGGGCTATGGACATGGCCTACCTAAACTTTAGCAAGGCATTTGACACAGTCCAGTACAAAAGATTGATATACAAGTTAGCCAGCCTTGGAGTGGGTCCCAAGATGATAGCCTGGGTAAAGAATTGGCTAGGAGAATAGGACACAGAGGGTAATAGTAAATGGACTTTACCTGAGAAAGGAGGGGGTTACTAGAGGGGTACCCAGGGTTCATATTAGGACTGGTCCTCTTCCAATGTCTTTATGTTTACATTGCAGAGGACTGAAGGAAAGTACGCCCTTTGCAGATGAACGAAAGATCTGCAACAGAGTTGATGCACAAGGTGGGGTGGAAAGGATGAGAAGGGACTTGGCAAGGTTAGAGCAATGGTCAAATGTATGGCAGCTTAGATTCAATGCTAAGAAGTGCAAGACAATGCACCTGGGAAACATAAACCCAGGTGAACAGTACACAATGGGGGGGTGAGATACTAACAACAAGAAACATGGAAAGGGACCTGGGGATAGTCATATCAGATGACTTAAAGGTGGGCAAGCAATGTGAGAGGCAGTCAGGAGGGCTTGGGGGATCTGGGATGCACAGGGAGAGGCATCACCAGTAGAAAACAGGCAGTTGTTATCCCTTGTACAGACAGCTGGTGAGACCCCATCTGAGTACTGTGTGTGCCTGAGGCCCATTCTCCTCGGACATTGACAGGATGGAAGCTGTCCAGAGGAGGGCAACTAAAAATGTGCAAGGTCTGTACCAGAAGACATATGAAGAAAGACTAAAGGAGCTTAATACGTATAGCCCTCGAGGAAAGGAGGGAGAGGGGGACATGATAGAAACTTTCAAGTACCTCAAGGGAATCAACGAGTCTGAGAGAGTAGCATCTTTCAAAAAGAGAGTAAAAAGAACAAGGGGCAATTTGAGGATGGGGCAATCACAGGTAATGTAAGGAAGTATTTTTCACAGAGAGGGTTGTGGATGCATGGAACAGCCTTCCAGTGGAGGTTGTGGAGTCAAAAACAGTGGTTGAATTCAAGCATGAATGGGACAGTCTTAAGGCAATTCCACGTGGGCTGACTTAAACTTTTTCATGGGGTGTGATCACAAATGGTTCTGCTCTGCAAATCACATTCACAGGAGGTGGAGTGTGAATGTGTGATGAAGATGGTTGCACAGGTGATGACAAACCCAGAAATGCAAATATTTTTCCAGATTTACCAACAGGGGTTGATGTACCACTTGCACTAGACATACTGCATTGACCACCAACACCATGAAAACTGCTACTCTCACCACCACTGGACTTCAAAATCATTCTGCTCCACCACCTTATCATGCCTGTAGTAATCCTCTGCTCTTATTTCATCTCTACTGCACACATTTAATTTTCCACTTGATGTTACAGGCATGGAAGGGGATAACATGTTCATTGTGGTTGATGTCGAGGGTGAACACCCCACTGTGGTACATGTATTAGCTGCCATCTTGTGCTGGGTCCACAATGCCATGTGCCTGTTCTTAAGATGCGTATGCTGTCCTCCTGTGCCCAGATGGCTCCCCTTTTTACCTCAACTCACACCCGTGTGGCAAACCTAGTAGATTGCAACTGACTCATCATTTGCATCTTGCACAAAAAAATCCCAAACAAGGGATTGTAATGCTTTAGTTTTAACATGTGCCCCCTGATGCTGCTGATTGGACATGAAGTGGGGGTGTGCTACATGATTTTTCAGGCAGAGCACACTTGACTGCAACTGACCACCATGACTACTATCATCATTATTACTGGGTCATTATCATCAACTGAAACTGGTAAATCACAACTTTTTCCCGGGGGGGGGGGGTAATGCAAACAGACCCAGCCACAGCCACCTTGAATTTCTTTTTCTCTGTTTCCCAATAGGGGTCACTGACACCATCATCATTTTCATCAGAATCTTCCACATCTTCTGCTTGGATGCTGGCACGTGGACTGCATGTTGCAACCACAGCAACATCATCATCATCAGATTCATCATCATCAGCACCACCATCACCTGAAATATTTTCACCACACTGTGAATCACTGCGTGACAAATGCGAGACCTGAACCGGAGTGCAAGAAATGTCACATTGTGTGCAATGGTTGACATGATGATCAGAATCCTCATGTTCAGTTACTGGGATGTTACAGGGCAGTATGACATCTTCTGCATTGTCACTCACTGGCACTGCTTCTCTCTCCACTATATTTTTGGACTCAGTAATCTGGTTAGAAGTGGAAGTCCAAGTTCAACAACACCTTAACTAACTAGTGGTGCTCTCAAGTCACAAACAATCCAATCTGGAAAAGAATACCTTTTGTCGGTGTGAGGGGGGGGCACTGACTGGAGATTACAGCAGTGCAAAACCAAGAAAAGATACCACAATGGCAGTACAAAATCACTCAGGTGCAGTGGATAGCAGGTTCACACTGTTGTGCCTGCAATTACACTGTGGCACAATAGAAGGTGTATTATTCGATGTTACGCACCGTACACACACACAATTTGTCTACAAGTAATGCGCAGTAAATTGAAAACTTCAGTAATATTTAACGTATTTTAAACAACCTGAAATTATGCACGGCTGCACCAGGTCCACAACATACACAATCAGCAAAAATATTTCAACAATTACTGAAAATATTACTGTGTGTACATTAACACAGTCAGTTGTACAAGAAAAATATAACCAAAAAACAAAGACCTCCCCATTTCTCCAACTTAAGTCTACGTACACCACAGGTACACCCCTTCCCCAAAGCATACTTCCACTGTCTCTCAGCACACAGACTGAATGTTGTACATTAACATTCAAAATCCACACTCAAAGAATAAACACTAGATGATATGAACACAGGAGGAAAATCCTCGAGACGCAGTACAGCTCAAGACTGTCAGAACTACTCTCCCTCACAGATTCAGTCAGCCAAAAACACTCATCTCCTCAGCCACACTGAAACCACAGTATATATTCACTTTTTGATAATTCCTAGCGAATCTTCCTCCCAACTCTTCTTTTGCCCTTTCCCCTCCCTCTGCAAGTCACAAGACTCAAAACATGTAGCAACATAAAAAAAAAAAAAAACAGCCGGAAGATTTGAACAGATGTTTTTTCTTCTTTCTGTTTCTTGTTAGAGTTTGTTAAATTTGGCAAAGTACTTAATTTGCTGTTTATTTTTGAATTCCAAACTATACATTTTCCAAATAAGGAAATTCCACGTAGGCAAGGTAAGACTCCATTTCATTCACTTTCAGACATCTCAGTGTCAGGATAAAATGGAACCCCTTGAATCATATACAACAAAATATGGTGTAGTAGTAGTTTACCTGACTTAATACCATTGTTGGATGAGTTATCATGAACCCTTTGGGCTTTGCTCTCAGGTTTCTGTGCCATCCAACAACTTGGTGTGTGTTAAATTCTCTCTTAGATATTGTGCAAAACTAAAACTCACTTCCTGATTGGTTTAAACACCCTACCACCTGGCCAGATATTCTCTAATAATGGCCCACTCTAAACAAGTTCCAATTTCAAACTCGCCAGTGCTTCTTTTTTCTTGTTTAGCGGGTTTCGCCGAGATAACCTTACTTCAAATTCATTCCACTTGCCTACAACACAAACCGCAGCACCAAAAAGTAAATTATTCTTTTACAAAAATGTTCCTGCCTCACAGCTCTGCTCTCTTTCTCATTCCCCAACAGCATTTCAGAAAGTCCACTAGCTCCACTTTCACTCGTTTACCACTCACTCTGTTCCCAGCTTGCCTTCACTGTGAAAACGCCCAGCCACAAACACCAGACTCTGCTTCTTTTCTGTCTCTTAAATAAAAAAAAAAAATATTTTACTGCAACTCTCATTCGTAGTTGTGCTCCTCTTCCAATTCCTTAGTGCCATTTTACTCACTCTGTCCACCACACTCACTTCCCTTCCTAAGTCTAAACAAAAAAACAGCACCCTCTAGTGGCAGGGGACTATTTTACAAACCCACATTTCCCTTTATTTTTAATAATATTTGACACTTTTTTGATAAAAACATTATTAAAAAAAAAAACTAATGTAACCCCATTATCTAAGTATCATAATACCCTCCAGGGTAGACGTTATGGGATATAATGGACCTTCCAGGGGCTATAAGGCCCTCCACCACCCCTGGGTGGTCCGTTATATCCTAATAATGCCCAGCCTGTTGGGTATTATTACTTACGTAACACACTACACCCCAAAATCTTTACCCTATATTTAATTAATGGGTAGTACTTTTTCATTGGGGAACCCAGTTATAATTTCATAAATTATAACCAGGTTTCTTGGATCACGATGTGCCACTTGTGTGGTCTTCTCCTTTAGTATGTGCGAGGGTTGGAAACATCGCCCATCACAGTTGGTCGAGGGGTCTTGCTTGTTCTTTTTTTGCAGTTAGTCTATTTCTACTCTTATAGATCTCCCACAGAGCTCCCTCTGCCAGGACGCGCCAGCTCCATCTCCCACTCACAGCATTGTCCCTCACTTTCCCCATGGCTTGCCCCCCTGTGGTGGGGCTAGGGATCCCTCAATCCGCCAGTCTGGATCTGGCATGAGGGCTGCTGCCATCATGGGAGTGGTGCCTGCAGCATCAGGCAGTCATCCATCCAAGGGGCCATTTTCCATTTCCCCCCCCCGAGTGGCACAGCGACGTGCAATGCCGCCAGTGACCGAGCCGCATGAGCTCCTACATGCCACACATCAGGCGACTGCCCTGTAACTACCCCCTAGTTGTGAGCCACTGGTGTCGACCCTCAGCCTCAGCTAGGGGTCAGGCATGCAGCGGACTCCATCCCAACCCCTCCCTGAAAGAGGAGAGCTGTCTTCCAGATACTCGATCCTCTTTCTCCCAGCCGACCCCCGATAGCCCGCCCAAGACAGCATATGGGTCGCTGGTGCTGAATTTTTAATTAAAAAGTATCTTTCCTTTAGTCATTGGCAAGGAAAACCAAATAGAAAATATTTAAACATACATCTGGTTTCAGTTTCCCTGCCAGAACGTGAGAGCCAGCAGATCTGCCCACCTCTTTTTACCAGAAACACTCCACAGCTCCGCAACTGCTGTTTGCCGGTAAGTTTCAAAAAAGAAAAGCAAAGTAGCATATTTGTTCTGACTTGGCAAATTAGCTGTTCACTGTAAGTTGACAAACCACGGACCAGGACAACACAGAATCCTCACTGGTCTGTGGCTGCCTGACTGCCAAGCTACTGCCTGATTTTTTACAATTGCTAAGGTGAAAAAGTGCATGCCAGCAATTATAAAAATAAATATGGGTGGTGTAAACTTGATTTTATTCATCATTTGTTGTGGGATGTATTTCAAACCCTGGGCGTCCTCTGGGGCTTGTGTAGCATCCCACAACTGGGTGTATCTTAAACTACACACACATAGAAAGATAGAAACATAGAATCTGATGGCAGATGAGGACCGCTGGCCCACCTAGTCTGCCCATTTCTCCCTACCTAACAGATAAAGCTGCAGATCCTAGTTAACCAATAGCCTACTTCCTCCTACCTCCCACTAGAATTACTTTATGTATGTCCCATGCATTCTTGAATTCCTCCACTGTTTTTGACTCTAAGACTTCCTCAGAAAGGCTATTCCATGCATCTACAACCCTCTCTGTAAAGAAATACTTCCTCACATTGCCTCTGAGCCATTCCCCTCTCTATCTTCAAATCATGCCCCCTTGTTCTTGCACATTTCTTTTTCTGAAAGATGCTACCCTTTTGGATTTTGTTGATTCTCTTGAAGTATTTGAAAATTTTTGTCATGTCCCCCCCTCACCCTCCTTTCCTCTAGGTTATACAACTTAAGTTCCTTTAGTCTTTCTTCATATATCTTCTGGTGCAGACCCTGCACCATTTTGGTTGCCCTCTCCTGGACAGTGCCTCCACCCTGTCTATGTCTTTGCAAAGATGTGGTTCCAGAACTGCACACAGTACTCTAGATGTGGTCTTACCAACTGTCTGTACAGAGGGACAACAATTCTTGTTTTCTACTGGTGATGCCTCTCCCTATGCATCCCAGTATCTCCCAGCCCTCCTTACTGCCTTTCTCACATTGTTGACCAATTTTAGGTAATCTGATATGACTACCCCAGGTCCCTTTCCATTTTTGTTGCTATGCAGTATCCTCCCCATTGTATACTCTTCCTGGGTTTTTGCTTACTAGATGCATCACTTGCACTTCTTTATGCTTGAATCTAAGCTGCCATACATTTGACCGCTCCTCCAACCTTGCCAAATTCCTTCTCATCCTTTCCACCCCACCTTGTATATCAACCTGTTGCAGATCTTTGTGTCATCTGCAAAGAGACATACTTTTCCTTACAGTCCCTCTGCAATGTCACTTATAAAGGGATTAAAAAGGACCAGCCCAAGTACTGAACCCTGCAATACCCCACTAGTAACCCCCCTTTCTTCACTGTGGACTCCATTTACTATTACCCTCTGTGTTTTGTCCAGTGTTTTACGCAGGCTACCACCCTATGACCCACTCCCAGGCTGACTAGTTTGTTTATTGATCTTTTGTGTGGGACTGTGTCAAATGCCTTGCTAATGTCTAGGTAGGCCACATCCACAGCCCCTCCCTGGCCTACTACTTTGGTCACCCAGTTTAAAAAATCAATTAGATTTGTCTAACATGACCTTCCTGCTGTGCATCCATGCTGCCTTAGGTCCTCTGCCCCACTGGCCTCTAGGTACTCAACAATTCCTACCTTTAGAAGTTATTCCTTTATTTTTCCTACCACTGAGGTCAAACTGACAGTTCTGTAGTTTCCTGCCTCTGTCTTGCTCCCACTTTTATGAAGGGAAATCACATCCGCCCACCTCCAGTATTCAGGTACCACCCTATTCTTCCATGATGTATTAAAATGGGTAGTCAGTGGTGTTACTAGTTCTTTCCTTAGTTCTTTTAGAATTCTGGGGTGAATCCCATCAGGCCTCATTGCTTTATCCACCACCTCACAGATTATTCTCTGTTTAATATCCCACTTTCCCTCCTACTCCTCGGTACTACCTCAGCTTATTTTCTTCCATTCTAGGCTATGTTTTGTTTATCTTTTTTCCATAGTGTACCTGAAGAAAGTCTTTTTATTTTCCTTGAAACATTCCACTATCTTTAACTTTGTGTTTGCCCTCTTAATGAGCTATTTGCTTTTTTATTTGCTTTACATAATATATCTCCCTGTTGGTCTTATTGTGATCACCTTTTTCACTTATAAAGGTTCTTCTTTTCTCTGAAATTACATCCCTTACCTGTCTACCTAATCATATTGTTTTCCTATGCTTTTTTTCCTCACAAATAAATTTAATGTGCTTATTGGCTGCCTCCTACACTGCACCAAGGGCATCTAGTCTATAATGGAGCATATATAGTTTGGTTTAACAGTACCAGCTCTGATTTCTTTAAATTTTGGCAAACCTTACATCCTGCTTATTTGAAAAATACATTGGAGTTTGTAATTTCAATTCAGGCTGCAGCACTGTTTTTCCATTGTACCTGTCTGAGTGCATCTGCGCTGAAACTGTGTGTGTTGTGTTTAGGAATACGAATATACAAACATATTATATAAAAACATATGAAAATGCCAGCAGAAACAGGCCAAGCGGTGTATCACGTCTGCTTGATTTTGTAGCTTACAGCCCAGACTACTGCTGCTGCCCCCACCCAGTGGCCAACTATCAATGTCATGTCTTCAGGTAGCAATCGCCTCCCTGCTCAATTTCGTCCCTACTAGCATCTAGCCCTGAACCCTATCCCACCCTTCTTAAAGCTCTCCACTGATTTCAGAGATACCACTTTTTCAGGCTGTGCATTCCAGCCTACAACCACTCACTCCATGAAGTAATGTCTCCTCCAACCTTAGACTGTGCCCCTAGTGATCCCTTCCCCCTTCAGTCAAAACTAGTGGTGGGCAAATTGGCCAAAATTCACTCCATGAAGTGATTTGCAGAGTAACGTGGAATCCATGAAGTGCTCCACAATGTGAAGCAGAGTACTTCACATTATAATGGGGAAGGCGAAGTCCATTGGAAACAATGACTGTGTTATTCCGCCTTCCCCAAACCACTTCTCCATCAATTTTAAGGTGAAGTACATTGAAATCAATGTACATCGCCTCACTTCACCTTCTTCTTGAGCTCCAAAGGCAAATTTTGCAGTGCTTTATGGGATTGTAGGTCACATGGGCTCTAGATTGTCCTGCACAGCCTCTGTTCTTTGTACTGTGTGTGTGTGGTGGAAGATGGAAACAGTTTTCTATCAGAGCTCTGTGATTCAAATCCTCTAAAAGCTGTTAAAAAAGTATTTTGAGCTATTTTTTTGTGCTCACAATTTACTACACTGAGGATAGAAAACCCTGCTGTGCTCATATTATCGAATGTTTATTGCTTGTGTGTGGATTTTGAATCTTAATTTAGAACAGTCTGTGTACTGTGAAGTGTGCTTTGGGGAGGGGCATATCTGTGGTATAGGTAGATTAACTGGGAGAAAAAGGTAGTCTTTCTGTTTTGGTTATATTTTTCTTGCATAACTGTGCTAATGTACGTATAGTAATATTTTCAGTAATTCTTCACCTTTTTTTCTGATTGTTGTGGTGCAGTAGTGTATAATTTCAGTTTGTTTAAAAAATTTGGTTATATTACTAAAGGTTTTTAATTTTCTATGCATTACTTGTAGTGTGTGTGAGTGTATGTGCGATGTGTACCATTAAGTCAGACACCTTTTCTTGTGCTAGAGAGTAACTGTAGTAGTGTGAACCTGCTATCCACTGCACCTGCATGAATTTTTTATACTGCTGTGGTATTCTTTATCAGTAGTGGACTGTTACTGCCAGCACTCACCCCCCACAACTGGCAAAGGTATTCTTTTCCAGAGTTGATTTGTGACTTATAAGCACTGGTTAGGTGTTGTTGTGCCTTTGCATCTGCATCTCTTGAGTGTGCAGTGCAATCTTAATCAGTCTGCATTTGTAGTACACCATTAATTCTGGGGACTTTTGCATTTCTTGTTACACTCTTATTTCACTTCATCAGCACTGGGGAATTTTCTGGACATAAGATAGTAGCATTTTTGGGATGCACATTAATTCTGGTGACTGTGTATGACCACTGCACACATGATGGAGTGCACCATTAATTTTGGGAGACTTTGCATTTCTTGTGCTCTCATTACACTTCATCAACACTGGGGAGTTTTCTGGACACAAGAGATAAGCATTTTGTGGATGCAAATTAATTTTGGTGACTGTGTGTGTGAAGGATCTGCCATATGTTGTTAGTCATATCTGTCTACTTTGCATTAAGGCAGAATGACAACTGAAGTAATAATTACTAGGTGAAGTGAGCCTTTTGCATTGCCCACTCCACATAGTGGAGTGACAAAGCGAAGTGCCCACTTTGTGGGCACTTCACTGGCAGAATTTAAATTCGCCACATCTCTAATCAAAACATGTCATCAGTACCAACCTTTTTTATATCCTTTATGTACTTGAAGGTCTCAATCGTATCACCCCTTTATCTTATTTCCTCCAAGGAGTACATGTTGAGTCTCTGCCTGTCCTGATAGTATTTCTTCCTCATTCCCCTGATGATCTTTATTACCCTCGACTGGATCATCTCAAGAAGCTTCATGTCCTTCTTTAAGTAGGGCTTCCAGAACTGCACACAGTACTCCAAATAGGGGCTGAATGACTCCCTCCCTTCCTTCCCTCCCTCCTAGAGGTGATTCCTCTAGCAATACACCCCAGCATTCTATTGGCCTTGGCCACAGCTTTCCTACATTGAAATAAGTGGTTTATATTCCCTGCAACCATCACTCCCAGATTATTTTCCTCCACAGAGATGAATAACTGCACCTCTCCAAAATGGTAGCTGCACCCTGGGTTCCTGACTCCAAAGTGCATGACTTTGCACTGCCTAGCATTGAAACCTAGCTGCCAAGTGTCTGACCAATGCTCAAGTGTTAACAAATCCTTGTGGAGTCCCCTTACACCCTCCACACCATCCACCTCTGCACCGGTCTCTGTGTCCTCAGCGAATAGGCTCATCTCACTCAACCCCTTCCACTATATCAGCAGTGAAGATAGTGAACAGCACTGGCTACAGCACTGAGCCCTGTGGTACTCCACTGGTGACTGCTCTGTTAATTGAGAGTCCCCCCAACAACCACCCACTGATGTTTGTCCCTCAACCAATTTTCAACCCATGTAACCAGCTTCTCCCCAGCTCCCAGGTTCATCAGTTTGCTAGTCAATCTCACATGAGGCACTGGGTTAAAGGCCTTGCTCAAGTCCTGATACAGTACATCAACTGCCTTATTGCCATCTAGTGCCTTTGTAACCCAGTCAAAAAAGTCAACCAGGTTTGTTTAACATGATCTTCCAGTGACGAACCCATGCTGACTATTATCCAGGAGACCTTTTACCTCCAAGAAGGTTACTAGCCTTTCTTTATGTATAGTCTACATTAGCTTACCCACAATGGATGTAGGGGTGACTGGCCTGTAGTTTCCTGGCTTGTCCTTGGGGCCACTCTTATGAAGGGGTACCATGTGTATCATCCTACAGTCCTGAGGCACACACTCAATCTGCAGGGAGGTATTAAATAAATCTGCTAGGGGTGCTGCCAGGATATCAGCTAGCTCCCCCAGGACTCTAGGATGTAACCCATCTGACTCAGTCATCTTATCGCCCTTCAGGGTCCTCAGCCCTTCCAGCACCTTGTTTACTGGGATCTCCCCATCCGTTATCCCCTCTCTACCCCACCTCTCTTGCCCTTTCTCTGTGGGTGGGCTCATCCTTCTTCCTCATAAAAAATGAACAGAAGTACTCATTTAGTGCCTCAGCCTGCTCAGCCCACTTCTCTGCCCACCCACCATCTTTCTTGATACTGGTGATTTGTTCCTTGCAGTTCCACTTCTCCTTAATGTATTTAAAGAAATTGTTTTCACCCTCATCTATCCCCTGTGCAAGCCTTACCTTCTTTCAAGCCTTGAATACCCTAACTACCCTTCACACCTCCCTGATTTTCTTTGCATACTCCTCCCTGTCCTCCTCCTTGTTGGACCTCTTCCATCTTCTGAAGGCCACCTTTTTTTACTCAGTCCATTCTGTATCTCCCTGGACTACCAATTTTTTTTTTTTTTTTGTCCTTGCCTTCTTACTGCAGCTTTTTGTGAAGGAGTTTGTGGCCTTCATCAGCTCGACCTCAAGATTATCCATTTCTGGATGGTATCCATGCCTGGGCTGATGCTACCCAAGTGCCCCTGTAGGATGTTAGCCATCTTGAAAAAGTCTGCCTTTCTGAAATCCACTACCCTGGTTGTTGTAGACATCCCCTCCCTACCCATGTCAAGGAAAAAACACACTGTATGGTGGCAACTGCCTGCTAGAGAGTCCTCAGTTCCTACTTGTCTTACCTGGTCACCATCTGCCAGCACTAGATCCAAATGTTCCCCTCTCTTGTTGGCTTTCTCCACCTTTAATGATAGGAATGTATCCTGGAAGGCCTCCAGAATGACCTGTCCCCTGTTCTCATGGTAGACACAGTTTTCAATTCACTCCTGGCAGATTGAAATCACTGACCACCACAGTACCACCCTTGATGCAGTGCTTCCTTATCTGATCTTCCAGTTCTCTGTCAATGCACTCAGACTGTGAGGTTGGTCTGAACACTACACCCTGCCATTACTGTTCTGTGTTTGAACCCATATGGTTTCCACCCTACAATCCTTTTCCACCTCCCTAGTACTCACTAACTCCTCCCTGACATACAAAGCCACACCCCTACTTTCTCTTTTGTTCTGTCCCTCTGGTATGTCTGTATCCTTGTACCAGCAGGTCCCAGTCATGGTGTTGGTTTGCCCATGTCTCACTGATGACAGCTATGTCCTCCTCCCCTTCTACCATCAATGCTTGGAGACTGGGTACTTTGCTTCCAAGGTACATTGCATTTATGGAAACTACCCTCCAACTTGAGCCCTGGCACTTCTCATCCCTCCCACCCTTCTACCCCCTCCTACTTGTGAATTTCTTAACTTGCCCTTTATGTTAGTTTAGAGGGAGACACATGGCCCCCCTCACCTTGTGGTGCTGTCTGTTGACCTAGACAAGCACCCCCCTGCATCAGTTTAATTGAAAGTTAGATGCTGTAGACTCACCCAGTTTCTATTTCAGTACACATGAACCCTTCTTGCTAAAATGAAGCTTGTCTGGGGCCTACAGTCCCTTGTTATCCCATGTTGTTCCCCTAATCTCCCACTAGAACAAAGTCCATAGACACACACCATTCTGCCAGTCATTCATCAAATTCTCTGACCCTTTGTTTCCTGACCATACTTGCATTCAGAATGGGTAGGACCTTAGAGAAAGCAACTGATTGCCCCTCATTACAGCATTTTCTGTCTACTTCCCTGAATCTCTCCTGTACCACCTCCACACAACTACCCTCCAGGGTCATTAGTGCTCAGCTGCACCACCATGTGAGGGCTTCACACCCATGTCCTTGCTACCTGATAAACAAACTGCCCCCTGACTTCTACCAGCCAGCATACCTAGCATGCTGTCCACCCAAATAGAACTCTTCCTGACCCCTTTACACCCCCATCTGATACCCTTTATTACCAAATCCCCGGTATGGTGACTCACTATCTCTCTCTCTCCCTCCCTGCTGACCTCCATTTGCTTCTCCCTCATTCTGTCCCCTGTCCCTCTGCTCATACCACCATGCTTGCCTATTTTCCTCAACCCCCCCTCCCGATTTCTCTTTCTCAGTGATCCCTCCTTGGGTTCTGTCTGCGCCCTCTCTGGTACTGTCCTTCCCGTCTCCCCCTTGTTTACCAAGATTAGTGTTTCCCTTACCAACTTCTTCATCCCCATTACCACTGCCAGTGCTCTCTGGAGTGTATCTGTTCTTCTCAACCACCTCACTAGGTTCCTTGTCAGCAGTGGAACCAGTGTCCTTTACTGGCTCTATTTTGCCACCAGACCCCCTTTTTGCCACACTGTCACTCCCACTCCTTATCTCCTCTGCTTTCTTCCTAACCCCCTTAATCTCCTCTCTATCCACACTAGTCAGAGGTGCATACATGGACCCAAACAGCTTCCACCTGTGTGGTGTTTCTTTTGCTGTTACTCCTTGTGATTCAAGACCTTGCCTGATCCCTTAAGGTCCATGTATCCCCTCTCTCTGCCCACCTTTGAGTCTGTTCCCTATGCAGTCCATGGATATTTAATTTTAACCCCTGCCCCCATACACCCCCTCACCTTCTCCCACTCCCTCTATTCAATTCCTTTTGTAGCCAGTTGATCTCCTACCTGGGCTGCTCAAGCTGTCTACATACCATTTATCCTTCCTTCTTCCATGCTATCCCTAGAAAGACTTCTGCCTCACAGCTATTGCACCTTACTACCCTAACTGCCTGTGCTGTTGCACTGCTGTTAATTACCCCCCTTTTCCAAGCTCCTCTCCATTTGTTCTACCTTCCCCAGCTCCAGGTTCTATTCATCCTCCCAGGTACTGTAAGGAAATCTAGTATGCTTCTCCTCACCTGTCCTCACTTTCCAACCTCCAAGGGTGTACTGGTATTTTATTATTTTTTATTCAAGGTATTTTTAACACTACTCTGTATATGCTGTATACTACTGCTCATTAGAATGTGGGCTTGATTGGCCTATCATTATATGATGCTAACTGTACCACCCTATCCCATCCCAGATCAGGAAGTAGATTTCTTCCTATAAAACTGGATGAGCCTGGAGTGGGTGAGGAGGGGAGGAGGGAGGGTGAGTCTCCCAGGCCCCCGAAATGACCTATTATACCTTAATTTAGAATGGAATATTGCACAGTATAGCCAAGCAAAGTTCAGAATTCAAAACAACTAATCCCAGGTCTAGCTAAGTTCAGAAGTTACGAAATGTGCAGACTAGATGTACCAGAAAGGTCCTTTTCTACCATCAAAATTCTATGATTCTGTGATTACCTGTGGTAATGTAACCTCTGTCTTACTCCTTCTCTCCCTTTAGCTTTGGCACTGAACAGGGTGCGTCATCCCGCCAGTGGCCCAATGGATTCAACTGTCCGCCAGCTACCCCACTACTTTGGCCTTCTGCTGTGTTGTTCCCTGCTGGTGCTGTACACCAGCTAGCCACCTTCCCACTCTATCTAGGGAATTCCTTATATAACTACAAGTGGTCAGATGATTACCATGCACTGTGCCTCTGCCCAACTACCTGGAACAAAGTCTTTCTACTCCAATCTACTACTTAAACCCTGCTGATCTGGCTCCTCTGGTGTTTCTGTTACTCCTTGCAGCTGTCCCCTCCTCACCATGTTTCTCCTCGGTCTTCTTCTCACCTTCCTCACTATACTTACTTTTCCTCTCCTCAATCTTACCCTGCTCTCCTCCCCCTCACCAGCTCTCCCCCATTCCCTTCACTTCTCCACTTGCTCCCTAACAATGCTGCTTCCTCCTCCTCCCCTACTCTTAATTGGCACCACTACCCAATTTACCCTGTGCCTCTCTCTCATTCATCCCGCTTTAATGTACAGTGGTGCACATCATTAGCTGTCTTCTCCCATCTAGCAGCTCTCCCTCCCTGCTTTAAAATGCACCTCTAAGCTACCCTGGTTGAAAAGTGCTAAATTCTACTACCTCATCATTGCTCTATTGCTCCTATTATCTGGTGACATAAAACCAAACTCTGGGCCTGACTCCTTAAATGGTATGGTATCCCCACCTGCTACACCTGCAGCCCTGCTGCCACACCCCTCTGCCCTGCCGAGAGGCGTGAAAACTCTTCACCTAAACATGCGTAGTCTTCTCCCCAAAACTGACCTCCTCCAGCCATTGGTTGCTTCACTTGGCCACACCATAATTATTCTCTCCGAAACTTGACTCAGTAATAACATAGGTGATTCCCCACTCACCATCTCAGCCTTTTCTATAACATGACATGACTGGTCTAGAAGGGATCGCAGTGTGGCAATCTGTGTCTTCTCGGCTATCCAATTCACTAACATTTACTCCACCTCTTTCCCAAAAGCATAAGAAGTGCTCATTCTACAACTATCTCTCTCGTTCTCTATCCCTATCTTTATTGCAGGGGCCTACTGTTGCCCAGTGCCAAACCCCACTCTCGTCACTGACTTAATCTCCTAAATCATATACCACACCTCCTCTGGTGAAATCTATATTGTGGGTGATTTTAACCTGAACTAGCTATCCCCATCGCAGCATAAAAGAAAACAACAACATCACTGCCCATAATCTAACCCAATTTATCCTTGACCAACTAGGATAAACCAGAAATCATGCAACCACTCCTTAACTGACTGGGCTCTCACTTCACACTCTCACAGAGTCATCAAATCTGGAGTGTTACAAGATGCTCTGAGCGACCACCATATGACCTTCCCAATGTGCAGAATTAAAGTCCCCCACAACACTCTGATAACTCGCTCTTACAATGCCTTGCACCTAGGGTCATTCCTATTTGACCAACCAAGTACAAATTGGTCCTCTATATCCTCAGTGAACACAATTGATGAAGCCACAGACTACTTCAAAAATAAATCTCTTGAAGTTTGGAACCAGCATGCCCCTTTACTCAAAGTTAGAGTCGGCAGGAACCACCTCCTTTAGATTGCACCTGAGCTCATAGCTTGCCAAAGAGCAAGGGATGATGCTTGGAAACAGCACAAAATTTCTAAGCTCCCCAAAGATTATGACAACTATAGCCAGCTTTGCAACAAATGTACTAAATCCACACTCTTGGCTAATGCTGAATACTTCACCTCAACCTTCCAATCAAATATAAATAGCCCTTCCAAATTTTGGAAAGTCGTTCACTCTCTCTCTTCTCTTCACCCTCCTCTCTTCCTATGCTCCTCCTTGCAATAAACAACACTCTCACTACCAACCACATGAGTGTGGCCTCTGAATTTAATTCTTACTTCACCTCCTGTGATTCTGATCTCTTATGCTCCTTATCACCCTCTCTGCCTGATCCCCCAACTCATCTCTTTCCTATCCACAGTATCATCACTTCTCATTCAGTAGAATAAACCCCTGACACCCTTGCGGCCCTGCTCACACTAAACCCATCTAAGGCAGCTTACTTGAAAGGGTGCACATCAATCTGCTTTATCTTTCTGTTAATGCTATCTATGCCCCGCTGAAGGAGCTATTAAACCTCTCTTTTACACTGAAAGCCATCCCCTCTGTCTGGAAACATGCTGGTGTTTTCCCCCTTCCTAAATGTGGTGACCCAACCTCCCCTGGAGACTACCAACCTATATCCCTACTAGCTACCCTTGCTAAACTGCAAGAACACCTTGTCTTTACCCAACTTTCTGCTTTTCTTTCTTACTCTAACTTTTTTACTCCCTTCCAATCTGGCTTTCAAAAAAAATCTCTCCACCACCACCATCACCTCTCTGATTAGACTCACTGACTCCATCCTCACTGTGATGGAGAGTGGTTATACCACATCCACCATCTTTGTTGACCTAGTCAAGGCTTTTAACAATGTCTCCCACTCCCTTCTGCTTCACTCCTTCTCCACTGCAGGCTTATCTACCTCTGCCACTTACTGGTTCCAACTTACCTGGTAGGTCAGACTCAGTCAGAATAGTGGATTCCATATCCCTCCCTCCCCATCGACACTGGGGTCCTGCTGGGATCAGTGCTGGGTCCCTTACTCTTCTCCATCTTCCTTAATGACTTGCCATCTGTCTGCATGACTTCCTCTATTCCCATGTATGCAGACGACACGGTCCTTTACACCACTGGTAAATCTCCTACCGATGTAGCAAACCAACTTCAGAATGACTTTAGCAACGTTCAGCACTGCTTTGCTCACATCTGCTATTCCTCATTGCCAAGAAGACTGTCTCAATGACCTTTGGCACCAGGCAGAGACTCTCTAGGCTCACCTCCTTACCCACCTTCCATATCCTTAATGGGAAAGTCCTTGAGAACTCCTCTTCATTCAGGTATCTAGGGGTTTGGCTTGACCAACACCTCACCTTCTCTGATCATGTGGATGCCATCCTAAAAAAAGCTGTGCCCCAAGCTAAGTGCTCTGTATAGGAACCAAAACTACCTCCCTTTTCTGGCTAGGTGAGAACTTGTCCAAAAGATGATCCTTCCCATCTTCGACTACTGTGATGTAGTCCACTATGCTGCACCTAAGATCTCCCTAGTCAGATTGGATACTATCTTTACCTCCTTCCACTATTTTGCACTTGATGCTCATCCCCTCATCCACCACTGTCATCTCTACCATACCTTAGCTTTTCCCTCTCTTGAGAACAGATTTCTCCACCACTGTGCTAAATTTATCTCCAAATTTTGGTTTGGCTCGCTCCCTTCTTATTTCAGTTCTACACTACCAATCCCCCCACCCGGTCATACACTTAGGTTCTCAGTTCTCCGTACTTTAAGAGCTAGATATTCAAAGGGGTTGCACCTCGTGCAACTGAGTTCTGCTGGTGCAGAGCTCATAATGAGCCCCAGGACAATATTCAAATGGGGGACTTGCACAGCTCAAGTCCCAATGTGCTGGGGTGCAATGTTATTGTATGCAGTGCATCTGAAGGGGGTGTGCCCATGCATATGCAGCACATCCTGATATTCAGCCCAGGATGTGTGGTGCATCTGCTAGCACAAGCCCTAGATGCGACGCATACTGGGGCACAAAGTTGAGCCCTTAAAAAGCAGCTCAAATGCTGACCACCCACAGGTAAGCTGCTGTACCGTACAGTGCAACACAGCAGCTGCCAGCCATGGGGGTCCATCCACCCACCCACCCAGAACACCATCCACAAGCACCCATATGTTTCCTGATAGTCTAGCGGTACACCCCTCCCTCTCCATAGCCACAGTCACTGGTAGAATATAAATAAATAGATCCCTGGTAGTCTAGTGGTAACCCTTCCCTACCCATAGCTGTGATTACCAGTAGAATAGAACTAAATACATCTCTGGTAGTCTAGTGACACTTTCCACCCACACAGGACCCCCTGCCTGCCCAGCTTCTCCAATCATTGGTGGGCAGCTGCTACCCGCACACATACTGTCCAGCTGCCTGCCAAATGACAGCTTACTGTGGATCAATGGGCTTGCAGAGCATATTGTACTTGACAGTCACAAATATGTAAATGAAGTCCATTCACATACTTGTGACTGTCTATTACCATATACCCTGCAAACCCATTGGTCCACAGCGTGGACCAATGGGCTTACAGCTGATACTGTAAGCTGTCATTCGGCGGGCATCCGGGTGGTATGCGAGTGGGTAGCAGATGCCCTCTGATGACAGGGATGAGATGGGTGGGCAGGGGATCCTGTGTGGGTGAGTGGAAAGGTGTGTGATGCCACTAGACTACACTGGATTAATTTTTTTCAATTCTACTGGTGATTGCAGCTATGAGGAGGGAGGGGATACCACTAGACCATCAGGGATTTCTTTTTTTTTATTACCGTGATCGCAACTACGGGGTGGAGGTTGCCCCAGGGCCCCCTCTGTCCACATCACATGCTGTGCAGGGTGCCAGATGCATTTCACCAGGCTGCCCTCCTCAATTCATGCAAATGGGTCCATAATGACATGCAAATGGACTCATTTGCATGTCCGGGTCTGAATATCTTGGAAATGCACCCAGTGCACCTACAGTCATGCTGGAGCATTCCCAGTCTTACCTGTCTGTGGGATGCGCTGGCACATTGTATATGTACCCTGCACATTCTGTGCTATATTCAAAGGTGATGCACCATGGCAGATCTCCTTTAAATATCCCCCTGTCTGGCCACGGCGCATTTTGGTTGTGCTGCTCCTCCTCCACTTGTGCCATTGCTGGGTGCAGTCTGAATATCTAGCCCCAGTGTCCCTCATTGTAATACTACTGCTGGTCAGGCAGCATTCTCATACCACCTCCCTAAACTGTGGAAATCCCTCCTTCACCAAATTTATCTCTCTTCTTCCTTATTGTCTCTTTCCTCAGCCTTACACAACTATCTCTCTATGAACTGTAACTGCTACTGAACATCCCATGTTGTACTTTAAGCACTGTAATTGATAGCTATCCTCATGTGCACTGGTAGTGCCTCTGAGATGGAACACTTATAGATGTCCTATTGATCATGTATACAAATTGTCGTAAATACTGTGCTGTCATAAATACTTTCCTTCACTACTGTAATTAGCCATGAATATTGGCACTGTAAATAATTCACACCACATTGTATCCATGTCTATTGGCCCTGTACATTCTTGGTTGTTGCATATTGTTTTATCGTTGTTGTCCATAATGATTGCTTGTTGTAACTGCCTTTGCACTGTATACTGTTGTATGATTTGTACAATTATTTATGTCTCCCAGTTCCCCCTCTGCCCAGGATGCACTGTGAGATGAGCAACTGGTTGTTCAGTGCTCCCTTCCTGGTGAAACTGTTAAATAAATAAAATTCTACACAGTGGCCGGGATATTCAAACTGTGCCAGGCTGTGGTGCAAACCTGGGTGCAGCTCAACTTTGTTGCGCAGGGGTGAGGCCTGGGCGATATTCAACAGAGCTGCGCTATGGTGCAGCAGCTTTGAATATCGCACCCAGGCCACCCCCACTGAGCATGGCACAGTGGCACTGCACCAGTGCAAGTGGCCAGAGTGGAGCATGGAGATGCGCTGGCACAAGTGCCATTGCGGAATGCACAGCTCCTGCAATATTGAAAAGGGGACTTGCAAATGGGGCCATAATATATGCAAGGTGCACAGGGGGCATTTGCATCTCATTACAGCCCCATTTGCATGCAATTAGCATGCAGGTGTGCCGATCCCCAACGACTTGCACCTGGCACCCTGCCAGGCAGCAGCCATCAGGGACCGATGCCCCCTGCAGCCCCATCATGGGCATTCCTATACTATAAAAAATGTCCAATGTCTCTGGTGGTCCAGTGGACCTCTATGTGCCCCGATCACGGACATCATTAGTAGGACACTCCAAGTCCAATATCCCTGGTGATCTAGTGTACTTCATCCCACCTGCCCACTGAGCCCATCACTCTCGGCCTCTGTTAGCCAGCAGGTGGCAGCACCACACCACCTGTCACCCACTGCCACTAACTGACAGGTCAGGGCGTTCATTGATCTGACAGCATGTGCTAATGGGCATGCAGCCCATACTCACTCAGTCCAGATATGTGAATAAATTCATTCACATATTTGGACTGGAGTAGTCTAGTATGGGCTGCTATTCCCATTGGCTCATGCTGTGAACCAATGGGATGCAGACCACTGAGCTGCTGTCGGCGGGTGGTGGGGCAGGCAGGCAGGTGGTGCTGCCACCCGCCGCTGACCGGGGAGCAAGGCAGTAGGGCTCAGTGGGTGGGTGGGATGGGTGTATACCAGACCACCAGGGCAGTAGGCATCTCTTGAAGGGGTACTGATGCCTGCAATCAGGCTCAGTGTGGTCCACTGGACCACCAGGGATATTGGATTGGGGGCTATAGTGATGCCTGCGATGGGGCATGGGGGGAGCCACCAGGTGTGGCAGGAACTTGGGTGGCCACCCACAGGTGGCAGCTTGCCTTTGGGTGGCCATCACTTGTTCCTTTTTTGGGGGGCTTAACTTTCTGCAGGCGCAGGTAGGGGTTGCGCATGCTTGACTCTGCACATGCTGGGATGAATATTGGGCTGTGCATGTTATTCATGGGCACGCCCCCCCCACCTGTGCCTGCATACATTACTGATGCGCTATGGTGCATCGGGATTTATGCGCGACTTTTCCCCTTTTGAATATCATGCCGGGCACATCAGTGAGTTGTGCATGGTGCAACACTGTTGCACTCATGTGCAACCCTTTGAATATCTTGGCCAGTGTATCCCAACACACTTCCGAATTCTTCAAGGTGTAGCCCAGCAGAGTTCAGAACAATAAAAGAAATGAAATATGCTCTCCAGTGTGGTGTCCCGTTCTCGGAGCTTTGCTGTTGCTGTGTCTCTTCTGCTCTTTAATGCCAGCTGTTGAAATTCAATCCTGGTCCTGGTAAGCCCAACGAGAAGAAACTTACAAATACTATTTAGCAAAAAAGACCCACTATTCCACCCTCTGATTGTTGAACATGATGAAACACAAGACAGCCCCTTATTCCATTCGTCCTGCAGATAGACTACTAAAAGTAGTGAAAATATAGTATCAGAAATCCGCTATACAGTGATAAAAATACAGATTCAAAATCAATTAAAACAATGAAAAATAAAATAATTGAATCCTCAGCCCAGTGGTAAGGCTGCAGTTTACTCCAGCCCATGCTCCCTGCACCAGGTCAGGTAAGTACCTAGCAACCCACTAAAGGAATTATTTAAGAATGCATAATAATACCGCAATGGCCAACATTAGGCTCAAGAACACAGACATTGTATAGGGAAGTACTGGTTCAATACAGTTGTACAAAAATTATGAATAAGCTCCCCCCAATCAGAATTTTATTTTAAAACAGGGAATATTTCCAGCTATTATCTCTCCATATAAGAAAGTTTAAAGGCAAGATCGTTTTTCAAATAATGTTACCATAAATGGTAGTCAGACACACACTAATATAAATTAATGTAAAAAAAAAGTGCCATTATTTAGTCTTAATAGTGACAATAAAAAGTGACTATTCAGACTTCAGGTGATATCACCAATCCACAAGGAAGCCTTTCAAGTGAGCTCCAACACTCATGCTCCCTCAGGCTATATAAATCCTTCATTTTAAAATTGGGAACTCAACAAAAGGAGCAAGAATCCTGTTAGTGGGCATGACAGCACACAGTAAATTGAAAAAGTTTGAAAAAGATGGAAGAGGTGAGCAAACCAGAGCCACCAGAGCATAAAAGACCCAAAGAAGCAGCAGCAGATTATTATCCCTTATGGACGGATCACCACAGCAGGCCTCAGACTCCAAAATGGAAAAGAACCCCATCACAATTGCTTCACAATCATTAATACAGTAGTTGAAAAAATTAAATTAATGCTACAGAAGATGGAATCATCAATCACTGATGGTAGGCAAGATGTCTGGGACGTGCAAACTAAAGCTGGTTAACTAGAACACCAGACTAACAGACACTTCAGAGCAAGCAGATCAACTTAATTCAGTCCCTCTATTCATAGAAACATACAGTAGATGATGACAGCAGATAAGGGCCACATGGCCCACCCAAACTGCCCAATCTCCCCGCTCACCTTGCTCTTACTATCCCTACTCATCCTTTGATTTCCCCTCTCCTGCCTTCTTTCTAAAATGCCTTTGTCACTATCCCATGCATTCTTAAACCCCACAACTGTCTTTTCCCCTCAATGCCTCTTTTAATGGAAAAGCATAATATTTGAAAAAATAGACAACATGGAAGACTGATCCAGAAGAAACATCCTGAGAGTATATAACATGCTGGAATGTACTGATAGGAGAGACTCAGTAAACTTTATTGAATCATTCCTCATAGAGGAGCTGGGTCTGCATAAGGATACTAGATATGGACATAGAACAAGCCCACAGGACATTAACACTTTAGCCCTTGAATCAACTGGTAAAATCCCAATGTTTTTGCTTAACTATGTAAACTACAAAATGAAAATAAGGGTGATTAGGTAAGCACTGGAGGAAAGAGAGGTGCTAATCAAATATCAGAGACTGTTATTTGATCCTGACTTCAGTCCCATAACTATGCAGAGAAGAAAATGGATTCTCACATTAAAGAAGGTGCAGAAAGGGAAATGAATCCATTCACATTTGGTAGCCCCAGCACAGATCAAAATATTTATAATTAAAGGAGAGCAGTTTTAGAAATGTTTTGAAGAAGTGCCACTCCTTCTTGTACTATTAAAGGCCACAGTGCCTCCAGAACTACAGATACTGTGGAAATAATAGCCATTTAAAACTAACATGATGCATGTGGACAGTCAAAGATGCCATATGTATAGAGAAAAGATGAGCAGAGGACATGGCAGAAGCAGCATGGCAATGGAGCTGCAGGAAAGCAGCATCAAAGGCTGTAAAGGATGTCTTAGTTGAGACAGAATAGCAAAGAAGTTAACTATGAAAAGATAGCCAGATCACAATAAGAGTTTTCAGAATAAAAAAACAAACAAACTGATGGTCGCTGGTTTCCTGGTGAGGCCAAAGGAGTGCACTTTCATGATGCATTGAAAATTACTGATAGGCAGTTCTCAAAAAGTAACAGTCAGGCAATGAACAGATCATTAAAACTGTGTATTTATTTTCTTCATTTAAACTAACAAGAGCACCTATGAAAACACACACAGGAGGAGCAACTGGAGACTGGTGAGCAGTTCTGCTGGTGAGTAGTTTCTTTGACTGTTTTGAGGCGACCAGTTTCTCTTGCCCTGAAAGAATATTTTGCTCATTGGATACAGGAGAAGTAAAGTTCAAAAATGGGAAAGATGCAGAAGGTGGGGAAACTGGTTCTCTGAAACAGGTTTGGGAATGCAGAATACATTGACTCCCAGCCATCAAATGATTACAAAGACCACCATTCAGGGCAACCTGGAGAGACCACAGTGGCCCAGTTGGACAACCAGTTCCAATGTTAAACCTTTAATACAGTTTTAAATGGATAAACAGTGTATACATTTTGAGTTGCTGGCTATTTGAGAGTTGTCCAGGAGGATGAAGGAAATGGTAAGAGTTGGGGGCTCATATCAAGTGTACCAGTACAATTGTTTGATAAAAACTGAATAAGCTTCATAAATGAGAGGTGACAGTTGGAGCACTGCAGCAAAAGGAGAGATGTGGTAGCTGGCACTGTAGAGACCCTAAGGTAGGGACTGGGTACCGAATGGTGATTTTACATACTCAGAAACTACATGAAAATCTCTGGGGTTTGACACCATAAAAAGTTGTCTCACTGAGTTATGATTATACCCAGTATCCTGTTGATACTGTACATTCAGTTTTATGGAACTGTGACCTCTGACAGAATGTGGAAAGTGTGTTGGTGGGGATGGGGACAATTCATAAGAAAAACTAAAGTGTGAGACAATAGTAAAGACTGTGCTGTGGTCCCAAGGGGCCTGACAGCCAGCATGAATTCTTCAGGACAGTGAACATGAAGAAGCAAGCTTTTCAGCTCAGTCCAGCTTTTTATTTCTCATAGCAGGTTAATGCACAGCAGCCATAGTGGTTCTCACCAAAGTTTGTTTCTTACCCAAGGCATTTCATTAAAACAGGATCTTTGTCCTTGAGACCTTGTGTGTTCAAGTTGTTTAAGACTACCATGATGTTCTCCTGGGAGTGATTCCACCCCTTCTTTCGGCCTGGGCCTCACTAGACAGAGAAGGGACTTGAGGTAAACAGCTTACCCACTTAACATAGTTAATAAGTAAGGGATCTCTTGTCTGCACAATGAAGAGCCTAGGATGGGCATCTCAGGTTGACATCCAGGCATACCTGTGAAGTAGAATAATTATCAAGTTACAAAGGATCCATAGTTCCTTAGGGAGAAAATATGACAGAAGGGAAAGTTAAACATAAAATAATATTTATCTGCTCATCAGGAGGTTGATGTTATGTCAGACCTGTAGAAATAAAGGAAAAAATAGATTAGTATGGGAAAAATGTAGTAGCCAGAGTAGAGACAAGAGTAGGAGAGACACAGGACATGTGAGGTACAGAACACGCATATCGAAGGCACTTTAAATAAAAAGGATAGTTGAAAGAACTAGTAACACCTAACAATATCAGGTAGAACATTTGAATAATTTTTAAAAGTAGACCCTTATTACTTTTATTTCTGAAGTGTTTTTTATGTGCTCATTAGAAGATTTTCTATCTAATAGCATTGGGTATAATGTGACAAGTAGTGCTCTACCTGGAAGCAGACATATTGAGTTCTACACCTCCCATTACATCAGCAGCATGTGACAGCACTCATTGTATGTCACAAGTCCTTCTGCCTGGTTGGTAACATGTGTCACAAATTACCAATGAAGCAGCAGGAGATTGGCTCTTCTTAGTCACTAGTGATATCACAGTCAGTGAGATCACAATACTGATGCTGTAAAAAGAAGAATAGAAATTACTATGTTGGCGTTAAAGAGCTACTGACACAAAGAAAACTTTAAAAAACATAATAATTAGGTACAATTCTACTTGCATGCCATTTATATTCCACATATCTCTCTCCTCCCTATTATTTATTACTAAAGAAATGTGTATGAATATATGATCAATGTCCCTTAGAGTTCATATAGTGTTCATCTGCGTCTGTAGCTTACCCCTTACTTCAAATCATAATCCTCTGTTGTGATATCACAATCTGTTGCCATGGGTATAACTGTGAGGTTATAAGCAGTGCTCTATGACTTCAGATAAGGCCTGTGACTAGGACATTGTCACTTGTGGCCAGGAACATACTCCTCTAGCGGCTCGCTGCCAAAAACCTCTCCTGCCCACTCTCGGGCACTTCAAATGTGGACTAGCCAAGGAATCTTGCCCGCGACTAAGGCATTGCCCCTTGTGGCCAAGACTACACTCCTCTACCGGCTGGTGTCTGAAACCTCTCCTGCCCACTCTTGGGCACTTCAGACGTGGACTAGCCAAGGTACATTTTCTGTGGACTGCTTGGCTCGTATGGCTTTCCTCCAGATTGGCTGCTCCACTTTAATCTCACTGCCGATTTGACTCCTGTGCCCTAGGCACTGGTGCTATTGGCTGGTTTCTAACCAACTTTTCTGACTGTTTTGGTGCGTTCATGCACAAACTTAACCTTCCTTGGACTAACCTTCTAGGGATGCTGTATTTTTCAAATGGGGATAAAAGTGCTGTAATTACTGTTTATTTCAAATTGTTTAAAATATTTCTAGCTGTACGAGATGTTAAACCGAGGTCCCATCTGCCTGGATTGGTGGTAGTTCAGGTGGATGTTAAAGATCCCATGGCACTTATCGAAAAGAGCAGGGGAATTTCCCCAGTGTCCTGGCCAAATTTCCCTTATTCACTAAAAAAATACCACCAACAGCTTAATCTGGTTCAATTTCAGTTGCTTACCATCTGTATCCCCCAGTCGCCCCTGAAAAAGGGACTTTCTAGGCCCAGTGGGCTTACTGGGTCAACAAAATTCAACAACAACATGTTAGCATTTTAAATTTTTTAGCATGTGTCTGCATTGCCTGCAGAAACTGTTTTGAATTGTTTCTCTCTCTCTCTCTTGTAGCATTGTTTCCCTCTCCTCTTTCAACTCACTCCTATTCTCAATCTCTGTGGTCTCTCAATGTCCTGACCCCAGGGTTTTAAATACTTGATTAGCAGTTTTTTTCTTGGGACAATACTAACTGTACAGAAAGTATTTCTATATGTTTTCTAGAAGTGTTACGTTTGTTAAATACAGTGAGGCAAGTGCTATGTATTTTCACAATGTTTTAGAACTTTTATGAGCAAAATGCCAATCAATTTTTAGAGTTAAATAAAAGCCCGTGACCCCATTGTTTACAACACTTCTGGGGTAGGACCTCTACACTGTAGCCTGCGCCTCAGTGACTCAAGCACAAACCTTATCTTTGACAAACTGCAATCTTATCTCTGTCTCCCACTCCACTGAGTGGCTTCTTGCCTGCACCAACCACCACTGCTTTTGTCCTGCTAATTTCAGCATCTAACAGCTCCTCAGCCAAATTATGCTGTTTCCCCTCCTTTGTCTCCTGCTAATGCTTATTAAGTCTAGTTTGCTCCAGTATCAGTGTACCCACTCCCCACTGTCTGCTACCTCCTACCCCTCTGTTTTCTCTCACCCCCTCCCAGCCTTTTGTTCTCTGAAACCACTCCCCCTGCTGTCAGCCTATATCTACCTAACCACCCTCTACCCTCTTTCCCTAGGAATCTTGCCCTTGACTAGGGCATCACCTCTTTTGGCCAGGGCCATGCCCTTCTGCCGGCCAGAGACTGAAACCTCTCTTGCCCACCCTTGGGCACTTTAAACATGGACTAGCCAAGGTACATTTTCCGGGGACTGCTTGGCTCCTATGGCTTTCCTCCAGATTGGCAGCTGCACTTTAATCTTGCTGCTGATTTGACTCCTGTGCCCTAGGCACTGCTGCTATTGGCTGGTTTCTAATCAAACTTTTCTGACTCTTTTGGCGGACTTGTGCCCAAACTCAACCTTCCCTGGACTCTATTTTCTCCAGCCCACCTGCCCCAACACCGACCACTATTAAATACAGCTAGGCTCCACCTAGCCCACTCCCCACTGGCTGTCTTGCTTTTTCTCCTCCCACTCCTCCCTGGTGCTTTCCGTATGACTTACTTACCATCAACTTGTTTTACCCTCTCACCATTACATTGTTTTCCATCACCACAATGCTTTCTTTAATGAATTTATTCCTTCCATTTGCTATCCTACTATCTCTACCCATCAGACATACTGAACACCTGCCCCCTAAGAATACACAACTTCCAAACAGTGTAGTTAAAAATAGCCTGCACTACAATGTTGGCTGCTCAATGGGAAATTTCTTCAGACTAAACAAGGGTCCCTCGTCCCCCTTTTTCATGCACCCAGGGACACACTACTGGCATGCCCAATCTGAATATCTCTATACGTAGATATATATATATATATATATATATATACCCACTTCAACATCCACCCGATCTGTTACATGAAGAATCTAAAGATCAAACACTGTAACTATCGAAGACAGACCAGGTGTTTTACCAAACTCATACATATGTACCTTCTAAGAATAGCCTTAATGCTACTGATGCCGTTAGACAATATTCACCCAAACCTGGGTCCAAATGGCACAACCCCAAACAACTTGCCCTCTAAGTATGGACCCATTATGCTGGCCACAATAAATGTTTGTAGTCTCCTGAACAAAGCTGACATGCTCAAAGTTTGGGTGACTGTGCACAACACAAACATACTATCTGTTGTTGAAACCTGACTATCACCTAAAATCCCAGATAGTGCAGTTGCCCTGCCTGGATATACAATTTTTAGACTAGATCGCACCACAAAGAGGGGCAGAGGCTACGCAATTTACCTAAAAAATTCCATCAGGAGACTGGCCATGTCTCAGATTGACCTTGGATGTCCAGCTCAGGCATTAGCCATAAAAGTGCTACTGGGGAACACAACAAAACCCTCAATATACTCTCAATCTACATACCTCTCAAGGACCCTACCCCTGGCTTGCTAAGTATTCTGGACTATCTTCGGTTGCAAAAACTCCTCACTGAAATGATTTTAAAGGGAGATTTCAACATAAATTGACTTTGGGAACAAGCGGGGCTATAAACATAGAAACATAGAAACATAGAGGTTGACGGCAGATAAGGACCGCAAGGCCCATCCAGTCTGCTCATTTCTTTTTCTACCTTTTAAATGTGCCATCAGCCTTTGCTCTGTCAATGGCCTATCTATTCATATTCATCTGTATTGCTCCCTTATGCCTATCCCATGCCTGTTTGAAGCTCTGCACTGTATTTATAGCCACCACTTCCTGAGGTAGGCCATTCCATGCATCCACCACTCTTTCTGTGAAAAAGAACTTCCTCACATTCCCCCTTAATCGGCCTCCCTCTAATCTCATGATGTGTCCTCTTGTCCTGCTATTTTTCTTATATTTAAACATATTGGACTCTTTCACCTTGTTATTGCCCTTATGGTGTTTTAATAATTAGATCATAAAGGATTCATTAGCCTCACTGCACCTCACTCAACTTGTAGACTCACCCACCAGAATAAATGATAAAACTGGGACTAGTACCATTATTGACTGGATTATATCAAATTGCCCAGATCGTATCACAAATGTAACAATTCACCCCGACTCCATCAGTGACCACTCCTCTAGCACTTGCTGCTGGTGAAACAAATTCCATAACCCCCTCACCCCAAACAATCTACAACTGTATGCCTAAGCGTAGGCATCTGGATCTCCTGAAAAACAAACTCCGGTCCCAGGACTGGTCTATACTGGATATAGCTAATGACATCAACATCGCTCTGGAACATTTCATTAAGGTTTCTAATATGGACTGCGATATCCATGTCCCTCCTAGGAAACTGAAGGTTTGTGGTACGATAAACTCCTGGATCACTCTGGGACTAATAAACAGGATTAGAGATTTGTGAAATCAAAAAATTATGCCTAGCGTGATAGTTTGCGTAATTTATGCATTACACAAAATATTTTTAGGTGAAACAGAATTTCATCCCCAGTTCAGCTTTCGCACAAACTGTGTAATTACACACAAATTACGCCAATTTCGGCTTAAGGAAGCATAATTTCACAATTTTTGCCTCAATTATGCTGATGCCTTATGATTACATCTGTGAAATTGCAGTGCATTGTGGGTAGATTTCTGAAATCTTGTGTGCAGGGAGTTTCCTGCACAGTATATTATCTGTTGAATCAGAGATGAGTTCAGGGGGGTGCATCACAACCAATAAACCCTTCAAAAACCTCTTTTTTGGGATATTTGAGAGTTAATTGCTAACTAAATTGAAAGTTTAATTCCTAGTGCTGCATGTGTGAGCTCGCGCGCGCGTAGGTGCGTGTGTGTGTGAAATTATAGTAGAGCAGGCTAGTTCCTAAGATTTGACATTTTTCTCACAAGTTGTGAGTGCTTTTCTGTAATTTTAATTCTGAAGATTTGTAGTTTGTGTGCTACTTATTTATTATGTTTTTCTTACATATTGGGTTTTTTGGGTCTCTTTGTACTAACAAAAATGGGTTCACCACAATATATCCCAGGCACACTGCCTCAGGGGTAGCTGGGGTGTCAAACAGACGAGGCATACTGAAGAGTCCTGGTAGGATGAAACACGTGTCTATGTCTTCTGTTAGCACCCTTTGCAAACTGTGTGAGATGCCTTTCGGCACCATGCAATTCTGCTTAAAGTTGGACCAGCATAACATTCTGTGGTGATTTGCATATGCAGCCCATGATGCTTTGCATTGTGGGGGCATGTGTGATTTTGTATTTTCTTGAAACTTGGCTTCCCAGCCAAATGCCTTTTGGGATAACCTTGCCTCAGTGTTTATGCACAGAGGTTCTTTGTCTTTAAATAGTTTTTATTTTAATGGGTTCACCACAATATATCCCAGGCACATTGCCTTAGGGGTAGCTGGTCCATTCCACTGGGGTGTCAAAAGACAGTGCATACTGATGAGTCCTGGTAGGATGAAACACGTGTCTATGTCTTCTGTTAGCACCCTTTGCAAACTGTGTGAGAAGCCTTTCGGCACCATGCAATTCTGCTTAAAGTTGGACCAGCATAACATTCTGTGGTGATTTGCATATGCAGCCCATGATGCTTTGCATTGTGGGGGCATGTGTGATTTTGTACTTTATACTAACATACTAATTGCCAGCAGATTAGGCCTTACGGTCTATCGAGTTTGCTCGAACCTCAGATCCCTAGTTGGGTGCCAAGGCCCTCCCCCCTTGTGTTCCAGAAACCCCTATAATCCATCCCCACCCCTGGGCCAGGCCATCATCTGATACATCCGCTTTCTGTGTCTGTCCCACCCCTCTTGAAGCCCCCATTGTGGATCTCTGAACCAGCTCACCAGACAGTGCATTCCAAGGGTCCACCACCCTCTCAGTGAAAACCTCCTCCTCTTCCCCCTCACCCCTTCCACCTTCCAACTTCAAACCATGCCCTCTGGTGATACCTTCCTGCTTTTAGTCTAAAGATCCCTCCATGTTTACCCTATTTATTCCCTTGAGGTACTTGAAGACCTCAATCATGTCCCCCATCTCTCCACTCCTCCAATGAAAACAGGCAGAGCTCCTCAAGTCTGTCCTCATACGTCAAATCCCTAGTCCTCATATCATCTTAGTTGCCCTCCTCTGTACCCTCTCCAGGAGCTTATGGTCCCTCTTAGTGTGGTCTCCAGTAGAGTACATACACACTAAGGTGTGGTCTAACCAGTCCATTGTACAGCTGCAGAATCACTTCCCTGCTCCTAGAGATGATCCCCCTTATGATGCATCCCAACATCCTGTTTGCCTTGCTAGCCACTCTCCTGCACTGCTCAGAGGTATTCATACATGCATCCACCATGACTCTTAGGTCTTTTTCCCCTGTTGAGGCCTCCAGCGCCTCCCCTCCCAGGGTGTACCTGTGTTTAGGGTTTCCCCACCCAAAAAGTAACACCTTGCACTTGGTGATATTGAAATTTAATTTCCATGTGTGAGCCCAGCTTTCCATGGTGTCCAGGTCCCCTTGCAGGGCCAACCTCCTCTCTTGCCCCTCAACTACTGCTCCCATCTTGTACTCATCAGCGAAGAGATTCATTTCACACGCTATACCATCCCTGATGTCCGATACGTTTGCATTAAACAGGATTGGACCCAGGACCGAGCCCTGTAGTACTCCATTACCAACCTCTCTAGGGTTCGAGAGCTCCCCACCTACCACTACTCTCTAAGTGTATCCTGCTAGCCAGTTTTCAATCCATCTGACCATCAAAGGGCCTACTTCCAAACCCATCAGTTTCTCCACCAGACCATTGTGGGGACAGAGTCAAACACCTTGCTGAAGTCCAAGAATAATACATCCACAGGCTTTTCCCTGTCCAGTTCTGATGTTATCCATTGGTAGAACTCCACAAGATTGGTTTGACATGATCTACCTGGCACAAACCCATGTTGCCAACTATCCAGACCTCCCATCTCCTCCAAGTACACCCCCAATCGTTCCTTTAGTATACTCTCCATTAATTTTCCCACCACTGAGGTCAAACTGATGGGTCTATACTTACATGGTACTTCCCTTCCACTAAGGTCTGAACAGTTACTACGTTCTTCTGACTGAGTAGTTCTGTTCCTGTTTCCCTTTGCTAAATCACTTTTCTGATTTATTTTCTTTTGAAAGTATTTGTCTACAGTGACCTGACCTCTTGACTTGTTGAATTGCTCACAGAAACTAAAACTGTGAACTAGCGTCTGCATTGCAGCATTCCTGTTGAATTTGCTTACCATATGAACCCTTTCCTCCCTGTTACACCACTGTTGCTTACTACCTGATTTAGCCAGCTACTACATACAAAATGAATATGCCTGCCAAAAGATGTTCAGGTATAAGTGCTAGGGTGGGAGGTGGCTCAAAGAAGTCTGATGGAAAAAGCAAACCTATATGAGAATCTCTGCCCTCTGTGGTCTCTGCTGATGCTGCTATGGCAGACAGTAGCAGCAAAATTGAAGTTAGAAGTGACTTGAAGTCTGCGATTCATTTTTTTACTGCACAATCTGTAGCTAGTATGCTTTTTGGGAATAATACTGGGAATAAGGGAGATGATCACACCAGTGGAGACACAGAGGTCCAGGAGGAGGTCGAAAAAGTTATCAGTGTGACTGTTGCTGTTCTTCAAGGAGGAGCTGATGATGGTGAGGGTGATAGTGTTTAGCTTCAGTGTGTTTCTCTTGCAGAAGGAGATAAGGAAAGTCATCCCCCCAGTGAGGAGATGCCAGTGAAGGGAAAAGTGTGTCTGGCAGCAGCCAGTGATAGGGATGAGGAGGAGGATATAATATATTTTGGTACAGATGATGCTGATGAGGTGTTGGATCCCCTGTGGGAGCCGGAAGTGAAAAAGATAAAGGGTGATGATGTTGTAGCCCATTTAAATGATAAGACTGAAGGTGAGGATTTCAGGGACCTTACAACAAGCAGTCCAGTCACCCACCTCCCAAACGTAGCATGGTGGATATCATGCAAGTGGCACAAAAAGCAAAAACTTCCACACCTTTGGTTAAGCTGTCCAAGTCTGAGTCCCATCATATCAAATCTAGAGTTGCAAAGCCCCTAGTTTGGAATTTTTTCATGCATGATGCAGCTGATGACACCATGGCAATCTGTCAGCTGTATCAAGCACATGTAAGTCATGTAAAAAGGGCAGCCACTTAGGCACCGGTGGCCAGCACGCCCACTTGCAAATCAAGCACCCATTGTGCTAGCACCAGCACCAGAAAGATACCATAGCTGTTGGCAGGACTTCCCTTGTCAAGCTTAATGTTAGTGACAGCAATGCAATAAAGCAGGAGGAGGAAGTGCTAAGTGGGTCAGTGGAGGAGGAGTGTTAGGAATCATTTTCGCTCCTGAGCAGTGGACATAGTAGCAGTGGAGCTGCCATTCCCTCAAGTCATAAAAGTACACTATCAGGCCCCAAATCCAGCCAAATAACCAGTTTCATACATGCTGCACATCCTAGCCCCAAACGTCACCTGGTAACCCAGCAAGAACAACACTGGTGGCACAAGTAAAGTGTTTTTGTTGACCCACTGTCAAGATATAGTCCACATTGAGGAGTGTATTGGAGTGGCATTCAAAGTCCCCCCCCATCATGCTGCTGCATGTGAGCTGAACACAGCCACATCTGAAATGCTCAGCATTAACCTATTGCCCTTCTCCTTTGTGGAGAATGCACGATTCTGCCGTTTGATGGCCCGTACCTGTCCCAAATGGCAAGTGCCATCGTGAAAGTATTTCTCCAAATGTGCCATGCCCAAATTCTACAGCAGAGTTTCACAGTCCATCCTACATGCCATGAAGCATTCTTCCTCAAAATACATCCGTCTTAGCATGAATATGTAGACTAGTGGGCAGACATGGGCAGCTCATACCTGTGCATAACAGCACACTGGGCACAGGTACCTGGGGTGGTTGTTGATTTGGGCCCTGGCAAAAGCTGCGCAAAGCAAAATTGTGGTGATAGCAATGCACCTAGTATTTGACGGAATGCGGCCATAACTATGCAAAGTGTTACTGAGTCTCACACTGCTGAGACAATGCTCAATGTGTTGCTAAATAACATGGTTGAGTGGATCAATACACAATCACTCACAGTGGGGTTTAGTGCCAGTGACAATGGCTCCAATGTTGTTAAGTGCATTAGTGATGGTGTTTTTTTTTCAGAGCTCCCTGCCTGGTGCACTGCCTTTGTCTAGGCATGCAGCAATTTTTGAACCAGAATGAAATAAAAGAAACTGTGTCTGTTGCCAGATGCATCTGTATGCACTTTGCCCATTCTGTAAATGCCCGTGATCATCTGCATGAACTGCACTTCACTAACCATCTTCCTCAGCTCCATATGAAGCTTGATGTTGTACCAGGTGGAACTCCACGCTGTACATGCTGGACCAGTTTTATGAGCAGTATAAGTTGGTTTCAGATTATCTACTGCTGCATACCACCAGGGACAGTGCTGGAGTGTGTCCCTCATCCTAACAACAGAGCAGTGGCGACAAATGGATGGTATAATATGCATTCTGCTTCCATTTGAGCATGCAACACAGGCTGTGAGTAAAGGCAACTGCCTGCATAAGTCAGCCAATACCCCAAGACATGTGCTGAGGCAGACACTGGTAAATGTCCGTCACCAGATGGAGGAAAGTGATGATCAGAGTTCTGTTTATGCAATGGGTCACATGCTCCATATACTGGAGAGCAATACACATATATGTGGAATTATGCAGTCTAATGCGTTTACTTTTGCTTCCATGTTGGATCCATGGTACAAATGTGGCTTGCCTGCCATGATTGAAGGGGGTCATGTGTGAATGGAGAAAATGACTAATTACCTTGTCAGATGGGTAAATGGGGCACAGGTGAAAAATGCAGAGACACAAAAGGCACATAAAGATATATCAGGTGTTACTACCACCACCACCACCAGTAAATCATCAGAGGCCACCAAATTGGACAAAATGTCAAAGTTGCAGCACAGCACAGGAGGTAGTCCCATTTGGGATGCTCTGTACCAGGTGGGTGCTGAAGAAATTGAAGAGAAGGAGGAGGAGGAGCATGATGAGGCAGCAGGACTCAGGGCAGTACAACGTATGGTGGATGCCTACATGGGAGATAATGAGCATTTTGACAGCACTGATAAGCACTGGTGTACTGGAGCAGCAAAGGGAGTGAGTGGCCTGCCCTGGCATCTGTTGCTTTTAAATACTTCAGCTGCCCATCATCCAGTGTCAGTGTGGAACGGGTGTTCAGTTCTGCTGGGGCCACTGTGTGGGACCGTAGGACAAATCTGTCACCAAAGAATGTTTCCAGCCTAACATTTATAAAAATGAATGAGGCTCACATTCCACATAACGCAATTATTTTGATAGTGTTGCCCCAAGAACTGTGTCTTGGGGACGAATGATGACAATGAAGATGTCCACAGTGGTAAGGCCTCTACTAGCAGGGAGGTAGATTAAGCAGCAATGCTGACTGAATTTCCACCTGGCGATGACTCCATTCTCGAAGACTGTGAGGGCTGCTTCACTGATGATGTGTCACTGGAAGAAGGCTAAAGGTGTTGTGCCCCACCCCCACAGCCAGCACCAGCACCCCCACCCCCATTTTTACCTATACCTCCTCCATGACTCCATGAATGAATGTCTAGTGAGTGTGCCACCACTGTATATACAACAATGACAACTTAGTCGGAGAGTGCACAGCCAGTACTACATTACTTAGTATAAATTAACCTTGCCTCTGAGTCCAACTAAATTACTCCTTCTCCTCCTCCTCCTCCTCCTCCTCCTCCTCCTCCAGCAGTCTTCCACCCTTCCATCAAAAAGAACCATATGTTTTTATTTGTCAGCACTGGCCCACACCTTGCAGGTGTAGCACCTCAATTCAGCGTCCACACACCAGGGTGGAAGACTTCCATTTAGTCACCAATGCCACAAAAAGATGGGAAGCTTCAGCAAATGTCCACCAGAAAACCAAGCCAGCATTCCACTTGTGGGACTTGTGGGACATGTTTTGAACTGACAGCACCACACTTAGGCCCTAAAAGCATTTAAACAGTGCAGAAAATAGCACAACTGGGTACGCAGGGTGGGTGTGAGCCTGTAACTGCATGTCTGACACCAGATTTGAGTCTCAATGCACTGTGTAATTTTTTGGAAACATTTCTGGACTTCTGAGACATGTTTGGCATCGGCAGCAGTGAGTTTCAGGCAGAAATATTGGGCAAACTAGCCATAAATAGGCTATTTAATGTCTGGGTGGTGGTGGGGACCCTAAAACATCATGGCTAAGACTTGATTTCGGTCTTGATTTACTGTAACATTTTTTGAAAACATTTCTGGAATTATGGGCCATGTTAGACAGTGGCAACACTCTGTCATACTCTACATTCTCAATGTCATCCTAATTTTTTCTGGTCATACTATATTTCTTGCCTTATCATGCCTACTCTGCACAGCATGGCTTCAAGAGGCTGTGTTAAACTGTAGACCTACTAGAGAACATTTTTTACCGGGTGGTGTTGGCAGTGTGGTTGGGCACTGTAACATCAAGTTAACATTGTAATTTGTGGCAAGCACAAGCCATGGGGACACACATGTTAAGCACCAAAAAAATTGACATTATGTTTAACTTCACAATAAAAGTGCTTATGTTAGGCTGGCCTGGTGGTGCTGAGAGTTGAGGCGCTGGATGCCACACCTCAATCTATGCCAGCGACCTGGGCTTGGGAGTGGACTCAGGTCACTGGTGGGTCAGCCGGGGGGAGAATGGCTTGAGAATCCCATGACAGAACTCCATCTACAGGAGGGGCGAGGTGGGACAGCCAATGCCCACTGTACTTGTGTGACTCCGGGAGAAGGCTCGGGAGATTGCAAGCCCAAATAGAAGGGGACGGACGGCCCAGATGTGCAGTGGACATCAATGTCTAATGCCTTGATGTCAGGGGCTCACACTGTATCAGGGAGGGAAATGGAAAAATACCTGTTGGCTCTGGGATGACAGGCTTCCCAGGGCATGACTCTGATCTGCCCCTGCTCACCGACCATGTTCAGGCCCAATGAATGAAGGATTACAGGGGTTCTGACCTCACCTCATTCCTGCTTGGGGGGAAAGCCAAAGCTACATGGGGGACTAGGAGGCAGGTACTGGTGAGCACGTGGTGGGAGGACGACCCCTTGGATGCCCTCAAGGGTCGGGGTCGGCAGGCAACAGGGGAAAAAAGTACAGTTTAAAAAAAAGTGCTTATTTTTCTATGATTGTTGTGTATATATTCATTCAGACTGATCTTGCACTCAGCCAAAACAGCTGTTGCCAGCCCACAAGATCACACATAGCTTTGGGAAACAACTTTGTTCCTAGGAACAATTTACAAATTACAATACTTGACATTTGTGGATAGGAGGAGGAACTACATACAAGTCAGAGGGACTAACATAAACCAAGTAGGAAAGTACAGTAATTATGGGTAGAAAAAGACTACAAGTGATTGACAGTAACACATGACAGGGGGCAGGTCATAAGGGTCAGGTCAGGGACAGAGAATACATATGAAAGAGGAAAGGGAAGGAGGGAGCATAAACATTGCATAGCACACAAAAAACTGGACAAAAAGAAATGAAAAGGTTATAGAAAGAGAGCCAGAAAATAAATAAATAAATATATATTTATATACATTTAGATTTTATTATTTTGGAGGGGTGCAGAAGAGGGAAAAGTGACAGTAAAAAAGCAAGGACAAGAGAAAGAACAGAAAAAAATGTTATTGCCAGTGCAGCACTGACTGGTCTGGAGGCTGACCGTTACACTGCCAGGTACACATTCTGCCCTGCCACCACCACCACCACCACCACACAGCGCCAGCAGAAGCTTAAACATTTTCCCTTGCTCCTGAAGTAGTTTCCTTGGGTCCCCTGACCTCCTCTTGGAAATCAGTGAACTCACTGCACAGAGCTCCTACCTCTCTGTGCAATGCTGTCAGGTCTTCAGCGCCACTACTACTGGTGTTGTCACTGGGGCAGCTGCAGGCTGTGCTGGGTCCCCACCATGAACCCAGTGATGCCTCTGTCTCTGGGGTGAGGGGTGATGGGGTCTCTGCATCTGCCTCCTGCTGCTGCTGCCTTCTGTGGCACCTATGCTAACCACTGGCCCCTGCCTCCTGCTGGCCCCCTTCCCCGTCTACCTGCTCAACAGCACCCCGGGACCCCCTACCTGCTGCCAGCTGTTTTTGTTTTTGAAGCCAATCTGCAGCATGGTGGAGCTGCAGATGGCTCCTTTGGCCACCAGTCCCAAAATGACCCCCGGTCTTGCCCCTTCTAACCAATCTGCCACACAAGTTGCAGATCACTATTAAATTGTCATTTAGGTTTTCCTAAAAAAAAACACCACACAGCTGATGAAACTTTCTGTGGGTGGGGGGGGGAAGAACAGCTGATGTCCCAGGGCCAGTAGGCATGTCATGCTTCTGCTCATGGGAGGTGAGGGGTGCATGCTCCAGCTGGTGGGGTGGATGGCATCTGGAGGTGCTGCTGCTGCTGCCTGGGGGTGGGGGCCACAAGAGGATCCTGCTGCCGCTAGGATAGGGGCGAGGGGCTGTTACTTCTCCTGGGGAGTGGGGGCTACATTCTTCTTCAGGGGGGTGGGGAGCACATGCTCCTGCTGCTGTTGGGGGGCACAGACATAAATGCCCACCTATTAATATAGACACTGGATGAGGCTGGTCCAGCTGCCTTATAGCCACTCTTAGAATTCTCCATTATTTTTCTAAACTTTCTGTATAACATGGACCTCCTTCCTGTAACTTGAAATGCCTAATAAAAGTTGATTTGCAAAAAAAAAAATTCTCCATTATAATCTCTATCTCCTTCTCCTAATACAACTACCCCCCCCAAAAAAAAAGAGAAAAAGAAAAGGGAATTTTACACAAATGCAAACACACACACTCAATCCACTACTTTTTAGAAACACAGGTTAGAGCTCTCCTGTGTAGCTCTCTCCTCTCCTGCTTTCTACTAAGCTGAAACAGCTCTAAAGAAAGTAGATGTAGCCTGGCTTTCTGCTTAAATGCAGTCACCCATCTGACCAGCAATCTGCTAGAGAAAATCATGTGATAAACTCCCCCAGTTTTCATGATACTTATATAGGGAGTAATGTGCAGACAAAGGAAGTAATTGAAAGTGTCATTTCACAGGTGAAGTTTCGCCTTCAGGGCACAATTGCACAAACAGTTTCATGTGGTGAAATTGGCGATTGCCAGAATTTCGCCAGAGTAATAACATTTTTGTTGTATTCTAGTTGCCACTAAACACCTCATTTAAATCAGCAATGATAAAGTACAAGGCTGAAACCGATCTAGATAGCAGGGGCATGTAGACTAGCAATTTTGGCACTAACCACTGGGGCACCTAACTGCACTTTCTAATTGTTGTGATACACACACACACGCCACACACACACACACACACACACACACACACACACTGACTAATACATATAAACATACAGTATATGCATATACTGTATATTCCAGTATAATATAGCAATGTACTGTCTATGCATATTTTACAGATTAAAAAAATACATTGAGGGATTGTTTTCTTCTTTATAGGCTTTGAGGGACATCAGACGGTGGGGAGTTGCCACTAGACACCTCATTCAAATCAGCAATGGCAAACATATGGCTGTAATTGATCTAGATACTGGGTGAATGAAGACTAGCAATTTTTATTTATTTATTTAGTTGTTTGATTTTGGTAACCAGGTAAGTGCACTAGGCATAGCAATGATTATTTTCAGGCATGACCCAGGAGGGTACAAATAACAAACAGTTTGAAGCAGTATAACAATTGTTTTTTGCACTAACCACTGAGCCACCTAACTGCACTTTCTAATTGTTGTGATACATATACAGCAAGACATGTACACATATATATTCCGGTATAACATAGCAGTGCCCTGTCTACATACACAGAGCATTGCCACATACAAACTAACACACATGCAGTGCCTTATATGGCATTTATTTACTTATACACATACTCCTAACTTTTACAGTATTTAAGAAAAGCACTGTGTGTTGCACTATCTCATTGTACTAATCTATGGAATGACTGGGTAACTAAGGTAGTGGACCAAGGAGGTGCAGTGGAAGTGGCCTATCTGGACTTCATAAAGGCCTTTGACAATGACCCACAATATCCATAGATACATAGATACATAGACAGTGTTGGCAGATAGGGGCCTATGGCCAACCCAGTCTGCCCATTTGAGCTTGTAAGTTCAGTTTGTTTTTCCTAGAAGTCTGTTGCCTCCTGACCTCTAGAATTCTTTTATGTCTATCCATGCATTCTTAAATCCGTTGATTGTTTCAGCCCCCACCACTTCCTCTGGCAGGGTGTTCCACTTGTCCACCACCGTTCTGTGAAGAAATTCTTTCTCATGTTTCCTCTGAGTTGTCCTCCCTCCAACTTCATCCCATGCCCTCTAGTCCTGGAATATCTTTTCGCTTAAAATAGTGTTTTCCTGCACCTGTTCCTCCCTGTAAGCTACTTGTATGTCTCTATCATAACCCCTCTCCCTCCTCTCCTCCAGGAGTACATGTTCAGTTCCTTCAACCTGTCTTCATAGGACTTGTGATGCAATCCATGCACCATCTTTGTTGCCCTCCTCTGAACCTTCTCTACCCTGTCTATGTCCTTACGTAGGTATGGTCTCCAGAACTGTACACTGTACCCAGGTGGGGCCTCACTAGTGTCTTGTATAGCGGAATTATGACCTCCTTTTCCTGCTGGTGATGCCCTGCCTATCATCCCGCATCCTATTTGCTTACCTGCTGCCTTGTCACACTGTTTCCCTACCCAGAGGGTCATCAACTGATGACAACCCAAGATCCCTTTCCTGCTTGGTGCATGCTATATCCTCACCCCCCAACTGATATATTGTAGCTGGGTTTTGTGTCTCTATATGCATTATCTTGCACTTCTTTGCATTGAATTTCAACTGCCAAACCCTTGACCATTCTTCAAGTTTCTGCAGGTCGCTTCTCATTCTGTCTACACCCTCTGGTGTGTCTACTCTATTACAGGACTTTGTGTCATCAGCGAACAGTGAAATTCTGCCTTCTAGATCCTGCTTGTCACTGATGAAAATATTGAATAGGACCGGGTCCCAGCACTGATCCCTGTGGTACCCATGGTCACTCTTCCCTCTGTGGAGTGACGCCATTGCCACACCACCCTCCGTGTCCTGCGCCAGCCAGTTACCTACCACCACACTACTGTCCTGCCCACACCCCATATTCCCCAGTTTGTGTAATAGTCTTCTATGTGGCACAGTGTCAAGGCCTTGCTGAAGTCCAGATGGGCCATGTCCACTGCCTCCCCTGATCCACCTCCCTAGTCACCCAGTCAAAATTCAATGAGGTTGGTCTGACATGACCTCCCCTGGTGGAAACCATGCTGCCTTGGGTCCTGTGGTCCATTGACAACCAGATGTTCCACCAATCTCTCTCCTTCAGTAGTGCTTCCGAGTCTTCCCCACTACCGAGGTGAGGCTGACTGGTCTGTAGTTCCCTGTTTCCTCTTTGTTCCCACTTTTGTATAAAGGGACTACATCTGCCTGTCCTCAGTCTTTGGGTACCTCCCTGTTTCCAGTGATCGGCTAAACAGGATAGCCAGAGGTTCAGCCACCACCTCTCTTAGTTCTTTAAGGACCCTGGGTGCACCCGTCTGGCCCCATTGCTTTATCAACTCTTATTACTTCCAGTTCCTTCAGGACCTTCTTGTGTAAAGGGACTTGTGTCCATTTCTGCACCATTCTCACCCTTGTACTCTCTTTCAGACCCATTACCCTCCTCTTCCTCAGTAAAGACTGAGCAAGGCCACCTATTCAATATGTCAGCTTTTACTGTTGTCATCCTCCACCTTGGCTCCCATCCCTCCCTCTTCAGTCTCACTCACCCTCCCTTTGTCTTCTTTCTTTTTCACTTATGTACCCATAAAGGTTTTGTCCCTCTACCCACTGATTTTGCAATGTGTTCTTCTGTCTCAGCTTTGGCTTTCCTTGCTGACTCTCCTGCCTCCCTTTGCTTCTCCTGGTACTTCTCCCATCCCTTCTGCCTGTGTCTTTTGTATTGCCTGAATGCAATCTTTTTGGCTTTCACTTTCTTTGCTACCTCTTTGGAAAACCATATTGGTCTCCTCTTCCTTTTCCTCTTGCTAACCTGCTTAATGCATAATTCTGTTGTTCTTGTAATCCCATTTTAAATACTGCCACTGTTCCTCAACCCTGATTCCTGTCCCATTCCCTTAATGCCTCTTTTAAGTATCTCCCCATTTTCCCAATGTCTGCCCCTAAAATCCAGGATACGTGTTTTTGTGTGGTTTGGTTCTGCTTTTTCTGTGATTTCAAACCATGATGACTGGTGGTCACTGTTGCCAGGTGCTCCCCCACTGTTACCCCCATCACACTGTCCCTGTTTGTGTGGCACAAGGTCCAGTATTGCCTTCTGCTGAGTTGGTTCCATGACCAGTTGCTTGAGGAAGGGCACCCTGAAGGAGTCCAGGATAAATCTGCTCCTAGTTGATGCTGCTGCTGGGATGCTCCAGTCCACATCTGGAATATTGAAGTCTCCAACCAGTTCTACTCACCCTTGTCTACCATCCTTTGGATGGCTAGCACATCAGCTCCCTATCTGTTTCTTCCCTTCTGGGCTGGTGGTCTATAGACCACACCTGTGCAGGATGGCTGTCCCATTTTCCTTTCAAAGCAACCCACAGTATCTCTCCCCATTTTGTTCCTCCTGGATCTCTGTGGCCCCTTATGTCATTTTTCACATACAGTGCCACCTCCTCCTTCCTTCCTTCCTCTCTGTCTTCTGAATATGTTGTAGCCAGGTATGGCCATCTCCCAGTCATGGTTATCATTACACCAGGTTTCAGTGATGGCCACAATGTCCAGGTCTGACTGTACCATGACAGCCTCCAGATCTTCCATCTTGTTGCTAAGGCTCCTGGCATTTGCACATTAGCTTTCCATGATTTGCCTCCCTAGACTGCTTCACTGTTCTCTCCAGCCCCTTCCTTGGTTGTCATTTATCCCTGGTTCTCCTTGCTGTCTGCCCTTCTGCTGAATTTTGCCCCTTTTCTGCTTATCCACCTCTTGGGCACTAATCTCCATCTTTTGCACACTGCTTTGCAGAGATAGCCACTCTTCTGGTTCTCCCCCATAGAAGGCTGATTAACAAACTGTGCTGCCTAGGGGTAGATTCTAAAATAGTTCTGTTGGTGGAAAACTGTCTTAATGACAGGTGTCAGAGGCTTGCAGAAAATAGGGAGTACTCCAGAGAGGTGGAGGTGATGGGCAAGGTGCCACAGAGGTCAATATTGGGACCAGTCTTCTTCAGTATCTTTATTTGGGACATTGCAGAGGGCCTGTCAGGGAAGGAATACCTCTTCACAGATGATACAAAGGAATGTAATAGGGTGGACACTCCAGGGGGTATTGAAGAAATGAAGAAAGAACTTAAAAAACTTAAAAAACTGGAGAAATGATCTGAAGAAAGGCAGCTGGGATTCAATGCAATGCAAAGTAGTGCAGGATCATGCACAAGAACCCAGGGCAAAGTACAAACTAGGTGAGGAGGTACTGACAGTCATAAAGCAGGAAAGGGACATAGAAACATGGAAACATAGAAGTTGATGGCAGATAAGGACCACAAGGCTCATCCAGTCAGCCCATTTTTTTTCTACCTTATGAATGTGCCTCAAGCCTTTACTATGTCAATGGCCTATCTATTCATACTCATCAGTATTGCTCCCTTATGCCTATCCAATGCCTGTTTGAAGCCCTGCACTGTATTCATACCCACCACTTCCTAAGGTAGGCTGTTCCATGCATCCACCACCCTTTCTGTGAAAACAAACTTCCCCACATTACCCCTTAATTGGCCTCCCGCTAGTCTCATGCTGTGTCCTCTTGTCCAGCTATTTTTCTTATATTGAAACATGTTAGGCTCTTTTCACCTTGTTAATGCCCTTACGGTATTTGAATGTTTCAATCATATCACCTCTCCCTCCTTAGCTCTTGGGTATATTATTACTGAGCCCGTTAATCTGTCCTCATATGTTTTCTGATGCAGTGCCTGCACCATTTTGGTTGCCCTTCTCTGGACTGCCTCCATTTTGTTAATGTCCTTGTGAAGGTGCAGCCTACAGTACTGCATGCAGTACTCCAAATGGTGCCTAACCAGTATCTTGTAAAGAGAGATTATTACCTCCCTATGATATGACTTATGATACCCCTACTAATACACCCCAACTTCTCCCTAGCCTTACTTACTGCTTCAGTGGTCTGCTTGGATCATTTCATGTCTGTGATGATGATGCCCAAGTTTCTTTGTTCCCTTGTGGTTGCCAGCAACTCCCCTCCCACCTCAAAGAAATCCATGAGATTTGTTAGACATGACCTTCCTTGACAAAGGCCATGCTGGGTTGCATTCATACTATTTAACCTTTGTAAATCCTTAATCAAAAACTGCTTAATTGAGCCCTCCTGGATTTTACCAACCTGAGATGTTATGATTATGGGCTTGTAATTACTAACCTGTGATTTATTCTTTCTTTTTTGTTACATATGTGCTACTTTCCAGTCATGTATAACCACACCAGAGGTCAAGGGACCTAATAAACAACAATGTAAGGGACCAGGATAGTTCCTCTGCCAATTTAATCAGGAGCACTGAATGAATTTCATCAGATCCATGAGATTTTGCCTCATTCAAACTTCTCAACCTCTCGTATACCTCCACACTTAGAATTACAAAATCTTTGCTTCCATTGCCAACTTTAAAATTAGCCAAGCTTTGAGCATCCTGTTTCTGATAACCTGCTAAAAAATACTCAGTGAATTTGTTTGCCATATCCGCCTCATTATTAAGAAAAGACTCCCCAACAATAATACTATTCAGTTGCTTGTTTCCAGTCCTAAGACTCCCAATATAATTGTAAAACTGTTTACCATTATCTTTAGCACTGGCTGCTACCTGCTCTGCATTTAATTTGGCCTTCTTTATAGCCAATTTGCATTCTTTGACTCCTGTGATATATTTCCCAGAATTTTCAGTAGTGGGACATTTTTTATACTTCTTGTGTGCCTTATTCCTTTTTTTTTACTACTAATTTCTGAATTGTATGCGAGAACCTCAGTGGTAAAGAAAATGATGGAATCACTTCTGAAAGAAAGAATTGTTGAGTACCTAGAGGCCAGCAAGGCACAGGACCCAAGGCAGCATGTATTTACAATAGGAAGGAGTCATGTCAGACAAATCTAATTATTTCTTTGATAGGGTGACCAAAGTAATGAACCAGGGAAGACTGTGGATATGATACCTAGACTTTAGTAAGGCATTTGACCCAGTCCACACAAAAGATTAAAATCAAGAAGTTAAGCTGTGCCTGAGAGTAGTCCCAGGGTGGCAGCCTGGGTAGCAAACTGGCTGCACAACAGGATACAGAAGGTAATAGTAAATGGAACTAATTTTGAAGAAAGGAGGGTTACTAGTGAGTACTTAGGCTCAGTACTGGGTCCAGTCCTCTTTAACCTCTTATAAATGACATTGCAGAGGGTCTGGAGGAAAGAGTATGCCTCTTTTGAGATAAACACAAAAATCTGTAACAGAGCTGATACACAAGAATAGGAAAAGAGTGAGAAGGACTGCGGTTATTGGAGAATGGGCCAGACATATGGCAACCAAGATTCAATGCAAAGAAGTGCAAGTAATGCATCCTGGGAAACAAAAACCCAGGAGAAGAGTGTCACACAAAGCAGGGGAGGTACTAACAACAACAAAAATGAAAGGGACTGGAGGTAGTCATATCAGATGACCTAAAGGTGGGTAAGCAATAAAAAAGTCAGTAAGGAGAGCTAGGAGGATACTGGGATGCATAGGAAGGGGAGCATCACAAATGAAAAGAGTGAACATCCCTCTAACCACAGACAGTTGGTGAGACCTCATCTGGAGCACTGTGTGCAGTCTTTGGAGACATCATCTACGCAAGGACATAGACAGGGATGGAAGCAACCAGAGGAGGGTCAACTAAAATGGCTGGGGTCTGCAACAGAAACCACATGATGGGAGACTAAGAGAGCTTAATATGTATACTCTTGATGAAAGGAGGGATGGGAGGACATGATAGAAACTTCAGGCACCTCAAAGGAATCAACAAAGTCCAGGAGGGTAGCATCTTTCAGAAAAGAGATGTGTATAAGAACAAGGGGGCACAATTTAAAAGATAGAGGGGGACGGCTCTAGGGTAATGTGGAGGAATTTTTTTATGGAGAGTGGTGGATATCATGAAACCGCCTGAGGAGAGGTCGTTATTCAAAACAGTTGGGAAGTCAAACATGCATGGAACAGACATAAGGTAATTATAGTGGGGGTTGCAGGAAGTAGGCTGTTGGTTAACTAGAATCTGCAGCTTATCCAGTAGGCAGGGAAATAGGCAGACTGCGTGGGCCAAGTGGTCCTTATCTGCCATCAAAGTCTATGTTTCTATGTAACCACGTGGGGATCCTATCACGTTTGTTGTATTTTTTTTTTCACAGGGACATAACTGTCTATGCACTGATGGATCTTATTCTTAACTCCTTCCAAGCCTCCTCCATATTTATACCACTTAACTCATTTTCCCAGTCCCATGCCCCAGTAGTTGTTTCATCCCAGTCACATTCATCCTCTTATAATTCCTCATTTCTGAACACCCAGAGACAGTTATGGTGGACTTTTTAATTGAGAAAGTAAGCTTCTTATGATCAATACACCCCAAAGGGGGGTGTAACTCTAAGCCACATATCCTGCCTTCCGTAACATACTCCCAACAAAACCTCCTTCACAGATGACTTTATTTTAACCCATAACTGCTCAACCTTACTATCTTCAATATCAAACTTTGTTTCCGGTGGCTTCAGATGTTCAGATATAAAAATTCCAACACCACCACCACCATCAGTTTTAGAGGCCCTACCAATATGGAAAAACTCATAACCTTCCATATGTGGCTCCCAATCATCTGGCTTTAGCCATGTCTCAGTTATGGCACTTGTATCAGTACCCTTGGTAATCATGAAATATTGTAATTCATGTTTTTTATATTACAAACTTCTCTCATTCAATAATAACATATTGATGTTATCATGAACTTTCTCCCTACTGTATTTCATACCTGATGTTGGATATAGACTAAGTGGAACACTGAGTACGTCATTCCCTGGTGCACCTCTTCCATTGCAGGGGTTCACTGGGGCCACCACTTTCAAATCTGAGCATGCCCCCCAAGTTTAAATATTTATTTAATTGCCACTTTGAAGAGCTCTCCACTCCTATGCTTCCTTGCCACAAATGCAAGCCATCTTTACTTGACAGGTAGAAATCTTGCTACTGAAGTCTCCCAGGATGTTATACAGTGCATTGGTTCAGCACACACTATCTCCTAATCCAATACTTTATTCTTTGAATCTTTTTATTCAGGACTTGGTGGGCTCTGGGTACTGGCAACATCTCCAAAATAACCCCTATACTTTTGATAGACTTTATAATCCTTACACTTTTCAACAATTCCAGATAGATTAAATCCTCCCTGGTGTGCCTGATATCATTTGTTCCTGCATGTATTATTGTAATGGGCCTATCATTTTTTTTTCACCATGGCTGGAAATAGTTTCCCCACATCACACAACTTAGCCCCAGGCAGATACGAACTTGAAACTATTTCCTTATGATCCTTTGTAGTATAAGCATCCATAAATCTTATAATAGAATCACCTATAATAAATACTCGTATGGGCTATTCAGGTATTTCTATCTCCATATTCATATTCCCTCCCACATCCACCTGGTTACAACCTATGATAGTGTGTGAGTTAACTGCATTCATTTCAGGGGCATCTTGATTCTCATCTACTACCCACATTTCCACATGGTCTTTCTGTGTCACAGATTCTTCTTGACTCATACAATTGAACTCCCAGGCTGGGCCCCAATGTTTCCAGGGGTAGGACCATTATGCAGAGTTATACATTCTTCCAACTCTGTCAGCTGAGTTAGAGGGTTAAAACTATTTTGGGTAGGTACCAAATACCGAGTATCACAACCTTCTTTCAATTCTATGGTTCCATCAACATTCGTCGCCTCCTGCTTATCAGGACTTGCATTTTCCATTGCCTTAGAGATTAGGGACAATAGACAGTGAGGATGTACCATGTCCTGCATGGGGTAGTGATGTTTCATAGCTCTCCTCCTTTTTTTACTTTTTACCACCTGCAAAGGGGCGTTCCATCCATCCTGCTGTTCCACTTCATCCCTATTAGATTAGACGATGCTTATTCCCTCCCTGTCTTAGTTGTTTTACTTCCTAAAAACACTCCTCATTACTTCCGTTTTGTTTCATACACTTAACTGTAGTTCCAGACCCATTATGGTGGTCTTCAAACTTTAATTGGGGCCACACACGAATGGAAACAAATAGTTGACCTGACTTGTTCTTTCTTTCATGGAGAAGTTCCTACAACTATATTTTATTCCCAATGCCCTGGTTCACAAGGTAACTAACATGGATTCCATTTCTATGCACTGTTATCTTACTGGCATAACCCTCGTTGAGTGTATCCTACCTTATAATGTTTAGCTCAGGATTCCTCACTCCCCCACACTGAACATGCTTAACATGGATGGGGACACGTGTGTCTCTGTGTGCGTCTCCATGCGCAGGCACTGTGCGCTCAAGCTCGCGGTGCGCATTTCCTCTTCTGTTAAATCAGCCAAGACCCGTAAGTTACCATGGGTCTTCTACACAGTCACAAGGTCTCAAGATATTTGTACCTTGTAAAAGTCACCCAACTTGACAGAAATATCTGAACTAGAGTCCCTTTCATACTCCCAGGATCTCCAACTTTTAAAATAATAAAACTGCTCTGTCCTTGTAGTTCTTGTTTAGATTTCCAAAACTACAGGTCTGGAGTACTTTCTGTGTCTTTTTCTGCCTAGCAACCATTCATCCCAGCAGAGAAATAAGGTTTAACTCAGGGAAGACTAAAGGTGAGCACAGCAACAACAGGCTCCAGCCCCCTCTCACTCGTCTTTTGGCTGACACACAGGATTGAAACATAGAAACATAGATTTTGATGGCAGATAAGAACCGCTTGGCCCAACCAGTCTGCCCATTTCCCTACCTATTGGATAAGCTGCAGATCCTAGTTAACCAGCAGCCTACTTCTTTCTTACTCCACCCCTAGAATTGCCTTATGATCATTGTCCCATGCATGTTGGATTCCACCACTGCTTTTGACTCCACAACCTCCTCCAGAAGGTCGCTCCATGCATCCACAACCCTTGTGAAAACATTTCCTTAAATACCTTCTGAGCCACCCTTTACTTATCATCTTCAAATCATGCTCTCTTGTTCTTGCACACCTCTTTTTGAAAGATGCTACCTCTTGGACTTTGTTGATTCCCTTTAGGTACTTGAAAGTTTCTATCATGTCCCCCTCTCCCTCCTTTCCTCGAGGCTATACATATTCAGCTCCTAAGTCTTTCTTCATGTCTTCTGGTGCAGACCCTGCACCATTTTAGTTGCTTTCCTCTGGACAGCCTCCATCCTGTCTATGTCTTTGCAGAGATTAGGTCTCCAGAACTGCACGCAGTACTCCAGATGGGGTCTCACCAACTGTCTGTACAGAGAAATAATAACTTCCTGTTTTCTACTGGTGATGCCTCTCCCTTGCACCCCAGTATCCCCCAGCCCTCCTTGCAGCCCTCTCTCATTGCTTGCCCACCTGTAGGTCATCTGATGTGACTCACCTCCCAGGTCCCTTTCCATTTTTGTGGTTGTTAGTATCTCACCCCCATTGCGTACACTTCCCCTGGGTTTTTGTTTCCCAAGTGCATTACCTTGCACTTCTTAGTATTGAATCTAAGCTGCCATACATTTGACCATTCCTCTAACCTTGCCAAGCCCCTTCTCATTCTTTCCACCCCACCTTGTGCATCAACTCTGTTGCAGATCTTTGTGTCAACTGCAAAGAGACATACTTTTCCTTCCAGTCCCTCTGCAATGTCGCTTATAAAGACATTGAAGAGGACCGGTCCTAATACCGAACCCTGCAGTAACCCACTAGTAACCCCCCTTTCTTCAGAGTGGACTCCATTTACTATTACTCTCTGTGTCCTATTCTCGAGCCAATTCTTTACCCAGGCTGTCATCTTGGGACCCACTCCCAGGCTGGTTAACTTGTATATTAATCTTTTGTGTGGGACTGTGTCAAATGCCTTGCTAAAGTCTAGGTAGGCCATGTCCACAGCCCCTCCCTGATCTTTGGGATTAATTTGACAGGACCTTCCTTATGTAAACCCATGCTGTCTTGGATCCTGGGAACTATGTGATAATAGCACATCAATAAGAGTGAGTATCAGAACAGCAAATCCAAAATAGCAACGACGACGACAACAAAAGCACATGCACATGATAGCACAGTACATAATAGCTACTGCAGCTCACACAGCAACATTTATACATGTCCAGCCAGCTGTTTTGTATTTCATTAATCTGGGGGTGTTCACCCCCCACACCTCCCACAGGGGGCTATGCCCCCCAACCCCCCTATCTCCAGGATTCTCACTCCACGCTGCTCACTGATGGTGGGGGTATCGGCAACTTCCAGTCACTCATAAGAAACAGTTGCTCTAATGTGCTGGTCGCTATTTAGTGCATCATTATTATTGGGTCACTGTTATTGTTTCGTTATTTTGTATTCACTGTTATTATGTGCTACTGGTTCTTGTGCTCCTATGGATTTCAGATGTTGCACTATCCTTTCTTTAAGGAGTGCCTCCATATTCTTGCCCATTACTGAGGTAAGATTGACTGGTCTGTAGTTTCCTGCCTACTCCCTGCTACCACTCTAGTGGAGCGGGATCATATGAGCCATTCTCCAGTCTTCTGGGACCTCTCCTGTGCTCAGAGACTCACTAAACAGTTCTGATAATGGCTCTGCTAGGTCTACTCTTAGTTCATTTAGTACCCTGGGATGTATGTCATCTGAACTCATTGCCTTGTCTACCATGAGCTTAGCGAGCTCTTGTAGGATCCTTTCTTTTGTGAAGGGACTTGTGCACACCTCCCTCCCCCCTGTGTCCATGGTACTAGCTGTGAGCCCTGCCCTAGCTTCTCCTCAGTAAATACTGAGCAGAAGTATCTATTTAGGACAGATGCTTTTTCTTGGTTCTCCTCCACACACTCACTCTTATCCCCTTTGATCTTAGCAATACTCCCCTTGACTTTCTCCTTTCACTAATGTATCTATAGAAAGTATTGTCCCCTTGTTTTACTGTCCATGCTATTGTTTCCTCGGTTTGGGCCTTTGCCTGCCTCATGGCTTTCCCTGCTTCCTTTAGGGATGTTTGGTATGCCTCCCTATCTTTTTCCCGATGCATTCCCTTATATTTCCTGAAGGTCAGTCTTTTTGCTCAGACCTTTTCAGCTACTGTTTTTGAGAACCAAAATGGTTTTCTCCTTGATTTACTCTTGCTTTTCTCTCTAACACAATGGGATGTTACTTCAAGTATTGCATCCTTAATGTTTGCCCACTTTGCCTGTACCTCCTCAACTGTATTTCTTCATGCCAGGGCTAGCTTAACTCTATTAGCCATCTTATCATAGTGAGCTTCTCTGAAGTCCCATATTTTTGCCTTGGAATGGGTTGATTTAGTTCTAGTGGCCAAATAGAACCATATCATGTGATGATCACTGGCCCCCAGATGACCTTCTACCTGGAGTTCTGTGATCCTTTCCCCATATAGATCTAGGATGGTCCTGTATCTTGTGGGTTGTTGTACTAGTTGTTTGAGGCCTTCCTCCAGCAGGGAATCCACTATGTGTCTAGTTCTGGCGGATGTTCCTGCTTGTATTGACCAATCTGTATCTGGCATGTTGAAGTCTTCTACTATCACAACCTCCCCTTAAGCTGTCATGTTCTGTATATCTTTTAACAGTAATGTGTCTATGTCCTCTCCATGGTTTGGAGGCCTGTAGACAACCCCAGTTTGTATGGCTGTCCCATTTCCTGTTTCCAGGATGACCCACAGTTCTTCTGGCTCCCTATGTGTATTCTGAATTTCTGTAGCTTTGATATTTTTATTGACATAAAGGGCTACTCCCCCCCCCCCTTTTGCACCTTATGAACAGTACATAGCTGGGTACTGAAGTCTCCCAAGTGTTGTTACTGGTGAACCATGTCTCACTCATGACTACTATGTCCAGTTTAGCCTCTGTCATTGTTGCCTTCAGGTCTGGATTCTTGTTTCCCATACTGCAGGCATTTGTGTGTGTGATTTTCCAGTGGCCAGATTTCAGTGCGTTAGTTGCTGGGCAAGGTCCGGCGTTTCCCCTGCATGTTGTATGGGGAGCCAGACAGTTTCCTTACCTGATGATGCAAATGAACTATAAACATGCTCAACTCCTGGTGCTCACTAGCTGATATGGGAGAGGTGTTTTTCCCATTCGATATATTAGGTGCTGCACTCATCTCCGTGTTGGCTAGTTTAAATATTCTGCAAAGACATTAAATTTCTGCCCCAATGCACTGACTCCCTCCTTAGTCAGATGCAGTCCATCAAATTTAAAGAACTTTTGCTCCCCAAACCGTTGCCAGTTATCTACATATTTGTGTCCTTTTTCCTGGCACCAGACCTTGAACCACATGTTTAGCTCCCCTAGCTCTCCTTCTTTGACCTTCTGTCCATCTGCACCCCCCCCCCGGTCCCAGACTGGGAGGATCTCAGAGAAGGAAATGCTGGATGAAATGGATAACAGTTTATCTCCCAGCCTGATTAGGTGCTCCTTGGTCTCCACAACTGACTGGCTGGAGAGATCATTAGTCCCTATGTGTACCAGGACATTGATGTTTTCTCCGGCTTCCTGCATGATTTTAGAAATGTGATCAGTGTCTCTCCATGCTGATGTACCTGGGAGACATCTGACCATTACCCCTGGCTGGAGGTAGACATCAGCTACCCAAATCATTAAGTCTCCTGTGTTTAGAAGTGTTTTTTGTGTTCCCTTTTTTTTTTGGACCCTGTTTTGGGTGAGTTTTGTTGTGCTAGCTCCTGTGCTGCAGTGTTCTGCTCTGCAATGTCCTCTGCCCCTTGATTTGATTTTGTAGAGAGGCAGATACCTGTTTATAGTTTTTATATGGTTTGTGGAGGTAATATGTTGGACAGCATTGAGTGATGGGGCACCCAATTTGCTCCTCCTCACTACCTGCCAACTTCCGGGACCAACTACCCTCTGAAGTCGAAGTGTTTTAGTTGGATGTTGGGGAAATGGCAGGCAGTTCTTATAATATATTTCCGCCTGAATATGTGATTTGAGGAGTGCAATATTTGCCCATGCTGCCTAGAGCTGAGCCCTTAGATCTCCAATGGTCCAGCATGTAGGACAGTGTCCTAAATCCTGTATAACTGCCCTTTTGAAAAGTGTCCTGCAGTGCCTGCAGTTAATAATATCCATTCCACCTGAGATGCCGAGTTTATAACCTGGTTTGAATAATTAGAAGGAAGAAAATGAAAGCAAATGTTTTATTTTTTCTTGTTTGATTTTTTTGTTTTGTTTTTGTTTTTGTTGTATAACTTATTATAATAAGTTAAATTCCTATTGCCCCTGTTAGTGAGGTCACTGTGTGGATACCTCTCTGATCTTCCCCTTCCTGCTTTGCTACAGGAAATGTCATGACTATGCTACTGTATAAAAGAAGTGTAGCATGGGGTGGTTGGGGAGGGGGTAGGTGGTGGGAGAACAAGGAGGTAATAGCAGAAACAATCAACCAACAACAAATGCAGTAGCACTGAAAGCTTAGCCTAAAGATAGATACAACTGTAAACCCTGTGAGCACCACCAGTAACAATTTCACGGAAGATATATCCTGCAAAAAACACTTTGCTACAGAGAAAATTAAAGCAGTAACAGAAGATATACCTTGCAAAAAAACAATTTGAATCAGAGAAGATTACAGCAGTAATCTGTAGGCACAAAACAGTAACAACTCTGTAGGCAAACCCTGTAATAATGCAGCAGAAGGTATACCCTGCAAAAGCAATCTGAATCAGAGAAGATTAGAGCAGTAAAATGTAAGGAAAAACAGTATCAAATCTTGTGAGCACAAAAGAAAATAACAACACACAAGTAAATCTGCATAGCAAAAAGTAGCCTTAATCTTTTTCTTTGCTCTAATAATGTTCCTTGCTCCTGTCCATACAAGTAAACCTAGAAGACCTGGGAGTTCTCATCTCAGAGGACCTTAGAGAAACTAGGCAGTGTGATAAAGTTGCTGGAAATGCTAGCCAGGTGTCTGGATGCATAGGGAGGTGTATCATGAGTAAAAAAAGGAAAGTCATCTTGCCCCTGTATAAAACACTCATGAGACTGCACCAGAAATACTGCATCTAGGTCTGGAGGCCCCAACTGAGAAAGAACAGACAGGGTGGAGGGGGTGCAGCGGAGGGCTACTTAAATGGTGCAGGGAAACTTAAATGGCGAAGGGCCTGTATAATAAGACCTATGAGGAAAGACTAAAGGAGTTAAATATGTATTTCCTGGAGGAATGGAGGGAGGGAGGGGGTGACATAATTGAGACATACAAATACATCACCGGGATAAAGAGAAGCATCTTCCAAAGTAAGAGGTGCTAAACATAGGAACATAGACCTTGACAGCTGATAAGGACCACTTGGCCCACCCAGTCTGCTCATCTCCCAACCTATTGGATAGGCTGCAGATCCTAGTTAAACAACATCATACTTCCTCCTACCTCCCACTAGAAATCTGTTATGTCTGTCCCATGAATTCTTAATTTCACCCACTGTTTTTGACCCCACAGCCTCCTCAGGTAAACCTTTCCATCATTTACCACCCTCTCCATGAAAAAATACTTCCTTGTAAATAATCACTTCTACCTTCTTGCTAGTCTAGTGGTCCCCTCAACACTGATTCCTAATTATGGACACATGTTGTAATTATAAACCATCATCTGGCATGGTAGTCTACTCCCAATCCAGCCCCAATCTCCTATAATAAATATTAAAGTCTCTCTGGTGGTCCAGTGGACAGCTCCAGCCCCGATCCCATATAAAGTGCAATTCCTGAATAACTGGTGGTCTAGTGGATCACTGCAGTGCCTACCAACCCACTCTTCCAATCCCATAACTGACCTGGAGACTGGTTCATGCCATCGCTCACTTCCACGGCCAGCCACCGACTGAACAGTACGCATTCATTCTGAGCTCAGTCAATGGCTTTCATGGAGGTGAATGGTGGGCTGAGCCAGTCACCGGCTCGGTTATGGGATAGAAACATAGAAACATAGACTTTGATAACACATAGGGACTGCTTGGCCCACCTAGTCTGCCCATTTCCCTACCTACAGGATAAGCTGAAGATCCTAGTTAACCAACAGCCTATTCCTTCTTATCCACCACCAGAATTGCCTTATGTCTATCCTATGTATTCTTGAACTCTCCCACAGTTTTAGACCCCACAACCTCCTCAGAAAGACTGTTCCATGTGTCCACCACACTTTCTGTGAAAAAATACTTCCTCACATTGCCCCTGAGCTGTCCCCCCTCTATCTTTAAGTTGTGTCCCCTTGTTCTTGCACATCTGATGATTGTAGGGTTGGAGCAGAAGTAAATACTGAATTAAACACTTCAAACTTACAAGATGTAATAGATGACATAGCCATATAGTCTAATATATTTAAATTGGCACTGAACCTAGATGAATGCTTTATCATGCACTTGGGAAATAGAAACCCTAAACTACCTTATAAATTGGGAAATATACCACTCAAAATAACATATGAGGAAAGGGATTTGGGTATAATAGTTTCTGACAATGTGACATTTTCATCTCATTGCCAAAATATAGCCCAGAAAGGTAACAGAATCCTAAATTGCATATTGAGGCACATATCTTCTAGAAGTAGGGGTGTTGTTTTGCCCCTGTATGTATCCCTAGTGAGGCCCATTATGGAATATGGAGCACAGGTGTGGTCACCTTTTAAAAAACAGGATATTTCCCTATTGGAGGGGGTGCAGAGGAGAGCAACAAGAGTTGTTTGTGGTATGACAGGTAAAGACTATGGGACTAGATTGAGAGAATTGACTATGTACTCCTTGGAGGAACGTAGCAAGTGAGGGGACATGTGCTTGGTATATAGTGCTTGGCAAAATGATGACTTGTGGGATGTTATGGGGCTAACATTTAATAGCTGTATGTATAAAACTAGGTCCCACCCAATGCAATTAACAGCATCTAAATGTAATAAAGTGAGAACTACATGGTGGCTTAATCAAAGGGTGGTACATGCTTGGAATGCACTGCCATTTGGAGATTGTAGCTAGTAAATCTATTGCTGAGTTCAGATCCAAGTGGGATAGGAATATGTATCAGATTAGAAATTAGATGATCATGGTGAGCATATAGGATGCAAGGCCATTCAGCTCAGTATCTTTCTATGATCCTATGATCTCTTTTTCTGAAACATGCTACCCTCTTGGACATTGATGATTCCCTTGAAATACTTGAAAGCTTCTGTCATGCCCCCATTCCCTCCTTTCCTTGAGGGTATAGATATTAAGCTATTTTAGTTTCTCTTCATATAGCTTCTGTTGTAGACCCTGTACCATTTTAGTCGCCCTCCTCTGGACTGCCTCTGTCCTGTCTATGTTCTTGCAGAGATGGGGTCTCCAGAACTGCTGCAAGTAAAGGGGGCACAAAATGAAGTTGGGGGGGGATGACACAGGGGAAATGTGAGAAACATATTTTCATAGAGAGGGTGGTGGAGCATACCAGAGGGGGTGGTTGAGGCTAAAATGGTCATAGAATTTAAGAAGTGAGATAGACACAAGGGTATCCTGGAAGCAAGGGGGGGCTCCAAAGTTCAGTTTGGGCATGTGGCCTCACACTAGATTGGGACAAAAATGCCATACATGCACACACACACACATACACACACACACACACACAAACACACATGCACTGCTTCATCTTCTAAACTGTACGCTGCTAACATATAGGATTATATCCATTTGCAAGCTGACTAGGAAAAGGTTAAAGAAAATAGAAAACTGAAAATTGTATAAATTGTATTTTAATATCATAGTAATTTCTTTCTACTTTTATAATAAAATATGTGTTAGTGCAGTGAAACACGTGGATTTTCACCTTTACTTTTCACACTGCTAGTAGCTTGGCAGAAGACACCAGGAGAAAGGATTACTGTGTGACTGGACTTCTCTGCTGGGACTAGGGAAGAAGAACTTTTGTACTTGGACCTTTAATTTAGGGTAAAAAAAACTAACAAACAAAACAAAAAAAGTGCGTGTTTGTCTGGGTTACTGAACTGAATGGGTATCTGAACAGTTACCTAGGTGTAAATCTCAGGTGATTGAAATGACTTAATAGCTGTGAGGTTTAAATTACTTGTAGAATGATCTAGTAAGTAGAGGGAGTGGCTTAGCTGGAAGGAAGCTACGTTTAAAGACTGCCTTAGAAAGATTATGCTAATAGCTTGGCAGAAGACACCAGGAGAAAGGACTGCTGTGTGACTGGACTTCTCTGCAGGGACTAGAGAAGAAAAACGTTTGTACTTGGACCTTTAATTTAGGGTAAAAAAAAATTAACAAACAAAACAAAAATAAGTTTGTGTTTGTCTGGGCTAACTGAACTGAATGGGTATCTGAACAGTTATCTAGGTGTAAATCTCAAGTGATTGAAAGGATGTAATAGTGGTGAGGTTTAAATTACTTGTAGAAAGATCTAGTAAGTAGAGGGAGTGGCTTAGCTAGAATTAAGCTACATTTAAAGACTGCCTTATTAAGATTCTGCTAATAGCTTGGCAGAAGGCACCAGGAGAAAGGACTGCTGTGTTACTGGACTTCTCTGCTGGGACTAGAGAAGAAGAACATTTGTACTTGGACCTTTAATTTAGGGTGAAAAAAAACTAACAAACAAAACAAAAAAAAGTGTGTGTTTGTCAAGGTTAACCGAACTGAATGGGTATCCGAACAGTTATCTAGGTGTAAATCTCAGGTGATAGAAATGACTTAATAGCTGTGACATTTAAATTACTTGTAGAAAGATCTAGTAAGTAGAGGGAGTGGCTTAGATAGAAGGAAGCTACATTTAAAGACTGCCTTAGAAAGATTCTGCTAATAGCTTGGCAGAAGACACGAGGAGAAAGGACTGCTGTGTTACTGAACTTCTCTGCTGGGACTAGAGAAGAAGAACTTTTGTACTTGGACTTTTAATTTAGGGTAAAAAAAAGCTAACAAACAAAACAAAAAAAGTGTGTGTTTGCCTGGGTTAACTGAACTGAATGGTTATCTGAACAGTTATCTAGGTGTAAATCTCAGGTGATTGAAATGACTTAATAGCTGTGAGGTTTAAATTACTTATAGAAAGATCTAGTAAGTTGAGTGAGTGGCTTAGCTAGAAGGAAGCTACATTTAAGGACTGCATTAGAAAGATTCTGCTAATAGCTTTGCAGAAGACACCAGAAGAAAGGACTGCTGTGTGACTGGACTTCTCTGCTGGGACTATATTGCCCACCTTCTCTCCCCTCCACCCCCCCCACCTAAAGCTAGTTCTATTTTTATAGGCACAGGATTTGACTAACGACAGGAACTTCCTGTTTCGGAGCAGGAAGTGAGTGATCACAGAACCACCAAAGACCCACCATCCTAGAAGGGCAAGAGTAGCTCTCTGGCCCCTCTAGCTGCTGGAGGTCTGCCTCTGAGCAAGTAAGTGGTCTACTGCATGAAATATAGGATATTTTGTCTCAGAACAGGACAATCAGGAGCCTAAAGGGCACACAGGCAGAAAGTAAGGAGAGAGAGAGAAAAAAACAGAGGAAAGAGTAAGGATTGCAAACAGTTAAGGGGCCAGAAATAAGACATGCTTGGAGTGGTGCAGTGCAGTGGCTGTGGAGCAGCAGTCTTCCGGGAGACATTCTGGAGGATGCGGTGTTGTCCCATCTGCAGGCATCTCTCTCGGCTAAGGAAGGAGGTTGCTTATCTCCAGGCTGAGTTGGCCAGGATTTGTGGGACCTCCTCTTCCATCTAGGGACCACCAGTGCCACTGCCTTTGCCTCAGAGGTTGCCAAGAAAGAGGAGCGGTTTGACACAGTGGGCTCAGGGAGGGTGATGGTGGTGGAACAGAGGCCATCTCTCCTGTTGTACCTCTCCACAATTCCTATGCCATTCTGGCAAAGTGTGGTTCCTCGCTGGAGGCACCCACAGTGGAGACCAAGCAGGATGCTGGGAACCTCCACAAAGGAGACCCACAGGAGGGTGGCAGGGGACCCTGCAGGGGAAGGAAACAACTCCTGGTGGGGGACTCCATTGTTAGGAAGGTAGAACTGGGGGAGGAAGCGGAGAGGGAGGTAAGGTGCCTGCCTGGTGCCATAGTTTGGAGGGACAGGGAGCGAATTCTCAGGATTGCCAGAGCAGCTGCACAGGGGAGGGAGTAGGATGTCATTGTCCACCTAGGGACAAATGACCTGGCTAAGAAAGGGATTAGAGAAGTGCAGGAAGAGTTTGTGGAATTGGGTAGGGGCCTTAGTCAAGTAGCATGCATGGTAACCTTTCTGAGGTGCTACCCATCTATGGCATAGGAGAGGCTAGGGTGTTCTGCACCATGGGATTCAATCAGTGGTTGAAAAACTGGTGTGGAGCTCAGGGATTTGGCTTCATTTGGGGACTGGGGGTCCACCTGGAGTGATGCAAGCCTATACTGGCATGATGGGCTGCATCTGTCTGGGAGGGGAACCAGGATCCTAGGTTATAGGTTTAAATGCTTCATTGACAAACTTTTAAACTAGCCAAGGGGGAAGGCACTGGAAAGGAAGAGGGAAATCCTAGCCCCCCAAATAATCATTGTAGTAAGTGCAGCAAACACCAACATAGAGGTATTGATCGGGAGAAGGGCAGGGGTAAATGGAGAAAGTGACAAAGGCAAGAAGGACAGGGATGGGGCAAAAGGAGTAAGGCCATCAGGAAATGGAGGGTAACGAGTACCAATGCCAATAGTCTGGGAACCAAGCTCCCTGAGCTGGTGGCCTTGATGGAAGAGGGATGCCTGGATATCGTAGCTGTCACAGAAACATGGTACACAGAGAACCATGACTGGGATGTTAACATACCAGGGTACATAACCTACAGGAGAGACAGGCAGGGGAGAAGAAGATGAGGAGTAGCTCTCTATGTAAAGGAAGGGATAAAAGCAACTGAACAAAAGAGTAAACAGGGTGGAGGAGAGGCACTGTGGGTCACCTTGGAGACTGGAAAGGGCACCACAATATGCACAGGGGTTGTGTACAGACCCCCATGTCAGGGGGAGGGAATGGACAAGGATATGATAAAAGGCATTCTTAGAATGGCAGAGAAAGGGGATATACTGTTGATGGGAGACCTGAATATGCCAGATGTTAACTGGAGCACATTTGCTGTAGCCACATCCAAGAGCAGGGCCATTCTTGATGCCCTACAGATGGCAGGCCTTAGACAGCTAGTTTCAGAACCCACTCGTGAGGGAGCAATCTTAGACCTTGTACTCTCAAACAGGGGCAGTGTGAGGATCTCAGATCTAGAAGTGGGTTGCCACCTGGGGACAAGTGGCCATCAAACAGTGTGGTTCACGTTAAACTCAGCTACAGAGTCAAGCCATACAAATGTGAGGGCACTGGACTTTAGGAGGGCTGACTTTGGCAAGATGGGAGAGTGCCTCAGAAAAGCACTAGCAAACAGGCTAGAAGAAGGTGTGGAGCAACAATGGGGAATCATCAAAACTGCCATCACAGAGGGAACAAGCCTTTGTGTGAATCAAATAAACAAATCAAAATAAAAGAAAAAGCCACTATGGTTCTCAAAAGAGGTGGCTGTGAAAGTCAGGAAGAAAAAGATAGCATTACGGAAGTATAAGGAAACACAGAAGGAGCAGGACAGAGAGCTGTACCAGTTAAGGCAGAAGGAAGCAGAGAGGGAAGTCAGAACAGCAAAGGCCCAAACTGAGGAAAAGATAGCCAACTCAGTTAAGAAGGGGGATAAAACCTTTTATAGGTACATCAGCAAGCGTAGAAAGACAAAGGGAGGGATAGTGAGACTGAATAGATTGAATGGTGGCTGGGCAGAGGGGGACAGTGAAAAAGCAGGGATACTGAATGAATATTTCTGCTCAGTATTCACAAAAGAGGAGGGGGAAGTACCTAATCCAATTAACAGAAGCACTCTTGATAGGGGAGTTGATCCCAGTCCTTTCACAGAAGAAAGGTTCTGCAAGAACTCCTAAAACTGAAGGTGGACAAAGCAATGGGTCCTGGTAGGAATTCACCCCAGAATTCTAAAAAGAATTAATGGAGGAACTAGTGAAACCACTGGCTACTCTTTTCAATAAATCATGGTAGGATGGTGTGGTACCCGAGGACTGGAGGAAGGCGGATGTGATTCCCCTTCACAAAAGTGGGACCAAGACAGAGGCAGGAAACTACAGACCTGTCAGTCTGACCTCTGTGATAGGGAACGTGATGGAGTCACTTCTGAAGGAAAGAATAGTTGAGTACCTAGAGGCCAGTGAAGTACAGAACCCAAGGCAGCATGGGTTCACAGCGGGAAGGTCATGTCATATGAATCTAATAGATTTCTTTGACTGGGTGACCAAAGTAGTAGACCAGGGAGGGGCTGTGGACATGGCCTACCTAGACTTTAGCTAGGCATTTGACACAGTCCCACACAAAAGATTAATAGTCAAATTAACCAGCCTGGGAGTGGGTCCCAGGGTGGTAGCCTGGGTAAAACACTGGTTGCACAACAGGACACAGAAGGTAATTGTGAATGGAGTCCACTCTGAAGAAAGAGGGGTTACTAATGGGGTATCACAGGGTTCAGTATTGGGTCCAGTCCTTTTTAATGTCTTCATCAGTGACTTTGCAGAGGGACTGGAAAGAAAAGTATGCCTTTTTGCAGATGACACAAAGATCTGCAACAGGGTTGATACACAAGGAGGCATGGAAAGGATGAAAAGGGACTTGGCAAGGTTGGAGGAATGGTCAGTAGTATGGCAGCTAGGATTCAATGCAAAGAAGTGCAAAATAATGCTCCTGGGAAACAAGAACCCAGGAGAAGAATACACAATGGGTGGGGAGGTAGTAACAAAAACAAAAAAGGAAAGGGACCTGGGGGCAAACATATCAGATGACCTTAAGGTTAGCAAGCAATGTGAGAAGGCAGTAGGAAGGGCTGGGGGTATACTGGGATGTATAGGGAGAGGCATCAGCAGCAGAAAACAGGAAGTTGTTATCCCTCTGTACAGACAGTTGGTGAGACCCCATCTGGAGTACTGTGTCCAGTTCTGAAGACCCCATCTCTGCAAGGACATAGACAAGATAGAAGTAGTCCAAAGGAGGGCAACTAAAATGGTGCAGGATCTGCAAGAGAAGCCGTATGAGGAAAGACTAAAGGAGCTTGATATGTATACCCTTGAGGAAAGAAGAGAGAGGGGGGACATGATAGAAACTTTTAAGTATCTCAGTGGAATCAACAAAGTCCAAGAGGATAGCATCTTTCAGAAAAAGAGACTTGCAAGAACAAGGGGACATAATTTAAAGATAGAAGGAGGGCGGTTCAGGGGCAATGTGAGGAAGTATTATTTCACAGAGAGGGTAGTGGATGCATGGAACAGCCTTCCTGAGGAGGTTGTGGGGTCTAAAACTGTGGGAGAATTCAAGAATGCATGGGACAGACATAATAAGGCAATTCTTGTGGGGGGTTGGAAGAAATAGGCTGCTGGTTTACTAGGATCTGTGGCCTATCCTGTAGGTAGGAAAATGGGCAGACTAGATGGCCCAAGCGGTCCTTATCTGCCGTCAAAGTCTATGTTTCTATGTAGTAAAAAAGAATTCCTTAGAATTCTGATATTGTGATGTCAGAAACTGCCAGCTACTAAAGAGCCCAATGTATTTCAGTGAGAAACTAAATATATTTTTTGGTGTTTTTAAGAATAAATTAATACTTATTTTATCAACAAACATTGCCTTTTATATGTTTGCACTTTTGTGCTCCATCTGTATGATTTTACGTTTTTAAAAACAATAATTAGTTTTTCTTTTTTTTTTTCCAAGTACAATATGGTTATGAAGAAAATGTCACCTGCTAAATAATAACAAAATATCACGTTATCAAAAATCACATATTTCTATTAAATATATAATATTTTGGTGGCAGGAAATGTTATTTCACCATTCAAATCTGAAGACAGATTTGCAGTTTCCCAGTGAAATACACTGGCAGCCTTGCCAGTGAAGAGTTTCTTTAAATAATAATATAAGGATTCCATCAAAGTCTTTTTTTTTCACAAGCAGTTGACAAATACAAATAAAATTATGAAAAGGTAAATAAAGAAACAAATAAAAGCAAAGTGAGTGATTGTAGAGGCATCTAAAGGCCTCAGACCTTCATTCTTTAAAATATACACCCTTATTGAACACCTGCTCTTGCAGATCTCCTTCCTGAACTGATAACAAAAGACAGCTGTTAATACACTGAGGCATCCACTGACTGTAATTTTTTATGTTTGCTTGCACGCATGTGCAAGAAACATAGTGCCATCATCTGAGTTTTTCATAGGTGTGTCAGCATCTTCCAATTCAGTCAGTGTGTTTGCAGGCATGGTCACAGTTCTCCAATCACTGCTGGAGCTGTCTATGACAGCAATTGAAAATGCAGTGGCATACAGTTGAAAGAGGGAGCTACGCTTCAGTGAGCAGCTCCCCCCACACACACACACACAGATCAACTGTGTTGGTTACCTGATAGATTGCTGTAGTCTTGTCTAGCTTAGAGAGACAAGCCACACATCATTACTTTAATAAACTGTTCCCCTGCCACAGCAGGACCACCAAAATGTGTGGCTGCCTAACAGTCCTTACACACACCAGCTCTCCAAAGCACACCTTCATGGACTCCATGGGTTCTAATCCTCCAGAAAAAAAATACCTCAGCATTTGATGTGAAAACTCTGACTTCGTTGTATGTGTAATTCCAAGTGTTTTCTCTTACTAGACTCTGTCAGTGTGAACTCCCTGCTGCTAAAACCTATGCAAACGAACTTGAGCGTACTGTACTACCTGCAGCTGAAGCAAAGAACAGCCAGGATGATGCACAAAGGAGAACATACTGCTATGCATTTCAGCAGCAGCCAGTGGGGGAGGTTTTCATGACTGAAGCACTTTAATGCACCTTTTAGTGCTGTCTTATACACACCCCTGTAAGGTAATTCACTAAACTGCACACACAGTCTGGTAATGCAGCTTCAAAATATTTTTTTTTCTCTGAATTGCCATGAGCTGGCATTTTTATGTGACTGCAGAAGCAAGATGCTGTATGTCAGCCATGTGTCTGCATTCCCACACTCATCCCCCTCACACCTCTCAAACAAAGCCACTGGTGCTTACTGAATTGAGAAGAGTTACATGAATTTCAGAAATTGTGCCAGATACACTGCACATTGCCTCATCCACTCTCTTTGTTTCAACCCTCCACCCCCATTTCTCTTGGGCAAAGCATGAAGGCTAGTTCACACTAGCACATTCAGATACTTAATAATTCACACTTCCTTTCAAATCAGGGAAAGGCATGTTGTTGGTCTATTACACTATGAAAACAAGCATTTGTCAATGCCGAACGTTCACTTGCAGGTATTTGCAGTGGTATTTGGCACTTGGACATGGCTTAAAAAAATCAGTGACAAAGAAGTACAAGCATTTGTCAATGCCGAATGTTGCTTGCTTCTATGTGCTGTTTAGGTATTTGGAAGTCATTGGAGTGCAAATATTGAAAATTTGTGAACTTACGAACGTGCATAGGAACTGCGCAATGCACACTCGTAAAACAGTAATTTTTAGGAATTTTTTCACCAAATTTTCAACATAGCCATTTTAAGACCTCTGCTCATGAACAGTGTCACTGTGATTTTCTTAATGTGTCCCATACATTGAGTTCGCACACCAACTGCACCATTGTGCGCTACATGGGCGGAAACACATTTTAGGCAGGATGTGAAAAATGACAGCTGTACTGCTCATAAGGAGGTGTGGTAAAATGGCAATGTTGAAAATCTGGAGTGAAAATATTGAAAATTCGCGAACTTACGAGCCTGCATAGGAACTGCGTAACTGTGCCTTTCAAAGCGGTATTTAGGAATATTTCCACCAATAATTCAAAATAGGCTTTTGAGAGTCCACCTATGAATGCTGGCATTGTTGTTCATTAATCAGGCCCAAAAGGTGATTTCATGCAGTGACTGCGAAATCACCCTTTGGGCCCGAATAACGCCATGACAGTGACAGAATTCATGAGAATGGGTCCCAAAAACCCCATGTCGAAAATTTGGTGTAAATATTCCAAAAAAATGCCTAAGCTATGCAACAAAGTGAAAAAAAAAACATCTAGCCCATTATACAGCTTACCGGCATTTCCTTAGTTTGCGGTGGGCTTTGAAGAGTGCAGATGTGTTCCCGGTCCAGCGATGATCATCACGCCAAGCTCTAGAGGTAAGTATGGGGTGAGGGGGGTGTGGGTAGGCAGGGTGCACAGTGGGTGGGTGCGGGTTGTGGGAGGAGGGTGGGGAGACTGCATGGGACCATTTTTAATTTACAGGTTTTCTTTTTTTTTATAATTGATGATGCTGGACGTCTCCCATGCTGGGCTGGGCTCCCAGCATGGCAGAAGGATGGCTGGGGGAGCCGTGGAGCCGACAGGAGATTGGGCATCCCCGTCGGCAGACAATGCGGGACATTTGCCACGCTGGGGTGGGGCCCCAGTGTGGCAGCAGAGAAAGCTGTTTGGGGGAGGTGGAGCCAACGGGGGATTGGGAACCCCCATCGGCAGGCGACGCAGGATGTTTGCCACGCTGGGGTGGGCTCCCAGCATGGCAGCAAAGATTTGGGGGGGTGTGACATGCTGCAAGCACACATCAATGGTTTTCCTTGAAGAGAAGACCACCGCTGTCATACACAGCACGGCAGCGATTGGTGCAGGACTGCCATGCCTGCTCAACAGAGCAGGGGATTGCACAGGGCAGGCACACCTCCAAAGTGTCCCATTCTCCCAAGACGTTCCTTGCGCATGCACGCAAGTGAATGTAAAAACAAAAAACAAATGATGGACCTTAGAGGACACAGTAGCAGTGCTATCACATTGATTTTGCATTTTCCTGTAACTCTAGCGCAAATTTTCCTCCCTCTGTACATTTCATTATTTCACATGAAGCAGAATTGCTCTGATGCCCCTGAAGCAAGTGATTATTTACCCTTTAAAGGACCAACATAGATGTAACAACAAGTACAAAGTGCTCTAGCTTTTGGACCAACCAGTCCTTCTTCAGAAGCTCATGGCAGTTGTTTAGAAAATACAATACTTACAACAGCTAGATAATGCAGAGAAAAACAGAAAAAAATCCCCATTGGTTTAAAATACTCATTTGAAAAAAAAAAAAGAAGATGATGTCAGAGAAGTTTAACAGTACTATACTGCCTTCAGCCAGAAGCAATCTTGGGTTAAACGTGCTTGGTGGAACACACATACAAAGAATCCTACTGCATATAAATTTAATTGACATAAGATAACACTGCTGAAGCAGATAACTCCTAAATCAAGATGTGAGTGTCACAGTTAGTATAAGGAAGTGATTACTGAAAGGCAACCCCCACCCAGATTAAAGACAAACTAAGATTGTTATAGGGCTCATGAAGTTTCAATGTCTGCATTATAGACAAGAATTTTCCAGTAAAGTTGTCTTAATGACATAATTGCACACTGTGTGATGTGTAAAACCTAGCTGGACCTGTCACCCAGCTGTACTCTCCAGCTAGATATAAGGCCCAAGAAATTTCAAAAACCTCAGGACTATATAAATGATAATTTAAATATAAATCGATAATATTAGTGTCAAACAAAAACTCTAGTCGGGGAACCTCAAGGAATTAAGACCACATAGCCTGATATGTACCGATGTCAATATACACTGAGAATGTAACAACTTGATGTACCACAAGTGTCTAAGGAATCTGAAAAGAGATAAAAATGTAATTTGTTCCTCCTCTTCATACAAACAATACACCTAACCCACCCCACATCACCATAATGTGGGTGGGAGATCTAAGCTTTAAGGAGATGTCTCTCTCTCCCCTCTCTCTCTCTCTCTCTCTCTCTCTCTCTCTCTCTCTCTCTCATCCCCCCTTTTCCCTTCTCTTTCTCTCTCTCCCCTCACACACACACACACACACACACACACACACACACCGCTCTCTCTCTCCTAGTGAACCTATATTCACTTCAGTCACTGCAATTGTTCCCCAAAGGAATTCAACGTGTCATGAAATCCTGAGTAAAGGGCTTTTGTCTGATGCCCCTGTAACTAATGCAAGTCAATGAGAATAATTTCCCTGTAAATGACTCCCTATAGATCTGTGAGCCCTGCTGTATGTAGTCTGCCAGGCTCTTACAATATAATTCTTATTTTAATGCAGTGCATTCAAAAAAATTATACTGAAGCAAATGGTTTGTTGCCTTTTACTGAACCAACATACATGGATGTTACAAAAAGAACAAAGTGTCTAAGTGTTTGGCCCAACAAGGTCTTCTTCTGAAGCTTACATGAGTACACTTACAAGGGATGTTCTAGCCTGTGTGACAATGATTTCAACTATGCCACTGAACTTGAAAAAAACAGCAATTAAATAACTTAGGATAATGCAGGATATATAAATGAAATCAGCACGCACATGTGAAGGCATTGTTGTCATGTCAAAAGACAGCAACAGTACAGCAGCTACTTGAATTCACCTGCTTTTAATTGCTGTTTTAAAGGGGGGATTTATTTTAAATATCCTGTAAATAGTTTCACAGTAATTCCCTCATACCTTTTTAGCAAGTGTCTGCTCTACATAATTCAATGGTTGACAGCTCCTCCACAGCACACAAATTAACAGAGACTATTTTAGTTGTCATTTTTTCATATTCATTTAAAAATGTGTTTCCGCCCATGTAGCGCACAGTGGTGCAGTTGGTGTGCGAAATCAATGTTTGGGACAGATTAAGAAAATCACAGTGACACTGTTCATGAGCAGAGGTCTTTTAAATGGCTATGTTAAAAATTTGGTGACAAAAGTTCATAAAATGACCGTATTACAAGCGAGCATTGCGCAGTTTCCATGCACCCTCATAAGTACATGAATTTGTAATATTTTCAGTCCAGATTTCCACCACTGGCATTTTTCCACATTCCCTTATGAACAGTACAGCTGTCATTTTTCACACCATGGCCAAAATGTGTTTTCACACTTCCAGCAAAGAAATGCATGGTCACTGTGGGAAATCACTGTTTGGGACAGATTAAGAAAATCGCCGTGACACTGTTCATGAGTGGAGGCCCAAAATGCTTGTGTTAACAATCTGCTGTAAAAAATCCCCAAACTAATTACATTACGGGTGTGCGTTGTGCAGTTTCTATGCTCACTCATGACTTCACCAGTTTTTCTGATATTTTCACTCCAGATTTTCAATATTGCCATTTGTTATACCTCCCCATGAACAGTACAGCTGTCATTTTTCACATCCTGTTCGAAATATGTTTTCACAACTGTGGCACCAAATGGCGTAGTCACTGTGCAAAATCAGCTTTCAGCTAACAAACTGATATTGCCACTGTTCATAAGGTGGGGGTCTCAAAAAAACAATGTTGAAAATTTGGAGCGAAAATACCAATGAACGTCTGAGGCATTCCCTGTAGAGACTGACAGGCCTCAGGGGTGTGACTTGGGATTGTCGCTGGTAATGCTCATACCATTCCACCCCCATCCACACCCTGCAGCCAGTGAGAGGTATCGAGTTGTGCCTTAGACTCTTCGGCCTCAAAGTTCACCCCATTCTCCTATACTGCACCCATCTCACCATATTTCCTAATAGAATAGGGTCAACATAAGGGCCAAAGACCCCAAGGCACACCGTGACACCTGTCGGTGTCTGCAGGGTAGGGTGTGGTGAAATGCCATAGCCGTTATGCCTGACGACCCAAAGCACACCCCAATGCCTGTCAGTATCTGCAGGGTGGTGGTGGGTTGGCTTCAGTTCAATACTTCATTGCTATTCCTATTATGCAGCTTGTAACTCCTACACTACCAGGGCCAATGCCAGCAAGCAAACATTCAGCATTGACAAATGCTTGTTATTTGTTTATTTAAACATTTGGTCACCGGGAAAAGCACACTGAGCTGGATCTTGTTTCCAGGTGTGACTCGGGGGAGGGGAAACAGGTATACAAACAGTCTGGGAGAGAACAGGCAGTTTGTAGATGCTGTTGCATTAGGTATAGTATCAGTTAACACAATAGTAGTGCAGTGGCATCGAGTACAGTAATGTTAGGTATTTACAACAGAAAGAGGCAATCAGCAGTAGCTTACACAGCAGTATGTACATCAGTATTTACAAAATTTATACATTTGCACAGTATGTACATCAGTATTTACAAATGTCCTCAGATATGAGGAGCAGGTGTGGCACCTGATTGACAGAAGCACATGGGGGTGGCAGTAGGCGAAGCTGCTGTTTGATAGAATAGTGTGAGGGATAGTTTTTGATGTTCTGCATACAGGGAAGAATATAGGAGAAGGTGGTTTTACCAGCTGAGGAGGATGTCCGAGGCATTGTGAAGGATATGGAATCCCTGGACCACACTCCATAAGGGAAGTGTGAACCCATGGAAAGGCACTTCAATAGGTAGGAGAGTAACAAGTTGAACCGGTATTTGGATATAAGATTAAGAGAGTGGATGTAGTATTGATGGGAAAGAGTTGCTAGGTCTAGAGAGGCATAGAGGGAGCAATGATGTGTTCTGAAGGGGGAGTCTGTGACGAAGCAGCAGAATACATTCACAAGGGTGTCCAGTCTGGACAGGACTGTTGCCGGGGCAGTACTGCAAACCACATCTGCATAATTTTTTTTTATTTAGTTTTTGTTTACCGGGTAAGTGCACTAGCCATAGCAATGACTATTTTCAGGCATGACCCGGGAAGGAACAGTACACCAATGCAGACAGAACATTTCATTGCAAGTACGACATAATTGACAAAAGCATACAGAGTAAAAAGAGAAAAAGGTAGCTACAGACACGGTAGAAAGCATTAACAGTGTGAGAAAGTAATATGCAAAAAGAAGTGGCTACAGACAAGGCAAATGCAATAACAGTGTGAGAGGAATAATGAGCAGAACCATATTCAAAACACAAGGTTACATAACATTTATGTTTTGAGGGAAAAACAAGAACAATTGTAAATGCTATAGTGTTTATTTGGGGTTGACAGTTGGGAAAAACTAGGAGGGATAGTAGTAAGGGAGATGGAAGAGGAAGCAGGAAGAGGATTGGGGATGAGTCTAACTGGGAGGTAGGACAGACAGGTGGAGAGAAATGCTATTTATATAGTAGAGTAAAACAAGAGGTAGGGAAAGACTAGCAGGAAGGAGGTGAGAGCTAAGGGGGTTTGAAACAGCAGCACATGCAGGAGGACTCGAGATGGGTACGCAATTGTTTCTTAAATGTTGCATGAGATGGTGCTTGGTGCAAGGCTAGAAAGAGGGAGTTCCAGTATTGGGGAGCATGACAGGCAAAAGCACTTGTGCCTCTGGAGGTATAGTGTCTGGGTATGAAGATGGGGGCACTGTCAGTGGATCACAATCCATAAGAAGGTGTTCTGATTTGGAAGTGGGCTACAAGGGGTTTGAGTATTTGTAGCCGGACAATAATGTCTATGACAAAGCCACAGGCATAAAGCCTTAACTCAAGCAGAGGAAGCCATCTCAGGCCTGAATAAAGGAGACAGTGGTGTTTCAGCTTATGAGAGGAGGACACATAGCAACAAACATTGTTGTATGTCACGTCCCACTTCTGAAGACTTGTTTTGCATGCAGAGGTGTATGTAGCAGCCCCATAAGTAAGTAAGTAAGGGCAAGAGGATGCCACATGCAATGGCAAGCCTTGCAGATGGACTAAGCACATAACTGGTATGGTATGCTATGCCAGTTTTGGTGTTTACCTGCTTGCAAGTCAGTTGGATGTGTAGGTCAAAATTTAGTGATGGGTCAAGTGTGACACTCAGATATTTAAATGAATCCACCATTCCCATAGTTAAGCCATTTGAGGAGGAGACTTTAAATTTTGGATGGGCATGCTTGAGTTTGGCATTTGATCCGAAGAGCATGGCTTGGGTTTTGGACTCATTTAGGACAAGTTTGTGACTAGATAACCACTGTTGGGTGAGCTGAAAGTCAAGAGAGAGTTGACAATTTATTTGTTGTCAATGTTTTTTGCACTGGCATATAGAACAATGTCATCTATATATAGTAGGGACTCTGTCCTATAGAGGTTGGTGGTGATGTTATTTATGAAGAAAGAGAAAAGCAGAGGCCCGAGTATGGATCCTTGTGGCACCCCAATGTTTATAGTGGCCTTGTCCGAGAAAGAAGAGTTGTATTTTACAGTTTGGGTCCTGTTGGATAAGTAGCTACCAAACCACCTTACAACATTTGATGAGAAACCTAGTGATCCAAAAGGAGGCTAGGAGGATGGAGTGATCAACTAGGTCAATTGTCTTAGTCATATTGATGAAAATAGCCCCAGCAAGAAGACCAGAATTCATAGCCACTAGGGTATCTGACATGAATTTGAGAAGTGCGATGGTGGTGCAATGGCCCTTGCGAAAACCATGTCGGGCTGTGGTAAGTAGATGATATTTCTGGAAGAAATCAATTGTTTGTGCGGCTACCAGCTTCTCAAGAATTTTGTTGAGGACTGACAGGATGGATATGGGCCTATAATTTTAGAGATCCTTATGATCTCCTTTTTTGAAAACAGGGGTAATCCTAGCTTCCTTCCATATATCAGGGACATAGCTCTGGCACAGGGAGAGCATGAAAATCTTGTCTAGGGGAGCAGCAATGTGGGGGGCAACTATCTTTAGTAGCTTGGGTTCTAGATTGTCAGAGCCAACTGCAGCATAGTCAGAGATAATTTTTAGCAATCTAAGCACGTCACACCTTGAGACTGCCTTGAAAAAGAAGTCAGGGTCGTTGAAATCTGATGGGGTAGGCGTGTTCGACTGAGTATGGAAAGAGGAGGTGTAATTAGTTAGGTCAGAGAATTTGCTATTGAAAAAGTTGGGATTATTGCAGTGTACATCAAGTGACATGTCATTTCGGGTGGGTGCTGGATTCTGACTAAGAAACAAATTTAATATGGGACCAGAATTTCTTTGAGTCACCATAGGAGCTGGTTAACAGATCTTTGCAATACGAGCTCTTGGCCTTTTTGATGCCCTTTTTGCAGGAATTGCGTAGGGTCCTGTAAGTATTAAGGTCAGAGCATAGCCTTGAGCTTTTGTAGAGAAGCCAGCTTTTGTCTCTTTGCTTTAGCTTAGAGAGGAGGTCAGATCTGAGCCAGCGTGTTTGGCTATTTTTTAACCTTTGAGTTACAAGTTTGCAGTGTTTATCCTGGAGCACTAGGAAGTGGGTCAGGAATAGACTGAGGGCAGTTTGGGCATCATTTGATGTAAGGAGGGAGGACCAGTCAGTAGTGGCAATGTCATGTAGGAAAAGCTGTGAGTCAAAGTTCGCTTAGTTTATGGAAGGTGATGAAACAAGACCTCGATGGGGTAGGTTTGCTCCTTCCCCAGATACAGTAGGTTGGAGAGTGATCAGTGATGGCATGTGGTATTAGGCCAGAGGCAATTACATTTTCAGGGTTGTTGGCCATTATCCAATCAAGTAAGGTGTTCATGTTGGAGGGAGGGGAGGTTCTGGTAGGTTCATATATTAGCTGGGCAAGTTATAGCTCTGCAGTTTGGTCAGTGGATTGGATTGGTTGGCACCCATCCAATTAATGATTAGGTCCCCTAATATAAGAACCTAATTTTTCCCTGCAAGGCTTGAGATTTGATCCAGTAACTCATCCAGTCCTTTTAGACCATTTGAGGAGGGATTGTAGGCACATACGATATGTAACTTTTTGGTACTGAGGGTGAGCAGGACATGAAGTGCCTTGCAGTGGCCTGGGTTAGTTAAATTGATGGTCATGACATGGAGATGTTCTTTAAAATAGATAGCAGGATGTTCTTGAGCTAGTACTAAATGTTCTGGTAATCATTCTGGAGGGTAGCCTTAACATCAAGTTGGATGGGACCAGAGGTGAAAAGAAAAGTGACATCCACATACATATGTATGTGGAAATTAGTGCAAGCAGAGGAAAGGTCATTTATGAATAATGAAAATAGGAGGGACCAGGAAATTATCTTTTAGGTACAGCCACAAGAACTGGGAGTTGGGGGATGTGGAGTCAGCAACTCAAACTGATTGGAGCCTGTTGTTTAGGTTGAATTGAAGCCACTGCACTGTGAAGGGGGCTAATCCTCCAGCCTCAGGTTTTGCCAGCAGAAGGGGATGGGAGACTGAGTTGAAGGCCTTTGCCAGGTCTACAAATATTGCAGCTGTTAGATGGCCTTGGTTGATGTGATGAATGATATATATCAGCGAGGGGATTGCAGAGTGTTGTTTGTTTTCTAAATCCTGATTGGCAGGGGGAAAGGTGTTTGGTAACTGTGAGGTACTCTGTTAGCCTGGTTTAAACAAGAGATTCCTGTACCTTGGCAAAGGCTTGGAGGAGGGAGATTGGCCTGTAATTACCACGCATTGAGGGGTCACTGCCTTTGCAAAGGGGAATTATGCATGCTGATTTCCAGGCTTTAGTTGGCAAAGTATGCTCCATGTAGAAGACAGTTATGAATGAAGCAAACAATTTCAGCCCAAACAATGTGGCACAGGGAGACAACCAAAGTCAAACTGGTCTAGTGGAGTAATTCAAAGAAAACTCTAATTTTTTTGAAGTCTGTTGGGAATACGGATAGCTCCTTTTCTCTACTGAGATAGCAACATGCCTGCAAAATTGCTACTCCCTTACAAAATGTCCAGATCTATGTTCATGCAACAACAAGCCCCTCGCCAAACAGAGGCTAGGTTTAGAATGCACAAAGCCTAACTATGTGATCATATCACTTAGACACTCTTCCTCTCTTCCCCAAAGGTTTTTGAGTGGCCCACATTAACATTTGCAGCATTCTCACTAAGACCAATCTGTTGCAACCACTCATGGTTAACCTCAAACCTGTTGTGCTAATGATCTCAGAATCTTAGCTCTCCACCAAGATCCCTGATTCTTCTGTTGCCATCCCAGTTTCAGCCTTGCTCGATAGAATCAAGCAAAGAGGGGTGGCAGTTTAACAATTTATCTGTTCTCAAACATACAGTTTGAGCCTGTGCTATTAATAGCTCCAGAGTGTGAAACAGAGATTTCTGTTCCATACCAACCCCAGGTATATACTAGCAATTGACTGGTATGGCACTCAGACTTCTAACTCACAAACCAAAAATATTATTAGCTCTGTCCATAGGGCAACACTACACACGCTGCCATGAGCTGTTTCCTGGCTCTGACATCAACCATGGGAGATTGTAGGATGTGCCACTAGAGACACACTATTCAAAATGCTGGCAGGAGGGATGGCAGGATCAGCCAGATCAGGTGTAAATAAAACAACAGCACAGTAAGTAAAAATGACATGCACTGTGTGAAACTGCTAACCGTAGGGTGTCCAACACAGAGATGTGGGACATAATTACATGGATGGATGTTTCCCTTTAAATTGGCTCCCTTCATAAATTTCATCTTAATGTGAAGCCCCCCTTTTTATATAACTAACCTCTGTCCCAAGTCCCTATAATATTAAATCTCTAAATCACTGCCTCTTGCACTGGATCCAATCCTCCCATCCCCATCATATTGTGGATGTTAGTACCCTCTCCAGTGCCCTCAGTGGCCACTATATTGTCTACTGTGTGTATAAGATTTATTGTCTCCAAAGAGCGCCAAGCCCAGGTCAATGGTGTGGTGACAGGTGAGGTGCCCAGTGCCTCAGTCCTTGGTACAACTGGGACTGTTTCACATATGTGAGGAAATTGCTGGGGAATGCTTCCTCACTTTATGATAAAAGTTAACCCTAGTTAACTGATGTATAAATTGTGTATGTTATGGTCTGACTAAAATTATACAGTTTATCATCACTTGTGAGCAGGCTGTACATTCATAACTCAGTCTGGCTCTGTCAGTTGTGAGTTATGGCCCTGCCCTCTTTGCATGGGAAGATAAATTGTGTATTTTGGGCCCGATTCACAAAGCCCCTAGTCCAGTGCAAGGTGCCTGCATCAACGCAAGTGGTACCTTGAACCAAAAGATGCCCTGGGAGCTATAGAGAAAAGCAGCCTGCATCAAACACAGTCTGCATGCACCAAAGGGGGCTTACACCAGCTTTGCACCACAAAAGTGAATGTTGCATGGCACTAGGGGGCATGTGGCATTTGCAAGCTTCCACATCCCCTATGTCAGGATTCACAAAACTGTCCCAGAGGGCAACATTCCAAATACAATTAAACCAGCCAGGGACAGTTGAGCAATTTGAAGCAATGTGCCATGGTACCCCCTTCTCTGCCCTGATACCTTTTTATGTTTAATATAAAATCCCTGGTGGTTTAGCAGACCCCAACCCTCCAACCCAGCAGGCAGTGTCCCACCACCCTACTCCCCATCCTGAACCCCGCACTGCCAACTAGTACAGCCTTCCTCTCACCTCTGTGGCCAGCCACCAACTGATCTGTCACTGAGCATGTACTGCATCGTGTACCCATCATTGATTGAAACCTGTCAATCAGTGAGCACATAGTTTGGGATGAGGGGAATGGGGTGGTGGAACAGTTTTCATTAAATATAATGGGGATTATCCCTGAATCACCAGGGATTTTTTATGAAACATAACAGGGGATCAGGGCTGAGAAGGGCGATCACTAGACCACCAGAGAATTTATCGTCAATTTATTTATTACCTGTAGTTGGCATGGGGGTATTAGCCACCAGGATTGCTGTCTGATGATGTTATTGCTGCATGGTTGCTCTGCAGTGGCTTGTAAGTAACATCTTCATGATGTGTCATCTGTTTAGTGCAGTGCCAGGGTTGCCGTCATGGGACATTGCAGCTGGAACCCCTACCAGACAGTAAATCAGGCACAGGGTCCCTGCTTGCATTGACCTTTGTGATTCAAACTCTTTGAGTCAACTCAAAGGAACTGGAAGGGGACAGGATCAGTTGTGTTCCAGGACAGTAGCTGCTTCTTGTTGTTTTCACAGGGTTCTTGTGGATTTTACTTGGTAGAAGGTTATTTCATTTCTTCTTACTTCTAAGGGGCTAGCAGGGTATTCTTTTGGGGGCTATAAGGAGTTTGAAAATTGGTTTGGTGGCTGTAAGTGGGCTCATTTGTTGGATGTTTCACTGTGTAACAGGCTGCACTAGTGAGCATATTTCTTCTGATTTAAAACCTATTTGGTAGAGTTGCTTGAGGCCTAGTTATTTGAATTGGAGACCTATATCTATTAATTTCAAACCTATTTTGATGTATTTGTTAGTGAAGCTGATTAAATTGAGACCTATTTCCTTTGGCAGCAAACATATTTTAGGGGCTTTAGTTGAATTTTGATTCCTTGTTGCTGACTTCAGTAGCTGCAAAAGATTACTGCATAGTGGGGAAGGTGTTAATGGTCACAGCCCAGGCCTCACTCAGCTAATTGCCTGGAGGCAGAGCTGAATCAGGTTTGTAGTGTTGGCTGCTTTGTCTTCTCAGAAGGAACTAGAAGGGACAGGATCAGTTGTGTTCCAGGACAGTAGCTGCTTCTTGTTGTTTCATGGGGTTCTTGTGGATTTTACTTGGTAGAAGATTATTTCTTTTCTTTCTTACTTCTAAGGGGCTAGCAGGGTATTGTTCTGGGGGCTGTTGAATGTTTGAAAACTGGTTTGGTGGCTGTAAGTAATATAGAAACATAGATTTTGACAGCAGATAAGGACCGCTTGGGCTCATTTGTTGGATGTTTCACTGTATAACAGGCCACGCTGGTGGAGGCCTATTTCTTCTGATTTAAATCCTATTTGGTGGGAGTTGCTTTGGCCTGGTTCTTTGGTTGCTGGGCTTGGAGGGGAGACACAGGGCTGATACACTCTCTCTGGAGTCGGGTGTCTGCCCAAAATCACCCTCCCCGATCCCCCTCCCTCCCCAGAGTTCTGCTAATTTATAGGGAACACCGGCCCTGCAATTGAGGAAGCGTGCTGCAGGTGCAGCTCATGTGCTCCAGCCACTGGGGTTGGATTTAAAGGCTGGGAGAGGAGCTAGGCCCCTTCATTTCCCTTATATGTTTATTGTGTTGTACTGCACCTAGTAACACAGGGTTACAGTGTACTATGGACTGTATCTAAGATTAGCAGAGACCTGATTAGGCAGTAGGGGTGTATCTTGGACTGGGGGAACCTTGTAGCTCACCCAAGGAAACCTTCTTGGAAAGGGGATGAAACCAAGTCATTAGGCTTGCATCTTTGGGAGGGTGGTGGGGTGCACAGGCTGTGGAGCAGCCATGATGCTGGACTGGGCTTGGAGTTTGGTGGTTGCCCAGTGTTGACCAGCTGGCACAGCTTGGGGAGGAGGCTGAGGGGATTAAGAGACAGCTGGGGAAGGGGGAGTGTGCTGTTTGGGGAAGAGGGTATCACGGGTTGCACCAAGCAATGGGGGCAGGGGCATAGAGAAAGGAGTGCAGGAGGAATACTCAGGGGGTCACATAGGACATAGGAACCCTGGCAGAGGGGGTCCAAAAGGACACTATCAAGGAAGCAGGCAGGTAACTGGGGACCCTCACAAAGGAGGGACAGAGGGACAACATTCTCAGGGAATAGGCAGATGGCCAGGGCTGGATGAAAGGAAGCAAGGCGGGGAGGTGGATCAGACCTTACACTCCGTAACCGCTTCAATTCTTTTCTTCTGCTTGAGGATGAGAGGGGTGATGTAGCCACAGCATGGGTGGTTAGAGATGGAAAGGGAGTGGGGGCAGAAGGCAGGGGCTGGATAGCAGGAAGAACAGGGGAGAACCGGAAATGCAGGAAAGAGTAGGGGGCAGTGAATCAAACAGGAGGGCAGGGGAAGAGGGAGGCAGGAGAAGTTCTAGTTGGGAGGAAAGGTAAAGGAGAAGGACCAGAAGTACAAGGAGGATTCAGTAAAGGAAGCTGAGGGTTTAGGCCAGGGGAGCACAAAAAGCAAGGAGGGATGAAATGAAGACAGGAAGGAAGGAAGGACAAACCAAGCTAGTTTAGCAGATGGGGGAGAAGGACCAGTTGTGAGCAGTGCAGGGGGAGTTAGCAAGGTACAGAAGGATACTCAGGAGGAGGAGAGGCATAGGATTGGAGGGAGGGGTGGTCAGGGTAAATAAGGAGGGGGTGGCATGTGGCACCAAGATAGGAGGAGGAACAAGGAGGCAGCTGGGTGGAGGGGCCGGTATAAATGATGAGGGACATAGAGAGGGAGAATTGGAGAAAAGGAGCGGTCAGAGTGCTCCTGTTGGGGATTCTATGATCTAGTATCAAATGGGAGGGAGATGCCGGGCCAGTTAGAACAAAATGCTTCCCTGGACTAATGGTGCACAGAGGCTAAGCACGAGGTATATCAGCTGGCAAAAGATTGTGGGGGTTCCCGGACATACTGGTCACCTGGTTACAAATGACATTGAGGGAAATAATGAGCTAGAGAAACAGGCAAGATTGCAGGAGCTTGCCAGGGTCTGTCATGACATAGGATGCATAGTTTCCTTCTCAGAAATCCTGCTGGTGCCAAGGGCTGGAGGGAACACAAAGAAAGATTAGGAGATAAACCAGTGGCTTAGGGGTGGTGTGAGGCCAGAGGGTATGGGTTGATAGGGGATTGGGGAGACCTGGGAGGATAAGAGAGCTGTATGCTAGAGATAGACTCATCTCAATTTGGAGGAGGGATCCTTAGTTGAAAATAGAGGGTTCATTGGTGAAAAGTGGGGTTTAAACTTGTGAAGGGGAGGGATGGGGAGAAAAGGCTGCCAAGGGGTGCCGATAGGGAGGACTCTGCCTCCACCCCCTGGGGAGCTGGAGGATTGCAGAAAAAGGCCAACTGGTAAAGTGCAGACCAGTGGAAAACAGAATCCACATGGGAATACGAGCAGGGGAAATGGAAGTATAGGGAAAGGGTTGAAGGTAGTCCTGCCAAATGCCAGGAGATTGGGCATAAAATGCTTGAGCTCCAGGCGATGCCAACTGAGGGAACAGTGGATGTGGCAGTGGTCACTGAGAGACCTGGGCCACTGCAGGACACAACTGGGACCTGAACCTGGAGGGTTACACTATGTTCAGGAAGGACAGGGGGGAGGGAAGGGGAGGAGGAGTAGCAATTATAGTCAAAAGCTGCATTGTGGCATGGGGGAGTAGAGGAGGTGGAGGGAACCAAGGAGGCGATTTGGGTCACCTTGATAACAAGGGGGGAGCAAGAGAGTAAAAATAGGAGTGGCATATAGACCCCCTGCCCTGGCGGAGGAGCTGGAAGAGAGTCTGGTGGCAGATGTTGAGAGACACTGCAGACTGGGCAGAGATTCCTGGTGGTGGTGTTGGAGGACTTAAACATGCCAGGAACAGACTGGGAGACTATAACATCCTCTGTGACCAGGGAACAGAGGTTGTTGGATGTCTTTCAAGACGCGTTGCTAACTCAGCAGGTGGGGAAACCAACCAGGGAGGCATGGGTACGGGATGTGGTCCTGGCAGACAGTGACCAGATTGGGGGCCTGGAGGTAAGGGACCCATTGGTGGGGAGTGACCGTGCCACGGTCTGGTTATGCCTGGACCTACGAGGGCTAACTGACTTCAGGGGGACGGATTTTAAGGAAATGGTAAGGATCCTTAAGGAGCATTTGGATGTGACTGGGTCAGACATGGACGCTGATAGTAGGTGGGAAAACATCAGGGGAGGGGTGCAGGATGCTACCAGCACCTGTGCAAGAGTAAGACGAAATGCGGTGAGGGTCCGAAAACCCTGCTGGTGGACCAGAGAGGTCCAGGAGGTGGTGCGGGGAAAAGAAATCAGCCTTTAAGCAATTCAAGTGCTCAAGGAGTGAAAGGGATCAAGGGGAGTATGAGCTGATGGCTAGAAGGGCCACTAGGGTAGTGAGGCCGGCTAAGGCAAGGAAGGAGCAGAACATGGCCAGGGAAATCAGGAGAGGGAACAAGGGGTTCTTTAGATACATTGGGGAAAAACAAAGTGTGAAGGGGCAGATTAGCAGGATTAAATCAGGGGAGAGATGGGCACAAGACCCGGGGGAGCAGGCTGAGGTACTAAATGAGTACTTCACCTCAGTTTTCACCAAGGAAAATAGGGGTGCTGCATCATACATGGGAGGAGATAGAGATACTGAGGGGGGGGCCCTCACCGATCGGTGGGTCTGGGGAGAGGAGGAGGCATCACTGGCAGGAGGGGAGGGCTAAGCAGGAGAAGAGGTACCAGAAGTGAAATCACAGCAGAGAGAGTGAGGGAAGCCCTCACCTCACTTAAGACGGAAAAAGCATTGGGGCCGGATAAATTACATCCCAGAGTGCTGAAGGAACTTGCGGATGTCCTGGCGAAACCCCTGGCGGAGCTTTTCGCCATCTCTCTGAGGACAGGGTGGGTGCCCCAGGACTGGAAGGTGGTGCATATAGTACCCATCCACAACAGGGGATCAGGGGAGGTGGCAGAGAACTACAGGCCTGTCAGCTTGACATCAGTGGTGGGCAAGGTGATGGAGGGCATTGTCAAGGAGAGGCTGGGGGGGACCTGGAAAAGTCAGGGTGCCTGGATGATAGACAGCATGGATTTGTCCCGGGGGAAATGAGTGCCTTGGACCTGGGTAGACCAGTGGACGTCCTCTTTCTAGACTTCAGCAAGGCATTTGACTCTGTTCCTCACATGGGCCTGTTGGATAAGCTGGGAGAAATTGGGGTGGGGAACCAGATGATCAGATGGATAGGCAATTGGCTCCACTACTGGACCCAGAGGGTCGTAGTTGGCGGGATAGTCTCATCCCCAAGGAGGGTCATTAGTGGGGTCCCACAGGGATCAGTCCTTGGGCCCCTCCTGTTCAACGCCTATGTCTCTAACATAAGGACAGGAATCAGGAGTGAGATGAGTCTTTTTGCGGATGACTTGAAACTAGGGGCAGTAATGGATGGGGAGGAGGGAAGGGTGGCCCTACAGGGGGACCTGGAGGCTCTGGAAAGATGGTCTAGAAAGTGGAAACTGAGGTTCAATGCAGGGAAATGCAAGACACTCCACCTGGGGGCCAGAAACCCGGGCCAAGTGTACACCCTGGGGGGGAAATGCTACAAGTCTCAATGGCTGAGAGGGACCTGGGGGTGGTGGTGGATGTCAAGATGAACAACTCTGAGACTTGTAGGAGGGCAGCAGCCAAGGCCAACAGGATGCTGGGATGCATCACTAGGGGATCCTCCAGAAGGAGGGAGTGATACCCTCTGTATAACTGCATGGTGAGGCCACACCTTAAGTACTGCATGCAGTTTTGAGGCCACACTTAGAGGACATTAAACTCCTGGAGAGGGTCCAGAGGAGGGCAACCAAAATGATTTGGGGCTTGGGGGACAGGACCTATGAGGAGAGGCTTGAAGAGCTAAATATGTACACATTGGAAGAGAGAAGGGACCAGAGGGACATAATAGAGGTCTTCAGGTACATGAAGAGGGTAAATAGGGGAGGAACAGTCAGGGTGCTTCAAAGGAAGGAGGATGGGGCCACTAGAGGGCATGGGTGGAAGCTGGAGGGGGAAGATTCGGGGGTGAAAGGAGGAGGTGCTACTTCACTGAGAGGGTGGTGGAGCCATGGAATGCGCTGCCTAGGGGGCCGGTGGAGGCAGAGACGGTGGAGGGGTTCAAGAGACAGTGGGACAGTTACAGGGGAAGGGTTCTGGAAGCAAAATCCAATGCAGCAAGAATATCCAGAACTGGGAAGGGAGAAGCCAGAGAAGGCGAGCGGGGCAGCAAGGTCAGCACCCAGGGTGGGGGCTGACCAAACGAGCAGACACGAAAGACCGTTAGGCCTATTCTGCTGGCATTTATTATGTTAGTATGTTAGTAACTCATTGCAAATCCCTTATTTAAAACAGTGCTATGCTACCATTACAATGTTTTGGTGAAATTATTTTCCAGAAGAACAAAGCACAAGTGGTTAATGAAGTCAAAAGGACCGTTGATGGAATTACTTCCCTTCACTATGTTTTTTGTTTGCAATTTTTATAATGTAGATATTTGTGTTTTGATTCCTAGTGTTTCTAGGAAAAAAAACTTTAAAGCAAACAGGCTATAGTTTCAGTCTCCATGTAGAAACTCCACAAGGTCAGTGATTCCCCAGTAACATTTATTTAATGAGTAGCTTATCAGAAATGAGCAAAGTGAAAAGGAAAGATCAACATGAGGTCAATCAGTGACCCTTTGGTTTCCCTTGGAAAGGCCAGATATGCAAAATAAAAAGTGATGTATTGGAGTTTTGACGTAACATACAACATGAACATAGATGGATTATTTAATAGCATTCACTTCCTCTAAATGTTCCTTTTTTCTTAAATTCTGGGCCCTGATGCAGGGGTGCATAAGTAATGATTAATTTCAAACACCATGGATAATGGGGTACTTAGTACTCAGGACCAAGCACTAAGTATCAGTACTACATTGTGCTCATGACTGTACTTTCCTGGCTCATGACTGAAAATAGGCATATTATTGTCTAGTGTACTCACCTGGTAACCAAACTAAATAAATCGATAAATTAATATTCAGTGATATTTCTTGGGGGTGACAGTAATATTTCAAAAGCTAGCAGATACTATCATCCCTGTCATGTATCGAAGTAACACCAGTTATCCCTCCATCTACCCATGTAGAACAGTAAACAGTACTGTAGATGCTTTAGCCTAATCTAAGTAATAAAATGGAACATTCTGTATTTTTCTGGGGGAATGCTACCCTCTTGAAAAAAAATGCTACTCCTGTACAAAATGTCCAGATCAGACTTCCGGTGATGCTGGAATGCATGGCAGACTAGCTCGCAGACAGCTCCTCTGGATCACCTCCTAAATCTGCCTCCATCCCCTGCTAAAGCTAGCTACCAGAGAAAAGCAAAGATGCCTGGATACCATAATGTCACTGAAGCACCAAAGGTTGAAAGAATTTGAAGAGAGCTCATCTAAAATGATAAAAAAACTAAATCTACTCAAATGCAGAACGTAGGCCACAACTCGCCCTGGCATGCAGTATCTCCCAGCTCCAGGTCAGCAGCAGACAGCAGCTGAGATGAAGAGCAGGCCTTTATGATAACATCTAAAAGGCTTTTTAAGGAGCTGAGGCACCTTGGAGAAACCATGGAAAGGATTCTAACAGAAATAACAGGTGTCTGCTACGAGCAAAAAGAACAAGGTCAGAAGATAGTGGACCTGGAACAGCAGACCACAGTGGCCTCTTAACACTTGGACCTCCATAATGGTGTGGTCCTCCAACTGCATTATAGGGAGGTCTGGATCCAGCAAAAACTAGAGGACATGGAGAATCACTCAAGGAAGGTCAACATTAGAATTCATGGCCTATCCGAACAGACAGAATTGGGGGGAAATGACTGTATTTGTAGAAAGCCTAATCAAAGAGCTTCTAAACCTTCCCGAAAAGCACAAGCTGAATTTAATTTGGGCACATCGTTCCCTTAGTGCCAGGCCCACAGACCCCAAGGCCTGCCCCAGGTCCATCATAATTGCATTTCTGGATTACAGGGTCAAAGCAGAAATTCTGGGCAAGGCATGGGCAAAGAAGGAGATAGTATTTGGGGACAAAAGATTATTCTTTGAACATGACTACGCACCTATAACAATGGATCATAGATGCAAGATGCTTCCCATTCTAAAACAATTATGGGCAACGGGAGTGAAAGTTTGTTTAGACAACCCTGCAGTCCTCAAAATGACAATGGATACTGGAGTTCAGGCATTTCTGATCATCTCGGAGGCAGTCAAGTTCCTTCAACAATGGGACATTACATTAACAGACATTTTGGATGCTGGCATGATAAAAGAATTTGAGTTTCGTCGATGGTACGTGGTTCGGAGTCCTTATTCTTAGGCAAGCCATGGGATGGGTAAAGCTAAAGAAAAATTTCCTCTGGAAAAACTAGCAGCAGAATCGGGAGACTCCCACTCCCCAAAGGGCCCTCAACCGCAATGCACCAACAGAGGAAAGGGGATGGGCTGCTCGGTCAAACCCACCCAATGAACAGTAATGCAGGAACAGACTGACACCTGAAGAAGTTTGTAGCATGGCAGATCTGATCAGGCAAAATCGATCTGCTGGCTGAAGGTGATTATTCCTGATTAGAGGGCTCAACTCAGTACCTAGTGGATTGCACAAAATGAGACACTTTTTTTTTAGATTTTCTGTTTTAAAAATACTGTATTTTAATGGTTATAATGCTAAACAAAATAACCTGGCAGTTTTTAAAACATCTATTAAGCTGAAAAAGGAAAATCTTTACTTTCATGGCATACCTGGACAGTCACTCTATGCCCTCTTATATAAGGGGTTTATATTGTACTAATCAGTTGAGTAATTTGGGGAAGTGAGAGGGTATTTTTCTCTTTTTAGTGGTCCAATTAAGCTGGCAATGCAAAATAATTAATATTCATTATTACATTTTGAATAATAGGGGTTGGGGTGGGATGAGGAGATCCAGGGAGGCATGAAGGTTTCACGTTAATTCTGTGATGGTCTGGTGTTACTCACTGAGCACATCACCTAATACTGGAGCCCAAGTGAGCTTCAGTTGGGAACAACCTTTGACAGTTGTACCACCCTCCCTTAGTCATGGGACCATTAAGGGGGGACATGGTGGCACTATTGAAAGCTTTCATATGGTTAAGAGTTAGGGGGCAATGGGTTCAGCCCCTTACAAAAAAGTTAATTGTTCTTTTTCCTGTTTGGTTATGTAGTTACTTGGCCTGATGGTGCTCGATTTCAGGGAAACCAGCCCAGAGGGATTTGGAAGAGTGGTCATGGGGAAATTATCAGTAAATATCCTTGGTTTTGAATAACTCTTTATAAAGTTAAATGTATTGTCTTACAATGTGAAGGGAATGAATGGGCCTATAAAAGGGGTACCAATTTTACAAGAATTACAAAGGTACAAAGTGAATCTCGTTCTGTTACAGGAGACCCATTTGAATGAGTTGGAACATTCCCAAATTGAAGCGCTCTTGGGTGGGGGAGGTCTGTACAGCCAGTTGGCCTTCTCACCTCCCATCATAGGGGAGTGGCTACCCTATTTAGATGAAAACTGACAGTCCAGGTGGTCTCTCAAACTTTGCACCCACAGGGTCGTTATGTAAAGCTACATTTACTTTTCTTTAATATTAAATGTGTGGTTTTGAATCTTTATGCCCCTAATGAGACAGCAGACAACAGGGCTTTCTTGAGAAGGGTGATAATAGACACTATACAAGATGTTTTGTATCTCATCGGTGGGGACTTTAAAAGAGTGGTATTGGTCTCCTGGAATAGGGTACACCCACAGAGACAATGTAATAATACCCAAGAAAATAGCTTTATGGGGAGACTGATAGTGGAGGTGGGGCTGACAGATGCATGGAGGGTCACCCCACACAAAAGGATTATACCTTTTTCTCCCATAGACATGGGATGTACTCCTGAATAGATATGTTTCTTCTATCTAACGAGAAGTTGCATTTGGTGCAGACATGTGAAATTCTACCAATGCCATGGTCTGATCACTCCCCCTCCCAGAACGCATCTCTTCCCTACACATAGAAACTCTAACTGGAGATTGAATGTAGGATTGCTGAATTCAGAAGACTTTAGATCCACTGTTAAGGAGCACCGTTCCTCCCTCTTAGAGTCTAACAAGCCCAATTCAACCTCCAGCTCAGTTAGATGGGATGCTTTAAAGGCATGTATCTGAGGTCAGATAATTTCATATAGCTTGAAGATGAAGAAACAACATCATGCTGTAGTAGAAAAGCTGGAGGAAGAGCTTAGGGAGGCCAGATTCCATCACAAGCTGACCTTACAACCCAGAGATAAGGAAAACCAACAGAGAAAGAAACTAGAGGTGGAAAAACAGCTAGCATATCAGGTGGATATCTCAGTGTCTGTATTATGCAGAGAGAATCTCAGTGTCTGTATTATGCAGAGAGAAACAGGGCAGGCAAGCTTCTTGCTTGTGCCCTAAGAAAACAACTCACCAGCAGAGATGTTTTGAGTGTAGAGAATCCAGATAAGGCAGAAGAACTTGTGACAGACCCCCAAAGATAGCCGGGTGCATTTGCCAACTACTGTAGGGAGCTATAAGGCCAAGACTGACCACAAAATGAGGCAAGGCTGACAGAGGATTTCCTGAGCTCACTGTCCCTCCAGGCCCTTACTCAAGAGGACCAGGATTTTTTGGAAAGCTCAATCACTTCAGAAGAAGTGATAACCAAGATTAAGAATTTAAAGTGGGCTAAGTCCCCAAGCCTGGATGGCCTACTCTCAGAATTCAACAAAGCTCTGCAGGGGGTTCTGATTCAGCCCCTCATGTCTTGTTACCATCATATACTGGAGGGAAGGGGGGGTGCCAGATTCCTGGTGTTTTGCATTAATCTCAGTTATACCTAAAGAGGGGAAAGAGCCCCAGCTGTGTGGTCACTACCACCTTATTTCACTTCTTAATGCTGATTTAAAAGTTTTTAATGAGATACTAGTGGACCGTCTGCAAAGGGTGGCTCCGGGTCTTATACATCAAAACCAGATGGGATTATAACAGGAAGATTCTTACAGGATAATGTGAGGCATCTGCTTAACATTATTTCACACCAGTGGGGACAGGGGCCTTTCAGTAAGCCATCTCCATGGATGCCAAGAAGGTGTTTGATAGGGTGAATTGGAACTTTTTAAAAGCTACCATGGAGAAGATGCAATTTGCTCAAAATTCTTTGAGATGACAACCAATTTATACTCCTCCCTGCAGGTCCAGGTCAGAGTCCATGGCATTAATTCAGGATACTTCCTGGTCAGCAGGGGAACCCGGCAAGGCTGCCCCCTGTCCCCACTGCTGTTCACATTGTTCTTGGAGCCATGGCAGCAGTCTGCCAGGATCTGCAAACAGAGGGTGTTATGGTGGGGGGACTGGAGCATACAGTAGCTCTGTATGCCGACGACTCCGTATTTTTCATTTGCCAACCTGAGATATCTTTGCCAAGATTGTTAACACTTCTTGATTCATTTGGAAGCATTTTGGGCTACAAGATTAATTTCAGTAAATCTGAAGCTCAGATACTGAGTGGCAGTTGTCTGAATCTTCAGAATAATTTTCCCTTTGCTTGGGCAAAAAATAACCAAATTCATTATTTGGGTATACAAAACACCACAGTATATAATAATTTATTTGGTGTTAATTTTAATAGACTCTGGAACAATATGCAAAATGACTTGGCCAAATGGACACTTCTTTTGCTTTACTTTGCTGATCAGGTCAAATCTTTTAAGATGAATCTTCTTCCAAGACTCCTATTTTTATTCTCAACCTTACCTATACCAATACCTACTCAATTCTGGGTAAATTTTGCACACACAAGCCAGGACACTGAATGCTACAGAGGGGATAGCAAGCACCACAGAGGCCTAAAGGCCACAGGACCTCCCCCTCCCCTGCACACACAAGCCAGGACACCGAACACTACAGAGAGGGGATAACAAGCACTGCAGAGCCCTAAAGTTCCTCAGGAACCCCACTGAACACACAAGACAGGACTCTAAACACAACAGAGGGGATAGCAAGCACCATGGAGCCCTAAAGGCCACTGGACCCTTGTCCCCTTCACACACGAGCCGGGACACTGAACACTACAGAGGGGACAACAAGCAGCACAGCACCCTAAAGGCAGCAGGACCCCCCCCACCTCCCCTTCACACACAAGTCAGGACACTGAATGCTACAGAGAGGATAGCAAGCACATGGAGCCCTTAAGGTAACTGCTGGCTCCCTACTGGAGTGAACATCTACTGAAGGGATGTTTTGTTGTGCTTGATAAGCTCAGGGTGGACAAGGCAATGGGACCTGATGGCATACATTCCAGGGTACTAAAGGAGCTAAGGGTGGAACTAGCAGAGCCATTATCAGAACTGTTTAGTGAGTCTCTGAGCACAGGAGAGGTCCCAGAAGACTGGAGAAGGGATCATGTGATCTCGCTCCACAAGAGTGGTAGCAGGGAGGAGGTAGGGAACTACAGACCAGTCAGTCTTACCTCAGTAGTGGAGAAGATTATGGAGGCACTCCTTAAGGAAAGGACAGCGCAACACCTAGAATCTATAGGAGCACAGGATACAAGGCAGCATGGGTTTACAAAAGGAAGGTCCTGTCAAACTAATCTCATAGATTTCTTTGACTGGGTAACCAGAGTGATGGACCAAGGTGAGCAGTTGATGCCAACTACCTTGACTTCAGCAAAGCATTCGATACTGTTCCACATAGAAGATTGATTAATAAGCTGGGTAGGCTTGGGGTGGATCAGGAGTTGGTCAACTAGATGGCAAACTGGTTGACAGACAGAAAACAGAGAGTGGTGGTAAACGGTATACAGTCAGAAGAGATGCAAGTCACAAGTGGGGTACCTCAGGGATCAGTCCTGGTGCCAGTCTCTTCAATGTCTCCATCAGTGACATTGTAGATGGACTGGAGGGTAAGGTTTGTTTGTTTGCAGATGACACCAAGATCTGCAATAGAGTAGATGATCCAGATGGGGTGGGCAGAATCAGAAGAGAACTGGATAAACTAGCAAAATGATCGGAAGAGTGGCAACTGGGGTTTAATGCAAAGAAGTGCAAGATCATGCACATATGGAAGAGAAACCCTGGGACATAAACATACCAGGATACACTATCTACAGGAGGGACAGGGAGGGTAAAAGAGGAGGAGGAGGAGTAGCTCTTTACATAAGGGAAGGAATCAAGGCAACAGAACAAAAGGGAAAACAGGGAGGATAAGTAGCACTGTGGGTAAATTTGGAGACCAGCAATGGCACCACAATCCACACAGGTGTTGTATACAGACCCCCTTCTCAGGGGGAGGAAATGGACAAGGAAATGATAGAAAGAATACTTAGAATGGCAGAAAAGGGAGATATTGCTGATGGGTGATCTGAATATGCCAGATGTTAACTGGAATGCAGTTGCAGCAGCCACTTTAAAGAGTGGGGTTCTTCTAGATGCCATACAAGGGGCATGCCTTAGACAACTAGTATTGGAGCCCACTCAAGAGGGAGCAATCTTAGACCTGGTTCTCTCAAATGGAGATGAAGAGAGGATCACAGATGTAGAAGTGGGAAGCCATCTGGCAACCAGCGACCTTCGAACAGTATGATTCACAATAAACACAGCAATAGAGTCAAGCCATACAAAGGCAAAAGTATTGGACTTTAGGAGGGCTGACTTTGCCAAAATGAATGAGTGCCTAAGGAATGCACTAGCAAATGGGCAGGAAGGAGGGGTGGAAGAACAATGGGAAATAATAAAAACTGCCATCAAAGGGGTAACAAGCCTCTGCGTGAAGCAAATTAACTAAACGAAACGATGTAAGAAACCACTATGGTTCTCAAAGGAAGTGGCAGTGAAGGTTCAAGAGAAAAAGAAAGCATTCAAGAAGTACAAGGAATCACAGAAGGAGCAGGACAGGAACTGTATCAGTTAAAGCAAAAGGAAGCTGGGAAGGCAGTCAGAACAGCAAAAGGCCCAAACCGAGGAAAGATAGCCAACTCTGTTAAGAAAGGGAATAAAACCTTTATAGGTACATCAGGGAGAGAAGGAAGACCAAGGAGAGCTAGTGAGGCTTAATAAAGAGGAGGAGGGTGGGCAGAGGGTGACTGTGAAAAGGCAGAGATACTAAACAAATATTTTGCTCAGTATTTACAAAGGAAGTGGGAGGTACCTAAAACAACGTAGAAACACTCTGGATACAGAAGTTGATACCAGCCCATTTACAGAAGAAAGGGTTCTGAAAGAACTCTTAAAACTGAAGGTGGACAAGCAATGGGGCCTGATGGGATTCATCCCAGAATTCTAAAAGAACTAAGGGTAGAACTAGTGACACCACTGACTACCCTCTTTAACAAATCATGGGAGGATGGGGTGGTACCTGAGGACTAGAGAAGGGCAGATGTGATTCCCCTTCATAAAAGTGGGAGCAAGGCAGAAGCAGAAAACTACAGACCTGTTAGTTTAACCTCAGTGGTAGGGAAAATGATGGAATCACTTCTAAAGGAAAGAATTGTTGAGTGTCCAGAGGCCAGAGGGGCTCAGGACCCAAGGCAGCTTGGATTCACAGCGGGAAGGTCATGCCAGACAAATCTGATAGATTTCTTTGACTGGGTGACCAAAGTAGTAGATCAGGGAGGGGCTGTGGACATGGCCTACCTAGACTTTAGAAATGCATTTGACACAGTCCCACACAAAAGATTAATATACAAGTTAGCCAGCCTGGGAAAAGAATTGGCTGGAGAATAGGACACAGAGAGTAATAGTAAATGGAGTCCACTCTGAAGAAAGGGGAGTTACTAGTGGAGTACCACAGGGTTCAGTGATTAGACCAGTCCTTCAATGTCTTTATAAGCGATATTGCAGAGGGACTGGAAGGAAAAGTATGTCTCTTTGCAGATTACAAAAGATCTGCAACAGAGTTGATGCACAAGGTGGGGTGGAAAGGATGAGAAGGGACTTGGCAAGGTTAGAGGAATGGTCAAATATATGGCAGCTTAGATTCAATGCTAAGAAGTGCAAGGTAATGCACCTGGGGAACAAAAACCCAGGGGAAGAGTACACAATGGTGAGATACTAACAACAACAACAAAAATGGAAAGGGACCTGGGGGTAGTCATATCAGATGGCCTAAAGGTGGGCAAGCAATGTGAGAGAGCAGCAAGGAGGGCTGGGGGGATACTGGGATGCATAGGGAGAGGCATCACCAGTAGAAAACAGGAAGTTATTATCACTCTGTACAGACAGCTGGTGAGACCCCATCTGGAGTACTGCGTGCAGTTCTGGAGACCCAGTCTCTGCAAGGACATAGACAGGATGGAGGCTGTCCAGAGGAGGGCAACTAAAATGGTGCAGGTCTGCACCGGAAGACATATGAAGAGAGACTTAAGGAGCTGAATATGTATAGCCTCGAGGAAAGGAGAGAGAGGGGGGACATGATAGAAACTTTCAAGTATCTCAAGGGAATCAACAAAGTCCAAGAGGGTAGCATCTTTCAAAAAAAGAGGTGTGCAAGAACAAGAGGACACAATTTGAAGATAGAAGGGGGGCGGCTCAGAGGTAATTTAAGGAAGTATTTTTTCACAGAGAGGGTTGTGGATGCATGGAATGGCCTTCCGGAGGAGGTTGTGGAGTCAAAAACAGTGGTGGAATTCAAGCATGCATGGGACAGTCATAAAGCAATTTAGGGGTGGGGTAGAAGAAGTAGGCTGCTGGTTAACTAGGATCTGCAGCTTATCCAATATGTAGGGAAATGAGCAGAGGGTGGGCCAAGTGGTCCTTATCTGCCCAAAATCTATGTTTCTATGTTTCTAAGCTTACCAACAGGCTAGGAAGGAGTTGCTGGCAGTCACAAGGGAAGAAAGAGACTTTGGCCATCATCACTGATGACCTGAAATCATCCAAGCAGACCACTAAAATAGTAGGTAAGGCTAGAGGGATGTTAGGGTGTATTAGTAGGGGTATCACAAGTTGGAAGAGGGAGGTAATAACCCCTCTTAACAAGACACTGGTTAGGCCCCATCTGGAGTACTGTGTGCAGTACTGGAGGCCACATCTTCACAAGGACATTAACCAAATTGAGGCGGTCCAGAGAAAGGCAACCAAAATGGTGCAGGGCCTGCATCAGAAAACATATGAGGACAGATTAACGGAGCTCAATATGTTTACCCTAGAGCAAAGGTGGGAGAGAGATGATATGATCGAAACATTCAAACACCTTAAGGGCATTAACAAGGTGAAAGAATCTAACTTGTTTCAATACAAGAAAAATTGCAGGACAAGAGGACACAGCATGAAATTAGAGGGAGGCTGATTAAGGGGTAATGTGAGGAAGTTATTTTTCACAGAAAGGGTGGTGGATGCTTGGAACGGCCTACCTCAGGAAGTGGTGGATATAAACACAGTGCAGGGCTTCAAACAGGCATGGGACAGGCATAAAGGAGCAATACATATGAGTATGAATAGATAGGCCATTGACAGAGCAAAGACCGATGGCACATTTATATGGTAGAAAAACAAATGGGATGACTGGATGGGCCTTGCGGTCCATCTCTGCCATCAAATTCTATGTTTCTATGTTTCTGTTTCTATGTTTTTGCCCTCCGACTTTGACTGATTGACTTTCCCTGCAGCTTCTCCACCATGATCTGCCTGGATGTTTAGCCATTTCTGCTAGTAGTTTAAGACCTTCAATCTGCATTTCCTCAGCGTTTCTTCTTGTTTCCTCTGCTTTTATCTGGTATTGCGCATTGTATTTATCGCTAATATTGCTCTGAAACTGCACTGCATACCTTTAGGTTATGTTATTTAGTGAGTTACAATTGAACTGTACAATTCTATATTTCTAGTGCTTCCTGTCTACTAGCCTATTTACAGACAATGTGCTGTGTTATTTCTAGCTACATACTCAGCTGATTTTCCTCACGGGACTGTCTGCAGGCCCTCCATTGTGGCTGGTGTCCTCGGACTTCTCTCCCTCCAAGCTCCATTGTTTCATTTCACTCTGCATAGGCCTCTTCAGGACCACGCATGCACACTGGTGCCCCTTTCATCCGTCAGTAGAAGGCGAGAGTGTGGGGCTGAGGCGATGAGGGAGCTACAAGGAGAAATAAAACCTCTAGCAGCAAAGAACCATGTCCTGCTTTTTACTTTACCTGGACTGCAGATACAATAGGTGTGGTTACATATTGAAGTTGCTGAAACAGCCTTCCCAGGTATCAAACTGCACCCAAAGTCTTCTGTGTCGCACCTGAGAGTTTTTTTTGACTTTTCATTTGCACAGGTGCCTCTGCAAGACTGTGCATGTGCACTGGTGCCCTGGCCTTTCTCCCTGTCCCTCAAGTAAGCTTTCCCACTACATAGCCAATGGTGTCTTTGTTTGCCTTTCTATTTAGGTCACAGGACACCCCCCCCCAACACACACCCAAGCCAGGACACTGAACTCTACAGAGAGGGGATAGCAAGCACTGTGGAGCTCTAAAGGCCCAGGGCCCCCTTCCCTGCACGCACGAGCCTGAACCCTGAAAGCTACAGAGGGGATAGCAAGCACCACGGAGCCCTAAAGGTAACTGCTTGCTCCCTACTGGAGTGAACATCTACTAAATGGGGTGTTTGCCCATCGCCGCTTCATGATGACTGACTCTCCCACCCAGGGGCATCCCTTAATTTATAGTCCCACCCCAGCAGCTTATAGTTTTTTCACACTAGAGGTCTTCCTAACCACTCCCCCTACCTAACTCTCCTCTCTAATCTCAACTCTCTGTCCACCCTTCCTCTCTCTGAGCTCCTCCCTGTCTGCTATTATGCCAGCTGGCCTCTAGGACACAGTATTACCCCATCATTTCTGGCATATCTGCCTGGTTTTTCCCTTCCTCTTTGACACTACTCTCTTCCTCTCTTTCCACCCTCTTTCCTGCATTCCATCCCCTCTTTTTTTCTCCCTTCCTTTCTGGGAATTAAACCTTGTACCTCTCGTATTAAAAGCAGGCACCTTTCCGCTGTGTCACTCTGACTGCCATACTAATAGGTGTCCTTTGCCTACTTTTATCCTTTTCCCATTGCCCCCTTGCTGCTATGGCCTACCTCCTCCCACTCCTTGCTTACGTCTCCATGCTACTTAGTACTGCTTCCTCCCCCACCCCCCACACCACCACCTTTTCCATTATCTCACATACAAGTTATGCTCTGCCCTCACACCACAACCTCCAGTCCCACACTGCTGCACCCTCCTACTGCACAACCCGACTGACACCCACCTCCTCACATACTGGCCTCTGGTATCTGCACCTCCTCCATGCCTTCCATGCCCTCCAGTCACTTCCCATCCTCACCTACCTCCCCCGACATATCACCTCACGAACCAACAAGATTACCCAGATAAAAGCCATCTGCCAACTGTTGCTCAGAACTCTCTCCCTCATTCTACTCCTCTCTGGCAATGTCAACCCTAACCCTGGCCCCCATCTCATCCATTCGGACACTGGCAAATGCCCCCGGACTATGTATTGCATCCGTCAATATTTGTAGCTTACCCAACAAACTCAAGGATCTCCAAGTCTGGGTTACCCAACACCAACCTGATATCCTTGCACTTGTTGAGACATGGTTATCCAAAGCTACCTCAGACACCCATATATCTCTACCCGGCTATACCTTACAACGCATTGACAGAATCTGGAAATGTGGGGGTGGCTGCTTAATCCATCTAAGTGACTACCTTCAGGCTCACCTCCCTCAACTAGCAAGTGGTGCCAAGCCCTATCCCTGAGTGTCTCCTTGTTCCTCCAGGGCCCTGTGCTCATCACCGTAGTTTACATCCCACTTCATGGTCAGAAACTGCCTTTCGGTCTCTCCTGGACTATCTCACCACCCTCCCCTCTGAAGCTAAGCTTATCACACTTGGTGATTTCAACCTGAACTGGCTTTCCCCCTCTACCTCCCACTACAAAGATGCTGTAGCAGCCCTGGATATTGCACAACTTGTCTCCAGTCCTATATGTGTGAACCACAGCTCTGGTATGGCCTCATTGCTTGATCTAGTGCTCTCCAATCATCCCAGTAAAATCTCTGACATCTCCCTCCTCCCCAATGCTCTCAGTGACCACTCTCCCATCCTTTTCACATGGTCCTGCATTGCACCTCAACCACCCTTTAAGGCTATTTTCACCAGGCCCCTCAAATCCAACAATCTAAGAAAGCTCAGAACCCACTTTGCTCACTTTGACTGGGCCCCCCTGTACTGCAGTCAGGATATGGATGATGTACTAAACTTCTTTATAAGCGCTTTCAATGATGCCTGTAACAGATTTTCTCCCTCTCTAAGAAGATTGTTAGAGACCATGACACCCCATGGATCACATCTCATCTGCTTGGCCATAGGAAACACCGTGATGAGCTGTGGAAAAAAGCCCTTGACTCCAGAAATCCATTAGAAAAACAGCACTTCTGTGCAGCTCGAAATAACTGCACATGGGCCATCAGGAAAGCTAAATCTGAATATTTCAAAGCTGCCCTGACCACAACATGGGGAAACAAGTGAAAGTTCAGGGAAAATCTGAAATCCTTCAATGGCAAATCTACACCCCCGACCTATTTAACATAAATGGGCTATTACTAACAACCTCAAGTGGTTGCCAAAGCACTGAACTCCACCTTCTCGGACCTCAGCACTACCTTCCCCCCAAATTTTTTCAGCCCAACTCCCCTAGTGCCCCCGTTCCCCTGGTAACCTCTTGTTTCTTCTTCTGCACTCTCACTATATGCAGGAATCCAAACCCTTCTCAAAGCCCTCAGGAAATCACATTTTAGTACTGACTGTCTTGATCCCCAGATCCTGTGGCTGACACTGGACAAAGTCATCCCCCCCAACTTCTCTCCTTAACCTCTCCCTCTGCCTGGGTAAGTTTGCCACAATATGGAAGATGGCTCATATTACCCCCATACACAAAGCTGGTGACCGCCCTACCACCCGTCCAGCAACTACCACCCAAAATCTATTCTTCCCCCACTCTCCAAGGCTCTTGAGCACATTGTGGCAAACCAGCTTACTGAATACCTCTCTATATATGACCTACTGACCCCTGAACAGCACGGTTCCAGAAAGGGTCACAGTACAACCACAGCCCTCCTTGAATTCACCAGCTTTATACACACTGTCCTAGACAATGGCAGACTGGCTGGTGTGGTGTTTCTTGACCTGTCTAAGGCTTTTGACACCATGAACCACCCACTCCTTCTCTCCACTCTCTCACAAATTGTCCTGTCCAATGACTACAAAGCTTGGTTTACCGACTATCTGTCAAACTGCACCCAGAGGGTAAAAATCCACCCCACCATCTTGAAACCTCTCCCAGTACTTTCTGAGTACCACAAGGCTCCATATTAGGTCCCCTCCTCTTCACTGTACCTGAACTCTCTCCCAAAGCCTGCTCCAGTAAAATCCTGTTATATGCAGATGATGCCGTCCCTCAGGCATCCCATTCCAACCCTTCCAAGCTAGAACTCTCCCTCCAAATCTCCTTTACTGAGGCTGAGTCTTGGTTCATGGAACATAAACTTGTGCTCAACCAGAAAAAGTCTAAAGTAATGCTGTTTGCCCATCACCAAAATAAACTCGGACACTCCCCCCCTTGCATCAACATTTCCAACTCACTGCCCACTCTTGACCCTGCCCTCACTTTCCATGACCACATACACCATCTCTGTTCCAGTCTCAACTCCCGTATCAGCATCCTATATTGACATAGCCACTGCCTCTCCCCAAAGCCCTCCAACTCGCCATCTCCTCCTCTGTCCTCTCAATGCTTGACTATGGCATTGTCCTCTATGAGGCAGCTGACAACACTGCCCTTCAAAGTGTTAAAATATCACTTAACAAAGCCTGCTGCCTTTCACTGGGCTGCCCTAGTACTACCCACACCTGCTCCCTCTTCAATCAAACCAACTAGCTCGACTTCAGTGGCAGACTACAGCACAACGCATATCTCTGAGCCAAAAACATCTCCTCTGATCTCACCACTCCCAGCCTCTCTCCTCTCCTGCAACCTACCCCACTTACAAAGATCACCAGGAGCTCCTTCAAACCAACCCACCTAGTGCCAAGATTTAAAACATCACTTGACCTCGACTCTTTTGCCTACCATGCCCCTTCATGGCTCAACTGTCTCCCATAGAAACATAGAATTTGATGGCAGATAAGGACTGCTTGGCTCACCTAGTCTGCCCATTTTCCTACCTGATGGATAAGCTACAGATCCTAGTTAACCAACAGCCTAATTCCTCCTACCCTCCACTAGGACTGCCTTATGTCTGTCCCATGCATTCTTAAATTCCTCTACTGTTCTTGACTCCACAACCTCCTCAGAAAGGCTATTCTGTGCATCCACAACCCTCTCTGAGAAAAAATACTTTCTCACATTACCTCTGACCTGTCTCCCTCTATCTTCAAATTGGCCCCCTTGTTGTTGCACATCTCTTTTTCTGAAATATACTACCTTGTTGGACATTGGTGATTCCTTTGAGGTACTTGAAAGTTTCTATCATGTCTCCCCTCACCTTTGTTTCCTTAAGGGTATACATATTAAGCTACTTTGGTCTCTCTTCGTATGTCTTCTAGTGCAGACTCTGCACCATTTTGCTTGCTCTCCTCTGGACAGCCTCCACTCTGCTTATGTCTTTGCAGAGATGGGGTTTCCAGAACTGCACACTGTACTCCAAATGGGGTCTCACCAATTGTCTGTACACAGGTATAACTTCCTGTTTTCTACTGTTGCTACCTCTTCCTGTAAATCCCAGTATCCCCCCAGCCTTCCTTACTGCCTTCTCACATTGCTTGCGCACCTTTAGGTCATTTGATATATTTATCCCCAGGTCCCTTTCCATTTTTGTTGTTGTCAGTATCTCACCCTCCATTGTGTTCTTCCCCTGGGTTTTTGTTTCCTTAGTGCATTACCTTGCACTTCTTAGCATTGAATCTGAGCTGCCACACATTTGGTCATTCCTCCAGCCTTGCCAAATCTATTTTCATCCTTTCCACTCCATCTTGCGTATCAACCCTGTTGCAGATCTTTTTCTCATCTGCAAAGAGACATACTTTTTCTTCCAGTTCCTCTGCAATGTCACTTATAAAGACATTAAAAAGGACCAGTCCCAGTACTGAACCCCGCAGTACCCCGCTAATTACCCTCCTTTCTTCACTGTGGACTCCGCTTACTATTACACTTTGCGTCCTGTTGTCCAGCCAATTTTTTATCCAGGCTACCACCTCGGGACCCACTCCAAGGCTGACTAGCTTGTATATTAATCTTTTGTGTGGGACTGTATCACATGCCTTGCTAATATCTGGGTAGGCCATGTCCACAGACCCTCTCTGGTCTACTACTTTGGTCACTGAGTCAAAGAAATCTATTAGATTCATTTGACATGATGTTCTCACTGTGAATCCATGCTGCCTTTGGTCCTGTGCCCCACTGGCCTTTAGATACTCAACAATTCTTTCCTTCAGAAGTTATTCCATCATTTTCCCTACCACTGAGGTCAAACTAGCTGGTCTGTAGTTTCCTGCCTCTGCCCTGCTCCCACTTTTGTGAAGAGGAATCACATCTTCCCTCCTCCAGTCCTCAGGTATCACCCCATCCTCCCATGATTAGAAACAAAGAAACATAGATTTTGATGGCAGATAAGGACTGCTTGGCCCACCCAATCTGCCTATATCCCTACTTAATGGATAAGCTGCAGATCCTAGTTAGCCAGCAGCCTACTTCTTCCTACCCTCACCCCCTAGAATTGCCTTATGACTGTCCCATGCATGCTTGAATTCCACCACTGTTTTTGACTCCACAACCTCCTCCGGAAGGCCGTTCCATGCATCCACAACCCTCTCTGTGAAAAAATACTTCCTTAAATTACCTCTGAGCCACCCCCTTCTATCTTCAGATTGTGCCCCCTTGTTCTTGCACACCTCTTTTTTTGAAAGATGTTACCCTCTTGGACTTTGTTCATTCCCTTGAAGTACATGAAAGTTTCTATCATGTCCCCCCTCTCCCTCCTTTCCTTGAGGCTGTACATATTCAGCTCCTTAAGTCTCTCTTCATATGTCTTCCGGTGCAGACCCTGCACCATTTTAGTTGCCCTCCTCTGGACAGCCTCCATCCTGTCTATGTCTTTGCGGAGATTGGGTCTCCAGAACTGCACGCAGTACTCCAGATAGGGTCTCATCAACTGCCTGTACAGAGGGATAATAACTTCCTGTTTTCTACTCGTGATGCCTCTCCCTATGCATCCCACTATCCCCCCAGCCCTCCTTGCTGCCTTCTCACATTGCTTGCCCACCTTTAGGTCATCTGATATTACTACCCCCAGGTCCCTTTCCATTTTTGTTGTTGTTAGTATCTCACCCCCCACTGTGTACTCTTCCCCTGGGTTTTTGTTTCCCAGGTGCATTACCTTGCACTTCTTAGCATTGAATCTAAGCTGCCATACATTTGACCATTCTTCTAACCTTGCCAAATCTCTTCTCATCCTTTCCACCCCACCTTGTGCATCAACTCTGTTGCAGATCTTTGTGTCATCTGCAAAGAGACATACTTTTCCTTCCAGTCCTCTGCAATGTCGCTTATAAAGACATTGAAGAGGACCGGTCCTAATACTGAACCCTGTGGTACCCACTTAGTAACCCCTTTCTTCAGAGTGGACTCCATTTACTATTACTCTCTGTGTCCTATTCTCATCGCCAATTCTTTACCCAGGCTGTCATCTTGGGACCCACTCCCAGGCTGGCTAACTTGTATATTAATCTTTGTGTGGGACTGTGTCAAATGCCTTGCTAAAGTCTAGGTAGGCCATGTCCACAGCCCCTCCCTGATCTACTACTTTGGTCACCCAGTCAAAAAATCTATCAGATTTGTCTGGCATGACCTTCCCACTGTGAATCCATGCTGCCTTGGGTCCTGAGCCCTTCTGGCTTCTAGATACTCAACAATTCTTTCCTTCAGAAGTGATTCCATCATTTTCCCTAACACTGAGGTTAAACTAACAGGTCTGTAGTTTTCTGCTTCTGCCTTGCTCCCACTTTTGTGAAGGGAAATCACATCTACCCTTGTCCATTCCTCGGGTACCACCCCATCCTCCCATGATTTGTTAAGGAGGGTAGTCAGTGGTGTCACTAGTTCTACCCTTAGTTCTTTTAGAATTCTGGGATGAATCCCATCAGGCCCCATTGCTTTGTCCACCTTCAGTTTTAAGAGTTCTTTCAGAACCCTTTTTCTGTAAATGGGCTGGTATCAACTTCTGCATCCAGAGTGTTTCTACTGTTTGTTTTAGGTACCTCCCCACTTCCTTTGTAAATACTGAGCAAAAATATTTGTTTAGTATCTCTGCCTTTCCCAGTCACCCTCTGCCCACCCTCCCTCCTCTTTATTAGCTCTCACTAGCACTCCTTTGATCTTCCTTCACTCCCTGATGTACCTATAAAAGGTTGTATCCCCCTTCTTAACTAAGTTTGCTATATTTTCCTCAGTTTGGGCCTTTGCTGTTCTGACTGCCTTCCCAGCTTCTTTTGCTTTAACTGATACAGTTCTCTGTCCAGCTCCTTCTGTGATTCCTTGTACTTCTTGAATGCTTTCTTTTCTCTTGAACCTTCACTGCCACTTCCTTTGAGAACCATAGTGGTTTCTTACATCATTTTGTTTTGTTTATTTACTTCACTCAAAGGCTTGTTACCTCTGTGATGGCAGTTTTGTTATTCCCATTGTTCTTCCACCCTTTATTCCTGCCCATTTGCTAGTGCATTCTTTAGGCACTCACATCATTTGGGCAAAGTCAGCCTCCTAAAGTCCAGTACTTTTGCCTTTGTATGGCTTGACTCTATTGCTGTGTTTATTGTGAACCATACTGTTCGATGGTCGCTAGTTCCCAGTTGGCTACCCACTTTTACATCTGTGATCCTCTCTTCATCTCCATTTGAGAGAACCAGGTCTAAGAGTGCTCCCTCTTGGGTGGGCTCCAATACTAGTTGTCTAAGGCATGCCCCTGTAGGGCATCTAGAATAACCCCACTCTTTGAAGTGGCTGCTGCAACTGCACTCCAGTTAACATCTGGCATATTCAGATCACCCATCAGCAATATCTCCCCTTTTTCTGACATTCTAAGTATTCTTTCTATCATTTCCTTTTCCATTTCCTCCCCCTGAGAAGGGGGTCTGTATACAACCCCTGTGCAGATTGTGGTGCTATTGCCAGTCTCCAAATTTACCCACAGTGCTTCGACAAAGAGAGCAGTCAGTGGTGTCACTAGTTCAACCCTTAGTTCTTTTAGAATTCTTGGGTAAATCCCATCAGACTCGAAGCCTTGTCCACCTTCAGTTTTACTAGTTCTTTCATACCCCTTTCCTCTGTGAATGGACTGGTATCGACCCCCATATCCAGAGTGTTTCTCTTGTTTGGTTTGGGACTCTCCCCTCCTCTTCCTTTGTGAATACTGAGAAGAAATATTCCTTCAGTATCCCTGCTTTTTCACTGTCACACTCTGCCCACATTCCCTCCCTTTATTAAGCTTCAGTACCACTCCCTTTGTCTTTCTTTGCTCCCTAAACTACCTATAAAAGGTCTTATCTCCATTCTTAACAGAGTTGGCTATCCTTTCCTCGGTTTGGGCCTATGCTATTCTGACTGACTTCCTTGCCTCTTTCTGCTTTAACCGATAACGTTCTCTGTCTTGCTCCTTTTGTGTTTCCTTAAATTTCCAGAATGCTATCCTTTTCTCCTTAACCTTCCCTGCCACCTCTTTTGAGAACCATAGCATTTTTTTCCTTCGTTGTATTTTGTTGATTTGCTTCATACAAAGACTTGTCTCTGCAATGGCTGTTTTGATTATTCCACATTGTTCCTCCACCCCTCTTTCTTGCCTGTTTGCTAGTGCTTTTCTGAGGCACTCTTTCATTTTCCCAAAATCAGCCCTCCTAAAGTCCAATACTCTTGTTTTTTATGGCTTGACTCTATGACTGTGTTTTTTGTGAACCACACTGTTTTGGTGGTCGCTTGTTTCCAGATGGATACCCACTTCTAAATCCGAGATTCTTTCTCTTTCCCCATTTGAGAGTACCAGGTCTAAGATTGCTCCCTACTGAGTGGGTTCCAATACTAGCTATCTGAGGCATGCCCCTTGTAGGGCATCAATAATGACCCTGCTCTTGGATGTGCCTGCAGCAAAGGTGCTCCATTTAACATCTGGCATATTCAGGTCCCCATCAACAATATCTCCCCTTTTTCTGCCATTCTAAGGATGCCTTCTATCATTTCCTTGTCCATTCCCCCCAAGATGGGGGTCTGTATACAACCCCATGTGAATTGTGGTGCCATTTCCTGTCTCTAGAGTGACCCAGAGTGCCTCTTTTGCTCCCTGTTTACTCTTTAGTTCTGTTGCTTTGATCCCTTCCTTTACATAGAGAGCTTCTCCTCCTCCTCCTCTTTTACCCTCCCTTTCCCTCCTGTAGATTTTGCATCCTGATATGTTGGCATCCCAGTCATGGTTCTCTGTGTATCATGTTTCTGTGACTGCCACAATATCCAGGTATCCCTGTTCCATCAAGGCCACTAGTTCAGGGAGCTTGTTACACAGACTGTGGGCTTTAGTACTCATCACCCTCCATTTTTTCATGGCCTTACCCCTTTTAGCCCCATCTCAGTCCTTACTGCCTTTGCCTTTTTTTTGCATTTACCTCTGTTCTGTTCCTTAATGACTTCTCTACCTTGGTGTTTACCTCACTAACTACCATGTTTTGTGGGGGAAGACTGGCATTTCCCTGCTCTTTTTCAGTGCCTCCCCCCTTGGCTAGATTAAATGTTTGTCAATGAAGCATTTAAACCTATCACCTAGGATCCTTGTTCCCCTCCTGGACAGATGCAGACCATAGAGCCAGAATAGGTCTGAATCCCTCCAGATGGCTCCCCAGTCCCCAATGAAGCCAAAACCCTGAGCTCCACACCAGTTTTTCAACCATTCATTGAATTCCATGGTGTGGAGTACCCTAGAATCACTCTTGCCATAGACAGGCAGCACTCCCAAGAAGGCTACTGCATGTGCTACTTGTCTAAGGCCCTTCCCCAACTCTACAAACTCCTCTTGCACTGCTCTGATCCCATTCCTAGCCAGATCATTTGTGCCAAGGTGGACAATGGCATCCAGCTCCCTCCCTTGTGCAGCTGCTCCCACGATCCTAAGGATTCGCTTCCTGTCACTCCATGCCATGGCACCAGGCAGGAACCTTACCTCTGTCTCCCCTTTCTCCACCACTTCTACCCCCCTAATGACTGAGTCCCCCACCAGGAGTTGTTTCCTTCCCCTGTGGGGTCCTGTTCCACCTTCCTGTGAGTCTCCTTTGTGGAGGTTCCCAGAATCCTCCTTGGTCTCCACTGCAGGTGCTTCCACAGAGGAACCACTATCCACCAGAACAGCTTATGAATTGTGGAGAGGTACAGCTGGAGGGATGCACCTCTGTTCCACCATCCTCTCCCTCCCTGAGTTCACATTGGTCCAGCCACTCTTCTTTCTTGGCAACCTCTGAGGTAGTGGCAGTGGCCCTGGTGGTCCCTAGGTGGGGGAGGAGGTTTCACAAATCCTAGCCAGGTCAGCCTGGAGACAGGCAACCTCCTCCCTCAGACCAGAGAGATGCCTGCAAATAGGGCAGCATCGAAGCTTCCAGAATGTCTCCTGGAACACTGCCACCCCACAGCCATTGCACTGAAACACTCCCATCATGTCTTATTTTGTGTCCCCTGTCCTGTTGCTCTGTTTGATTACTCTCTCCTCTCCTCTCCTTACAACTCTCACCCTTCCTATTCTGGGACACCCTCAGCTGCTTTCTGCTGTAAAAGCAAGATTTCTATCTTCCAAAGCTAGCAGCAGGAAGTTGTAATTGGAGTCACCTGCTTTTCTACTGCATAAGCCACACTCCCAATTAACCTTTTTCCCCTCCTACCGATTTAGCAACTAAGTCAATACAGTACCCTTCCCCAACACAGAAACACACACTGACTTTCTTTTTTTAAAACCTTAAATGAGACCCCCTCTACTTCTAATAAAGTATATGTTTGCTTATTCCCAACAGGCACTGACTCCTGCTGAGATAGAAGTGTTAAATTAGTAAGAAACAGTAAAACGGTAGCTTTTATAGTTGGCTGCTTTCTGTTCTAAATGCAAGATTTCTGTCTTCCAAAAGCTAGCAGCAGAAAGTTATAATTGGAGTCAACTGCTTTTCTACTGCCTAAGCCACACCCCCAGTTAACCTCTCTCCTCTCCTACAGATTTAGCAACTAAGCTGAAACAGTACCCTTCTCCAACACAGAAACACACACTGACTTTCTTCTGTATTTTTTAAACCCTAAATGAGACCCCCTGTACTTCTAATAAAGTATCTATTTGCTTAATCCCAACAGGCCCTGACTCTTACTGAGATAGCAGTGTTAAGTTAATTAGAAATGGTAAAACAGTAGCTTTTTTAGTTGGCTGCTTTCTGCACTAAAAGCAAATTTCTGTCTTCTGTCTTCCCCTCTCACATTACAGAGGAACCTAAGCTTGGTCAGTTTAAATCACTCCTGCACTTTCACCTCCTCACCACACACTCTTGTAGCTGCCCCTAATTCCTTTACAAACTGAAAATGGACTTGTCCTGCCTCCCTCTCCTATCCCTGACTACTGTAATGGACCCTGTCAAGCTCCCTCCTTTATGTTGCTCCCTTCTCTCTCCCATTTTCACCCCCCAACTCTGACAGTGGACTCTTTCCAGCACTCTCCTCTGCTGCTACCCCCTCCTTCTATATCCCCTGTCACCCTGCCATCCCAATGTTTTACCCAAGCCACCATATAGACCCAAGAATAGGCTCACATACCCCCACCACTAGTTATCTATCAACTGTGCAATGATTTGTACTTAAATATTGTACCCAAATGCCTTACTGCTATCCATGTGTGCAAGTGTGTATCTATGATATACTCTCTATGTTATACAAACTGTACCATGTTTATGCTAACTGTATGCCATGTCTATTGTCTAACTTGATGTGAAGCCTTTGAAAAGGAGTCTCAGACTCAAAGGATTGTAATTCCGAATATCCAAATAAATAAATAAATAAAAAATCCTAACAGGCATAACCCAATTTATTTGGAGGGGGTGTAAGCTGAGAGTGGCTCAGAAAATTATGCACCAAGCATAAGACAGAGGTGGGACTAGGGTTGCCAGATTTGTATAACTACTACTTAGCAAGCCATGTGGTTCCTGCTTGCTCCTGGGCCAAACAACAGGGAGAATCAGGATGGTATGACATAGAAGAGGGTGAGGGAATCCCACAGCCCCTATTTACATTGGCATGTCTAGACCAGC